>JACBWV010000610.1:98362158-98489945 GCA_013435795.1 Chlamydomonas sp. ICE-L | reverse complement strand
AATTCCAACTTCATGATGTGATTATGATGTTTGAAAATGATGTCGAATGACTGATGTTTGAAAAAGGTTATTGAATCCAACTTCATGATGTTGATATTGATGTTGAATAAATGATGTTTGAAATTGGTATAGAATTCGAACTCGTGAAGTTGTGAAATGATGTTGGAATGATTGTTGAAATGTATTGAATTCCACCTTCATGATTTTGAATGATGTTTCAAATGATGAAATGGATGAATTAAAACTTATGATGTTGATATGTGTGATATTGATGTTGAAAAATGCTATGAAAAGGTCATGCATCCAACATCATGATGTTGACTATGATGTTGAAATGAGTTGAAATGTGTTTTGAAATGGATTGGATTCAAATTCATGAGTTGATTATGATGTTGAAATTGAGTTGAAATGGTGGGAATTCAATATCATGTGTGATATGACTGTTGAAACGATGTGAAATGTATTGATCCAACTTCTGAGTGAAAGGATGTTTTGAAAGGCTGTGAAATGTATGAATTAAACTTCATGATTGTTTAAATGATGTGTTAAATGATTTGAAATGGTATTTTAATCACGTTCATGATGTTTGATGTTGATATGATGTTTAAAACAAAAATGGTATTGAATTCAACTTCATATGAGCCTGAGTTGAAATGTGGGTGAAAATGGTACTGAGTTCAACTTCATGTTTGTGAAAGGAGGTTGAATGATGTGAAATGTCTTTTAAATTCAACCTTCATGAGTTTGATATGCGTGCAATGATGTTTGAAATTGGTATTGAAAATCAACTTCATGAATGTGAATGATGTTGAAATGCTTGTTGAACCAATGTTTTGAAATGGGGTTGATCCATACTCAGATGTTGATATGTTGAATCTGAATGAGTGATGTTGAAAATGGTATTGAATTCAACTTCATGATGTTGATATGATGTTATAATGATGTTGACATGGTATTGAATTCAACTTCATGATGTTGAAATGATGTTGAAATGATGTTGAAATGGTACTGAATTCGACTTCATGATGTTAATATGATGTTGAAAGATGTTGAATGGTATTATAGTGTTTAACTTCCTGATGTGATAGTGGTTGAAAGGATGTGAAATGGTATTGAATTCAACTTTCAGGATTGTTGAATGATGTTGAAATGACTGTTGAAATGGATGAATTCAATTTCCCTGATGTTGAATGATGTTGAAATGATGTTGAAATGGTATTGAATTTGACTTCATGATGATGATATGATTGAAATGATGTGTGAAATGTTATTGAATTCAACTTTCATGGATGTTGATATGATGTGAAATGTATTGAATTCAACTCATGATGGGGAGCTGTAGGTTGAAATGGAATTAAATTCAATCATGAGGTGATATGATTTTGAAAATGAGTTGAAAATGGTATTTGAATTCACTTCCGTGAGTGCATGTTGTTGAAAGATGTTGGAACTGGATTGATTTGACTTAATGATGTTGATATCACATACATCTACATTACATTACAACATTACATACATGTTAAGTCTATATGACACCGCGAGGGTGTATGAGACTCTGTGCTTTAAACAAAAAGAAAAAGCACCCACAAAGCAAAAAACCCCATTACATCAGGGGTGTGTCGAGGACAAACAAACCAAACTCCCAACCACCGTTTTGGTGGCGTAGGTATTAAACCCCTTAGAGCCGGACCCAGATCTCAACCACTTCCAGTGGCGGAGGTAAGAAGCTAACAAATGAGAAGTCACAAGAAGAAGAAAAAAAGGGATGATAAATTACGGTGCCACTAAGCAGTCCAGGGCTTCCTGTCTTGCTCTTCTACAAGTAGAAAGATAGTCGGCTAGGTTGCTCCAAAAAGGCTTAGTGCCATTTCCATTCATAAAGGTTCTGAATGTGGAATCGCAGAATTCCACATTCCATACGGTTAAGTTGGTATTCCTCATGGACATGCCTATAAATATCTGTAAACAGCTTCTGGTAGCGGAGGCGAATATCATTATAAAAAGGGCACTCAAACATATGCATTTCATCCTCAGGTTTTTGGAACCCACACATTTGACAGTGTCTCATTGAGCGAGGGATGTGTGCTCTATCCACCACCCTCATTCTTTCTGTGTTCAGCCAATGGGAACCCATTCTAACTGTGCTATGGAACGAATCTGATCCTGCTTATGTAAGGAGGATGTAAAGGGAATCAAGCCATTCTCATCATTGCTGTTGGCTGCGAACCATTTTTGCTTATCCGGAGGCTTTTTTAAACCACCCTTATGATATGATGTTTGAAAATGAATGTTGAAATGGTATTGAATTCAACTTAATGATTTGTTTGATATAAGTTGAAATGAATGTTGAAATGATGTTTGATGTTAATGAATTTCAACTTCATTAATTGGATATGAAAAATTTGAAAATGGTAAATTGAATTTTCAAACTTCATGATGTTGAATATGATGTTAAATAGTATTGTATTCCATTCATGATGTTTGTTATGATGTTTACATGATGTTGACAATGGTATTGAATTCCAACTTCGTGGATGTTTTGATATTATGTTGAAATGAATGTTTGAAATTGTATTGAATTATGACTTCAGAGTTGATATATGTTTGAATGATGTTGAAATGTTATTGAAATTCAACTTTCAGATATTGAATAGGGAATGTTGAAATGAATGTTGGCAATGGTATTTTGAATTCAACTATTTGAATGGTTGGATAGTATGTTGAAAATGATGTGTAGATGGTATGGAATTTGACTTCATGATGAATGAATTATGATGTTGAAAGGATGTTGAAATGTTATTGAGTTCAACTTCAATGAAAGTTGATATGATGTTTTGAAATTGTGTAGACCAATTCAACTTCATTTGTTGATAGATGTTTGAAATGGTATTTTGAATTCAACTTCCTGATGTTGATATGATGTTGAAATGATTTGAAATGGTAATTGAATCAACTTCATGATGTTGATATGATTTGTTGACAATGATGTTGAATGGGGTAATTGAATTTTGAACTTCATTATGTTGTATGATTTTGAAATGGATGTTAACATGGTATTGAATCAACTTCATGATGTTTAATATGATGTTAAAATGATGTTGAAATGGGTTTGAATTCAACTATTGATGTTTGATATGATGTGTGAAATGATGTCGATGAAAAAAAAAAAACATTGTTTTAAAATGGTATTGAAATTCATCTTCATGATGTTTAATATGATGTTGAAATGTAATGGAATTCACTTTCATGATTGTTAGAATGATGTTGAAATTATGCTGACAGTGGTGTTTGAATTCCAGCTTTCATGATGTTTGAAGAATGTTTACCATGTTTTAAATGGGGTTCCATCAACTTTCATGATGTTAATTATGTTTTGTTTATATGTTTACATGGTATTGAATTCAAGTTCATGATGTTGTGAATGATGTTGATATTATTTTTGAAATGATGTTGAAAAGGTTATTGAATCCACATCATGAGGTTGATATTGTTGAAAATGATGTTTGAAATGGTATTGAATTCAACTTCATGAATGTTGATATGATGTTGAAATGATGTTGAAAACAATTTTGAAATGGGGATGATCCAATTCCATTATGTGAATTATTGATGTTGAAATGATGTGTGAAATATTAATTGAATCAACTTCGGGATGTTTGGATGATGTTTTACAATGATGTTTTGACATGGTATTTGAATTCAACTTTCATGAGGGTTGAAATGATGTTTGAAATGGATGTTCAACATCACTGTGATGTTAGATGAAGTTGAAATGATGTTGACATGATTGTGACAAAAATGGTATTGAAATTTCCAACCTTTTTTCATGATGTTGATATGATGTTGAAACTGATGTTTGAAAGTGATTGAATCAACTTCATGATGTTGATATGATATTGAAACGATGTTGAAATGGTATTGAATCCAAGTTCATGATGTTGAAAGGATGTTGATAGGATGTTGAAATGGTATTGAATTCAACTTCATGATGTTTAAATGATGTTGAAATGATGTTGAAACAATGTTGAAATGGGGTTGAATCCAACTTCATGATGTTGATATGATGTTGATATGATGTTGAAATGGTATTGAATTCAACTTCATGATGTTGATATGATGTTACAATGATGTTGACATGGTATTGAATTCAACTTCATGATGTTGAAATGATGTTGAAATGATGTTGAAATGGTATTGAATTCGACTTCATGATGTTAATATGATGTTGAAATGATGTTGAAATGGTATAGTATTCAACTTCATGATGTTGATATGATGTTGAAATGGTATTGAATTCAACTTCATGATGTTGATATGATGTTAAAATGATGTTGAAATGGTATTGAATTTGACTTCATGATGATGATATGATGTTGAAATGATGGTGAAATGGTATTGAATTCAACTTCATGAAGTTGATATGATGTTGAAATGGTATTAAATTCAAGTTCATGATGTTGATATGATGTTGAAATGGTATTGAATTCAACTTCGTGATGTTGATATGATGTTGAAATGATGTTGAAATGGTATTGAATTCAACTTCGTGATGTTGATATGATGATGAACTGATGTTGAAATGGTATTGAATTTGACTTCATGATGTTGATATGATGTTGAAATGATGTTGAAATGGTATTGAATTCAACTTCATGATGTTGATATGATGTTGAAATGATGTTGAAATGGTATTGAATTCAACTTCATGATGTTTAAATGATGTTGAAATGATGTCGAAATGATGTTGAAAAGGTATTGAATCCTACTTCATGATGTTGAAATGATGTTGAAATGATGTTGAAATGGTATTGAATTCGACTTCGTGATGTTGAAATGATGTTGAAATGATGTTGAAATGGTATTGAATTCAACTTCATGATGTTGATATGATGTTGAAATGATGTTGAAATGGTATTGAATTCGACTTCGTGATGTTGAAATGATGTTGAAATGATGTTGAAATGGTATTGAATTCAACTTCATGATGTTGATATGATGTTAAAATCCATACTTGAAAATGGGTATTGAATTCAGCTTCAACACGATGTTGATAAAGGGGGTGATGTTGAAATGATGTTGAAACTGATGGTTGAAATGGTATTGAATCAATCATCATTATGTTGATACATGATGTTTGAAATGGTAAAATTCAACTTTCATTGATGTTGAATGTATTCTGAAATAATGCTGAATGGTGTTTTGAATTCAACTTCCATGATGTTGAACATGATGTTTGAAGGACAATGTTTAAATGAGGGTTTGAATCCAACTTTCATGGATGTATATGTGTTGAATGATGTTTAAACATGATATTGATCAACTTCATGATGTTGATATTATGTTTATAACTGATGTTGAAATGAGTTGAAAGTATTGAATCCAACTCATGAGTTGATAACTTGATGTTGAAATATGTTGAAATGATGTAAAATTATGGATTGAATTCAATCTTCTGATGTTGATAGGATTGGTTGAAATTGATGGTGAACTGGTATTGAATGCACTTCAGGATGTAGACTATGATGTGGAATGAGGTGAAAAATGTAATTGAATTCAACTTCATGATGTTGATACGATGTTGAAATGGTATTGAATCCAACTTCATGATGTTGATATGTTGTTGAAATGATGTTTAAATGATATTGAATTCAACTTCATGATGTTGATATGATGTTGATATGATGTTGAAATGATGTTGAAAAGTATTGAATCCAACATCATGATGTTGATATGATGTTGAAATGATGTTGAAATGATGTTAAAATGGTATTGAATTCAACTTTCATGGATGCTGAACATATACTGACTTTAAATGATGTTGAAATGTGTATTGTGATCACGCCTATACATGATTTGAATATAATATTGATGATGTCAAGACGAATGTTGAAATGTGTTTGAATCCAAGGTCATGATGTTGAAAAATGGATACCCATGATGAGGATGTTGAAATGGTATTGAATTCAACATCATGATGTTTAAATGATGTTGAAATGATGTTGAAACAATGTTGAAATGGGGTTGAATCCAACTTCATGATGTTGATATGATGTTGATATGATGTTGAAATGGTATTGAATTCAACTTCATGATGTTGATATGATGTTACAATGATGTTGACAATTCAGTTATTCCAATTCACCTACTCAATGATTTTGTGACAGTGATGTTGTTGAAATGGAATCTAATGTGTATTGAACATTCGATTCATGATGTTATATGATTGGTTTGAAATGATGTATGAATATGGTAATGAAGTATTCAACTTCTGAGTTGATATGATGTTGAATTGATGACCGAAATGGTATTGATTCAACTTCATGATGTGATAACATGATGATTGGGAAATGATGGTGAAATGTATTGATTCAACTTTCATGGATGTTTTAATACCGATGTTGAAAAATAGGTCAAATTGAATCAACTTCATGATGGTTGAAATGAAGAGTTGAAATGACTGGTGACAATGGGTATGAATCATTTTCCAAGATTGTTGATGATGACAACATGTTTGAATATGTTGAAACAATGGTTGAATGGGGTTTGAAACCCACTTTCATGAGGTTGAAATGATGTTGAAATGGATTTGAAATGGTATTGCTTCACCTTATGCGAATTACATGATGGATGAACATGAGGTTGTGCGAGATTCAACGGCGTAGTTGGAAGATAGTTGAAAACCCATGGTTTTGAAATGGTATATTGAATTCACACTCTTCCTGAATGTTGAATTGATGTTAAAGATATTGACATGTTTGATCGACTTCCATGATGTTGATATGAGGTGAATGATGTTTGAAATGGTAGTGCGAATTCGACTTCTGATGTTTTGATATGAAATGTGTGAAATGATGTTGAAATGGTATTGAATTCAACTTCATGATGTTGATATGATGTTAAAATGATGTTGAAATGGTATTGAATTTGACTTCATGATGATGATATGATGTTGAAATGATGGTGAAATGGTATTGAATTCAACTTCATGATGTTGATATGATGTTGAAATGGGATTAAGGTTTGATATGATGTTTGAAATGGGCTTAGTGAATTCAACTTCAGTGATGTGATAATGAGGCTTTGAAGATGATGTTAGAAAATGGTATTTATTCAACTTCGTTGATGTTGATATGACGATGACTGAATGTTTTGAAATGGATTGGATTTGAACATTCAGATGTTGATCATGATTTTAATGATTTGAAATGGTATTGAATTCAAACTTCATGATCGTTTGATATGAATGTTTGAAACTTTGTTTGAAATGGTATTCGAATTTGACTTCATGCATGTTTGAATTGAAGTTATAAATGAATTCGTTAGTAAATGGTTATTGGAATTCAACTGTCGAGTGATGGATATGAATGTTGAAGACATGATGTGTTGTAATGGTATTGATTCAACTGTCATGATGTTTAATGATGTTGAAAAAATGATTGTCCGAAATGATGTTGAAAAGGTGATGGGAATCCAACTCATTATGTGATATGATGTTGAAATGATGTAAAATTGGTCATGAATTCGACTCGTGATGTTGAAATGATGTTTGAAATGATGTTTGAAATGGTATTGAATTCGACTTCGACCGTGATGTTTAACTGATGTTGAAGATATATTGAATGGGATTCGAATTCAATTCATGACGTGGAGATGAGTTTTAAAATGATGTTGAAATGGTTATTGAATTCAACTTATGATGTTGAATATGAACATGTTGTAAACATGACATGGTTGAAACTGATGTTGAAAATGGTATTGAATTCATCTTCATGATGTTGCAATATGATGTGTTGAAATGGTCACATAAAGAATTGAAACTTCATGTTATGTTTGAATGATGTTGAAAATTATGCTGAAATGGTGTTGAATTCAAGCTTCATGATGTGAAATGGATGTTGAAAAGCAATGTTAAATGGTTTTGAATCCAACGTCATGATGTTTGATATGTTGTTGAAATGATGTTTAAATGAAGTATTGAATTCCACTTCATGATGTTTGATATGATTTGTTTGATATATGTATGTTTAAATATGTTGAAACAAGTCTATTGAAATTCCAACATCATGAGGTTGATTGATGTCGTTTGAATGATGTTGGATAATAATTTGAATGGTATTGAATTCCAACTTCTGATTTGATATGATGTTGAAATGATGGTGAAATCGGTATTGATATTCAACTTCATGATGTTTATTGACTGTTGAATGATGTTTAAATGGATTGAACTTCAACATTCATGATGTTGATATGAATGTTGAAAATGATGTTTGAAAATGGTTAATTGACATTCAACTTCATAGATGTTGAATATGATGTTGGATATGAATGTTTGAAATGGTATTGCAAAATTTACTTGCATGATGATTATATGATGTTGAAAATGATTTTATTAACTCGTGATGTTGATATGATGTTGAATGATGTTTGAATGATGAAATGGTATTGAATTTGACTTCATGATGTTGATATGATGTTGAAATGATGTTGAAATGGTATTGAATTCAACTTCATGATGTTGATATGATGTTGAAATGATGTTGAAATGGTATTGAATTCAACTTCATGATGTTGATATGATTGAAATGATGTCGAAATGATGTTGAATGAAAAGGGTTGATCCAATTCATGATGTTGATATGATGTTGAAATGATGTTGAAATGGTATTGAATTCGACTTCGTGATGTTGAAATGATGTTGAAATGATGTTGAAATGGTATTGAATTCAACTTCATGATTTTGATATGATGTTAAAATGATGTTGAAATGGTATTGAATTCAACTTCATGATGTTGATATGATGTTGAAATGATGTTGAACTGATGTTGAAATGGTATTGAATTCATCTTCATGATGTTGATATGATGTTGAAATGGTATTGAATTCAACTTCATGATGTTGATATGATGTTGAAATGATGTTGAAATGGTGTTGAATTCAGCTTCATGATGTTGAAATGATGTTGAAACAATGTTTAAATGGGGTTCCATCCAACTTCATGATGTTGATATGTTGTTGAAATGATTTTTAAATGGTATTGAATTCAACTTCATGATGTTGATATGATGTTGATATGATGTTGAAATGATATTGAAAAGGTATTGAATCCAACATCATGATGTTGATATGATGTTGAAATGATGTTGAAATGTTGTTGAAATGGTATTGGATTCAACTTCATGATGTTGATAAGATGTTGAAATGATGTTGAAATGGTAGGGAATTCAACTTCATGATGTTGATATGATGTTGAAACGGATTTGAATGAAACGATGTTGTGAAAATGTTTTGATATGTTGTGAAATGGTTTATTGAATCCAACTTCATGATGTTGAAAGGATTGTTGAAAGGGATGTTGAAATGGTATTGAATTCAAACTTCATGATTGTTTAATGATGTTAAATGTTTTTTGAAAAAGGGTTTATTTAATTCTACGTCAAGGATTGTTTGATGGTGATATGATGTTTATTAAATGGTTGAATTCACTTCATGATTGATGATATGAGTTGAAAATGGTGGGGGATGAAAATGTGAAAAATGGTACTGAATTTCAACTTCATTGATGTTGATTTTGAATACTTAAGGATGTTTGAAAATGATGGTGAAATGTATTAAATTCAAAAAAAAAACTTCCATGATGTTGATTTATGTATGTTGGCAAATGACTTGAAAGTGGTATTGGAAATCAACTTCATGATGTTTTGATGATGATGTTTGTGAAATGATGTTGAACAATGTTGAAAGGGTTGAATCCAACTTCATCGATGTTGATATGATGTTTTTAAAATGATTGTTGAAATGGTATTGAATTCAATGCCATGATGTGATATTGATGGTTATAATGATGTTGACATGGTATTGAACAACTTCTTGATGTTGAAATGAGTTGAAATGATGTTGAAATGTATTGAATTCGACTTCATGATTTGTTTAATTGATGTTGAAATGAGTGAAATGGTATTTTATAGTATTAACTTATGATGTTGATATGTTGTTGAAATGATTTTTAAATGGTATTGAATTCAACTTCATGATGTTGATTTTTATGATGTTGAAATTAAATGATGTTTCAATGGTATTGAATTCAATTTAATGATGATTGATATGTATGATGTTGAATGATGTGAAATGGTATTGAATTGACTTAATGGATGATGATATGATGTTGAAATGATGTTGAAATGTTATTGAATTCAACTTCATGAAGTTGATATGATGTTGAAATGGTATTGAATTCAACTTCATGATGTTGATATGATGTTGAAATGATGTTGAATTCAACTTCGTGATGTTGATATGATGTTGAAATGATGTTGAAATGGTATTGAATTTGACTTCATGATGTTGATATGATGTTGAAATGATGTTGAAATGGTATTGAATTCAACTTCATGATGTTGATATGATGTTGAAATGATGTTGAAATGGTATTGAATTCAACTTCATGATGTTCATATGATGTTGAAATGATGTCGAAATGATGTTGAAATGTTATTGAATTCAACTTCATTAAGTTGATATGATGTTGAAATGGTATTGAATTCAACTTCATGATGTTGATATGATGTTGAAATGGTATTGAATTCAATTCATGATGTTGATATGATGTTGAAATGATGTTGAATGGTAATGACTTCACTTCGTGATGTTATATGATGTTGAAATATGAATGTTGACATGGTACTTGGCATTTGCCTTTCATGAGGATGATTCGGATGTTTGCCATGATGTTGAACAACAAACTTTGTTATTGATTCAACTTCATGAGTTGATATGATGTGTGAAATGGTATTGAAAATGCCCTTCATGTGTTTTGATATTATGTTGCAAATGGTATGAATTCCACTCAAGATGTTGATATGAATGTTGAAATGATGTGAATGTTTGAATTCAGCTTCACGGTTGCACATTATTTTGAAACATGTTTAAATGGGTTCCATCCCCTTCATGATGTTGATATGTTGTTGAAATGATTTTTAAATGGTATTGAATTCAACTTCATGATGTTGATATGATGTTGATATGATGTTGAAATGATATTGAAAAGGTATGGAATCCAACATCATGATGTTGATATGATGTTGAAATGATGTTGAAATGATGTTGAAATGGTATTGAATTCAACTTCATGATGTTGATATGATGTTGAAATGATGTTGAAATGGTATTGAATTCAACTTCATGATGTTGATATGATGTTGAAACGATGTTGAAATGGTATTGAATCCAACTTCATGATGTTGAAAGGATGTTGAAAGGATGTTGAAATGGTATTGAATTCAACTTCATGATGTTTAAATGATGTTTAAATGATGTTAAAATGGTATTGAATTCTACGTCATGATGTTTGATGTTGATATGATGTTTAAATGGTATTGAATTCAACTTCATGATGATGATATGATGTTGAAATGATGTTGAAACAATGTTGAAATGGGGTTGAATCCAACTTCATGATGTATATATGATGTTGAAATGATGTTGAAATGGTATTGAATTCAACTTCATGATGTTGATATGATGTTACAATGATGTTGACATGGTATTGAATTCAACTTCATGATGTTGAAATGATGTTGAAATGATGTTGAAATGGTATTGAATTCGACTTCATGATGTTAATATGATGTTGAAATGATGTTGAAATGGTATAGTATTCAACTTCATGATGTTTAAATATGAGTTGAAAATGCATGTTGAAATGGGTATTGATCCACGTCATGATGTTGTTATGATGTTGAATGATGTTGAAATGGGTATTGAAGTCCATCTTCATGAGTTGATATGATGTTGAAGATGTTGAAATGGTATTGAATTTGACTTCATGTGATGATATGATGTGAAATGATGTTGAAAATGTTATTGAATGCAACTTCTGAAGTGATTTGAGTTGAAATGGTATTGAATTCAACTTCATATGTTGATATATGTTGAAATGGGAATTAACTTCAATTTCATGATGTTGATATGATGTTTGAATTATGTTGAAATGTATGAATTCACTTTCGTGATGTTGATAATGATTGTTGAAATAATGTTGAAATGTCTTGAATTTGACTTCATGATTGATAGATGTTGACATGATGTGAAATGGTATTGAATTCAACTTCATGATGTTGATATGATGTTGAAATGATGTTGAAATGGTATTGAATTCAACTTCATGATGTTCATATGATGTTGAAATGATGTCGAAATGATGTTGAAATGTTATTGAATTCAACTTCATTAAGTTGATATGATGTTGAAATGGTATTGAATTCAACTTCATGATGTTGATATGATGTTGAAATGGTATTGAATTCAATTCATGATGTTGATATAATGTTGAAATGATGTTGAAATGGTATTGAATTCAACTTCGTGATGTTGATATGATGTTGAAATGATGTTGAAATGGTATTGAATTTGACTTCATGATGAGATCTTTGTTTGAAATGATGTTGAAATGTTATTGAATTCAACTTCATGAAGTTGATATGATGTTGAAATGGTATTGAATGCAACTTCATGATGTTGATATGATGTTGAAATGGTATTGAATTCAACTTCATGATGTTGATATGATGTTGAAATGATGTTGAAATGGTGTTGAATTCAGCTTCATGATGTTGAAATGATGTTGAAACAATGTTTAAATGGGGTTCCATCCAACTTCATGATGTTGATATGTTGTTGAAATGATTTTTAAATGGTATTGAATTCAACTTCATGATGTTGATATGATGTTGATATGATGTTGAAATGATATTGAAAAGGTATTGAATCCAACATCATGATGTTGATATGATGTTGAAATGATGTTGAAATGATGTTGAAATGGTATTGAATTCAACTTCATGATGTTGATATGATGTTGAAATGATGTTGAAATGGTATTGAATTCAACTTCATGATGTTGATATGATGTTGAAACGATGTTGAAATGGTATTGGAATCCACACTTCATGATTTTGAAAGGAAATTGAAAAGATGTTAAAATAGATATAGAACTCACTCATGATCTTGAAAAGATTTCGAAAGGATTTTGAAATGGTATTAGAATTCAACTTCCAGATGTTGTAAATGATGTTTATGATGTTAAAAATGGTTATGAATTCTGACGTCATATGTTTGATTGTTGATTTGATGTTTTGTTAAAGGGTATTGAATCAAACTTTCATGATGATGAATGATGTTGAATGATGTTGATGATTGAAACAATGTGAAATTGGGGTTGAATCCTAAACTTCATGATGTATATCTGATGTTTGTAACTGATGTTTGAAAAATGGTAATGGAATTCACTCATGATGTTGATATGGATGTTACAATGATGTTGACATTGGTATTGAATTCAACTTCATGATGTGAAATGATGTTGAATGATTGTTGAAGGGTATTTGAAATTCGACTTCATGATGTTAATATGATGTTAAATTGATGTTGAAATGGTATAGTATTCAACTTCATGATGTTGATATGATGTTGAAATGATGTTGAAATGGTATTGAATCCAACTTCATGATGTTGATATGATGTTGAAATGATGTTGAAATGGTATTGAATTCATCTTCATGATGTTGATATGATGTTGAAATGATGTTGAAATGGTATTGAATTTGACTTCATGATGATGATATGATGTTGAAATGATGTTGAAATGTTATTGAATTCAACTTCATGAAGTTGATTTGATGTTGAAATGGTATTGAATTCAACTTCATGATGTTGATATGATGTTGAAATGGAATTAAATTCAATTTCATGATGTTGATATGATGTTGAAATGATGTTGAAATGGTATTGAATTCAACTTCGTGATGTTGATATGATGTTGAAAAAACACTTGTTGAAATGACCCCCCCACCTGTTGACAATGGGTTATGAATTGACTTTCATGGATGTTGATATGATGTTGAAATGGTTGAATGGATTGAATTCAACTTCATGATGTTATATGATGTTCGAAAATGATGTGTACATGGTTATTGAATTCAACTTCATGATGTTCATATGATGTTGAAATGATGTCGAAATGATGTTGAAATGTTATTGAATTCAACTTCATTAAGTTGATATGATGTTGGAATGGTATTGAATTCAACTTCATGATGTTTCTTATGATGTGGAAAATGGTAATGAATTCAATTCTGATGTGATATAATGTTGAATGATTGTTTGACAATGGTATTGACTCCAACTTCGTGATGTTGAATTGATGTTGAAATGATGTTGGAAATGGTATATTGAATTTGGACTGTCTGATTGATGATATGATGTTGAATAATGATGTTGAAAAGTATGAATTCAACGTCATGAAGTTGATATGGTGATGTTGAACTGGTTATTGAATGCAACTTCATGACTGTTTGAGCTGATGATGTTGAAAGGGTATTAATTCAAACTTCAGGACGTGTTGGATATGATGTTGGTGAGAACCCCATGGATAAATAGCATGGTGAAGTCCGAGGACTTCTCTTCTGACCGTTGGCTCTCTCTGTCGATAATTCAGCTTCAGTGAGGTAAATGATGTGTTGAAACAGTTTTAAATGGGGGAGGTTCCATCCAAAAACTTCATGATGTGATAGTTGTTGAATGATTTTTAAATGGATTGAATTCAATTCATGGATCGTTGATATGATGTTGATATGATGTTGAAATGATATTGAAAAGGTTATTGAATCCTAACATCATGATGTTGGAATATGATGTTGATGATGTTGACATGATGTTTTTGAAAATGGTATTGATTCAACGTCATTGATGTTGTTGATGTTGGAAATGATGTTGAGAATGCTATGAATCAACTTCATTGATGTTGATATGATGTTGAATAACGATGTTTTGAAAATGAAATGATTTTTATTGAGACCAACTTCATGATGTTTGTATTTTTGTAAGGATTGTGTGAACGGTGTTGAAATGGTATTGAATTCACTCATGATGTGAAAGGATGTCTTTTACGAATATGGGATCCCTTTGTTGAAATGGTTATTGATTCAAAACTTCATGATGTTTAAATGACAGAGTGTTTAAATGATGTTTGAAAATGGTTTATTGAATTCACGTCATGATGTTTGATGTGGATTTATTGATGTTTAAAATGGTATTGAATTCAACTTCATGATGATGATCTGAGTTGAATTTATTGAGTGTTGACACATGTTGAAATGGGGTTGAATCCAACTTCCGATGTATATATGATGTTGAAAATGATTGTTGTGAATGGTATTGAAATCAACGTCATGTGTTATCTGATTGTTACAATGATGTGGACATGGTTATTGAATTCAAACTTCATGATGTTGATGAAAATGATGTTGGAAAAAGATGTGTGAATGGGGATTGAATGCGACTTAATGATTGTTAATATGATGTGGCCCCCCCCACCCCAATAATGATGTTTGAAAATGGATCGTATTCAACTTCATGAGTTGATTTGATGTTGAAAAATTGATGTTGAAATGGTATTGAATCCAACTTTCCTGATGTTGATTAATTCAACTTCATTAAAGTGATTATGATTGAAATGGTATTGAATTCAATTCATGTGTTGATCTATGATGTGAAAATGGATGGAATTCGAACTTCATGATGTGATCTGATGTTCTGAATGCTGTGGAAATGTATTGAATTCAAATAGTGTGTTGATATGATGTTGATGAAATGATGTTGAACATGGTATTGAATTTGACTCTGATGGACATATGATGTTGAAATGATGTTTGACATGATGAATTCAACGTCAGGGATTTGATATGATGTTGAAATGTGTGAAATGGTATTGAATTCCACTAGTTGATGTTGATATGATGTGAAATGATTGTTGAAATGGTATGGAATTGACTTTCATGATGATGATATGCTGTTGAAATGATGTTGAAAATGTTTATGAATTCAACTAATGAAGTTGATATGATGTTGATGAAATGGTTATAGAATTCAACTTCATGATGTTGCTATGTGTGAAAAAATGGTATTGAATTTCAACTTCATGATGTTGATATGATGTTGAAATGATGTTGAAATGGTATTGAATTCAACTTCGTGATGTTGATATGATGTTGAAATGATGTTGAAATGGTATTGAATTTGACTTCATGATGTTGATATGATGTTGAAATGATGTTGAAATGGTATTGAATTCAACTTCATGATGTTGATATGATGTTAAAATGATGTTGAAATGGTATTGAATTTGACTTCATGATGTTGATATGATGTTGAAATGATGTCGAAATGATGTTGAAATGGTATTGAATTCATCTTCATGATGTTGATATGATGTTGAAATGGTATTGAATTCAACTTCATGATGTTGAAATGATGTTGAAATTATGCTGAAATGGTGTTGAATTCAGCTTCATGATGTTGAAATGATGTTGAAACAATGTTTAAATGGGGTTCCATCCAACTTCATGATGTTAATATGTTGTTGAAATGATTTTTAAATGGTATTGAATTCAACTTCATGATGTTGATATGATGTTGATATGATGTTGAAATGATGTTGACATGTGAAATGGTATTGAATTCAACTTTATGATGTGAATATGATGTGAAATGCAATGATGTGAATGGGTATTGAATTCCCCTTCCTGTGTGATATTATGTTACAATATGTTGAGGGGGTATGAATTCAACTTCATGATGTTGTAATGAGTGTTGAAATGATGTTGAAAATGAGTATTGAATTCGACTTTCATGATCTTAAATGATGGTGAAATGAGGTTGAAATGGTGTTATAGTATTCAACTTCATGATGTTGTTGGATATGATGTTGAATTGCTCGTTGAGAAATGTATTGAATTCAACTTCTGATGTTTGATTACGATGTTGAAAATGGTATTGCAGTCAACTTCATGAGGGTGCAAAGAGTGGTGAATGATGGTGAAATGGGATTGAATTAAACTTTAAAGATGTTATATGATGTTTGAAAATGATGGTTGTGAAACAATGTTGAAATGGGGTTGAATCAACTTCGTTGATGATTGAAATGATGTTGAAATGATGGTGAAATGTATGAATTCAAACTTGTGATGTTGTTGAAATGCGGTTAAACTGTTGTTGACATGGTATTGCATTCGACTCAGATGTGATATGATGTTGAAATGATGTTGAAATGGTATTGAATTCAACTTCATGATGTTGATATGATGTTGAAATGATGTTGAAATGGTATTGAATTCAACTTCATGATGTTGATATGATGTTGAAATGATGTTGAAATGGTATTGAATTTGACTTCATGATGATGATATGATGTTGAAATGATGTTGAAATGTTATTGAATTCAACTTCATGAAGTTGATATGATGTTGAAATGGTATTGAATTCAACTTCATGATGTTGATATGATGTTGAAATGGTATTGAATTCAATCTTCATGATGTTGATATGATGTTGAAATGATGTTGAAATGGTATTGAATTCAACTTCGTGATGTTGATATGATGTTGAAATGATTGTTGAATGGTGTATTGGAATTTGCTTCATGATGTTGATATGATGTTGACATGATGTTGAAATGGATTGCATTTACTTCATGATGTTGATTATGATCTGAAATGCTGTTTGAAATTGGTAGTGAATTCAAATAGTTGATGTTGATATGATGTTGAAAGATTGTTGACATGGTTATGGAAGTTGGACTTCATGATGTGCTATGATGTTGAAATGATGTTGAAATGTTATTGAATTCAACTTCATGAAGTTGATATGATGTTGAAAAGGTATTCAACTGGACTAAATGATGTTGATTGATGTTGAAAATGATGTTGAAAATGGTATGATTCAACTCATGATGTTGATATGTGTTGAAATGGTATTACTTCAACTTCATGATGTGAAATGATGTTGAAATGATGGTTGATGAAATGGTAATAAATCAAAATCATTTTGATGTTGATATGATGTGCTAATATGTTGAAAATGATATTGAAATTTAACTTCCATGATGTGGATTATGGTGTTGAAATGATGTTGAAACAATGTTGAAATGGGTGATCCAACTATGATGTTTATGATGTTGAATGAGTTGAATGGTATTGATTCAACGTCGTGATGTTTGAAATGGATGTTAGATGATGTGGAAATGGATGAATTCAATTCATGATGTTGATATGATGTTAAAATGATGTTGACGTGGTATTGAATTCAACTTCATGATGTTGAAATGATGTTGAAATGATGTTGAAATGGTATTGAATTCGACTGTAGTGAATTCATCTAATGATGTGATTTGATGTTGAAATGGTATTGAATTTTTACAACTTCATGATCTGAATGATGTAGAAAAAGCATGCTAAAATGGGTATGTGAATTCAACTTCATGAGTTGAAATGATGTTGAATTTGAAACAATGTTTAAATGGGGTTGAATCCAACTTCATGATGTTGATATGTTGATGAAATGATGTTTAATTGGTATTGAATTCAACTTCATGATGTTGATATGATGTTGATATGATGTTGAAATGATGTTGAAAAAGTATTGAATCCAACATCATGATGTTGATATGATGTTGGAAATGATGTGAAATGATGTGTGAAATGGATTGAATTCAACTCATTGATTGTTGATATGATATGAAATGCTGTTGAAATGTAAATGGTATTGAAATTCAACTTCATGATGTTGGATATGATGTTGAAAACGATTGTTGAAAATGGTTATTGAATCCAAGTTCATGATGTTGAAAGGATGTTGAAAGGATGTTGAAATGGTATTGAATTCAACTTCATGATGTTGAAATGATGTTGAAATGATGTTGAAATGGTATTTAATTCTATGTCATGATGTTGATATGATGTTGATATGATGTTTAAATGGTATTGAATTCAACTTCATGATGATGATATGATGTTGAAATGATGGTGAAATGGTATTGAATTCAACTTCATGATGTTGATATGATGTTGAAATGATGGTGAAATGGTATTGAATTCAACTTCATGATGTTGATATGATGTTGAAATGGTATTGAATTCAACTTCATGATGTTGAAATGATGTTGAAATGATGGTGAAATGATATTGAATTCAACTTCATTATGTTGATATGACGTTGATATGATGTTGAAATGATGTTGAAATGGTATTGAAATCAACTTCATGATGTTGATATGATGTTGAAATGATGTTGAAATGGTATTGAATTAAACTTTGTGATGTTGAAATGATGTTGAAATGATGTTGAAATGGTATTGAATTCAACTTTATGATGTTGATATGATGTTAAAATGATGTTGAAATGGTATTGAATTCAACTTCATGATGTTGATATGATGTTGAAAAGATGTTGAAATGATGGTGAAATGGTATTGAATTCAACTTCAAGATGTTGATATGATGTTGAAATGATGTTGAAACAATGTTGAAATGGGGTTGAATCCAACTTCATGATGTTGAAATGATGTTGAAATGATGTTGAAATGGTATAGAATTCAACTTCGAGATGTTGAAATGATGTTGAAATGATGTTAAAATGGTATTGAATTCAACTTCATGATGTTGATATGATGTTACAATGATGTTGACATGGTATTGAATTGCGGACTTCATGTGCTGTTGACATCGATGATGAAATGATGTTTTGAAAGGTATTGAATTCAACTTCATGATGTTGATATGATGTTGAAATGGTATTGTATTCAACTTCATGATGTTGATATGATGTTGAAATGATGTTGAAATGGTATTGAATTCAACTTCATGATGTTGATATGATGTTGAAATGATGTTGAAATGGTATTGAATTTGACTTCATGATGTTGATATGATGTTGAAATGATGTTGAAATGGTATTGAATTCAACTTCATGAAGTTGATATGATGTTGAAATGGTATTGAATTCAACTTCATGATGTTGATATGATGTTGAAATGATGTCGAAATGATGTTGAAAAGGTATTGAATCCAACTTCATGATGTTGATATGATGTTGAAATGATGTTGAAATGGTATTGAATTCGACTTCGTGATGTTGAAATGATGTTGAAATGATGTTGAAATGGCATTGAATCACTTCATGTGTTGATATGAAGAGTAAAATGATGTTGGAAAGGTATGAAGTCAAACACCTCATGATGTTGATATGATGTTGAAATGATGTTGAACTGTGTGAAGGTATTGAATTCATCTTCATTATGTGATATGTGATTTTGAAATGATGTGAAATGATATTGAATTCACTTCATTATTTTATGACGTGTGTTTTGATATGATGTTGAAATGATGTTGAAATGGTATTGAAATCAACTTCTTTATGTTGATGATGTGTGAAATGATGTTTAATGGTATTGATAAACTTTGTGATGTTGAATGATGTTGACATATGTTGAAATGGTTGGAATTCACTTCATGATTTTGATATGAATGTTAAAATGATTTGAAATGGTATTGAAAGCAACTTCATGATTTGATGATGATGTTGAAATGATTTAGAACTGATGTTGAATAGTTTGAATTCAACTTAAAGATATTTATACGATGTTAAAATATTTTGAAATGGTTTGAACTTGACTACATGATGTTTATGTGTTTACAATGATGCTGAGAATGGTAGTTGAATCACTTCATTATGTTTGATATGAATGTTTAAATGGTTTGAATTCAACGTCATGATGTTGAAATGAGTTGAATGATGGGGAAATGGATTGATTCAACTTCCATTTATGTTGATTATGTTGAATGGGTTGACAAATGGTATTGGAATTCCCTTCAGATGTTGATATGAGTTGAAATGATGTTTGAAACAATGTTGAAAATGGGGTTGAATTCCAACTTCATGATGTTGATATATGTTGAAAATGATGTTGAAATGGTATTGATTCACTTCGTTATGTTTAATGATGTTGAAAGATGTTTGAAAGGTATTAATTCAACTCCTGATGTTGATATGATGTTCAAATGATTGTTTACAAGGGTTTGAATTCAACTTCATGATGTTGAAGATTTGAATGATGTTGAATGATGTGAATTCGACTTCATGATGTTTATATGATGTTGAACATGGATGTTGAATGGTATTTGTATTCAACTTCTGATGTTTGATATGATGTTGAAATGGGTTGGGTATTCAACCTTTCCTGATGTTGAAAGGTACCGAAATGATGTTGAAATGATGTGTGAAATTATACTACTGAAATCGTTGAATTCAACTTCATGATGTTGAAATGATGTTGAAACAATGTTGAAATGGGGTTGAATCCAACTTCATGATGTTGATATGATGTTGTAATGATGTTTACATGGTATTGAATTCAACTTCATGATGTTGATATGATGTTCAAATGATGTTGACATGGTATTGAATTCAACTTCATGATGTTGAAATGATGTTGAAATGATGTTGAAATGGTATTGAATTCGACTTCATGATGTTGATATGATGTTGAAATGATGTTGAAATGGTATTTATTCAACTTCATGATGTTGATATGATGTTGAAATGGTATTGTATTCAACTTCATGATGTTGAAATGATACCGGAATGATGTTGAAATGATGTTGAAATTATACTGAAATGCTGTTGAATTCAACTTCATGATGTTGAAATGATGTTGAAAGGATGTTGAAATGGTATTGAATCCAACTTCATGATGTTGATATGATGTTGTAATGATGTTTACATGGTATTGAATTCAACATCATGATGTTGATATGATGTTGATATGATGTTGAAATGATGTTGAAAAGGGTTTGAAATCCACATCATATGTTATATATGTTGCAATGATATTGAAAGGATGTTGAAATGTATTGCTTCACCTTTCATGAGTTCATATATGTTGAAATGATGATGAAATGGTATTGAATTCAACTTCATAATGTTGATATGATGTTGAAACTATGTTGAAATGGAATTGAATCCAACTTCATGATGTTGAAAGGATGTAGAAAGGATGTTGAAATGGTATTGAAATCAACTTCATGATGTTGAAATGATTCCGAAATGATGTTGAAATGATGTTGAAATGTTGTTGAAATCAACTTCATGGTGTTGATATGATGTTGAAATGATGTTGACATGATATTGAAATGATGTTGAAATGATGTTGAAATGATGTTGAAATGATGTTGAAATGATGTTGAAATGATGTTGAAATGATGTTGAAATGAAGTTGAAAGGATGTTACCGGATGTGTTGACGCAGGCTGTGTCACGGATGTTGGACATGATTTGCAATGCTGTGAAAGGCTGTTGCCAGTAATGTTGAAAGGATGTTGAAAGGATGTTGAAAGGATGTTGAAAGGATGTTGAAAGGATGTTGAAAGGATGCTGAAATGATGTTGAAATGATGCTGAAATGATGTTGAAATGATGTTGAAATGAGTTAAAAGAGTTGACAGGATTTCGCAGGAATGTTAAGGACCTTTTTTTTGTTGCAATGATGTTGACATGCCTGTTGACATGATTTGACAGGATGTTGACATGATTGTTGAAATGATTTTTAACTGAGTTGAAATCTGTTGACAGGATGTTGCCCAGGATGTTGAAAGGATGTTGAAATGATGTTGAAATGATGTTCAAATGATGTTGCAAGGCTGTTTCCACGGAGGTTGAAGGCTGTTTACCGGCTGTTGCCCTGCGTTGCCCCTGTGTTTCCCCTGCTGTTGCCCGGCTTTGCCCGCTGTTGCCCTGCTTTTGCCCTATCTTTGCCCGCCAATTTCATTAAGTTGAAATGATTTTGTGATCAACTTAGTGATATTGAAATAATGTTGGAATAAAACTCAAGATGTGGACACGACGCTGTAATCAACTGCAAGAAGTAGATATGATATTGAGATCAACTTTTCGATGTTAAAGTTATGTTGAAATCAACTTCAAGACGTAGATATGACATTGCGATCAACTTCATGATGTTAAAATAATGCCGCAAGCAAGTTAAGTGTCGTGCAAGATGCATAGAAGTAGCCATTCAGGCTGCATACACTATGTGCTGTGCGAGCAGTGCATGGCTAGTGTCTAGAGTGTGTATCCTTTCAATACAAATTAAAAAGTATGATAAAATGCACTAGACGCTAGCCATGCAGCACCCCAAAATGGAGTGGACTGTGCTAATCCATCTAATCTATGTGGACGTACCTATGTATGTTGATACAGTCAAGGTGGTGGCCAAATAGGGGAAAGGGACTTGCCTGGCCATGATTCCAGGGGGGGGCTAAAAAGGAAAGGCACTGATGAACTGAACACCAAACTGTCGTATTACCGTCGGAGGCCCTGTGTTAGTGCTACAGTGATAATTTAATTTTGCGGACGTAACAAATTTGATCATAATCGGGTGGGGTGGGGTGGGGTGGGGTGTGTGTGTGGGGGGGGGGGGGATCCCTAGAGATTTCTCCATTAGAATATGAATAAATAAATGGTCAATAATCTGCATAGCACGAGCTCCAGGCCCCCATCGCTTACAATGTGTTGGGGTTCAGTTCACCAGTGCTTGTTTTGTATACAGCCATTCCCCATATTGAGGTTGGGCAAGTCCATTTAGCCTATTTGGCTACGCCTTGACCAGCTAGACAGTAAAACACGCATTGATCACCTGCATATGATCAAAAGCATTTGATGCATTCACTGATATCTGCATCTGCACCGGTTCATCCTCTGGCAGTGCCCCAGCCCTCTGCGAGGCGCTCAGCATAGCGCATGCCATGATTAGGTAGGCACCAATTCGTAGAAGCATCCTGCTCGACTCCACGTTGATGCTGATGGAGCTGGCCTAGGAAACTGATATCTCGGGGCCGCAATCCACAAAAGCCGCGATCAATTACCCGTTCGGGTAGGAGGAGGAGGGCGGACCGTGCTTGCTTGCATGGGCATCTGTATGGGCGTCTATGAGTGTGAGCTCTTCAGCTATGGCGGAATGCCGAGTACGTCGAGGTATAGCTGTTTGCATGTACTGTCAAATAAACAATCTGATTTACTCTAGGGCTGTCCGTCATGAAACCACTCTCGTCCTTGTCCCAACATTTGGCATCGTAAATACCCAAGACGCAGATTGAATGACATGGCCAGTCTTTGGAACACTAGTAACTCGAGACAGAAACTCGCGGTCGCGCGCAAGTTTCACTGCCTGGCAAGGATGACTAAACCCCTCCTCCTATGGGCACACCTCCATACTACCGCACATCCGCACAGCCTGCTACGGGCACCGCCATGCCCCGCCGCAACCGGTGTAGCCGCGACCTGCTATACACGGCTATACCCTGGCCCTGGTTGATTGGGGGTTCTGATAACGCCAAGTCATAGGCTCGTGTCTCAAGCGACACGGAAAATGCTTTAGCAGTCACGGGCAGGGCAGGGGGGAATCGTTCCGCGAACAGTTAAGAAACTTGATCTTAAGACTGCGAGAAAGGGCGAGGAGCAGATCCCTGGCGAGGACGGAGGCTGGAGTAAGTAGCTATTAGCGGTATAAGCTATAAAACATTCGACAACTTTTGCTAAGGATCTTGGCCGCTGCGATGCTGGTCACTCTAGTCATGCGCACTCCAATTATGAGCAAATTGTTTGGGTGCGGAGGTGTCCGGGATCGTTCAAAAATTTCCTGGAGAGACGGAGAGACGGAGAGACGGAGAAGCGGAGACACGGAGAGACGGAGAGACAGAAGACATTTATCCGAGGGCCGACCAACCGACAGGTGGCTTGGTGCGGGCCTGGTGTGGTGGTGGCTGTGGACGGCTGTGGAGCTCCTGCTGTGTAGGGCCAAACGGCAAACGGGCAACCGAGCACCCGTAGCGTTAAGAAAGTCCGCGCCTATTTTCCAGGTTTTAGTCCGCGCCTATTTGTAAGGCAGGGTTCAGACAGGTGGACAAATCGTCAGTGCCATGCTGTTCAGTGAAGAATCACGAGACAGAGCGTTAACCGGTCGTCTCTTTTCATCACTTCCCCCAGGTCGCTTCATCAAAATATCTCATTTCCACCAGCTCAGCCTCCAATTGAACGTGCAACAACTGTTCGTGTAAAGGTCCGGACCAGCTAGAAACTTCATGCGACCTACATCTCTACCTCGAGGTTGTTAACATTAGCAGTGTATCCGGATAAGGCTGATACCGCAGCGACATGGTCAGCTTCGCGTACACAAAACCAGTGCCGACACATACACGGGGACATGTACTGTGTGGGGCGGTGGGGTGTCCGAATTGGGACGAAGCGCGTACTGCAAAGAGGACTGGGCACGGGGTGTGGGGGCGCACATCATGAAGTCTACTGTTTTCCTCGCAGGTCTATTCAAACATAATCACAACATTCTAGAACATCAGTGCTAGGGTACAATTGCTAAGTTGCAACTACATCTAGCGCGTTAGCGAACATGCTCGACGAGTGTCTCAGGCACAAGAATAGAATACAAACAGCATATGATTGTAGGGTGCGCAGCAGGCTGAAAGCAGGCACTGGAGCCAACTGATGGTGCGGGATGGGGGAAAGAGCAGAGCAGGGGGCAGGCAGGAGCGCAGGCCATGAGGGGATAATGCAAGACAAAAACGCACAGGGCCAGAGGGGAAGTTTGAAGAAAAGAACGGACCCAAAGCAGAAGTCAAACAGCACATCCAACAAAAGTCAAGTGCAATGAACGAATTAAATGGTGTCTGAGCGGTTGTGCTAAAGGGCAATATGTTTTGTAGGCCACCTGGCTTCAAGCTATGCGGGAAAATGGTTTAAGCGGGGCGGCAGGGCCTAACGCACAAACGGTGCGCACAAGACGAGTGGCACAACCGATGTATGATTGTGTGGCAATCATGGGGGGTGAACAACGGCGCTGGGGTCTAATGCATGATTTCAGCTTCTTCAAACAGTGTTAGTGCCGTGGCTGAGGTCCAATTAGTAGAGGGTATTATCATCGTTGCGTAGAAAGTGAGGCAGTGACAACAACTTCATGTGAACAAACAAGTTGCCAGCACCATTGCTGCAGGCTGCATCGGGGATACTGGAGAGTGATGAAGATGTGGACATCTGCACGTCGAGCAAGGCGCAGGAGTGGCAGGGCGAAAATTATGGGATAGTACGAGGAAAGGAATTATGTGCTCTAACTAAAAGCAGCTACTAGGCATGGCAAAATGCAATCATGATGTCGACACTAACGGACGCGAAAAACTGGCACATGTGGAATATCTCGGTCGTAGGTGTGGGACACTGTGCAGTCGAATGGGTTGGCGTCAACAGCAACGGCGCAGTAAGGGCGAAGTAGCTAATCACAAGAAGAGTATTTAAATCAATAACAACACAATAACAAGACAACAACATTAATTCACATTAATCAGTAATTTAATCGAAAAAGGGAAGGGGAAAAAAGAAGGGAGCAAGAAAAAGAAGGGGAGAGAAGAGAAAGGAAGAGGAGGAGAGGTGCGTCGGGCTTAACAGGTCCAACATTAGTAAAGACAAGAATATATCGTCAGATCGGATGCACCCGGTCATTGAGCAGGTAACACAGTTTGTGTCCATTGCAGGGATAGCGAAACAACATGTGTGCACATGACGACAAACACATGGGGTGTCTGGCTATAGGGAATTCTTGCGGCGATACAAGTGCTTGCTCAGTACTGTGCATGTAAGATGGGTCGTAGTACAGCAACGGTAAAGATCATGGCGCTGGCCTGGGGTGATGTGCACCAAAAGTGTATGAAATGTAAGTTGTAATTAAAAGGTCGTAGTATTTATATACCTATGCCATATATGTTGTTGTGTGACCCTATTACAACCATGTATGTACTGTAAAATGTATTGTTCTTGTAGATTGTACCGGTGCTCCTATGTGTTCTTGTTCTTACTATTACTATCAGGGTCTGCAGAGTTGTGATAATGTTGTGATATTGTTGTTTATATATGTGCATAACTTTGGTGTGTGTAAGGGTAAAATTGGATAAACCAATCCCTATACGGTAATGGGGTCCTGTGTTGGGATCACTTGAACACATCATCAATAAAATGGGTTGAAAGGGGAGTGTTCTTGTGGAGTGGTTTTAAATATTACAACCGACCAATCGGTAGTGGTGATGTGATCGTCTGTGGCGCACTCTGCGGGTATGATGCTGGGTGGTTGGAGTAAAGTAAGACGTGAACATCACTGGGAGTGATGTGATGGGTGGTCACTTAGGTGGCATGCGTCCAAATGTGTAGGTGTATGTGTGGTGCTAACTTACCGGATTGCATATAGTGTAAATGAGTCGTGTGTCACTTGCCATAATACACAATGGGGAATGTGAAAATGGGTATAGATTACGTTATGTACCATCGAGATACTACCGGCCGCGATACGTATTGAAGTGGGGTGGGTGGTTTTAGATTTTGTGTTAATAAGGGGCATGTGGCAACAGATAGGAGAGGAACACCAGTGGTGACCTTGGTGATGAGATAATGTGTGTAAAAACCAGAAGCCCACATGCTGGACCATTAGAGTGGTTTAGAAGGGGCCGAAAAACACAGACGTATCGATTATCGGAGGGGGCAGAGAGAACGTTATGCCAACAGCGAAGAGCAATGTGTCCGATACTTGTGAGTGCCGTACAGTCACAAGAGTGTTCCAGCATACAGAGACACATGACAGACATTCGCCGCGCATCCGAAGTCGCGGAATCTGATATGAGATCAGTACGAGGCAGCAGTTGTCGGGGGCATCATCTAGTGCACAAAATCTCGCAACGCCAACACCGCGCCGCCTCCCGCCCCCCCACCCCCCACCCCCCCCCCCCTCCCCCCCCCCCGCCCCCCCCCCCCCCCCCCCCCCCCCCCCCCCCCCCCCCCCCCCCCCCCCCCCCCCCCCCCCCACCCCCCCCCCCCCCCCCCCCCCCCCCCCCCCCCCCCCCGCCCCCCCCCCCCCCCCCCCCCCCCCCCCCCCCCCCCCCCCCCCCCCCCCCCCCCCCCCCCCCCCTCATCACTAAGTTTTTCCATGACCGACAAGGCCTGCGCGATGAATGCTTCTGCTCAACTTTAATGGCAAGAAGTTATATTCGTTTTTGGTTTGTTGTGTGTTCGTAGTAGGTTGGTGGGGGTTTGGGGGTGGGGACAGACATACATTTACTGCATCCAAAATTTTGACATTGATGAAATTGATGATGATGATGGTTACCTGTTATGTGCGCCTTATGTTCCTGCTGTTTAACGGTGTCAAGGGGGAATTATAATTGATCCACTTGTAATATTGATACCCTATGGTGAGACTTGAACCAGAAATAATGCACATACTGTGTATTTATATTAACTCCGTAATGACCAGTACTGAAGCAACATTTCATGTACTCTCAGGGTTCTGAAGTACCTGGAGGAAACGTCTGAGTTGCTTCACAACTATGGCAACCCAACACTGGATGGCAGCGGCCGAGCGTGAGTGATGGGGTGCTCTAGGTTTGGTGACCCTTACTGTAGGGTAGGATTCCGGTTGGAGTGATGGAGAGTTTAGTGTGTTCGTCGAGAACCTTCTAGGAGTCGGAAGTCGAGAAACTGCTAGGAGGCTTCTGCGAGGGTTCGTAGAGTTTCTGTGAGCCAGACACTTCAGGTTTAGGGTTTGTTAGGACCTTCTGGATTATTCCGCAAGACTATATAAGTTGATGTTTGGATATTTCTAGAACTTGGAACATGTAACTTCTGACGTTGTAACAATCACTGCCTTCTGTCTGATCTGTAACGAGTCTTCTAGTTCCTTTTTTTTTGTTTTTTTTTGTTCCTTGTTCCCCTTGTCCCTTAACCCTTGCGCGTAACAATCGCTGGCTGTTACCGGATGGTTACCCTCAGAGAGAAGGATGGAACTTCTAGGGCAATGGTAGTGGGGTGGGTGTGAGGTCATTTTCCGGGAGGGAAAGGGCGCTGGTGACTCAAACTAGAGGTCGTGCATATGCGAATGCTTGACTTCCTCCACTCACAGACCATTATTCAACTGTGATGCAGTAAATCGAGGATCAATCAACAGCTATACACTTATGTTCCTGTGTTTATTCCACACAGCGAAGGCGCTTACATCGAGGGCCAAGTATGGTAAAACGTTCTCCGCCTTCAGCATGAAAAGTAGGTACACAATTATGAAAAAAGGTGTCTATCGACACCCCAATATCGCTCATTCGTCACTGATCTATCTCCTTGGTTAGGAGAAGTTGCCTTGTGTCCCTAAACTGCTTATTCGATTAATTTGGTTTGAGAATATAGCCCATTTTTGAATTAAAGGGGACCCAAATCACCCACACACATGAAATTTTGAGTCTTCCATTTTTTACAATATCAGGCTGGCTGGTCTCTGCCCCTAGCTTATTCGCTCGATGCGCCAGCCTCCTCAAAATAAAAAGTATCAGAATTGGATGGGAGAAGTTGTCCTGTGATGCTGAAGTGGAAGGGAACCCAAATCACCCACTCCCATGAAATTCTGAGTCTTCCATTTTTTACAATATCAGGCTGCCTGGTCTCCGCCCCTAGCTTATTCGCTCGATGCGCCAGTCTCCTCAAAATAAAAAGTATCAGAATTGCATGGGAGAAGTTGTCCTGTGTTTCTGAAGTGGAAGGGAACCCAAATCACCCACTCCCATGAAATTCTGAGTCTTCCATTTTTTACAATATCAGGCTGCCTGGTCTCCGCCCCTAGCTTATTAGACGATGCGCCAGCCTCCTCAAAATAAAAAGTATCAGAATGGGATGGGAGAAGTTGTCCTGTGTTGCTGAAGTGGAAGGGAACCCAAATCACCCACTCCCATGAATTCTTGATCTTTCTTTTTCACAATATCAGTCTGGCTGGTCTCGCCCCTAGCTTTCGCCTCAATGCCCAGGCCCTCCTCAAAATAAAACTTCAGAATTGGATGGGAGAAGTTTTCCTGTTGGTTTCTGAGTGGAAGGGCACCCAAATCACCCCATCCCATGAAATTCTGAGTCTTCCATTTGTTACAATATCAGGCTGGCTGGTCTCCGCCACCTAGCTTATTCCCTCAATGCGCCAGTCTCCTCAAAATAAAAGTATCAGATTGATGGGAGAAGTTGTCCTGTGTTGCTGAAGTGGAAGGGAACCCAAATCACCCACTCCCATGAAATTCTGAGTCTTCCATTTTTCACAATATCAGGCTGGCTGGTCCCCACCCCTAGCTTATTCGCTCGATGCGCCAGCCTCCTCAAAATAAAAAGTGTCAGAATGGGATGGGAGAAGTTGTCCTGTGTTGCTGAAGTGGAAGGGAACCCAAATCACCCACTCCCATGAAATTCTGAGTCTTCCATTTTTCACAATATCAGGCTGCCTGGTCTCCGCCCCCAGCTCATTAGTCGGTGCCCTGGTTTCCTCAAAATAAAAAGAGAGTCAGAATGGGATGGGAGAAGTTGTCCTGTGTTTCTGAAGTGGAAGGGAACCCAAATCACCCACTCCCATGAAATTCTGAGCCTTCCATTTTTTACAATATCAGGCTGCCTGGTCTCCGCCCCTAGCTTATTAGACGATAAGCCAGCCTCCTCAAAATAAAAAGTGTCAGAATGGGATGGGAAAGTTGTCCTGTATTGCTTAAGTGGAAGGGAACCCAAATCACCCACTCACATGAAATTTTGAGTCTTCCATTTTTTTACAATATCAGGCTGCCTTGTCTCCGCCCCTAGCTTATTCACTCGATGCGCCAGCCTCCTCAAAATAAAAAGTGTCAGAATTGCATGGGAGAAGTTGTCCTGTGTTGCTGAAGTGGATGGGAACCCAAATCACCCACTCCCATGAAATTCTGAGTCTTCCATTTTTTACAATATCAGGCTGGCTGGTCTCCGCCCCTAGCTTATTCGCTCGATGCGCCAGTCTCCTCAAAATAAAAAGTATCAGAATTGCATGGGAGAAGTTGTCCTGTGTTGCTGAAGTGGAAGGGAACCCAAATCACCCACTCCCATGAAATTCTGAGTCTTCCATTTGTTACAATATCAGGCTGCCTGGTCTCCGCCCCTAGCTTATTCCCTCAATGCGCCAGTCTCCTCAAAATAAAAAGTGTCAGAATGGGATGGGAGAAGTTGTCCTGTGTTTCTGAAGTGGAAGGGAACCCAAATCACCCACTCCCATGAAATTCTGAGTCTTCCATTTTTCACAATATCAGGCTGCCTGTCCGTCCGCCCCTAGCTTATTTCGCTCAATGCGCCATCTCCCTCAAAATAAAAAGTATCAGAATTGGATGGGAGAAGTTGTCCTGTGTTTCTGAAGTGGAAGGTAACCCAAATCACCCACTCCCATGAAATTCTGAGTCTTCCATTTTTTACAATATCAGGCTGCCTGGTCTCCGCCCCTAGCTTATTCCCTCAATGCGCCAGTCTCCTCAAAATAAAAAGTATCAGAATTGGATGGGAGAAGTTGTCCTGTGTTGGCTGAAGTGGAAGGGAACCCAAATCACCCACTCCCATGAAATTCCTGAGTCTTCCATTTTTCACAATATCAGGCTGGCTGGTCCCCCACCCCTAGCTTATTCGCTCAATGCGCCAGCCTCCTCAAAATAAAAAAAAGATCAGAATGGGATGGGAGAAGTTTGTCCTGTGTTGCTGAAGTGGAAGGGACCCAAATCACCCACTCCCCATGAAATTCTGAGTCTTCCATTTTTCACACATATCAGAGCTGGCTGGTCTCCGCCCCCCAGCTCATTAGTCCGGTGCCCTGGGTTTTCCTCAAAATAAAAAAAAGAGTCAGAATGGATGGAGAAGTTGTCCTGTGTTTCTGAGTGGAAAGGGAACCCAAATCACCCACTCCATGAAATTCTGAGTCCTTCCATTTTTTACAATATCAGGCTGCCTGGTCTCCGCCCCTAGCTTATTAGACGATGCGCCAGCCTCCTCAACATAAAAGTGTCAGAATGGGAATGGGAGAAGGTTGTCCTGTGTGTGCTGAAGGGAAGGAACCCAAATCAACCCACCTCCCATGAAATTCTGGTCCTTTTCCATTTTTCACAATATCAGGCTGCCTGGTCTCGCCCCCTCTAGCTTATTCGCTCAATGCGCCAGTCTCCTCAAAATAAAAAGTATCAGAATTGGATGGGAGAAGTTTTTCTGTGTTGCTGAAGTGGAAGGGAACCCAAATCACCCACTCACATGAAATTCTGAGTCTTCCATTTTTCACAATATCAGGCTTGCTGGTTCCCACCCCTAGCTTATTGGCTCGATGCGCCAGCCTCCTCAAAATAAAAAAAAGAGTCAGAATGGGATGGGAGAAGTTGTCCTGTGTTGCTGAAGTGGAAGGGAACCTAAATCACCCACTCCCATGAAATTCTGAGTCTTCCATTTTTCACAATATCAGGCTGCCTGGTCTCCGCCCCTAGCTTATTCGCTCAATGCGCCAGCCTCCTCAAAATAAAAAGTATCAGAATTGGATGGGAGAAGTTTTTCTGTGTTGCTGAAGTGGAAGGGAACCCAAATCACCCACTCCCATGAAATTCTGAGTCTTCCATTTTTCACAATATCAGGCTTGCTGGTTCCCACCCCTAGCTTATTGGCTCGATGCGCCAGCCTCCTCAAAATAAAAAAAAGAGTCAGAATGGGATGGGAGAAGTTGTCCTGTGTTGCTGAAGTGGAAGGGAACCTAAATCACCCACTCCCATGAAATTCTGAGTCTTCCATTTTTCACAATATCAGGCTGGCTGGTCTCCGCCCCTAGCTTATTCGCTCAATGCGCCAGCCTCCTCAAAATAAAAAGTATCAGAATTGGATGGGAGAAGTTGTCCTGTGTTGCTGAAGTGGAAGGGAATCCAAATCATCCACTCACACAAAATTCTGAGTCTTTTTTTTTTGAGAATATCAGGCTGGCTAGTCTCCGCCCGAGAAGTTGTCCTGCGTTGCTGAGGGGACTGTGAACCTCAACCACAACAGGTGTTTGGTACCGAATTATGCCTGTTTGGAAGAAATTACTTGTTTGCCCTCTCACTGTAGTTGAGGCAACAGATGCAGACCATGTGCATGGCAATGCAGATGCCAAGAATGTCCTACTTCCACAGCATCAAGAAGAGGGATTCAATGGACCTTGCATTGAGCTCAACGTTAAGTGATGATTTAGTTGTGTCATGCTCTGTTGGTAGCTGAATGTGATGATGGCACCTAGGTTATTGAATTCACCTAACTCAAACGTATACCTCTTGCAGATGAGGGTTTACCAAGATGGAAATGCTTACTTGTGTGCTGATCAAGTTGTTGGTGGTTTCCCAGAACATGGTGACAACGACTTTGAGGAGAGCAAAGGACCAACTGACAAGGACTCTACCGATGAAGAATATGAGGATGGCATTAACCAAGACGATGATGGCACTAGCATTGACAATGATGACACATTATATCGCCAGCAGCAGCAACAACAACAGTCACCACAAGACCACCACTATCCTTTAACCAATGGAGCATAGCAGCTAAGCAGGAGTAGCTCAGAAGTCAAGCAGCCTAGAAACGTATAGCAGGAGCAGGTACTCTTGTGTCGTAGGCTGGCTACAAGCTAGATGCTACCCCTCCTTGTTTGACTAGGCCCCGCAGTAGTTTGTCTGTGCGGGAGCTGGCTACAAGCTGCATGCTACCCCTCCTTGTTTGACTAGGCCCCGCATTAGTTTGTCTGTGTGGGAGCTGGCTAGAAGCTGCATGCTACCCCTCCTTGTTTGACTAGGCCCCGGACTTGTTTGTCTGTGCGGGTCGCTGTCTAGCAGGCTGCATGCTACCCCTCCTTGTTTGACTAGGCCCCGCATTAGTTTGTCTGTGTGGGAGCTGGCTAGAAGCTGCATGCTACCCCTCCTTGTTTGACTAGGCCCCAGACTTGTTTGTCTGTGCGGGAGCTGGCTAGAAGCTGCATGCTATCTTTCCTTGTTTTACTAGGTCGCCGCACTAGTTTGTTGTGCGGTAGCTGGCTAGAAGCCGCATATCTACCCTCCTTGTGTTGACTAGGCCCCGGACTTGTTTTCTTTGTGGGAGCTGGCTAGAGCGCATTCTACCGCCCCTCCTTGTGTGACTAGGCCGCAGTAGTGTTGTATGGGGGGTAGCTGCTAGAAGCTGCAGCTACCCTCCTTGTTGACTAGGCCCCGTACTTTTTGCTGTTGGGAGCTGGCTAGAAGCTGCATGCTACCCCTCCTTGTTTGAATAGGCCCGTAGTAGTTTGTATGGGGGGGAGCTGGCTAGAAGCTGCATGCTACCCCTCCTTGTTTGACTTGGCCCCGGACTTGTTTGTCTGTGTGGGAGCTGGCTAGAAGCTGCATGCTATCTTTCCTTGTTTTACTAGGCCCGCAGTATTTGTATGTAGGGTAGCTGGCTAGGAAGCTGCATGCTTCCCTCCTTGTTATGACCTAGGCCCCGGACTTGTTTTTGTCTGTGTGGGCGCTTGGCTAGAATCTGCAATTCTATCTACCCTCCTTGTTTACTAGGTCCCGGAAAAACACTAGTTTTGGATTGTAGCGGGTATCGTGGCTAAGAAGCCGCATAAAAGGCTCCGGGAAAAAGGGGGAAAGGGGGGGGGAGAGAGGGGAGGAAGGGGGGAACGACGGGGGGGGGGCGGGGCGAGAAGGAAAAGAGAGGGAAAAGAGGGAGGAAGGAGAGAGAGCGCTAGCCTGGAGTAATGGGATGGGTCGACTGACAAGGTGGGGGGGCACAGAAGACTAGCTTTCACTTGATGTGTTGGCCTTGTGCCTATTTGTTGATACAATACTTGCGCTTAGTATAGTCGTGACAGGGTAGAGAAAGCCTATAACCTATTTTCCTAACCTTTTTCTGAGGTTTGGATGCCTAGAGCCGCAGTAGCTGTATGGGGGGAGCGGCTAGAAGCTGCATGCTACCAAACCATCCTTAGTATTTTTTTTGGAATGTCCCAGCAGTAGTTTGTAGGGGGGGGGTGAGCTGGCTAGAGCTGCATGCTACCCTCCTTGTTTGACTAGGCCCCTCAGTAGTTGTGTTCCATGGATTTCATCAAGGACCTGACGAGGAATTGGTCGGTGGAGGAGCACTTTAAAGTCGCTGTGCGGCTTTCGTTGTGGTGCTTCCTAAGACGAGGAATTAAGAAATGTAATTATGCATTCCTAGGAATTTTCTGGAATGTTATACTACGGTATCGTTTTTCCCCATCAAACTGTAATCATGCAGAATCAGTAAAAAACTGTTATTATTGTTTTCATGTCCCAAGAGTGCTGACCCAGGAATGGGACCCAAACGATTATTAAAGTTGTGTGGCAAAACCTAAGGGAAATCACTGGCCTGATACATAGATGGGTTTACAGATGCCTCCAACGTTGAATTCGTTAAGCGACTCAGCTGTAACTATATGTGGTATACTTTGTGTTTGTGCTTCCAAACCGGGGTGGAAAACCCTCGTAGTACGATGTGGCCACGGTGCCTGATTCCGCAGCATCGGTGGTGATTATTTTTAATGAGGTAGTCCTGCGGTGACTATAGCTAGCTCCGGCTTACGCTATGGGGTCCTTAACTCCACATCCTGTGAGTGACTTTATTGCACGGATGTAACAATTTCAATTTCAATATGGTTTACAGAAGTCTCCAGCATTGAATTTGTTACACGATTCATCCGTATAAATATATTGTTTACAGAAGTATCCAGCATTGAATTTGGAACAAAAGTCACCCGTATGAATATATATGTTTCATATGTCTCAAGCATTGAATTGTTCACACGAGTCCCCGTACGAAAATATATGTTTCAGAAGTCTCCAGCACTGAATTCGTTACACTACTCAGCCGTATATATAAATGGTTTACAGAAGTCTCCAGCATTGAATTCGTTACACGACTCAGCCGTATCTATAGATTGTTTGCAGAAGTCTCCAACGTTGAAGTTGTTTCACGAGTCACCCGTATGAATATTCATGCTTCAGAAGTCTCAAGCAGGAGTAACAAAAAAATCTTCTAACGACATGCCTAAAAAACCGAGGAGCCGCTGCTTGCCGTCTTATATCTTCAGCTGCTCAGTCTGGGAACACAAATGTGGGCTGCTCCACTGCTGGGGTGGGGATGGGGTGGTTTTGGAATGGGGGTGGGAGGGAAGATACTTATTGCATGAGGTCCAAAGTGGTGCCAATGGACTGCCCTTGCCAAGGCCTACACATGGGTGGTCTCAGAATTTTCATCACTGTGGTGGTGGGTTGGGGTGGGGGGTTGGGTGGGGGACTGGGCTGGGCTGGGCTTGGCTGGGCTGGGGCTGGCTGGGCTGGGCTGGGCTGGACTGGGGTTCGGGTATGTGTGTGGGGCTGTGTGGTGGGTGGGTGGGGTCCTGGGATGGGCTGGTGGGTGGGTGGGTGGTTGGGTGGGGAGGGGGAGGTAAATACTTATTGCAATGAAGGTCCAAAGTGGTGCAAATGGACTGCCCTTGCCAAGGCCTACTCATGGGTAGTCTCAGAATTTCACTGGTGGTGGTGGGGTTTGGGTGGGTGGGTGTGGTGTGTGGGTGGGGGGGGGGGGGGCTGGGCTGGGCTGGGCTGGGGTTTTGGGTATGGGTGGGGGCTGTGTGGGTAGGGTGGGTGGGGGCTGGGCTGGGCTGGTGAGGGTGGGGGTGGGTGGGTGGGGGGGAGGGGGAGGTAAATACTACTTTTGCATGAGGTCCAGAGTGGTGCAAATGTACTGCCCTTACCAATGCCTACTCTGGGTCGTCTCAGATTTTCATTTAGAGACCTGAGTAAAAAGTTAGCAAAACACAAAGGAGGGTCTGACTCCCCCCCCCCCCCCCCCCCCCCCCCCCCCTCCCTAAATGAGATGCTCAGAAAAATCTGAAACAATGGCTCATAAAATCGCAAATGTTCAAGTGTTATACTTCCCTATACTCCGAATAAATCTATCGGCTTATTTCAAATCTTTCGCAGAGGATGCTACCATCCTGTCTCCAGTATCGAATTTTTACACGAGTCATCCGTATAAATTTGTTGTTGTTCTAAGATTAGAGTAGTAATTTTTGAACTCCCTTTCCATTCAGCATCACTGTGTCAATCTTTGTTTTCTAATTTAATCCTGTCAATTTTTATTATGGGGGAAGCCCCATCCTCCTCGCCTACCACCTCTGCTCTGGCCGCTCGACGCAGCTGTCTACACTGTGCAGCTCCAGAAAATTGAATGCAGCCATGCTTGAACTTCACATGGAGTGTGTCCATGTCACTACGCAACCGCAGGATAAAACATCTACCAGGAGAGCAATTATCCATGTTGACTCAGCTGAAACATGAATATAAGTCTGCACCAGCTTCATACTATCAAGAGGGGTAAAGGGACGTTGGGTAATCACTGAGTTCACATTTCTAGCTGAAGCAAGGGGCCACAACAAATCGCCTGGCCGAGATCGACGAATTCTACTGCTCACTTGCTCTTGCTTCTGTTGCTGTGACTTTCCGATTCGTTGCTGCGACTTCTGCTTCGGTTGCTGCGGAATTCTGGCTGCGTTGCGGACCAGCAGGCCGAGACCCGCCAGCACACCCACGCAAGAACTCCCACATCCCGCGTTACGCACTGAACGCCACAATGAGAACAGCGGGGCCACTTCCAAAAACCAACCACTCTATCTGCACCTGACGCGCACCTAACAGTGCTGGTCTAGCCAGAAAGGATGGCAGCCACAAGATGAAACGCCCTCACAACACAAGTTAAACTGAACACCAAGCACCTTGCTTCTACTCATTATTCATTCATGATTCTCAGTTACGCAAATGGGGATGTGGAGTGATGAAAAGAGCCGACTGGTTAACGCTCTGTCTCGTGAATCACCACTGACCAGCATGGCACTTACGATTTGTCCACCTGTCTGAACCCTGCCTTACAAATAGGCGCGGACAAAAACCTGGAAAATAGGCGCGGACTTTCTTAACGGTACGCAAGCACCAGGCAAATGTTCATCTGAAACGATTCAGAAGGACAACTTGGAATTTTGTTTATAAATTTAAACCCGGGAATTCTTAAAATCCTCTTATCAAAAACACTGCGCAAGTGCTCGGTCGCATATCTTCTGGTTTAACGCCCTCGCAAGTATTGGTCGGCCCTCTTCTAACCCACTTCTCGCCGAACTAAGACGATGCAAAGCGAGCTGCTGCCTGCGGGTCCGTGTTTGGAGCCAAGAACTCCAGTATCAAATGAGAAGAAGATCATAATTCCTCCTCAAGCCCCGAGGAAGGTCCGGGTTGAATGCCGCCCGCAGAGCTTATCCCCCAGTCGATATAACCGGTTGCCTGTGAGGAGGAGGCTCTTTCCGCATAGTGAAGGAGGCAAGGATCTTCCTGCGGGGGGGGAGCGAGGCCATATGGCCGAATTCTCGTTCCTTTGCAAGCAAGGTGGGTTGTGTCTCGCTCAATTAGTGGCGGACGAGGTGATATTCTGCACTAGTGGGGTAGATAAGTAGTAGGATGGTAACGCCAGCTCATCGTCATGAGTGCCGAATCGCTTTTCTATGTTAAATTGCAATGTTAAGGAAGTCCGGTAGCAAGCTTGCTGTTCTCGTTAACTCGGTTTTGCCCCCGTTAAACGAGGCAAGGCTAGGCTAGCGGTAAATGCGAACTTCATGTTCCCAGATTCGCCCAAACGGATCCCTGATTCCCTGGTCGGAGGATGCTCCAGTCTATGATCAATCGTTAACCAGTTCCCTTTACTTCGTCAATCTGCGGGCAAAATTTGTGCTCAGTACGATATCTGGTTCATCATGATCTTGGCCACCCTTGCCCTTGTTCCACCAGCGTAGTAAGGTTTCGACTTCCGACAGCCATCGGCATTGGTGTGCATACTAGGCTGCGCAACCGCTAATTTCGTTTCCTGCGTTAGCGCTTTGTGGCACAGTTAGCCAAGTCTAGATCGCTCCGAGATCTATGAACCGGCACCCTTCACTTGGCGTCCGAAGGGGTCGGGGATTCACTGAACTGAATTAAAATTTGATTTCAAGTCAAGTCTGAAAAATCAAGGTTGATCCAGGTCGATCGTACACTAAAGGTTCGAAGACCTCCCTGTTTACGAGGAAAACCTCGGCTCTGGTCATTATTGCCTTTTCCTGCAGCTACCAACCTTGGCTGGGTCTGGTGCTTCTTATGAAATCCAGTTGTGTCTTTAAGTATCTTGAAAACAATGTGATGTTCAGCATTAGTATCCTTTCTGTGCCCTTTCTATGCAATAGCTGACAGTACCTAGAAAATTCATCAGTATACCGAGACTGGAAAAATGTCATGTCTATAATGTCTATAGGTCAGCTCGTATACTTATGTTATTGGTTGTTGTTGCGGAATGGAACAAGATCTATCTAAACAAATTATGAATGTACCCCCCAGCCCCAATCCAACCTAGCCCTAACCCTGCAATGCCCTTCCTTGCAGATTCATTATTGGGCCAGAATGCGACTGCCGCTCAGAGCCATCCCAATCCGATCCCATGCTGCCCATGAAGTCTCATGCCATTGCTACACCTCAGGGTCCGGTTCATTCATCCCCCCTCGCCTCGGGGCGCTTCGTCCTGTCGAGAGAGCAAACAGCTGCTTGCGAACTCCTGGCGGCACCGATCCGCGCCCATTCTTTGCTGCGCCGTCCCACCCCCCCCCCCCCCCCTACAAAACCCGTCACGCCCCCCCCGTCATCCCCCCACCCACACATCATCCCCCACGCCTGACTTACCCAACTGACTAAACCGAAAAACAGGCACGTGCTCTCCATCACCGCGAATCCAACAACGACGCCACTGCCTTGCCGGCTCCTCTATGACTGAGTTCTCACCTCTGCCTGGCTCCTTCGAGTTCCCTTCTCCAAGGGGATTTGCGCCGCCGCGCTTCCCTTGTCCTTTTTGTTCTTGGCGTTGCTCCTTGCCGTGTCCTTTTCTGCCGTCGCTTCGTTGTTGGCCCCTTCTCCTCCCCCCTGGTGCTGCTGGCTGTGCCCTGCTTCTTGTCTTCTCTTTCCTTCCCTGTCCTGCTCCTTGCCCTTGCTTCTCTTCCCTTTTGTCGCGCCCTTCTTGTCTTCCCTCTTTGCTCCTTGCCTCTTTTTTTTCTCTTCCTCCCTAATTGCGCTCGGTGTCGTCCTCTCTCTCTCCTGTGTACGCCGCCCTTCCCGCTGTCCCTTTCTCGCGCGCGGCCCCTGTTTCTTCCTTTGGCTCTGCCCCGCCGCTTCTGGTCTCCTTCCTCTTCCTTTCGGGGCCTTGCGCCCGCTGCGGCTCTGCTCCCGGTTTGCTGTACTTCCCGGCTTTTCGTGGAGTTGTGTGCTGTCGCTATGCCAGTTTCCGTCGCAACCCCACGCGACCACGAACAGTATGGAAGAGCCCACGCAAAGAACAGCTTCACTATATTTGAGTGAGGTAACCTATGTAGCTAGAGAGATAAGACCACGGAAGGAGCTGCCTGGAAACTACTACATGTAGCTAAAGATAGAAACCGAGCATGGTAGTTGTGATGCATACTGTTGGGTACTCCTATAAAATCCAGTCACAGTGTGTGTGTGTGTGTGTGAGTGTAGTCCCAACTGTTCCCCTCGTTGCTGTTATTGTCCGTTGCGTCGGACACTTGAGTTGGCCTAGTGCCGTCCCTTCACGAAGACGTCTCTGACGGGCCTTGTGGCTTTTTCTATCACAATCGGCCCCTCGTCTTGCTATACAGACTCTATATTCTCATTCCCTTATTCTTGCCCTTTTTATATTCCACTCATACATTCCCCGCCAAGATCTCTGCTATTTTGGTTTGCTGCACCGACTAGGCCCCACCTAGGCTAGCTATGGCCTGCCGTGTCTTCGGAATCTTCCTGAAAACTTTCCTTTTCTATATAGGCCGCACGAGGTTGCCGATGATAAGCTATCTGTCTTCAGTCTTCCTGTGTAACAACTCTATCGATGAAAGGTTTCACTCGGCACCCCCGCCACCCACCCACCCCCCCCCCACACATATACCTACCGCAGACAGCGCCCCTGGCCCGCTGCCAAGTGGATCTTCAGCCCTGCACAAGGTGTACAGTTTTCCCTAGACTAGCTCGACGGGGCTTGAGTACTGCTTTTTTGGCACTGGATTGTCTCTAACGTATCACGTGCGAATGAGAAATTAACCTGCGCTGCCTCGCCTACTGCCCACACAACTCTCCGTTGTCTCACTATCCGTCACCGACAAAACGTAGACGCAGTCCAGGCGTCTGAGTAGATCTTCGACGTGAGTTGCCCACACTCACAGATCAATCCCACCCAGCGTATCACTCGGCCACGCCCCCATACATTCCCGGTAATATACGCCATATGAAGCCTGATACCGCTTGGGTAACAACTCTCACCCTCTCTTCGGAGTATCAATCCTGCCCACATCGACGACCCCTACCCACACCCTCAACTCTACCACTTACTACACAACCACCCAACCCACCCCCCACCAACCACACCCCCCCCGCCACCCACCCCACTCTCGCGTCCAACGTCCCACACCCCCCCCCCAGAGCGCGCCCTCCCCCCCCTCCCCTCCCCCCTCCCCCCCCCCCCCCCCCCCCCCCCCTCCCCCCCCCCTTCGATATAGGTACTCTTGACATGTGGTTGTGGGTCCCCCCCCCCCCCCCCCCCCCCCCCCCCCCCCCCCCCTCCCCTTTCCTGCTACTACCAACGCCACCTCCCCTTGCCTCCGAACACCCGACCAAGACCTGAAGACCTGAACAACCTTCGCAAGCCCCCCCCCACCCCCCCCGCTCCCTCACAACCAACTCCCTATCCCCTAATCCCGTCCCCCATCCATCAGCAATATCCCCGAAACAACTGACCTACCACAACCAACAGCCCAAAAACCCTCTACCCCTACCATACCCCCAACAAAACCACCCCCACCACCCATAACCCTACACACGCATTCCTGCTCTGAGCTCAACTCCGACATCTTTGTCTACACTGCTCGGAGCTCTCCATTTCCTCCTGTCCAAGACCGTCATTCCCATTCTCTACTTCGTGTAGAGATCTCCATTTCTCCCTTCCTCATCCTGCTCTGAGCTCCCCATCGCCACCATTAGCTACCCCTGCTCGAAGCGAGCTCTACGTCTCCCTCTGCTCCTTCTCCAGCCCCCCCCCCTCCCCCCCACCACCTATCCTTCGTAACCTGCTACAATCATCACATTCCGGCTGTGATAGCCAGAATGGGGGGAATCTTGTGATCATTGCGCACGCTATTATAGCTGGACTTCGCTTCAGCCGTCGTCTAATCCTTGCGCATCATGATCTTTGATGGAGAGGGCTTCGACTTTTGGGACATCTTCATTGACGACAAGCTTCTGCCTCCTGACAGTCCCTGGCTAGGTAATCGCTTTGGTCTACTATGTCATGAGATCGCCAGCTCCATGAAAATCATTAATGAGTATCTGTCCCCTGGCATTAGACATGAGCTGAAAAGCAAGAATATCTCTGGTCCCAACTGGACTATGATGTACCTGAAAGCCTTTTATGGCACTAAGTCCCCAGCCACAGATTGTGTTACAAATAGCCATGATGATAGTGATGCTACAGCCCCTACACCCCAGCCTGCTAGCATATGTGCCACGTCTAGGACTGTCCCTGCCTCTAGGACTGTCCCTACCCTTAGGAAGGCCCCTAGGACTGTTCCTGCCCCTAGGACTGTCCTTGCCTCTAGGACTGTCCCTGCCTCTAGGACTGTCCCTACCCTTAGGAAGGCCCCTAGGACTGTTCCTGCCCCTAGGACTGTCCCTGCCCGTAAAGTAAACCCTGACCCAGACCCCATTATCTCAGAGTTGAACTATACAATCCAAGCCCAAAACCATGAGATCCAAGAACAAAACCATACAATCCAAAACTTGGAACGTCAGATCTATGACATGGAACATGAGACTAGAATGCAGCAACTCCATGATAAATGGGTAAGAGAATTCTTCCCCCCTCCACACTCTGGACCCACTGGGGCATACCTACTGATCTTGCTATTCGCGTGCATGAGGCAACCATGTACCATGCACCCTCACCTGCTGATGCAATGCCATCCTTATCTGTCCGACAACCATGTTCCAGCACTACACACATCACATGCTGCAGCACTCTGTGTCCCTGTCGAGGACACATCTGTCCACTCTGCCCCCCCACACATAGTAGCTCCTGATGGGTGCAGTTCCCCTCCATGATCCTCACTTGCATGGGGGAACCTGATTGATAGACCAGATTGGATAGTCCCAGCAGATGCAGATGCAGACCCAGGTAGTGAATCAAACCAACCTCTCCAACTTATCTGCTTACAACCACCACCAGGTTTCCCAGCAAATACCCCTAGACTGGTCACGAGTCCAAGATCTACCATCCACATGGACGGAGTTCTGCATTGCAGCTGGTTTCCACAACTCACCACCACTCCAACCATGTACACCTGGCATTACACATGCACCTGCACACACACCTGCACACTCATCTGCAGCTTTCTGCTGATCCTCACTTGCATGGGGGGAACCTTAGTGCATATGCAAGTACATCCGCACACGTGATGGAGACACACCCATACTCACTGTCCACGCCACTACCTATGCAAGTACATATAGCAACACGTGACAGCGACAACACACACACATCCACATCCACATCCACTGAGCATGTCACAACGCCTCCCACTCCCACTGATTCTCTGGTTGAACTCGTCATCATCAACCACCCCTTCATCCCCTCTGCCTTCCATGGTACTTTCTCCCTGCCCTGGCCCCACTCCCATATAGGACAACCAAGGCGCCACACACCCTGGTGGGCATAGGATAAATGCTAAGCTTGTGAGCGATACCCCCTCGCTTGTGGACATAGGATAAATGATAACCTTGTGAGGGGATGTCAACAGCTGAACTCTGAACGGGGGGTATGAACTGATCTGATAACCTCTTGCCTCCACTGATATCAGCATTATGATCTGATCTGCCGCTGATCTGCATTATGATCTGATCTGCACACTGATCTGCATAAATCTCAGTACCGCTATTTTATGCAGACCACCATGCAATGGTCACATTGACCCTCATGCACATGCAGATCCCCAGCACTTGTGAGCGATACCCTCGCTTGCTGAATACATCTGCATGTCCACATAATTGTCTTTGAACTGATCTGCAGCCACTCTGATAGGACAGCTTCCCTGATCTGCAGCCGCCATGATCTGCAGCTTCCCAGATCTGCAGCCATCCTAGTCTTTTCTGCCGCCAGTCATGGTACACTCACCTCATATGAATGATTACTCCACAGCCCCTACCCAGCAGCTCCCCACTGTTTCCCATGATGAGCTCTGTAACCTGACAGAAGCACAAGCCAGAAGAGAGATGGACCTCCTGCTAGACCAAGCCAGAACCTCATATGAGAATCCATTTCCTGTTGATGGACAGGGGTCCTGCACCCAGCATGAGCTCTCCCAAGCCCTTATATTTGACCAGTGGATTCCCTCATCTACTTTCCCCTCCCCTGATCAGCCCCTAGGTCATGTCAACATGAACACCTACCCAGTCCATTACCTGAACAACTCTGGCCTCCCCAGAACCAAGTTTGGAACCCTGCCCTTTTAGCTGCTGAAATGTTCAAGTTCCCCAGCAGACAGATGCACAACAGCCCCTTCTCAGTCTGTGGACCCCTCCTCAAGCATGTCAACAGATTGCAGCACATGGTCCACATATACCCCACTATCTCCACAGCTGACAGGCCCACCATTCAGTGGGCCATTTGCCTACAAGCAGCCATGGTCCAAGCCCATGCAAGGGTACTGATTTCCTGGCCCAAGATGCTCATGCACCCCATCAGCTGTGTGAATCCTGGGGGCAGAGTCATATGTGTCAACAACCTCAGCATGCACTGGAGCCCAATGGATTTCACATTCATCAACATGCTGGACACCCCAAGGATGTCTAAAAAATCTTTCTCCACCCTCCTGCAGAAACTCCACACCCAGCTGGACCTTGATGGATACCCAGCATCTGGTACCTAACTATGCTATAGACTATTCCTCATCCTTGTTTTAGCCATGAACACTCTAAGATTAATGTGATGCTTTGTACTGCCCCATGTACTGCTGTCCCTTTGTGTTAGAGTCCCTCTCTTAGCTTTTGCAGTATGTCTGCAGATTCTCTAATTTAGGGTAATCCCAAATTATGGGGGGAATCATCCCTGTCTGACAGCCATCCTGGCTAGCAGCCCCACTGCATTCACTGGCAGCTACCTGGCAGCTTCTCTTGTGCTGTAGCCTGTCTCCTATGCAGCCCTGACTCATCAGTATAGCCCATAGTTTCCCCATAGTATCAGTCTGCAGATTCTGAATTAATGCTACCTTATAGATGACATTGGAAGTACCTCAGCATATCTCTCCATCTGGATTGATTACATGAGCCAGCGGGGGACGTCTACCTTAAAGAAGTTGTTTACAGCTAGTCAGCCCTTTATGCCATCTAAGTTCCCTCTTATGCTTTTACACTGCAGCCTTCCTGCCCTCTGCTACCCTAGCAGACTGACATTGATCTGAAGATCCCTGCTCTTAATGTGCCGTGCCCCCTTACTTGGACCCTGTCCCAAATAATTTATTATTTACAGCTTCTCCTGCCAGCCGTTAGCATATCTAAATAGCTCTGTCAGCCTTTATACTCCTATATTTTCTTTATGCCCCTCAGCTAATTCCAGGGATTCTTGTATCCAAGAATACCTTGAATTGGGGGGGATGTTATTGTCCGTTGCGTCGGACACTGAGTTGGCATAGCGCACGCGTGGTCCTGTGGCTCCAGGACCCGGGTTGCCTGCCGCCAGGCCATAGGCTAGCTATGGCCTGCACGTGTCTTCGGAATCTTCCTGAAGACTTCCTTTTCTATATAGCCGCACGAGTTGCGATGATAAGCTATCTGCTCTTCAGTCTTCACTGTGTAACAACTCTATCGATTGAAAGTTGCTACCGTATTATAAATACTGTATGGAAATATTGTACAATTATGTATTAGTGTCTAGGCAACCCCCATCCAGATGAAGTTAGTTGCCAGCTGGATACGTCGATTTGGTTTGCACACTATCTGTGAAAAATAATTTGCAAATAGATGTGTTACATTGCATGACATTACATTGTGTTACATTGTGCTACATTACGTTACATTAAATTAGGACATATGCGTCACTCGGTTAGCGCTGTTAACTTCACAGGGTTGTGCCCTCCCTCTCCATTACTCTGGATGCAAGCGTTCGTTTCAATTTTATCATTTCACATGGCTGTAGTCTTGACGCTGTTCACCATCTTCGCAGCAACAATTCGAGTACACACATACTGATTCGAAATTTCGAATCTGTATGTACGAACTTCTGGGTGCTAGAGTTCCTTCAGGTGTACATCCCATCCCTATTACTTTCCAGAGTAAGAGAAGATGGTGGGTTTTTATTCCACAGATACTTCTTGACTCGTCGTGGCCCAAACCATATAGTACTGTATAATTTCAACACATAACATGGTGGTTATACAGTCTAATTGGTGGCGCCTGTACCCACCAGGGCAGGGAGTTAGTCAATCATGGTCACTACGTGTAGTGGTGCATGTTTGATCGGTTATGGGCCCGCATACCCCGCTATCCCAAAAGGCGCTTGTTAAACTATACAGGCTGCGAGTGCTGCTGGACATTTTGCAAGCAGTCTGTAGAGTTCTATCAGCATGAATAGCGGTGCTCTCGCTTGTTTTATGTCTTGGTGACTCCTTGTGTACTCCCTTAGAACTATCGGTCCTGACAGTACTATGTCAGCTTCCCGTAGACTGTGTCATTCTTCATGACACTGTGACGACTTCCTGTTGACTGCGTCATCGGTTCTTCTGACACGCGCTGTCTAGCCTGTACCCTGATCAGGTTACAGGCTGCCGCTCCTTCCTCCACTGGTGCCCCTTAATGGGTCTCTTGTGCTTGTAACTTACTCTCGTCTCCGCATTTATAGATTGGCGTGTCTGCCCACACTTTGTCCACTCTCCGGAGTGTTATCCAAGCTGATAAGTTCAACAGCGCTTAATGTTTTGAAGGAGTGGCCACGTCTTTCTCACTGAATCCTTCTTGTCGCTGTTTTTTGTAGCTTGAAGATGATGAGAAAGAAGAGGAAGAAGAAGCGGTATAAGGTTCATTTGTGTAGCTAGGTGGAATCACCTGCTGATGTAGACTGACAGTCATTTATTTATAAAATATATATGAGCTCGACGTCGTCTTTGGCAGTAATTTTTTTATAAAACATATACGATCTCGTCGTCATCTTCAGCAGTAATTATTTATAAAACATATATGAGCTCGTCGTTGTCTTGGGAAGTAAAAATAAATATTCTGCGCCTGATCGGAGGCTTATCTATCAAGCCTTTTGTAGCTTGTTTTAATCTCTTGTATTTCCCCCCCAGGGGCCCTGACTAAAGCCTTGTGCTATATTCGTGTCTGGCAATGCGGAGCTGTGTAAACAACTCCCGTCACACCCGCTGTAACTTAATGAGCATTTTTCCCAGTCCCTGTTCAACTGTTTTGCTTCGATTACATCGTATACCAGCTTTCAGCCGTAAGGCTTGCCATCTGCGGGCGAGTGAAGATGTTAAGTATAAACACTTCTAAACCACACTAATGCGAGCAGAATTCAATCACATGCTCTGACCTTGTAAAGCTGTTTTATAATGATTGGAGTTCTCACTTCCTGGCAGTCAGTACAGCAGCATGCCATATTCCTAGAATACTAGGGCGATACCGGATCACTTGCAAAAGCTTATTTAAGCAATTTCACAACAATTAGTCACGATTTGTTTTTTTAGCGATTGCGGGGAAAGAGTGAACATTGGTTGCATAAGACCTATAAAACACTGTTCACCCACTGACCTACGGGTGCCTACTGCCTCCTCATGTACAGTGACTCCGCTGATCTCATCGACAATATCCATGAGTCTAGGGTGAACGCAGGGAGACCCACCCTTTTAGGCGAAAATCCTTGTTGCAAAAAATAAACTCATTTTGGGGGGCTTTGCATGTGATGGTAGCATCTAGCCTGCTCTCCCCTGAAGACCACAAACACACTCCCACTGCCTTGCTGGACACGAAAACCCACACACTTAGCACTAGCACCCAAGGCCTCCTGGACATCATGACCAGACACATGGAAACACTCATGTCACCACAACCCTCCCCCATCTCAGCCAACTACACTGAGCACACCACTCCCCCCCCATGGGCCCACCAAATTGACAAATACCACATGGAAACCCCAGCTAACTCCATCCAACACACAGCTTCTCCCTACACTTACCTTTCCTCCTCAACCAATTTTACTGACTGCATCCGCAAGCTTGCCACCAATAAAGCAACTGGACCAGATGGCATCCCCAACGAGCTCATCATCTGCCTCCTAACTGAAATGCATCAAATCATCCACAAACTCATGCAACTTGCATGGATTCTAGGGGAAACCCCGGACTGCTGGAAAATTTCTCACACAGTTATGCTCTATAAGAAATCAGACCCGTGTCTCCCACAAAATTACAGACCGATAGGACTCAACAACGCAGTGGCCAAGCTATGGACCTCCTTGGTCACAAACACTCTCACAACTTACTCTGAAACTAACCATATTCTCAGTGCCTGCCAGGAAGGCTTTCGAATGGTGTAACGGTGCTCAGGTTTGCACTGACCAGTAGGTCGCTTTAGCTCTGACGATTCATTGGACTCGAAGAAAGATTGTTGTTTGGATAATTATTGTTACAGACGCAGCGCGCGGCGCTATTTCTAGTGCCGACGAAGGTTCTAGAACTTAGGGTTCTAGGGTTTACGCTGCAGAACACGGAACGCGACAGTTGGTCTGCGACACTGTCAGCAACACATCAGATGAATACGACAGTCGAAGGTTCCAGGCTGTCGTCAGATAACGTTATGCTTCGCAACGTCTGGGCGAAGCTTATGTAGTCTGTTATCTCAACAACGTTATGCTTCGCAACGTCTGGGCGAAGCTATACGGTTTGTTACATCCTCCCCGGGGGATTGAAATTTTTGTCCCCAAAAATTATCTCGGGTGGTGTACAAAAAACTAATTAAACGTCCATGGTCTAATAATCCATTCTTTCTCATTTTGCTTTTACTACTTATGCCATTTCTTTACTCGGCATATAGGGCATAGCCATTTTCCTTTAGGTACCTGTTTTATAGGAGGGTCAAAACATCCAATATGATAGCCTCTATCGCATTTGTCACATAGGAGCATAGGTGTGGATGTATCTGTCTCTTTACAGAACTCACACCAAATATATTGCTCCTCGACACCATCTAGGCGATGATATTTCTTGGTGTAGGCTCTAATCATGTCTCCGACGTCTTCTTGTTCTTCTAGAACAGAGCTCCAATGCCAAGAATTCCAAGAGCTATCATAACCCTTCCATTTGATTAGGTACATGAATTCTTTCCTATTTCCACTCCATCTCCTATCAAGGATATCCTCTATTTGGAAGTATTCTTGATTGTCCATCACAACAGGTGGTGGGGATATCGGAGCGCGATCTGGGAAGCACATGCTCTGATTGTAGGGTTGGAGTAGACTAACATGAAACACAGGGTGGATTTGCATACACTCGGGTAGTTCCAACTTGTATGCTACTACAGATACTTCCTTTATGATTTTAAAAGGACCGTACCTTCGGGGTTGTAACTTCCTACAAGTGACAGGCATCTTAATTTTCAAGTTGGCGTCAGATAGAAGAACTAAATCACCAACTTTAAATTGATGGGCTCTCCGGTGTTTATTTGCCTCTCGGCTTTGCCGGTCTTGTGCAGTTTGTAAGTTTGCTCTGGCTGCTTCCAAGTTGGTTTGAAGTTCGTCAATGAATTGCTGCACCGTTTTATTGGTCTCTTCTTTGGGTACCATAAGTGACATAGGGGTGTCAGGTTGATGTCCATAGTTGAGATAAAATGGTGAGAATCCAGTTGATTCTTGGGTAGCACTATTGTAAGCAAACTCTGCCGCAGCAAGCTTAGAGTCCCAATTATCTAATCCATCAGAAATGGAAGGCCTTAATAGCTCCTCTAAGATTCTATTAAGTCTTTCTGTTTGTCCATCTGTTTGAGGGTGGTAAGTAGTGGACATTGCCATTTTCGTGCCACAAAGCTTGAACAAATGATCCCAAAACTCACTAGTGAATCTAGTATCACGATCAGTGATCAGGACTTTAGTTAAACCATGATGCTTGAATACCAAAGTACAGCCGTGCAGCGCCAATTGCATCAACAATGGTGTTGGTGGGTGCAAAATGTGCCATTTTGCTGAGCTTGTCAACGAATACAGCAATAGCATCAAATCCATTGGACAAGGGTAGTTCAGTAATAAAGTCCATAGTCACGTGTGACCAGTTCTGGTTGGGAATGGGTAGTGGTTCCAGAAGTCCAATAGGTTTTTGATTAGTGGCCTTATTTCGTTGGCATGCATCACAAGTCTTTATATAGTCCTTAATGATGCATTTCATGCGTGGCCAATAATAGTGCTCTCTTAACCTATTATAAGTCTTGGCTTCTCCGAAATGACCCGAAATTATGCTATCATGAGCATCATGAAGGAGTTCAGCTCTTAAAGTGGAAGCTGGTATGTACAACTGAGATCCACTCTTTGTATATAGAAGTTTCCCTTTCAAGGCCAAGGTAGGGTGTTTATTCTGTTTAGCATTAGAGTAAGCACTCATATATTCCTCATCTGCTCTTGCATCTTGTTCCACTTGGATAAGGAAATCCTTGCTATCATGCATCACTACCGCATTGAAGGTGCATTGGTTTAGGTCTGGCCTCCTAGAGAGTGCATCAGCTACATTATTGAGACGGCCAGCCTTGTAAACAATCTCGAAATCATATTCACCTATCTAACGACCATGACACACCCCTGATGTAATGGGGTTTTTTGCTTTGTGGGTGCTTTTTCTTTTTGTTTAAAGCACAGAGTCTCATACACCCTCGCGGTGTCAAGTAGACTTTAACATGTAATGTAATGTAATGTAATGTAATGTAAATGGCAGGGAGCTTGTCTGCCGTGGTCAACAGGGGTAGTGGTGAATGTTCGTTTGGTCGTGGGTTGGTCTCTCTCACCAACCCTAAGTGCGCCTACTTTGCATATTGTAGGAGTAGCACCACCATTCGAACTGAATCCTCTGTGTCGCTGGTTTGTGTCGGGAGACCCACCTCCTAGGGTGAAAATCCTTTCACAACTAAAAAAAAAAAAAAAAAAAAAAACAGCGAGCAAGCGCAACCAGTTGGCCTGGCGGTTACTTAAATGCGCTTGTTTCAGAATTTCTTTAGTCGGGTTGTTGTCCGTCTCAACGGTGAATCGGGTGCCTAGGAGGTAGTGTCTCCAGATTTTTAGTGCATGCACGATTGCTAGCAGCTCTCGTTCATGAACTAAATATTTGACCTCCGGGGACTTTAGCTTTCTGCTCTCATAAGCTATAACTACTTCCTTTCCTTCGTGCATTTGAGTAAGGACTGCACCAATTGCAAAGTTTGAAGCATCAGTCTTTACTACAAACGGCGCATCAAAGTTGGGTGGTCGCACAATAGGTTGAGAAGTCAACGCGACTTTAAGCGCTTGGAAAGCTTTTTCTTGATCTTCTCCCCAAAAGTTAGATTTCCAATCTGTTTCTTTTCTTAGCAGACTGGTCAGAGGCAAAGATATCTCAGCATAATTTTTCACAAATTTTCTGTAGTATCCTGTTATTCCTAAGAAACTTCTGGTTTCTGTTAAGGATTTAGGTTGGGGCCACTCTTGTATGGCTTCTACCTTTGATATCTCAGGACAGATTCCATCTCTAGAAATAACATGACCTAGAAAAGTGCAGGAGGGGGTAGCAAACTCACATTTGCTAGGCTTTCCATACAGCTTATGTTCTCTTAACAACTCAAACACTTTTTCGAGGTGCTCGAGGTGCTCAGCCTCATCCTTAGAGAAGATCAGAATATCATCTATGTAGACTATTACGAAGTCATCCAAGTGCTTTCTAAACACATCATTCATGAGTCTTTGGAAGGTTGCTGGAGCATTGCATAAGCCAAAAGGTAAGACTTTAAATTCATACAGTCCGTATCTGGTTTTAAATGCAGTTTTGGGGATATCCTCCGGACTGATCCTGATCTGGTGGTAGCCTGATCTTAGATCAATTTTGGAGAACACCTTTGCTCCATGTAATCGATCCAAAAGCTCATCAATACGAGGAAGTGGGTAACAATTTTTAATTGTTATCGAGTTTAGGGCTCGATAGTCTACGCACATCCTTAGAGTTCCATCTTTCTTTTTAACAAAAAGAATCGGTGCTCCATAAGGTGATACACTAGGCTGGATGAACCCTTTGTCGAGTAACTCTTTCAATTGTTCTCGAACTTCACGTAACTCATCCTGACTGAGTCTAAATATTGATCTGTTCGTGGGGGAAGAGCCTGGGATAAGCTCAATTTTATGATCAATAGATCTTTCTGGAGGTAGACCTGCGGGCAACTCTTCGGGAAATACATCGTGATACTCAGCTACCAAGTTTCTTATAGAAGCATTGGGTATCTCTGCTGAGTTTCCATTCTCACGGCTTTTTGTTTCATAACCGTCTTGACTCGTTGAATGATCATTCTTTATCTCTTTTCCGATGGGCGTTGATGTGGATCGAGATTGACCACCGCCATCATCAGACACATTCATGGTGTATTCATAGATCTCACCATCGGAGTCTCCATCTCCGTTACACAAGGGCTTTCCTAACTTCTGTTCAGCGCTGGGGATGTGATTGGCCTTTTCACACTCCTTATAACACTTTTTGTTTCCGCACCCCGACTCTCCGAAGGGATCGCGATGAAGAGGGGAAGTCCTTTTACAGCTCTCTTAAATTGGGTAGCTGTACAGAGATCAATCGATCTCGTTGACTCTGGATTCAGAATGATGTATTTTTCCCCTTGCATAAATGATATGCAGTGAGTTTCCCAGTCGATCATAGGATTATATTTCACCAACCACGGTTTTCCTAGAATAATATCAAACTTCTTGGACTGAAGATCTACCACAAAGAAATCTAATTTATCTTCATATTCTCCTATGTTGAATTTTTGATAGGGCAAATTTTCCACGACCTGTTTTGTTCCATTCGGATATATAACTTCATAATCCGAAGGTTGGAATTTATTTTCTTTATTTGATAGGAATTTCTTACCAACTATATTTCCTCCTGACCCACTATCAATGAGGATGGATGCAGGTTTTCCCATCATTTTACCCTGCAAAATCAACAACTCAAAAGGAGAGATATGAGAAGAAGAATTTATTAAGGGCACACGTTCAGCATTTGTCCGACTACTTGATTTACTCTGAGATATTTGGTGATCATCCTCACCTAATTCTTTGTAGTCGGACGCTTGGCGTTTCCCATCTCTTTTCTCAAACTAATCCATTCTGGGCAATCTGCTAATAGATGTCCAGTTTTTTTGCATAAATAACAAATCGGAGAACGCTTCGGTGGAAGATTCCTCGGTTGGTCATTCCTGCGGGTATTGATAACATCTATCTTCATGGGCTGGGGTACATTTCTAGGTTTAGAAGGCCCACCATTCTTAGGAAAATACATGGGGTTGTATGGCTTCCTATTCCCAAAATTTACCTTATGGTTAACAATGCTATCATTCCTTTCTGCTATTTTTGCAGCTTCATTGAAGTTTTGGGGGTCGTGGAAGTCCACTTCCCGCCTAACTTCTGAACGAAGTCCTCTAACAAATCTATCCAGACGTTCTGTCTCATTCAAGTCTGGAATTTCTAAACACAGTTCAATGAACTTCTGAACATACAAAAGAACCGTATTGGTTTGTTGAAGTTCAGCCAGCTTGTCACGAGCCCTCTTAACGGCGTTAATGGGCCTGAAAAAATCGAATAACGCCTGCTGACATTCCGCCCAATTATTAAATGGGGGCCCGCTTTGAACTCGCAGCCGGTACCACCTGGCCGCGTGCTCTTCAAGCAGTGAGGCAGTGAATTGAATTCTGCATGCCTCATCACTGACATTTACTAGTTCAAAATATGCGTTTACTTGATACAGCCAATCTTCTATTCTGCTGCCTCGGCTTACGTCTCCTTTGAATGTTGGGGGACGGATGGGTTTCAAGGATCCCAACTGTGGCTTTGGTGGCGACAACGGTAACTGTTGTGGTTGCGATTGTAGTACTTGCAGTAGTTGCAAGTGTTGCGCTTGCAAACTTGCAAACTGACTTTGTAATTCTTCTAAGTTGCGACTCAAAAGTTGAGCTGCATCTAGCTCTAGCGGGTTGTTTTGCCCTTCCATAAGTTTTCTCTAAATTCGCAACCTCGTTAGGAATACTAAGATTTTTCGGAATTTTTTTCATTTAACCGATCAGTACAAACCCAGCATCCTGCATATTTACTCAACCACTGAATGTAAGAAACGCATTATAATAGCCATCTCGCCTTTCTCAGCCTAGTCTTCCTCATCGGTGAGAATAATCCCGTGAAGGATTTTCACCGTAGGCTGTCCAGCAGTCCGAGGTTTAATTTGAAGATTTCGCCTCAACCTCTGCTTCTTCTGCCTCCTCCGCTTCTCCTGCTCTTTGAGCTTGGCTTTGTCGAGCTTCGCCCTATCACTCACAGCCTTCCAGGGAGGGAATTCCACGTTGAAATTCGGGTCCCGTTTCGGCGGCCCGGCTTTCATAGCACTGTCACACATTTGCATGGGCGTTTCCGCTACTCCAGTTAGCGGTTTTTCCATCACAGCGCTTTCCCGAAAAGGTTGATAGACATCGCGTATTCGCTGAAGAAACCGGATCGGTTCCTCTACACGATTTATCTCTGTTTTTCTTCGCGGAGCTCTTAACTCAGCAACGGCCTCACTTCGCCCGCCTATAGGGTTACTCAACGGCCTGTTGCCTTCTAGCCAGCGATAATGTTTAAAAATGCTGTATGAGGAGAGCCTTATCGTTTACTTCGTACCACAGTGGACCGTGGCCCGAAGAATCTAATCCTATTAAGCGATAGACTTCCTGCCTACTCGGCGGTTTCATAGAAAGAGAGAAGTCAGCAGTAAGTACACTTCTACTTACTAAAGGCAAGGCTCGAAATAATATATCACGTGTCCACAATTCGGTCACGGGAGGGAGGGACCAATGTAACGGTGCTCAGGTTTGCACTGACCAGTAGGTCGCTTTAGCTCTGACGATTCATTGGACTCGAAGAAAGATTGTTGTTTGGATAATTATTGTTACAGACGCAGCGCGCGGCGCTATTTATAGTGCCGACGAAGGTTCTAGAACTTAGGGTTCTAGGGTTTACGCTGCAGAACACGGAACGCGACAGTTGGTCTGCGACACTGTCAGCAACACATCAGATGAATACGACAGTCGAAGGTTCCAGGCTGTCGTCAGATAACGTTATGCTTCGCAACGTCTGGGCGAAGCTTACGTAGTCTGTTATCTCAACAACGTTATGCTTCGCAACGTCTGGGCGAAGCTATACGGTTTGTTACAAAGGACAAGAGCACTTCCCGACAACCTCTCAACCTTCTCCACAATATAGAGGACGCTGCCCTCTTTCATCAAGATCTTTTTGCTGCCTACTTTGACTTTAGCTCAGCCTTCAACATGATTGATCACCAGAAATTACTGAGCATCATGCACAATCTTGGTTACACGCATGACACAATAGACACAATTAAGGGCATTTACACTAACTCAACCACCCATATCCTTCTCAACAACACGCCTGGCTCTCCTATCTCCATCACCAGAGGCACCATACAGGGAGACACCCTGTCCCCTCTCCTCTTCATTATCTTTCTAGAACCCCTCCACAGATGGCTCCGCTCTGGAGGGCGGGGTTACAGAGCAGCGTCCCTACCTGCCGCAACAGCTGATGAGCATCACACTAGTAGCTTGGGCTACGCTGACGACACTGCCGTCCTCACTAGTACCGCGGAGGATCTTCGAATCCAGTGTGGTAAGGTTCAACAATTTAGTGTCTGGTCTGGCATCCCACTCAATGCCACTAAATATGTGGTCAGTGGCATTCTCCACAAATCCCACCCCTCCCATCCTACCCACAACAACACCCTTAAACAACGCCTAAACAAAATACCTCTGGGTGACTCTTATGCAACATACCAACCTCCTGACATGGCCTACAAATACCTTGGAGTCCACATCTCTCTCACTCTTAATTGGAAAACTCAACTACACGCCACCATAGCAACCATTCATTCTAAAGGACTGAGTATTCTTACCAAAGCCAAACCCAGAGCAACTCCAGATCAATGTGTCCGCATTATCACACAATGTATACGTGCAGCTATTAAATATCCCATGATAGTAGCCCCCTTCTCACTCACTGACATCCACGTCATTGATAGAGCAGTTCTCAAAACGGTCAAACTCTGCTGCACACTTCCCAAATCCTTTCCCACTAGAGCCCTTCAACTTCCTAAAACAGAAGCAGGTCTCGGAGTTCCCTCCCTACTTACTGAGTACACTCAAATCACGGCTTCAGCCCTTACACAAGCCATGAACGATCAGGGCCATCTTGGCATTCTCACCAGAGCCCTTCTTAATAAAACTACTTCCACTATGACTACACTCAACCCTCTCTCTCTTTCCTCTAAACAGTTAACACACATGTCTCTAGCCCGTCAACTTGATATCCTTAGCCAATCTAGCATCAAACTCACTTGGAATGACACAGAACTTCTGGACAAACTTAACATCCACCCCCTACCTTCTCCTCCTCATGCCATACCTATCAAACTCATGACCCCCTTCCACGACTTGAATATTTATACCTACCATGACCTGGTCACACCTACGGGAACCCACCTCATCAGCACTACTGATCTCCCCCTTATTACTTCCTCCAAAATTACCAAACATCACAGACGCTCTCTTAACCTTCTCACAGCCCACCTAACTATGGCTAAATTCGACTACCCCCTCACCCACACCGAACCCCTCCCGCTCATGCACCGCCAGCTCGCAGCCGAATACGCAGTCACACCTAACACTACTGACATTATCAAACTCCCACCCACCACTGACTTTATTGCCACCCCTACCCAACGCTACTACTCCTCCATCCCTCTAACTGACGCAGACTACGGGGCGGATTCCCTTGGGGACATCGAAGGGAACCAATGGTGGGCATGGCCTACGACAACTGCTGACAGCTACGCGCAGCGTGCGTGGGGCTGCAACAGTTAAGACGAAACCTGGGCGGCCCGCCACTACCTGTGTAAATCCTGGATTCACCATAGCACCACAACGCGATTTTTCCGCCACTACGCCATAACTAAAACTTCCCACCCTGACAAGACCCGCGAGGCTATGCTCTACCCAACGGCCAACGCTCCTGCACCGCCAACTCGCTTACTCCATCTCACCTATGGCTCCCAATACAAAGCTCTCTATATTACTAGCTGGCGCAGCAAACGCTCCCTAGACACCGGCAACTCAACCAGTACTACTGTTGCCCACGTTCAGTGGGCTCCCACAACCATGCACAATGACCACATCCATTCCTACACTGAAGCTGGATATAGCATCCACTACAGCAAACCAGTCACTTCCACCATTTCTATCATCCACTGGAAACCGCAATCTCACCTCATCTCTCACCTCTGCGAAATGCTGGGGTAACAAGCCTACGACCAACTCGTCCACACCTTCAAGTCAGCCCCTTTCACCACCACTTGTCAAAATCTGAGGAAAGACTCCCACCTTACCAACCCTCAGCAGCAAGGCCAATGTACCACCACCCCAGGCTTCCAAGCTGACAACCACGCCCTTGTCCACAAATTGCTGCATGTGGATACACAAGACAGACACCCAGACTGGGACATCCAACCACCCCTCTCCTACATTATCCAAACAGGCATCCTCACCAACAAGGATGGCCAGGACACCCACACACACAAACATCTCTCTTATCTCTACACCCCCACTGGGAAATGTATTGGGCACACCCCCAACAACAGACTTACCTCCCTCAAGCAGAATTATGAGCACTTCAAAACTACCCACCCTACTAAATGGCAACAACTAACCCAGGGAGGAACCTACCATACAGACCTAGCTGCTCTCTTCACTAGGTACAGAGCTACCCCTTCTTCTACCAACATTCTCTCTCCTGTCCTCCACCAAGCCATAGCAAAGCTAGGTATCACCCACCACCGAACTTCTACTCCTCTCAGCTATGATCAGAGCCTTCTCAGCTACTCCTCTCCTCACCTAGCTGACCAGCTCTTTGGGTCCAACGAGGACCCCTTCCACTCTGTCTGGACTGGGGGCTCCCTAGTGGACATCCCTAGCTCAGTCACCCTGGCACACCAAGCACTCAGGTGGGCACTAGCCAGTGCAGATTATGCTGAGACTTCCATCAGTCAGCCCCCCACATGCACTGTCATGCTCATCCCTGACACTTGCTATGCTCCCTACAACAAACTTCTCCACCACCCCTGGGTCCACTACATTGACTCCAGGCCCCACTCTGAACTTTATGATACCTCTGACACCTGGTTGGGCAGTAAACTCCACACCCTCCCATCAACCCAAAAGTTACACCTCATCCTTATCTGCAGTCCCCAAAGTCAACTTACCTACTTTCCCAACCTTCAAGCCTTTATCCAGCTTTGGCACGACCACATGCACAGCCTCTCCCCCCACTGGGAGCCCACCACTATTACCCCACCTGACACCCTCACCTCCTCTGACACTCAGATCACTTACCCTAGAAAACTCAGATCACTCACCTCAAAACCTTGGCACACTCCACACCGCGAGCACCCTCAACCTCTTACTCCTCCCACTACTCACCCATGCACATACCAAGCTATCCTCTCTGCAGGCCTCCAGGTCTACACAGATGGCAGCCTGATCAAAGGTAACTCGGCCTCCCCTAGTAAAATAGGGGCTGCAGTTTATGTCCCCATTGCAGGGATGAGCTACACCATCAACCCAGGTGGGCGGGGGGGCACCAGGACTAACAACAGAGCAGAACTAGTGGCAATTCACCAAGCCATTATTAACATTCCGTACGATACTAACCTCACCCTCCACACTGACAGTCTCTGTTCACTTCAACTCATCAAAAAATGATCCATGATCCCACCACAGCCACGCGCTCCCTACATGCTGAGCTGCTACATTCAATCAAATCCCACCTTATTCAACGTATTTTGCATGGCTCACACACCACCCTTTGCCAAGTACGCTCCCACACAGGCATTCTTGGAAATGACCGGGCTGACAGCCTAGCGCGTAAGGCCGCAGATGACCCTGCCTCCAGCAGATATACTGATAACACTGGGGAAATCCCCAGACACAATGTTTACTGGCCCACTGTCCAACCTCCTCGCACACCCATGGGAGATATCCCCCCACGCATTCTAGCACCTAACCTCACACAAGGCATCAGCTCCAACCTACCCACTAGCTGCCACCTTGGCCAACACCCGCTTAAAGGGATTTATGCAACCACCTGGGCCGATAACACTCCTCACCAACTTCCTCATGCAAGAAATAAATTTTGGTCCTTTACCCTTATCCAACATAAAACTAAATTCCACATCCTTAAAGCCCGCTGGGGTCGACTGTGGAATCGTAAACTTGCATATCGGTGGAAACCTCCTCATATTAACAACACCCACCCGCCAACAAACCCTCTATGCCCCATATGCCGCATCTGTGAGGACGGAGCGGGCCACATTCTGGCGGGCTGCTCACACCAGACTTTCAAGGGGCTCTATATCAAGAGACATGACGCCGCAGTGCGACTCATCCACAAGGCCATCTGCACTGGCGACCTGGGCTCACGCAGAATGATTATGGACGCTGGCAAGGAAGAGGACCTCCCCAGGGGGGTCCTAGGCAAACGCCTCCTTGACTGGCTACGCCCTTCCTCTATTACAGAAGAGGCCTGGAGGAGAATGAGACCTGACCTTGCCATCCTACCTGACATAGACTCTCCTACCGTCTTAAGAGATAAAGAAATTTGGCTCCTTGAGCTTGGCTATTGCTCTGATACCAACCATGCTACCAAGTTTATCACTAAACATGCCCAGCATGCTAGACTAGTGGATGGCCTCCAATCGGCTGGACATCTTGTTCACTACGTAGTTATCACAATTGGAACAACGGGTACTATCCCAACTTCCTTTTTGACTTCTATGGCTACACTTGGACTTAACAGATTGTGTGCCCTTCGACTGGCAGACACAGTCCACTCTCACTCTATTTCTAGCTTTCAAAGTATTTTACAGTGCAGACGCTTTATGGAGACCCAACAGGGCTCAATACTGTCAGCATGAATTGCGGTGCTCTCAAGCGTTTTATGACTTGGTGACTACTTATGTACTCCCTTAGAACTATCGGCCCTGATAGCTTCCCATAGTGATAGCTTCCCGTAGAACTGAGTCATCCTTTAGTGACTCAGTGTCAGCTTCCTATTGACTGCCTGTCTCTCTGTGTCTTATCGGTCTCTCCCTGACATGTCCTGTGTTAAACGGTGTCAGGGTGACAAGATCCGGGCTTAGGGTCTATTCAGGTTACAGGCATCCACTTCGCCCACCGCTGGTGTCCTTTAGTGTACGTCCTTGCTTGTAACGTTATTCTCGTCTCTGTGTATAGATTGGCGCGTCTGTCTCCGCTGCATACATCTCTGTCCACTCTTATAAGTGCTTAATAGCTGATAGGTTCTGGGCTTCATCTCGATCTACCACTGCTTTATAATGCAACTTCCGCGTGGGCCTCCTGCCGGCTTCGAAAAGCTAACCCCACAGAATGGTTTGTCTTGGTCGCGCGGTATGGAGAGCGTCATTGTATCCAATGGCTGCGACCGCATTCTTCCGTTCAAGACTCGTGTTCCCACTGATTGGCTTGATGATTGCGCGCCAGCGGCCTCTGCTGCCTTAGATGAGTCTCCTTCCGCCATCATGGAAGACATCCCCCCCTACCAAACCTCCATTTCTCTCCCTCCTTCTCCTCTTGTCCAACGCCTCCTTCCTGAGGTAGAGGATATTCTGATGCGTCTATGCTGCGTCTCGACTCAGATCATCAAATACAAGTCTTCTCCTCCGCCTCCTGATGCCCGTTTTGAGTATGACAATGCTGATCTGGCTCGCCATAAGCATGACGATGGCTACTACACTGAGGATGACGATGACGACGAACAGGAAGACCTACAGAGTGCGCGGAATGGTGACTTCGGTGGAGTCACACCTTCCACTGCCACTCGTGTCTTTGAGTCTCCGGTGTTTGAGCACCAGTCGGCTCCTCCTCCTCCTCCTCCTCCTCCTGTCTACAAGCCTCCGACTGCTCCTCCGCATCCACCTGCGGTACCTGAGTTGGCTATGCCGACTTTGCTGAGAAGCTCGTCACTTGGTCCTTTGATTCCTCCCCTCCCCTTTGTTCGCAACCCTTCTGAGCGAGCTCTGGCTGGCTACCACACGCGGTCTCGTGAGACTGCTGCTGCTGCCTCGAGTGTCCACAGCGATGCTGCTGGCCCCTCCCTGAATCCACCTCCACCTCCACCGGTGGAGCAGCCTCCTGCCCCTTCTCCTTTTCCTCCCCCCCTGCCCTACTACCCGAATCGCTCGCTGGGATGCTTATCCTGGGAGCACCTGCTTGATGGCTCCACACCTTCGCGCATGGATGTGCGGAGTTGCCGCCAAATTCGCCAGGCGCAGAAAGCTGGTGACTCCTTGGACCGCACTTTGTACGGTAGGATGGATCAGGCTGCCACTCGGGCTAATCTAGATACGAAGGGGCGGGCTAGGCGAGTGATGGTGTTCTCTGAGTTGGGTCATGCATGCCGTGCTTATCTGGGGCCTGTGCAGGCAGGGATTGACTACCCCCCTCCTGGTGGTGCTACCTTTGGTGGATTGGGAGTTCGAAATACAAATCTACGCAAGTACCAGTTTGCCAAAGTTCCTCTCAGCTTTGTACCTCCTAGGCCAGATTTTGAGCTACTCGTAAATGTTGCGAGTTCTTTGGATGAGATTGAGAACCTTGATGACCAGCGTGCATATGATGCTGGCATCGCTGCCGAGTACTTTCTGTCGGTTCGCGCTATGTATGATGCCACGCCGTTTTCGCCTGTTGCCTCACCACCTGCCTCTCCTAGTCAGACTCGTGTAGATCCTGCACTGTTAGGATTTAGTACCCTGCCCCTTGCACGCCAGGAGTTCATGTGTCTCACCATGATGCTCGCGCACATGACGGAACCGATGGTACAGGTGTATCAGGATTTTGCTACACCTCGCGATATCTTACTGCATATCAAGAGGCAGCATTCTGATGCCCTTGCTGCTCGGGTTCCCCTCATGCTTGTTGAGCTTCGTAGTGTGACCATGAACAACTCTGAACCCGTGGATGTGTTCTTTCGCAGGGTGCGGCAGTTGTGCACTGATCTTCGCAGTGCGGGATACCCGCAGCCGCAGCGTCACGCGATGCACACTATAATCAATGGCATCACTCACCCTCGATTCGATTCGCTGCGCCTCCAGTTTGGCTTTGAGTTGTACCAGAACAAGACCGTAGACTACTGGTCTTGTCTTGATGCTTATAGATCGTTAGATTTCTTAAATGTGTCTCTCCCCAGGTCTGATCCAAGGCATCCTGGCTGGTCCCGCGACCCTCCCCAGATCCCTGCTAATGCTGCTTTCCAGCGGGGCAAGGGATCTGGTTCTCAGAGTTCCGGGGGCACCAAGAGGCGCTTGGATTGCACTTGGGGACCCTGTCGTTCGAAAACGAGCCACTCGGAAGACCGCTGCTTTACAAAGTATCCGGAACTCAGAAAGGCCAAGGGACGTGCACCTGGTTCTGAACCGGTGCCCGTAGCTTTGGCCCTTCCAGGGTCGCTTACACGTAAGCAGCTGTCGTCCTTGCAGGCTCAGATCGATGGGTACGCCATTTCAAAGAACTAGGAGGTAAGCTCTGTCCTATTTTCTTGCACGACTAAGTTCTCAAACATTTGCAGCCCAAGTCTTTCTGAAGGTGTCTGGCATGTGGACTCGGGAGCTGGGATGTCAATCACAGGTGATAGGTCGTTGTTCACTGTGTTTGAATCCTCTGCTGTTGGGCCTGCAGTTCGATTTGCTGATGGGGTGATGCAACGGTCAGAGGGTATGGGGTCCATTGTGTTATGTAGTGATTGGTTACCAACATCAATCACCTTAACCAATGTTCTATACATACCCCACTGTCCAGTAAATCTCCTGTCCGTACATGCTGTAGCTCATTCCCTCCACTGCAAGATTGCTTTTGATAGTATTAGTTGTACTGCCACTCAGGGCTCTTCTGTGCTCTGGTCCTTTCCTGCTTCCAGTGATGGTGTGTATAAGTTTGCATGTAGGCCTTGTCACACCTCCAGTCGTTGTTTGAGGGTTGCTGAATATTATCCAGCTTTTGCACTTGATGTTGATGAGGACGGTGGAGTTATTATCCCTACCACTCCTGCATGGTTGTGGCATAGGCGACTGGGTCATCCCGGTTATGATGCCTTGCACAACCTTGTCAAGCGTGGTATGGTTAAGAACTTACCCCTCAGCCTTCATCAAGTACAAAAGATGGGTAAGATCCCATGTGATGCTTGTCAAAAGGCTAAGGGAAAGCGTCTCCCTTTTCCTAAAGAAAGCATGACTGAGGTCCTTGCACCCCTCCAACGCCTTCACTTGGATATCATGGGACCGGTTCATATTAGGGGTCTTCGTGGGGAGTTTTATATCTTGTGCCTTGTAGACCAATTCTCTGGCTATGCTGAGATATTGTGCTTGAGGACCAAGGATGAAGCTCCCTTAGCAGTCCAGACTATCATCCTCAGATGGTCAAATCAGCTGCAGGGGTTTGCCTTTAAGTGTCTGAGATCTGACAGGGCTAAAGAGTTAATAGTTTAATGGTTCGAGGATTGGTTAGAATCGGTTGGGGCAGTACATGAGTTGTCTTTGGCATACACTGCACAGCAGAATGCAACTGTGGAAAGGTATAATGGGGTCCTTCAGAATATAGCTAGGAGTATCCACTTGGAGTCTAAGCTTACTAAGTCCTTTTGGCCCTATGCCTTCCTGGCTGCTTGTTACCTTAGAAACCGTCTGCCTAACCAGGGACGCAAGACACCCTTTGAGTTGTTTTATGGGGTGAAACCTGATGTGTCGTTATTACGTGTGTTTGGATGCCCCTGCTATGTTACTCTAGTCAATGGGAAGAAACGTAATAAGCTAGACGAAAGGGCGTTATCTGGTAGACTGGTTGGGTATTCTCTGGTGAGTAAGGGTTATTTTGTTTGGGTTCCTAAGTTGCGCCAGGTAGTAGAGAGTCGTGATGTACTCTTCTATGAGCAGTTTGATCATAACTGCATTCCTGGGCTAACTCCCTATGATGGGTCGCCATATGTCTCTAGCATCCCTGCCGCCATCCCTATGATGGGTCGCCATATGTCTCTAGCATCCCTGCCGCCATCAAAAAACTGAGGGTGAAATGCATATGTTTGAGTGCCCTTTTTATAATGATATTCGCCTCCGCTACCAGAATCTGTTTACAGATATTTATAGGCATGTCCATGAGGATACCGACTTAACCGTATGGAATGTGGAATTCTGCGATTCCACATTCAGAACCTTTATGAATGGAAATGGCACTAAGTCTTTTTGGAGCAACCTAGCCGACTATCTTTCTACTTGTAGAAGAGCAAGACAGGAAGCCCTGGACTGCTTAGTGGCACCGTAATTTATTATCCCTTTTTTTCTTCTTGAGACTTCTCATTTGTTAGCTTCTTGTCAGCGTATACTACTGTGTTTCTTGTCAGCGTATACTACTGTGTTTCTTTAGCTTCTTGTCAGCGTATACTACTGTGTTTCGTTAGCTTCTTGTCAGCGTATACTACTGTGTTTCTTGTCAGCGTATACTACTAGGACACGAGTGCCTTATTGGCATCTGATCAGATACCTGTATGGCACTCGTGGCCTAGTAGTATACGCTGACATACCTCCGCCACTGTAAGTGGTTGAGATCTGGGTCCTGCTCTAAGGGGTTTAATACCTACGCCACCAAAACGGTGGTTGGGAGTTTGGTTTGTTTGTCCTCGACACACCCCTGATGTAATGGGGTTTTTTGCTTTGTGGGTGCTTTTTCTTTTTGTTTAAAGCACAGAGTCTCATACACCCTCGCGGTGTCAAGTAGACTTTAACATGTAATGTAATGTAACGGACACATGCCTGAGGTTGCGGTTGATTCCCTAGACCCTTTGTCTTCCCCAATTGTTGACCACTGTCCTGGCCATAGGATGACTCTGCGACCTAGGTCGGGGGCCAGTGGTACTGTTTTGCGTGAGAACACACTGGGCGGGCGAGTTTCTGCGGCTCCTACGGACAAAATCTTAGCCGAATCTCAGGGGGTCGCCAGGCCCTCCTCTGCGTCACATTCCGTCGGTGAAGTCGTTGGATTTACACCAACTCAGACCATAGTGGATCCTTTGTTAGATCCATTGCCTACTAGTCATCATACTCCCATCATCACTGATAGCTCGATGGAGTTGGTGAACGCTTCACCTCCTGCCGTCTCTGATAGATTACTCAGGAGTCCGGGTGATGATGTAGCCGTTGCAGATGATGCAAGTGATGATCTTGAACCGTGGTCAGGCTCCGATACTGCGTATGGCTGGGGTGTTCCGGTCGACCCAGGCTTCGTTGATTTAGAGGCAAAGAAGGCCGGCCCTGTTCAACCAGGCAGTAGTTCTGCACTGGGGGCTTTCCTAATGGTTACTGCTGATACTGCTGATACCCCCGCTGCCCATGTACAAGTAAACTGCTTGTACGTGGGAGCATCTGTTGCATCCACCACTGAACTGACCTACAAAGCTGCCATGTTGCATACCAACCCTGACAGGGATCAATGGCTTCTTGCCATGAAGGATGAGATGGCTTCCCTTCATGCCCATGGTACATGGGTTCTCACTCCACAGCCTCGTAAGCAGAAGATCCTGTCTGGCAGGTGGTTATTTGTGAAGAAGATTGGTGTTGATGGTACTATACGCTTCAAGGCACGTTTTGTGGTCCGTGGTTTTCTGCAGCGTCCTGGGCTGGATTTTCATGATGTATATGCCCCTGTCTCTTCCAAAGCAGGTCTTAGGGTGCTCCTGGCTGCCATCACTCATAGGAAGATGTTTGTTCGGCAGCTAGACATCAAGACTGCATTCCTAAATGCCAAGCTGGAGCCTGGTCTGGACCTGTACTGCCACCAGCCTGAGGGCTTTAGGCACCTTGGTCCTAACGGTGTTCCACTTGTCTGCAAACTGATCAAGTCCCTTTATGGATTGAAGCAGGCACCCAGAGCTTGGAGTAGGGATGTCAAGCGGGTTCTGGTTGCTCATGGCTTTAATATGTGCAAGGCAGAACCTGCTCTGTACTTTAGGAAGGATTCTGATGGTGGGTGGAGCTATGTCTTGACCTATGTTGATGACTTTATCTGTGCTTTTAGTGAGCTGGATAGGTATGTGTTGCTGATCCAGGCAATGGAAGCAGCTGGCTGGGAGGTCAAAGAGATGGGTGTTCCAATTCAGTTCCTCTCTTTGGACATGGATGTTACCCTTGACTCTGAAGGCAGGTGTGTTCAGATCAATCTCTCTCAGCACACCTACATTGTTGATCTGGTGGAGCAGTTTGGTCTTACTGCTGCTGCCCCACCCAAGTTTGCTGCTCCCATGGCCAAATCCACTGTTTCTGACGCCCCTGGAGAGCCCCTGCCGTCTAATAGCCAGTACCTCTCTCTTGTAGGTGCTTTGCTATACCTGGCCACTTGCACCAGGCCTGATATTTCCTTTGCTGTTAGCTATTTATCCAGGTTCTCTGCTCACCCTACAGTCCCTCTCTGGGGGGCTGCCAAACGGTTACTCTTGTATTTGAGAACACATTCTCACCTGGGTCTCACTTACACCCACAGCCCTGATTTCACTTTTACTGTCTTTAGTGACTCATCTTATGCTGATGATGGGTCTGACAGGAGATCTCAGACTGGCTTTGCAGTTCTAGCTGGTGGGTGCATTGTTAACTGGATGAGCAAGCGACAGCCTACTGTTGCTATTAGCTCTAGTGAGGCTGAGTATCAGGCCCTGTCCCAAGCTGCCAGGGAGGTCCAATGGTTGAAGAAATTGAGGGTGGATCTGGGTCTGCCTTGTGCTTTGGTTACAATTCAGGGTGACAACTTAGGTTCCCTGAGTTGGGCCACTGACTGGCAGCTTCTGCCTCGCAGCAAGCACATTGATGTTATTCATCACTACATCAAGGAGCTGGTGGAGGATGGCCAACTGGCTGTTGCCTATGTTAACACTGTGGATAATTGTGCTGACTCCTTCACCAAGCCCCTTGATCCTGCTGTGTTCTGGCGGTTTGTCCGTATGCTTGGAATGACCGCTACTTCTTAGGGTCATTTTTTAGTTTTTGGGTTACATACGTTTCTTGTTTTTTGGTTATCATTGTATGGCATTAGGTTCCTATTCCCGGATCGGGTTTTCTATACCGTTGTTACCCGTCATTGATATTCGGTTATCCTCTTTTCTCCCTTGGCACTCTTTGGTATTTTGCCTTGGTCCATTCCTTCATTTACACCCTTTGGGTTACATTTGAAGTTCTCTCGTTTTTTCGGAGTTCTTTAATTTTTTTTTAATCTGTTACATATAGTTCTATGTCCCCAGTGCCATAGGTGGAGTAGTAGTATTGTATGTCACCTGTGTCATAGGTGGAGTGTCAGCATGAATTGCGGTGCTCTCAAGCGTTTTATGACTTGGTGACTACTTATGTACTCCCTTAGAACTATCGGCCCTGATAGCTTCCCATAGTGATAGCTTCCCGTAGAACTGAGTCATCCTTTAGTGACTCAGTGTCAGCTTCCTATTGACTGCCTGTCTCTCTGTGTCTTATCGGTCTCTCCCTGACATGTCCTGTGTTAAACGGTGTCAGGGTGACAAGATCCGGGCTTAGGGTCTATTCAGGTTACAGGCATCCACTTCGCCCACCGCTGGTGTCCTTTAGTGTACGTCCTTGCTTGTAACGTTATTCTCGTCTCTGTGTATAGATTGGCGCGTCTGTCTCCGCTGCATACATCTCTGTCCACTCTTAGAAGTGCTTAATAGCTGATAAATACCAGGGGATTAGTAATTTCCCTGGTTCTCCTTGTTAAAGTTTGCCCACTAGGGGCTTATTCAGACTCCCTGACAAGGAGACTCTTTTATGGTGACTACTGCTAGCTCCGGCTTACGCAGTGGTGTCCTTAACTTCACGTCCTGAGAGTGGCGCATTACTCGGATGTAACAATTTCAATTTCAATTTCTAGCCTGCTCAATCAACCAGCCACTGAGTCAAGGCGTCAAGCCCAAAGCTTTCAGCTACCATTGGAGAGCCCGTAATGTCAGCTTTCAGACGTACTTTCCCGGTTTGGCCGAAGGACGTAGGAAATGTCAAAATGAGCTGCCTAAAAGCTGGCACGCGCAGCCCCCAAAATAAAATGTGGCACTAGTACAGCACCAGTACGCCACTCTTCTAAGTACATAATATATTGAATTACCACTGTTGCACGAACTCAGGGCCCCCGTTGGTAAAACGATTGCTTAGGTTTCAGTTCATCAGTGTTTTTTGTTGAAGCCCCTCCTGCCAAGGCTGCGAAAGTCCCTTAAGCATAATTGGCCTAACCCTTCTTCTTGATCTTCTTGTCATCTGCACTCTCACGTTTGGTGTGGTGTTTTGTTTGAAGGTATCATTATCCATGTTGACTCTACCTGCAGAAGGTCAGCAGCCTGTAGGCTGATAGACCATGGCATGCAATCAAAACAATTGGTTTGTTTGTTTGTTTGTTTGCAAGCACCTTACATTTGCCCCTCGCTTTCTTCAACCTATGCCTTTATTGTTGTGACGAGGGCTTTTCTTGAGACTTGCATCGCTTGTTTACATCGAAACAAAAAGATAATGAATGCACTTGACGTTCGGACAAGTCTTCACATTGGCTATGCAGACGCGATTGCATGCATTATAGGCCAAGTTAAAATGCATTCTGGGCAGTGCGGTGTATGTATCAGTTTGAAATGTTGTGGAACTGCTGAAGCTCAAGTTCAAGTTCAAGTTCAAGTGTCGGTATTTTTAATGTACGCGGTACCCATTTTCACTCGCTCCACCTGCAAACAGTGGATAGGGGTGCACTCAAAAGGCTGATAGACTATAAAGTCAATCCACTCCCTTCATTAAACAAATCTCTCATCTGTATCATTATCAATGCCGTAGTGCAGTACCAGCGTACCATACTTCATTCACATTTCTTTTCGTGACCGTACTTGCTTGTTCAAAAAATCTGCTTGGATACTGCTCGAGGTAGCTCTCGAGTATGACTTCATTTGAAATTTGAAGCTGGCGTAGGCAGGGCCGCTAGGCAGGAACACTGACAGGACTATGCCTCTCGCCTGGGAAGGTCCCCATAGCTTTCCTTTTCGGCTTCAAGCAGCAGCTTCTAGGCAGATCCCTGAGCCAGCCACTGGGTGAAGCCTCAAGATGTCAACAGTGCTGGAGAGCTGATTCTGTCAGCTTCCTCTTGCACCATTTCGCTTTAGGGGAGGCAGGGTACCAAGCCAGGGGAGCTGCCTAGAAGCTGCTTCTTGTAGCTTAAGAGAACAGCTATGAATGTCCCACAGCTCACTTTGGGGGCTACACATTAACGTATAGCAGCTTCTAGACAGCTACCTTTCCCCAACCTTCGACCAAACCTGAATCTAGCTAGCGTCTCTGAGAGATGACACAATAGACATTCCAATGAAGCTGACAGCTGTGGGCTTGACCCAACGGCTATCCAATGGAGCTGAATTGAAGCTGCTACGCGCAGCCCAAAAGCGAAACAATATAAGATCCCCTACCTTGCTTTGGCTCGCGTTCACATTTTCCTCTTATTTTTACTGCCGAAGACGGCGAGCAGCCAAATTGCTGGCTGAAGCTATGTAACCAAGTTCAAGTTCTACCCCCTTGCTTTGTCTTCTGGCCAGGGTTGTTCTACACGCTGTGTGTTACGTAACAGACACAGATTTGTAAGGGTATGTTGCATATCAGAGGGTCTGTTGCATCTCAGAAGGTCTGGCTGTGTGACCGACACAGATTTTGGAGGGTCCGTTCATCTCAGAGGGTCTGGGTGCGTGACCGACACAGATTTTGGAGGGTCCACAACGTCACTAACACAGATTTTGAAACTGGTTGCATCTCAGGATGCAGATTTTTGAGTCCCTCAGAACAACCCTGATCCTGACCAAAATCCACTCAACAGGTAGTGGTGATGTCACTCCCTTTGCGCACTGTCAATGTCTGCACGGATGTGAGATAAATACACAAATGAATCAAAAGTATGCCTTATTACAAGGCGTGAGGTAAAGGGGGCCAGCCCGTTTGCTTGTACAGGGGCCAACCACTAATCATGGATATGAGAAACAGCAAGCAGCTGATGTTATGACTTCTGTGAGTTATATGTGTATGTATGTATGTATGTATGTATGTATGTATGTATGTATGTATGTATGTATGTTTGTGTGTGTATGTATGTATGTATGCATGTATGTATGTATGTATGCATGTATGTATGTATGTATGTATGTATGTATGTATGTATGTATGTATGTATGTATGTATGTATGTATGTATGTATGTGTGTGTGTATGTATGTATGTATGTATGTATGTATGTATGTATGTATGTATGTATGTATGTATGTATGTATGTATGTATGTATGTATGTATGTATGTATGTATGTATGTATGTACTTGTACGGTAGCCCGTGTGGCCGGTGGCCACACAGACACACATCACCCCCACCCTAATCATAATAGGGTGCCGTGGGGCTGGGTTACAGAATGGGCTACACATGTCCTCACCTCCACCCCTCTCATAAACACATTCACCATGTTTCCCCCACTTTAAATGCTGACGCATCTGCCCCCCCCCACCCACCCACCCCCCACCCACCCCAGCACCAACAACTACCCACACACTAATCCCTCTCCATGCATCCCCCCCCCACACCCACCCACCCCCCCCACACACACAGTCCCAACTCTGCCCAAACCTCGACCCAGACCCAATCTCAAATTTGCCTCACCCCTTTACCCGCCAACACACACGTACTTCCCTGCTTCTCCGTTCCCATTAATCTGATCTTCTCTCGGCCACTTTAGCAGATGGGTTTAACAGAAGCCATTATGATGTTTCCAGCTGAGTTCGAAATCGCGCAGACGTTTGGACGTTTCGTCAGACGACGCGGAAATGCGAAGACTTTTGGAAGTTGCAAACGAACGTCTGCCCAGCTTCAGACTCAGCTTGAAACATCGGAATTGCGCGAGAGCAAAGCTGCTTACCTGTAGCTTCCTCTTCGCGCATAGATACCTGGTTGGGCGTGCAAGCTGTTTCCCGAAAGGGCCTTCGTTCCGTCAACTCTGTCACGCACTCGCTACAGCTCAGCGCAAAAATAACCTTATCGTTGCAGGGTTGCAGGGAGTGGTGTGGGGTGTGGGGGGGGGAAATCTCGAAGAGGTATTGCACGCGGTGCAAGGAGCACGCAGCAAGAGGGAAGTCGGAAGAACGTCACAGGGTTGCAGGGGCTTAGATCGTGCAGAGATACCATGAGCCGTGCGAGTGTCTTAGCTTGCAGCAAGATGTATCAATAAAGCCTGCAGAAAGGCTGGAGAATGGAAGTCAACTGCCTCCAATCACGAATCGGCGATGTGATTGCGAATCAGGCGATGTGAAAGCATAATGAGATGACGAACGTAATGCTAAGATGAAGAATCAAGTGCGCATGCGCGAGCCAAGTGAAAGTCAAGGGCCAGCCGAATCATGAAGCGAAGTGAAAGTTCTGGAGCATGAGCCGCAGGTCGCTCCGCGAAGAAGCAATACACTGAAAACTATTATTCCGATTCTCTGCTCGAAGGTCAGCAAATGACCTCCGAGGAGAGGATCTCCTCACTCATTTCATTGCAATTCATTGCAGTCACAGTATGGGAGGCAGTTGTGGACATGAAATGAGCGCGCGCATAGCTTAGCGCATCTGCTGTTTCGGTCATTGAAAATTTTGCTTGGCAAAGACTTGGGTGTACGGAAAGTCGGTTGCAAGTCGGTTACACTTCACACGCCCATGACACGTGGGTACGCGATGATGACACCACGACGACCACGACCACGACCACGACCATGATTTCTTTATATATATGTATGTATGTATGTATGTATGTATGTATGTATGTATGTATGTATGTATGTATGTATGTATGTATGTATGTATGTATGTACTAGTCCGGTAGCCCGTGTGGCCGGTGGCCACACAGACACACATCACCCCTACCCCAATCATAATAGGGTGCCCGTGGGGCTGGGTTACAGAATGGGCTACACATATGTCCTCACCTCCACCCCTCTCATAAACACAGTCATCATGTTTCCCCCACTTCAAATGCTGACGCATCTGCCCCCCCCCCCCCCCCCCCCCCCCCCCCCCCCCCCCCCAGCACCAACTACCCACACACTAATCCCTCCCCATGCATCCCCCCCCCACACACACACATCCCCCACTCAGCCCAAACCTCGATCCAGGACCAATCTCAAATTTGCCTCACCCCTTTACCCGCCAACACACACGTACTTCCCTGCTTCTCCGTTCCCATTAATCTGATCTTCTCTCGGCCACTTTAGCAGATGGGTTTAACAGAAGCGATTATGATGTTTCCAGCTGAGTTCGAAATCGCGCAGACGTTTGGACGTTTCGTCAGACGACGCGGAAATGCGAAGACTTTTGGAAATTGCAAACGAACGTCTGCGCAGTTTCAGACTCAGCTTGAAAGATCGGAATTGCGCGAGAGCAAAGGGGCTTACCTGTAGCTTCCTCTTCGCGCATAGATACCTGGTTGGGCGTGCAAGCTGTTTCCCGAAAGGGCCTTCGCTCGGTCAACTCTGTCACACACTCGCTACAGCTCAGCGCGAAAATAACCTTATCGTTGCAGGGTGTGAGTGGTGTGGGGTGGGGTGGGGGGGGAAGATCTTGAAGAGGTATTGCACGCGGTGCAAGGAGCACGCAGCAAGAGGGAAGTCGGACGTCGGAAGAACGTCACAGGGTTGCAGGGACTTAGATCGTGCAGAGATACCATGAGCCGTGCGAGTGTCTAAGCTCGCAGCAAGATGAATGTATCAATAGAGCCTGCAGAAAGGCTGGAGAATGGAAGTCAACTACCTCCAATCACGAATCAGGCGATGTGATAGCGACTCAGGCTATGTGATAGCATAATGCGATGACGAATGTAATGCTGAGATGAAGAAAGAAGTGCGCATGCGTGAGCCAAGTGAAAGTCAAGGGCCAGCCGAATCATGAGCCACAGTGAAAGTTCTAGAGCATGAGCCGCAGGTCGCTCCGTGAAGCAATACAATGAAAACTATTATTCCGAGCGCCGTGCAAAGCGATCTGAGGGTCAGCAAATGACCTCAGAGGAGAGGATCTCCTCACTCATTTCATTGCAGTTCATTGCAGTCACAGTATGGGAGGCAGTTGTGGACATGAAATGAGCGCGCGCCCATAGCTTAGCGCATCTGCTGTTTCGGCAATTGAAATCGCTGGGCGAACACTTGGGTGTACGGAAAGTCGGTTGCAAGTCGGTTACACTTCGCACGCCCATGGCACGTGGGTACGCGATGATGACACCACCACGACCACGACCACGACCGCGACCACGACCACGACCACGACCATGATTTCTTTATATATATATATGTATGTGTGTATGTATGTATGTTGTTATAGTCCAGGGGTAGGCAAAATAGGCTAAAGGAACTTGCCCAACCTTGACAGGAGGGGCTTGAAACGGAAAAACACTGATGAACTTAACCCCAAACAATCGATTTGCCAACAGGGGACCTGAGTTCGTGCTACAGTGAAAATTCATTGAGTTATATACTGATTTGTGTACTGCTTTACTTGTACAGCATAATGTTATGATTTAAGTGAGTTATCCACTGATGAAAGTACTGCCGTCCTTGACCCATGGCCACAAGGGTGGAGGAGTGGAGTGGGAGGGAGAATGGGGAGGAGTGGGCCATATGGTGTAATACGATTGTTCGGGAGTTCAGTTTATCCATATTTGTTCTTTATAGCCCTTCCTGTCACGGTTGGGCAAGTCTCTATAGCCTATCTGGCCTACCCCTGGACTGTAGCATACATACATGGTGCCACTGCTCTACTCAGAACCCCACCCCACACACCCCATACACGCCACCACCTCCACCACCAGTGAACTTGGCCTATGGCCACAATGATATTTGGTGCCACTGGTCTTCTCAGTACCCCACCCCACACACCCCATACACGCCACCACCTCCACCACAAGTGAACTTGGCCCATGGCCACAATGATATTTGGTGCCACTGGTCTTCTCAGTACCCCACCCCACACACCCCATACATGCCACCACCTCCACCACAAGTGAACTTGGCCCATGGCCACAATGATATTTGGTGCCACTGGTCTTCTCAGTACCCCACCCCACACACCCCATACACGCCACCACCTCCACCACAAGTGAACTTGGCCCATGGCCACAATGATATTTGGTGCCACTGGTCTTCTCAGTATCCCACCCCACACAACCCATACACGCCACCACTAGTGTACTTGACTTATGGCCACAATGATATTTGGTGCCACTGGTCTTCTCAGTACCCCACCCCACACACCCCATGCACGCCACCACCACCACCTCCACCACTAGTGTACTTGACTTATGGCCACAATGATATTTGGTGCCACTGGTCTTCTCAGTACCCCACCCCACACACCCCATGCACGCCACCACCACCACCTCCACCACTAGTGTACTTGACTTATGGCCACAATGATATTTGGTGCCACTGGTCTTCTCAGTACCCCACCCCACACACCCCAGACACGCCACCACCACCTCCACCACTAGTGCACTTGACCCATGGCCACAATGATATTTGGTGCCACTGGTCTACTCAGTACCCCACCCCCACACAACCCATACACGCCACCACCACCACAACCTCCACCACTAGTGTACTTGACCCATGGCCACAATGATATTTGGTGCCACTGGTCTTCTCAGTAACCCAAATAAAAAGATGTGTCAGAAGAAGTTACTCTACCAATGCACTGATATATTTTATATTTTTGTACATATATTGTATGTATTTGTACATATTTATTGTGTCGGCAGTGCAGTGCCGCAGGTAATTGTCCATGTCAAACCCCTGCCTTCCGCCCCCCATGCTTAACGGCGAAAACATTCCGGTATGTACATATATATAGATTGGATTTTTTTGTTATACATATTGTATATATATATATATATATATATATATATATATATATATATATATATAAAGAAATCATGGTCGTGATCGTGGTCGTGGTCGCGGTCGTGGTCGTGGTGGTGTCATCGCGTAACCGACTTAACCAACTTCCCGCCCAGCCAATTCCCGCTCAGCCAATTCACGCTTTTAATCCCTCCTGCTTCAACTTCTGTCTGATTGGCCTCCTTCGAATTCTGCCTTATGCAACCTTCGTCTCCTGCGTATTCTAACTGTTGCGCATCCCGCCCGATTTCTTCTTTTCCTGCCTGTGTTCATCCACCTGATTTCGGTAGCGCTACAGTTCGTCTTCCTACAAGCTTTTCCCCCTGATTGGCCTCCTGCGAATTCTGCCTTATGCAACCTTCGCCTCCTGCTTATTCTACCTGTTGCGCATCCCGCCTGATTTCTCCTTTTCCCGCCTGAGTTCATCCACCTGATTTCGGTAGCGCTACAGTTCGTCTGCATACAAGCTTTTCCCTCTGCAAGACGTTTCCCTTGCGTCAAGAGACCTGTCGCTGCGCACAACGGGAGGTGACGTGGTGAGTCAGCCGAACTGTCAGAAATGTCCGAGTCGCATCCATCCCATGTCACAAACTTGACTGCAAATTCTTATATACTAGTACGGTAGCCCGTGTGGCCGGTGGCCACACCTACTCTCACGAAGACCCCCCCCCCCCCCCCCCCCCCCCCGCCATCATAGTACTGTGCCCGTTTGGCCTTTGGCCACACCTATTTGGGGCTGGTTACATAATGGTTGACACTTCAAGCCCCCCCCCCCCCCCCCCCCCCCCCCCCCCCCCCCCATTCACACACCACCACCACCATACCATTATCCGCCCCCTCCCCCCTTCCCTCCCGTTGGCCACACCTGTTTTGGGCTGGGTTGCAAAACGGTTTTCTCTGTAGTGCACGCAACTTCAAACATTGACGGACGCATATCCCTTGGGATGGTCTCCCTTGTGCACCCACAAGCACACAAACACCACCTTACTCCCCCCCCCCCCCCCCCCCTCCAGTTATCTCCACCCCCACCCCCACCCATATAAATATATATATACATATACATATATGTATATGTATATATATATATATATATGTATATATTGTACCATGTTTGTACAGTCCAGGGGTAGCCAATTAGGCTAAAAGGACTTGTAGAACCTTAAACTAAGAAAGGCAGTTAAAAAGAACGAGCACGGATCAGATATCCAACAAGTACATTGGTAGAGTATGTTATGCTGACAAGCAATGTCCCTTTTATGTGCGACGCGTCGCCATTCTGTCGCTGCATGGCTTCATGGTCAAACTAGTCAGAAATGCCCCCCCGCCCCGCCCCCCCCCAGGCTCCGCGCTTTGCGCTCCGCGGAGTTCAGGGGGGCAGGGCATCGTACTGGGGTCGCACCGAGTCGCTCAATTTGCGACGCGTCGCACGAAAAAAAGTGGCTGACAAGATGACCACTCCCTCCTTTTACGCCCTTCAATCGTAAATCAAGCTCAGGCTGGTTGGTTCAGTAGAATCCGTCAACCTGACAGGTCTACGGTTCGAGCCCTTGCCAGTTTTCCCAATTTCAAACCTGCCGCCTTTGAAGACCTTCACTCCGTGCTGTCACGCGGTAGTCCGAGCTCAGGCGCAGTAGCGGTCTGCGAAACCAAAACTCAACCTAGCAACCATTCCCCAGTGCAAACAAACGGGAAGGTTCTTTCAATCTCACGCCCCGTGGCAATTCATACAAATTTTAATGTTTCATTTATTCCGGCGTACAACATGACCGCTGCTCTGCCACGGTTTGTTTTTTGTGCGACTTGTCGCAAATTGAGCGGCCCAGTGAGACCCCAGTACAATGCGCTGCCAAACAATCCAGAAATCAGGCTTGCGTCGTGCTGGTGCTGGTGTTGGTGTTGGTGCTGGTGTTGGTGTTGGTGCTGGTGCTGGTGTTGGTGTTGGTGTTGGTGTTGGTGCTGGTGTTGGTGTTGGTGTTGGTGCTGGTGCTGGTGTTGGTGTTGGTGATGGTGCTGGTGTTGGTGTTGGTGGTGGTGTTGGTGGTGGTGGTGTTGGTGCTGGTGCTGGTGGTGGTGTTGGTGGTGGTGGTGGTGGTGGCTTTGTTGGTGGTGGTGCTGGTGGTGGCTTTGGTGCTGGTGTTTGTTTTGGTGGTGTTGGCTTTGTAGTTGGTGGTGGTGGTGGTGGTGGCTTGGTGTGATTAGCTGGGCTGTGGGTGTGGGGGGGGCGTGGGTGGTGGAAGGTTAGAGGCGGGTTTGGCGCGTGTTGTTGTTGGGGGTGGTGGGGGTGACTGTGGGTGGTGGGGGAGTGGGGGTGGGGGGGTTGTGGTTGGGGGTGGGTGGGATGGAGGTGGGGTTGGTGGTGGTGGTGTTAGGGTGGTGTGTTGGATTGGGGTGTTGGTGGGGTTGGTGGTGTCTTGGGTGTTGGGGTGGTAGAGGTGTTAGGGTGGTGGTGTTGGATGTGGTGGTTGTTGGAGGGGCTGTGTGTGGTGTGGGTGGTCTGGCTTTGGTGTGGTGTTGTGGTTGGTTGGGTGTTAGTGTTGGTGCGTTGTTGGCTGTGTTGTTGTTGTTGTGAGTGGTAGATGTTGGAGTGGTGGCTTTGGTGTTGGTGTTGGTGGTGTTAGTGTTGGTGGTGTTGGCTTTGTTGTTGTTGTTGTTGGTGGTGTTGGTGGTGGCTTTGGTGTTGGTGGTGGTGGTGTTAGTGTTGGTGGTGTTGGCTTTGGTGTTGGTGTTGGCTTTGGTGTTGACTTTGGTGTTGGCTTTGGTGTTGCTGGTGTTGGTGTGTGTGGGAGGGGTGGGGTGTGTGTGTATGAGTGAGTGTGTGTGTGTGGGGGGGGGGGGGGGGGGGTAGGGGGGGGTAGGGAGGTGAGGGGTCAGGGGTATGAGTATGGGCGTGGGGGGGTGGGTGGGAGGAGAAAAGGAGGGGGGGGAAGGGGGATTGGGTTTGGGGGGAGGGGAGGGGGGGGATAACACACCTGCTGGAGTTTACCATGTTGGTACCATATGAAGCCAGTAAGTGCGATGGCGTATCCGACAACTTCTAAGCCAGTGACAGTTTCCTTAAAGACAAGCGCGCCCAACACGACAACCAAGGGCCCACGTACTGAAGCAAGCACCTGTGCAAGAGTCACAATAAGTTGGTTAAGTTGGTTGAAGCAAGTACCTGTGCAAGAGTCACACGAAGTTGGTCGAGTTGGTTGAAGCAAGCACCTGTGCAAGAGTCACACGAAGTTGGTTGAGTTGGTTGAAGCAAGTACATGTGCAAGAGTCACACGGAGTTGGTTGAGTTGGTTGCTTTTGTGACAGGACAACTGAGGACAAGTTTCAACGGAGCATGGAAGCTTCCTCATCTTCAGTATGGCCGACCGGCTAGCCGCCCATCAACTTACTCGGCAGCTTCCTCACCTGCACCGTGGTTGCTGATAAAAGCTTGATGATCACCACGCTTAGCAAGTTCACAATCAAGCCCAGGCCAGCTGCCACATAACCCACCCCACCCAGTCCAAGTGTCCAACCCATCCTCTCACCCATCCACCCATATACCCACCCACCTACCCACCTAGCCACCCACCCACTCACCCAAACACACCCACCCATACACCCAGCGACCCATCCACCTACTCAGCATCCTCACATTCACCATTGTTGCTGATGACAGCTTGATGATCACCACGCTCAGCAAGTTCACAATCAAACCCAGACCAGCTGCCACATAACCCACCCAGTCCGACCCATCCACTCATCCATCCGCCCACCCACCTAGCCACCCATCCATCTACACAGCATCTGCCTCACCTTCACTGTGGTTGCTGATGACAGCTTGATGATCACCATGCTCAGCATATTCACAATCAATCCCAGGCTGGCTGCAGTGCAGAACAGCGGGAAGTTGGCCAGCACCACCGAACCTGCACCACTCACGATCATGCTGGGGAGTTCACTGACTGCACTCATGACTAGCAGGCAGACGACAGCCCCGGGTGAGATGAGCTTGAGGCCTTGGAGGGGGTGGTAGTCAGATCCCACCAGAAGCAACTGCATCATCACCAGTCTTCCAGCTTCGAGCTAGGTGGGTGGGTGGGTGGGTGGATGATGGGTGGGTGGGTGGGTGATGGGTGGGTGGGTGGCTAGGTGGGTGGGTGGGTGATGGGTGGCTAGGTGGGTGGTTGGAAGGGTGAGAGGATGGGTTGAACTGGGTGGGGTGGGTTATGTGGCAGCTGGTCTGGGATTGATAGTCAACTTGCTGAGCGTGGCGATTGTCAAGCTACGAGTGCGGTTGGCAGGAATTTGTAAAGGGAAGAAACCCGTGTCTTTACATCGCACCATGGTGCTCCTAGTGGCCTCAGGGTTGCTACTAGCAGCTTTCTTGGGGCGGGGGGGGGAGGGGGGGGATCAACCCCCAGAGGCTATAAGTGGAAGCAATACCTTTCTGGGTGCAAAACATGATGTAAGGCAGGGTTGAGACGTTATATTTGTTTTATTTGTTACATATCTGTTACATATTTGTTACATTTTCGCTACATATTCGTTACATATTCACTACATATTCGTTACATATTCGTTACATATTTGTTGCGTATTTGTTACATACTCGTTACATACTCATTACATATTCGTTACATATTCGTTACATATTTGTTAAAAACACTAATGTACCACCCTAAAACATTGATGTGCCTAATGGAGCACTTGTACAACAAGTAGCACCTTCAAGTGAAACATGGCGGTTGGGGGTGCAGGGGAGGGAGGTGGGAGGTGAGCTGATGCTGCTGGTCTTGGTAGAGGTGGTGGTGGTGGTGGTGGCGGTGGTGGTGGCGTCTGTATTGCGTGTGTGGGGTGGGGTGTGCGGTGGGAGGAGGGCTTGGTGTAGGATGGTGCTTCTGGGAATTAAGGTGCAGCTAGTGGTGCTGCTGTTGCTGCTGGGAGTTCAGGAGGATGTGGGTGGGTGAGTGGGGGTGGGTGGGTGGGTGGGTGGGTAGGGGAGTGGGGGTGGGTGGGTGGGTGGGTGGGGGTGGGGGAGTGGGGGTGGAGGATGTGGGTGGGGGAGTGGGGGTGGGTGGGTGGGTGGGTGGGTGGGTGGGTGAGTGAGAGTGTGAATGAGTGTGAGTGTGTGTGTGTTTGTGTGTGTGTTTGTGTGTGTGTTTGTGTGTGTGCGGGGGTGGGTGGGTGGGTGGAGGGGTCTTAGTGGTACATAAGGTAGTGGGGGGTGGAGGGGGCGGTGGGGGTGGGGGTGGAGGGAGGGATAATGTGTGTGGGAATGGGAGGTTTACTGGGGTGGGGTGGGGTGGGGTGGGGTTGGATAGTGTTGGTGGTGGCATGGGTGAGAGCCGGGCTACTGGTGCTGCTGGTAGTGGTAGAGGTGGAGGGATTGGTGTTTATAGGGTGTGGTTGGGGGTGCAGGGGGAGGGTGGTGGGAGGCAGGCTTGGTATTGGATGGTGTTGGCAACTTGGCAAGGGTGAGATTCGTGGTGGTGCTGCTGCTGGTAGTGGTGGAGGTGGTGGTGGCGACGCTTATACGGTGTGTGGGGTGTGGGGGGGGTCTGGGAGTCATGGTAGGGTGGGCTGTGGGAGGTGGGCTTGGCGTTGGTTGGTATTGGTGTTGGCATGGGTAAGAGCCGTGGTGGTGGTGGTGGTGGTAGCGTGTATAGGGTGTGGTTGGGGGTGCAGTGGAGGGCTGTGGGAGGTGGGCTTGGCGTTGGTTGGTGTTGGTGTTGGCATGGGTAAGGGCCGTGGTGGTGGTGGTGGTGGTGGTGGTAGCGTGTATAGGGTGTGGTTGGGGGTGCAGTGGAGGGTTGTGGGAGGTGGGCTTGGCGTTGGTTGGTATCGGTGTTGGCATGGGTAAGAGTTGTGCTGGTGGCACTGCTGCTGCTGGTCGTGCTTGAGGAGGTAGTATTGGGGGGGGGGGGGGGGGGGGGGGGGGACTATGGACAAGGTGGAGGTAGAGCTGCTGCTGGTGGTAGTGCTTGCGCTGGTGCTTCTGGGAATTAACGTGGAGCTAGTGGAGGTGCTGGGAGTTCAGAAGGATGTGGGTGTGTGTGCGGGTGTGTGCGGGTGAGTGTGTGTGTGGGGGGGGGGGGGGGGGGGGGGGGGAGAAGACAGTAGCCATGCTGTTTTTGGTGATGTTGGTGGTGGTGGTGGTGGTGGTGGTGCTGCTGCTGCTGCTGCTGCTGCTGCTGCTGCTGCTGGTGCTGGTGGTATTTGTGGTGGTGGTGGTGGCGGTGGGGTAGTGGTGGTGGTGGTGGCGGTGGAGGTGGTGGTGGTGGTGGTGGTGGTGGGGGTGGTGGGGGTGGGGGTGGGGTGGTGGTGGGGGGGGTGGGGGGGGACTCACCAAGAGGCTGGACAAAAGGAAGATGATCCCGACGACAGTCAGATGGACCTCCACAGATGCAACGATGCAACACCCCATGGCAGCCAGGCACACCGCCTTGACCCCGGCTATGGCAGGCGTCTCTAGCTTGCTGAAGTGCAACGCTAGCAAGGTGAAAAGAGGCAAGGAGGCCCGTGCCATCTCAATGAACGAGACAGTGAGATACAGGTACAGCGTGTTGGACAGCCAGCCAGCAATCCCCTGCGCCACCCCGACTGGGAGGATGCGCGTGAAGTAGTACTTGGGGGAGAGGTCGGTTACAGGGGGGGCCAGTTTTAACACGTCACAAGCGATGATGCCTGCGATACCGCTGACTGCCATTCCCATGCTGCACACAGTGGGGTTGGTGGGTTTGTGGGTGACTACCAGTTTTTCTTAAATGGGTAGATCTGGGATAGATTACTTTTTTTAACTAAAGCTATTTAAAGGGCGGCCCTATATCACACACTGCACACGGTGGATTTGGTGTGTTGGTAGCTGGCAGCTATTCCCATGCAGCTTACAGTGGGGTTGGTGTGTAAGCGGGTGACTAGCTGACAAGCTTTCCCATGCTGCACACAGTGGGGTTGGTGCGTTAGTGATTGTGTAGTAGTAGCGTGGGGGTGGTGCGTTTGTAGAGTGTGGTGGGGTGTGTGAGTGGTTGTGTTAGTAGAGAGGGGTTGGTGCGTCAGTAGTGTGTTAGTAGCTGACAACCATTCCCATGCTGCACACAGTGGGGTTGGTGGGTTGGTAGGTGACTAGCTGACTACTTTTCCCGTGCTGCACACACTGGGGCTGGTGCGTTAGTGGTTGTGTTAGTAGCATGGGGTTGGTGCGTTTGCAGAGTGGGGTGGGGTGCGTTAGTAGAATGGGGGTTAGTAGAAAGGGGTTGGTGCGTCAGTAGTGTGTTGGTAGCTGGCAGCCATTCCCATTTAGCACACAGTGGGGTTGGTGGGTTGGTGGGTGACTACCAGTTCTTTTTAAATGGGTAGATCTGGGATTTTTTACTTTTTTTAACTAAAGCTATTTAAAGGGCGGCCCTATATCACACGCTGCACACGGCGGATTTAGTGTGCTTGTAGCTGACAGCTATTCCCATGCTGCACACAGTGGGGTTGGGATGTTATTGGGTGACTATCAGTTTTTAAAAAATTGGTGGATCTGGGGTAGATTACTTTTTTTATCTAAAGCCCTGACTAAAGCTACTTAAAGGGCGGCCTATATCACACACTGCAAACGGTGGATTTAGTGTGCTAGTAGCTGACTGCTATTTCCATGCAGCAAACAGTAGGGTTGGTGTGTACGTGGGTAACTAGCTAACTCCCTTTCCCATGCAGCACACACTGGGGATGGTGTGTTATTGGCTGACAGCCATTCCCATGCAGCACACAATATATTTGGTGCGTCGGCAGTAGCAGAGTAAGGGATTAAATGTTTCTGTATTTGCCATCAAGTGAATAATGTGGGGAGTCATTCTACAGCAACCTTTCCCCCTTGCACAGTTCCCAAAAATTAAAAGCACCCCCCCCCCCCCCCTACCCCCCCCTACCCTACTCAACTCCACCCACCCATCTACCCCTCCTCAGACACGCACAAGTTCCACCCAAGCACAATTCCCTTATGTGAAGCTCTCACTCTCCACAGCCCAAGCCAAACACAGTCCCCAGCCATGCACTACCTAAACCCAGCAGGGATTTTCTTTTCAGCTACAAGCAACAGCTTCTAGGCGGCTCCCTGAGCCAGCCACTGTGCTGCACCCAAATAATAAAGCAATTGTGAAAAGCTGATTGTGCCAGCTTCAGGCTGCACTAAGTTGCGTTTGGTTTGGCTGAATGGCAAGTCGTCAGGGTAGCTGCCTAGAAGCTGTTGCTTGTAGCTGAAAAGAAAAGATATGACACCCAGGTACGGGCCCCAGCTATGCTCATGCTCCCTTTCCCACCCCACACACTGGCGACTGACCCACCTACTAACGCACATGCGCAGTTCCCATCCATGCACAAATCCCTAATATGTAGCTGCCCCATCACCCACCCCCACCCCTGCACATACAAACACACAGTCCCCACCAAACATAGTCCCCGCCCATGCACTGTCCCAACCATGCACTGCCCAAACCATGCAACCCAATAACACACACAGGCATCGTCCTCACTTAACACAGTCCCAAACCATATAACCCAAACACACACAGTCCTCGCTAAATACAGTCCCCATGCATGAACTGCCCCAACCATGCAACCCAATCACACACACACAGTCTTCGCTAAACACAGTCCCCAACCATGCACTGCCCTAACCATGCAACCCAATCACATACGCACAGCCTTCACCAAACACAGCCCTCTCTCACGCACTGCCCAACCATTCCCAGCTACCTTGCAACTGCCATAGGGTATGGGAAATCCTTTTCCACGAGAATGACTCTGTTTGCTACTATTGCGCTGGTCGATGCTATGACCCAAGAAGCGCAGGCTGCCAGGGTGGCCACAGTGTGCATCCATCCTTTCCTGCTCTTGCTACTTGCGCTCTCATCATGAGCATCCCCCGCTTTGGTGCCTGGGTCTTCCGCAGGCAGGGAGGCCCAGTTTCGAATGGTCGGCATTTACGTCGCTCTTGATTGAACGCGCTGCTTGCTTAAAATTTCATAATTGGGGTGCTTGAGCTGTTAAGTCGGGTTGTCGTGCAATTAAGTATCGAATCCGCCCAAAATGCAATTCTCGTGCTGTAAAATTTTCGCTGGGGCTACTCGGAGGGGAAAAGACTCGTGGAGTGCGAAGCATGCATGGGAGGGAGTCGGTGGTGACGGATATCGGTAATGAGCCCAGAATCGGGGAAATTTTGATTTCGGATTTATTTTTTGAAAGGTCAGTCAAGTTCGGCCGTTCCAGTCGCTCCTGTCCCCTCGGATCTGGACCGATCTGGACTGCTGACGACTGCTGATGATGCCAGCGAGTGAGGGGATCCGCTCCTCTCAATTCTCTGAATCTCTGATGATGCCAGCGCCACCGAGGATTCAGAGAGGGATGAGCTGGAAGGCTGATTGGTAGTTCTTGCAGTTAAACCAACTTGAAGATCTGTCGGTAATTTGGTAGGTATTTGGCAACATTTTATGTTTGTACGTATTGGGTTGCCAGCAGGCAGTTGCACCCTTTCCTTCATTCATTAAGAAAAAGAAAATATACCGGTTTATAGAAAAAGGAAAAAGGATTTTGTCACGTTTATATTTGTCCTGGTAAAAAAATACTTCCTAAGACGGCGTCACGGCGAGAAACATTTTGCTGGCTGGAGCCATGCAAGCAAGTTAAAGGTCAACCCCATTCATGAGTGAATCACGTAAACACCAGAAACTTAGCGAACTCTTCACTGCCTCAGTGCGATTGACACACTTACAATTTTTAGCGTTGCCCCCCCAACCATTTGTATACTTCTACACTTTTCTGAGTCAGCCCCTTACACGTTTTGCAGGCTTCCAACGGCAAGATTTTGTATTTGTCCAAGATGAACAGCATTTTCTCTTACTGCACATTAATGGATAAGTGGATATGGGAAGAAAGTATCATGACCTTCATTTCCAATCTGAGAGGGAAGAAAGAATCCTTTCCCTCACATTGGGAACCAACATCATCTTGTGCATCAACAATAGAAGGTACTGCGAAGCTACATGTGCATCCAACAATGTTTAAAGATATTGGGTGCAATTTTAGCGAGTTCCGTGCCAGATTGCCATGTTGGCTCGATCCATTTTGCTAACGATTACATTTTCTTAACTATTCTGCCAAAGAACTATCTAATTGTTGGCTGGGGCCATGTAACACAGGAACAGTCCAAATGACGTCCGTACTGCTGTGATTTGTTCGTGATGCTGTCTACGTAATCCAGTTTTGTATTACATTACATTACATGTTAAAGTCTACTTGACGCCGCAAGGGTGTATGAGACTCGTGTAATGTATGTGCGTATATTGTAAGCGTCTCAGATTTTTCTGAATCCGGCAACTGTTAGCTGCTTAGTTGCTGGCTGGTGCCATGCGTCCAACTCCTCCACCCACGTGGCCTATTACTGCTGATACATCGCTTAGACAGCACATACTCAGTCCAATTTCCCACCCAATCTAATATGAGAGTATGAGTATTCTCCTAACAAAGACGGCAAGCTTTGTACCAACCAAAGTGTAGAATGCATATTTTACAGACTTCGTCAAATGAATTAATCTCCTACATCTCACTATCACTCTCGCTCAATCAAACTTTACAACACAAACACATTCATTTCGCATGAATAATAGACATGTCAGATTTTCTATCTCTCACTCAAAACACTCTTCTACCCATTTCGCAACAGATACTACGTACAGCCATGACTGCCTGGCAATGGTTGCAGCTTGCAGGTAATACAAGATTCATAGTACCTTATACCTCATCCATTGAACACCCAACCTATTAAAGATACATGCTCTAAATACACTGGGCAACTCGACATGCCTCCATCTGCAATACCACCTTGTCTAGGGCACCAGGTACTAGTCCAAACACGCGCAATACCTTTCCCCCAGCTGAGTAATCTTTACTTGCATAGGGTACCAGGTCAGACACTACACCTACTTAAGCAACAGTGTCAGCTGGCTGCCTCTTCTGCATCTGGACGGCCTCTAGATTCTCCGCAGGGATGGTGGTGTACTCAGACAGAATTGCGCGGAACTCATCACCAGTGATAGTTTCCTTCTCGCACAGCACCTCGACAGTTCTGTCAATGGCCTCACGGTTCTCCTGGATCAGCTTAACAGCCTTGTCATAGCCCTCAATGGAGATCTTCTTCACAGCCTGATCAATCTTGTTCTGCAAGTTCTCTGACATGGAGTTCTTGGCCATCATGCGCATGATCATGTCTCCAGACTGAGCGGAGGGATCCATCAGGGACCATGGTCCAATGTCAGACATGCCATAGTTGATAACCATCTGGCGAGCCATGTTCGTCACCATCTGCAGATCGGATGAAGCACCAGAAGTAACCTCAGCCTCCCCAAAGACAACCTCCTCAGCAGCACGGCCACCCAGGGCACCCACCACGCGGGCTGCAATCTGGCTCTTGGAGATCAGGGAAGGGTCCTCACCAGGGACAAACCAAGTCAGTCCGCGGGCTTGGCCACGGGGGATGAGAGTGACCTTCTGGACAGGGTCATGTCCAGGGGTCATAGTAGCGCACAGGGCATGACCAATCTCGTGGTAGGCAACAAGGGACTTGGCCTTTCCATCAGTCAGAGGCTTACCCTCCAGACCAGCGACAATACGGTCAACAGCATCATCAATCTCCTTGTCAGTGATGCTCTGCATGGGGGGGGAGGGCAACAGTTTTCAGATTAAGTGGTCACATTTTCATACATGAGTACATACTCACATGGTAGTAGTCAGAATCAGAAGTTTCATATTCATTTATATTCTATACATACAAATATGTCTTCATGCACTTTCTCCTCGTTATACCTCATTTGCGCTCCGTCAGGAGCTTGTGACCCATCGTATCCTCACCAAATCATGCACATGAAAAGTTTGCACCAGATTCGACACAACATTCTTCCTGGGAGGGACAGAACCAGATAGCATACATAGTTCTACCATGACCCATGCCCTGACAATGTTTTTCAACAGGTCTACACTTCACATTTTCTATAGTATCTGTAGTTATTACAGACAACCATTTCAGTTTCACATGAAAATGCAGAACAATAACTTACAGTGAGACCACGGCGTCCTGCAAGGATAGCGGACTCATTCAACAAGTTAGCCAGATCAGCCCCAGAGAATCCAGGCGTACGCATGGCAACCTCCTTCAGGTCCACATCAGCATTGAGCTTCTTGTTTCGGGCGTGCACACCAAGGATCTCAAAGCGGCCCTTCTGGTCAGGCACATCAACTGACACCTGCCTGTCGAAACGTCCTGGTCGCAGGAGGGCAGGGTCCAAGATATCAGCCCTGTTGGTGGCAGCAATGACAATGACTCCAGTGTTTCCCTCAAAGCCATCCATCTCTGTCAGAATCTGGTTTAGAGTCTGCTCTCGCTCATCATTTCCTCCTCCAATGCCAGTTCCACGAGATCGGCCAACAGCATCAATCTCATCAATGAAGATGAGGCAGGGGGCATTCTCCTTAGCCTTGGTGAAAAGGTCGCGTACACGAGACGCACCAACTCCAACAAACATCTCAACAAACTCTGAGCCAGAGATAGAGAAGAAAGGGACACCGGCCTCACCAGCAATGGCCTTGGCCAAGAGGGTCTTACCGGTTCCGGGGGGACCCACAAGCAAGCAACCCTTGGGGATGCGGGCGCCAACAGCAGTGAAACGCTCAGGGCGCTTCAAGAACTCAACAATCTCCTCAAAGTCCTGCTTCGCCTCGTCAACACCAGCAACGTCAGCAAACATGATACCAGTGTTGGGCTCCATCTGGAACTTGGCCTTGGACTTTCCAAAAGCCATGGGGTTGCCAGGGCCACCAGGGCCACCACCACCTCCTCCAGCACGCCTGGAGAGCAAGAACAGACCTCCAACCAGCAGCAGAGGGAACGCGAGGTTGGAGAGCAGGTTGAGGAAGACAGATCCACCATCCTCAGTGTTGGAATGGGCGGCATAGTCAATCTTCTTCTCCCTGAACTTCTGCAAGAGCTCAGGGCTGGTGCCTGGGAGCTGGACACGCACTCGCTGGATACGGTTTCCAAGCTCAGGGGAGACTGCCTCAGCAACAGCAATAGTGCCATTCTCGAATAAGTCGACCTTCTTCACCCTGCCCATGGCAATGTACTCAAGGAACCTAGAGTACGACATCCTGGAGGATGCAACAGCATTTGCATCCTCAGCAGCGACAGCAGACTTAGCGGCGCCAAAGGGGATAGCAGCAGCAGCAACAGCCATGGCACTGCGAGGATACAATGGACAGGTGTTCAGAGAGGGGGGGCCTACTTCATGAGTCTGCATGACAGTGTTAGTTCAGTCAATTGTGAACTGTCTCCAATTTGATTGCATTGCTTCAAATTAGAAGATGCAGGTGTAGTGCAACAGCAGTCTCACATTACAAAAGCAATGCATCAACAGTCTGGCAATAAATCTATCCCACATAGAAACAACTGACTGGCTTTGTATCAGTTTCCAACAGTCTCTTCATTGAATGGGACTAACACTCAGTTTGGACATAAAGAAGAATGGAACGAAGGCAACCCAGGTGAACAAGCACAGTGAAACTGACAATGTTTAAAGGGTGCCGTAATGGTTGCTGCTGCGTAGCGAATAAGCTTCATGGCAAACGTGGCGAATGGCCGGCAACTACACACTACAGTGCAGAGGGCGGAAGAAACTTTAGGAGCGTAAACTTATGCGATTTGTTCCTAGCAGTATGCTATTAGGACGCTCAACGAGTGAGGGGGTGGGGGGGGGGACAATTCGAGCTATACGCCAAGATCTACGGGGATATGAATCCCCACAACTCTACAGTTGGCTGCAGTCCACTCGTTCTTAGCTAGATGGGGCTGACACAATTGTCTGGAGGATACAGACCAGGAGATAGCTGTATGCTTTATCTCCTGGGGGAAAGTGGCTCCATGCATTGGTGGAAAAATACTACGAGGCCATGCCCTCCTAGAAAGCATCGTAACGCATGCATATCGAACTCTGCGCCGATTTTGACCTAATCTTTTATGGACACTGGTCACACATTAAAAAGGAATTCATCTGATCGGGCACTAGCCCTGCAAGCTGCAGAACTGCAGGAAGCTGCAAGAATGAAAACAAGGGGTGGGGGTCCAAAATGCTCTTCTCCTAATCATTGGGACGTTAAATTCAATGCGCAAAAACAAAAACTACTTAACGCCATGCATCAGGGTATCCGGCATTAGGCGTAATCTTAGGCGTAATCCGACAAGCTCTTACCTGCGGAGCAATGCCCTCTTCTGGGCGCCCGTAGCATTCACAGTGATAGCCTCAACCTCGGAATCCTGCAGCACAAATTGCCAACAGATCAACACTGGATCGAGAAAGATAATGTGAACATAATTGCCTGAACGCTTGTCAAGTATCTCGCCAGTCATGAGTGTCAGGGCACACTAGAATGTCTTATCTTCTTTACCCAACCGACATGTGGCACGTTCGGCACGATCTTGCTTTCGACTGAATACGGCTGCAGCAAGGATGCGTGAAGATGGTTCGTGCTCGCTGTACTCACAGCTTGAGCGCGCACGCTAAGGACGGGCCTCCTGATCATCACAGGCTTCTGAGCGCGGAGCATAGAAGGCTGGTGGAGGGACTTAGCCCCGACGGAAGACTTGGGCATCATGATGGTTGATGGGAAAGGTGAGATAAAAATTCGGAAGGACTAACCTAACGAATATCTGATTGAGCAGGAACTGTTGATGGGGGGTTTTTGTACGATCGACTTGTGGCGAAGTTTACGATCCACACGTGTCGTGGTCTCGTGCTGAGCCACACAACGCGTCCCTTCGCGCTCGGGTGAGCACTCGTGCCACATGCTGAGACCAACGTCACACACCCACCTCAGCCTGGCCTGTGGTGGGAAACATCGTCAGGTGGCTCGGGCCCCTCGCCCCTCGCCTCTCGCCCCTCGAGTGACCACAGGCCAGCCTGGCAGTCCATAATCACGTTCATAACCACCTGAGCAGAACAGTTGAGCTTTGAGGCTCTGCTTTGAGGCTCGTTCCGTTCCAACCACCTTCCCAGCAGATCTCGCCTACAGTCATACGAGTCATACGTGTTATCAACCCGCGGGCAGAGAGGCTCGGTGAGTTGCGACGTTTCTGGCTGATGTGAACTTCGCAAGCTTTCACCACCATCCCACAGACCATCCCACGCACGTTGCCAAGGCGTCAAGGCGCCTGAAATACGGGCTGACACACCAGCTTTGAACGACCACACTACAGGACTGAGAAAGTAATTACCATAGTAGCGCAGCAACTATCGTCTGCACCTACGCGCCTCACTGTGCTGGGGTTAGAAAGCTTCAACTGCCCAGCTAAAGCTTTACAAGGGCGCAGTTAATGGGTAAAGCCCATATACCTACATCTTATGGGCTATGCCCACAAGACAGCTTTAAAACTAGCCAATTGATTCAGAACCCTCTTAATTCTTAAATGGGTGGACCTTTTAAAATGTGGAGTCAGGCTGAGTCAGGAGTACAAAAGAGGATTTGGAAAAAAACGAGGAGGGCTGACCTCCCCCCTCCTCCCCCCCACCGCACCCGTAAATAGAAATACCCAACAATCCAACATTTCAAAACAAATGATATGGATGATGGGGTTTTATGCAAGTGTGCACACAATGGCCTCCTCATAATTTCCAAACAGGGATTGCATGAAAGATCAGTTCTGCCCCTTAGTTGTAATCCAGAGCCCCATGTATAACGCACGCATATACTTCCACTTAGGGTTTAGGGTTTAGCTCAGTGTATAACAATATGTTCCTACCATCCAACTCTGCAGCTCGCAGGCCCGCCCTTCTCACCCTCCACCTGCTCACGCATGCCATCCGCCTGTTTCCGAACGTAGGACGACGCCAGCATGCAGGACATCTCTGCCTTCTGCTTTGATACGGGTCCGTTGTATCTGTTTTGCTGATGGTGTTTCCTCGTAGCTTAAACATAAAATTCCAGAGTTAAAATATAAAATGGTAACAATCGAGATTTCAGCAATATCCACAAAAGCAAGGAACCGAGGAAGAGAGCATCCGCCTTAAGTAAGGGTCCAAGGGTCCGATATATCTGCGTTGATTGGAGGCGCGGTTTTGATACCCTCAGGACGGCTTTTGAGACAATTTGGTCCCGAGTCCCCACCCATGCATGCAGGGTCACCACAGAAGTACTATCCAGGTGGGGTGGGAGGGTGGGTAGCTTCGGGGGGCCCAGGCCAAAGCAGAGGGCTAAAGTTTGGTTCTCTTCACAGATTCGACCGACGTCTGACCCAAATTCTCATCCCGTCCAACTTCCTCATCGAGCAAGCAACCGGATAATGTGCATCACGGATCTTCGAGATTTCCAGCATCCTTGTTATAAATAAATGTGGGGAGGGGAGGGGAGGGGATGGGATGGGAGGGGATGGGGGTGAGGAGTAGGAGATTCGAAAGCGGCCACCACTGCCAGGAATCATCAGCACCAGTGTCGCAAAGCAGCAGGAGCAGGAGAGCCCGGTGATCGAATAATAGCGAAGAGCAAAAGGTGCGGGAGTTGTTTGCGGCATGTTGCGAGTAAGTAGTGACGAGTTGGCGTGATTACTGCTGCTCTCTCGTGGAGTTGCACCCATTCTGTCTATTATTCCTCTCTGGATGCCCATTCTATCTGTTGCGTTGCCACATAGGTGACATGATCATGGCAACACTGCAAACCATGGACGCATGTGGCCTGGGCCAGCCACAGCAACAGCCCCTCACAGAAGGGGCCACTGTGGGTCCTGTGGCCCCCTACAGGAAGGCCTGTTGCTGTGGCTGGCACTGGGCTTGGGGCATGGGCTGAACCAGTGGCCTGTGGCTTTCATGTGAGGGGCAGCTGGTGTGGCTGGGCCTGGGCTTGGGGCTGGGCCTGGGCTTCAGGCTGGGCCTGTGGCCCCCATGTGTGGGGCTGTTGCTGTGGCTGGTTCAGGCCGCATGCGTTGTGCGCCTTGGTTTGCAGTGTTGCCATGATCATGTCACCCATATCTTGCTTGGAAATGTGTGGCTGCATGCGTTGAGGCTCTTCTATCTTCACCAACTGCTGGTCAAGGTTATGCACACCCTTTTGGACAGTTTGAGGTCTTGTTAACATCTGCAGTATGTTTTCACACAATTGATATAAGAGGCCGTAAGGGGGTAACATCAGGATGCACAATTGTAGGAGCACAAACGCAATCCAATTAGGAAGAGCACACAAACGTATAGTTTACTCATTGAATGACAACCACTGCAACAATAATTGAAGAGGCATTAAGCTGAAGACAACATTATAACCCTTGGAACTTAGTTGGCGCGAGTGGTAGTGGTCGTTAGCCAGCCTCCGGAACTCCTCGTCCTGCATGAGCATGGTGCACACTGGTTCCATGATGCACGCGCTGTCATCATCAACATGGAGCATGTAGTGCAGTTCTGCAGCGTCCTGAATCAAAGGCTCCACCAGACTGTCAAAAAAGCCCTCGACACCATCCACACCGACCTTGAACTTGTCTTTGACCTTGTCCTTGACATTGACGTAGACATTGACATTGATATTGACATTGGCATTGATCTTGACCTTGACCGTGACCTTGACCTTGACCTGCTCACCTGGTTGCAAGAAGTAGGGAGGGAGTGAAGGTTTAATATGAGTACATGTAAGAAGTAAGGTAAGACACATCCATGCATCCATCAATTCTTTCTTTTCCGATGTTTCTTTGCAAAAGCAAACGCGGACGCGAAGCAATTTCTGGAGTGTATATTGTCGTTTCACCTCCTGCCATGCCTTGTGGCGAAAGCTGCACGAAAGTGCCGAGGGTACACGAGGGTATGTAAGTGACTGCCACGAGCTCCACCCTGCAGAGCACAGCTTGAGCCAGGGAATCAATAAATCGCCATCAAATTGTGCCATCCATCACAATGCCTGAAGTTCAATTGTCCAAAACTGTGCGATTCTGCCTCTCATTCTGACTGCTGCAGGTCGGTATGCCAGTCTGTAAGGCCTGGTATGGTTAGGGATCGGCATATCATATGATGTTGGCCAAAGGTGAGTATAATATCATATGAAATCATACAAATTGCATCATATGATATCGTATTTAAATGGTAGCCTAGTCAGACTCCCGGCATCATATGATGCCATATTGCCGTTCCCTAGGTATGGTATATGTGCAGGCAAAATCTCCCATTTTGGTTGACCTTCTCAACTTCTTAACTAAGTCCTCAACTTCTTAACTAAATCCTCAACTTCTTAACTAAATCCACCTGGGTAGAATATGCTGAGAGGGTGCAAACTAGAGACCTGGAACAGGGATTGTGTGTCTAGCTTGTGCAAGACTCCTGAAACATGATATGTGTGCACATTCATTACATGACATTGTCATGAACAGGCCATTGTTAGACCAAGACAAGCCCACTCCGCAATGTCTGGGAGGAGTCTTCCGACAAATCCCCAGGAAAAGAAAGGCAATATTGCAGTAAGCAAGCATTATTATCAGCACCAATTCCATATTGCATACATTTATTTCTTCGTGTGAAACAGTTATTGGCGGAGCCCCCCCTTCTGGGGGGCGGGAGCCCCCATGTTTACCCATTTGTCCGTCCATCCATCCATCCGTCTGACCGTGATGAAGGCCGACACGTCAGCCAACGGTCTCGTAACTAACTCGCTTCCGTTGCCACCAGTCGCTCCCTCGCGATCACTCTCCGCCATTTTTTAGCGTCGCAGGCGACGCTGCATAGAACTTGTCTCACTAAAGTCTGCGTAGTGTACGCTTTCTTAGTTGTTGGCATCCTTCGATGAATCTAGCTACAGTATGCTGGTCGGTGTTTTCAAAGATGCTGCAAATCGTGTTATTGTGGTTGGTGATCAGTATAGTTGCGTGTCTTGGGTTACATTGTGTCACCCCTTCCTGATGTTCGCTAATGATTGAATTACCACCAAAAAGCTCATAAAATTTGAGGCGAAGTTGTGAGTAGATGGGGTATTCTAGGAGGAAGTGTGCTTTGTCCTCCACTCCATATTAATATTGCAACACTTGCACATTCCACCTGTCTCGGGGTATTTGCTCGTGCGCCAGAGATTATGTTCAGAGTATGAGCCCCCACCCTAAATCATAAATCATCAAAAAAACTAACACGCTCTATCAAGAGGGCGATAGAGCGTGTTAATTTGCTCTCATCGATGTTGCATGGATCTGCAGCTACATTTGTGTTGACAAAATCAATCCCTATATAGTTTCCCTCTATCTTTGTCAGTCCAAAAGTCTTGGCACGCCCACACCTCCTGTCCTTTTGTTTGCCCGCTCGTAGCCAGTCAAGGTTTTCCTTGGCAGGAAGGCAAAGCCAAGTGTCTCTGTCATGTTCTGAGTTAATGATCCTATTCCAGTAAAAAAAAACGGGTACGATTGAAGCAGTACTAACCTAGAGACATGCCAAAACGTATAACCAGATCTGGCCCTAGTTACCTTCCCCCCCCCCCCCCCCCCCCCCCCCCCCCCCCCCCCCCCCCCCCCCCCCCCCCCCCCCTTCCACACACACACACGTACGTGTTGAGCTACCCCAGCAGGTTTCTGAGCACACATACCTCTGGTCTGTCTCCTTGGGCGAGAAAGCGAGAATCACCTGATCCGGCACGCACCCCAAAATCGTCCCACCTGCTTCTGTGATCTCTTGTAGTCATACTACCAATTAGCCCTCGTTGGAAACCCACCAGCCAGCACTTCCGTCCCTCTTTCCTCAATTCATATTGCTTTTCTTTTCTTTTCAGACGGACCTTCTTCCAGAGTTCCAGCCTATATGTATGTATGTAACAGTCGTTGCCTGTTGGTGAACCGGTACCATACGCCTGCAGACAACACAACCAGGCCTCATTGATACGAGCACCTTGGGCGCATACCTGCTTTGTGCGCTCTGTTGCACTGCCTGATATTGTTTGTAACGTAAATGTATGTAACAGTCCAGGGGAAGCTAATTATCGTAAGGGACAAACTGCCTCGAATAATGAGGACAATTCTGCACCATCATGAGGGGCTGGCTTGCTTGAGAAGCACGATCCCCGACAAATGGCAAGAACACGGCGGAGGACCTGATATCAAATACTATTCAGGTACATATCAGCATCCAGAGGTCCACCCCAGGGTAATTCAAAGCGCGCGCTTTTGAACGCTGACTTTTTGACCCTCTCTGCGCTTTAAGCGCAGTTTTTTGCACCCCCCCCCCCGTGGGCGCAGCAAGCAATTTTTGCGCTTTTTGCACTACAAAGCGCAGTTTTTTTGTTTTCAAGTGCGCTAAAGCGCTAGCCAATTTGGCCATTTGAAGTACCCTGGTCCACCCTATCAGAGGCTGCCTGGTTGTCCTTTCATCCTCCTTCTGCTCATGCCAAGCTATACAAAACGTGGGGGGTCCCCTATAACTAGCCTATTTTAGCCACCACTATATCCTGTAGCACCAGCATTTACTGTAACAGATCTCTGATCACTATCACAGCAGGACTGCAACAAAACCCGATCTAAAAGGGGTTAACTTTACATTGAGTAACTTTATTTGGTTCAACATGAATTCGCCCATCCAATAACGGAACGTATACGTATGTCACATTACATTGCATTGCATGTTAAAGTCTACTTGACACCACGAGGGTGTAGCTGAGATGAGGGTATGTATATATGAAGTGCATGGACCTAACATGTGCCGGCAGATGTAGTACACCTCCACCGTACCTGATCTGATTCACAGGACCATAGTCCCCCCTTATTGAAAGCATCTCATAAAATAAACTATTTGGGGACTATCTCGCTAGGTTATATGGGCCAATAGAGATTGAGAACAAAATATCGGGATCTGAATAGCTGATTGGCCTAACTGAGAACAAATGGTTCATCCCCATTACCATATTTGATGTGTTCTGAAGATCATAATGGTCACGAGCATTTATATTTTTGTATCTGTGAGCCATTGATTGAATGAAGAGATTGGATAACATATGTTTTGACACGGTAAGAATAATGCTTTGGATGCTGTTGTTACTGTTTGAGGTTCAGTAAGCCCTTCCTATCACGGTTAGGAAAGTCCCTTTAGCCTATGTGGCCCACCCCTAGACTGTAGCATACTTACAGAAAGCCTGTAGAAGAGGGAGAGCAGCCTTCATCTGTGCAACAATTCAACCAATTTCCCTGGTAATTGTGTTTCTGCAGAAGAAGGCGAGCAGCCGAATTGCTGGCTAGAGACATGCGATCAATTTCAAGTTCAAGTTCGATCAATTAATTGTTACACTCTTGCAGGCTTACTACAGAGGTTGGAATGCCTGGCATACATTTTTTTCAGCTACGAGCTGCAGCTTCTAGGCATCTCCCAGAGATCTTCCTTCGTCCAAACCTGAAGCAACCTAGTGCTCCTAGACTCTTTGAGTTGGCCCCAATGGCAGTCTCAATAATTTGCCCAGAAGCTGATGCTGGTGGCTGAAAAGAAAACCAGTCTTACCAGACAAACAGACAGACCTTATCCAGGACTTGAGAAAAGCCAAGCCAAGCCAAGCCAAGCCAAACCAAGCCAAGCCAAGCCAAGCTAGACAACGCTCATCCAGGACTTGAGGAGTGTCAAGCCAAGCCAAGCCAATCCAATCCAAGCCAAGCCAAGCCAGACAACGCTTATCCAGGACTTGAGGAGTGTCAAGCCAAGCCAAGCCAAGCCAAGCCAAGCCAAGCCAGACAACGCTCATCCAGGACTTGAGGAGTGTCAAGCCAAGCCAAGCCAAGCCAAGCCAAGCCAAACCAAGCCAGGCAACGCTCATCCAGTACTTGAGAAGTGTCAAGCCAAGCCAAGACAAGACAAACAACGCTCATCCAGGACTCGAGGGATGTCCTACATAATAACTTTTCTTTTCTGCTACGAACAGCAGCTTCCAGGCAGCTCCCTGAGCCAGCCACTGGGCTAAGCCAAAAGATCCCCAAAGTAGTGTACATCTGATCTTTTCAGTTTCCAGATGCACTATGTTGCCGTAGGTATGGCAGTTACGTAGCAAGCCAGGGATGCTTCCTAGAAGCTGCTGCTCGGAACTGAAAAGAAAAGCTATGTCCTACATGGGCCTGGGCTTGAGGATGTAAGCCTGCAGATCAATAGCTTCAAATATGTACACATTTCAAATTTCACAAAATGTGAAATTCCCTTACTACTTAGTTTGGAGAAACAGTGGGTGAATTGGTACATCACAATCACTGGGCTCAATCAGAGAATGAATCAATGAAAAATGCATCAATGAAAATTGTGTCAATGCAACAAACAAACTACCAATAAATCATTATGTGGTGCGTGTGCATATGAGGACTATCACCATCTCTTTTCTTTGTCCAGAAAAAATCAAAGTTGCTGCTACGCAGCTGGAAAAATAAAACAGTATGCACGAGCACAACCAATGGGAGGTCTCAATAAAGTTATTATGTACAAGCCTTGTAGTATCACAGATAATAAAATTCTGGAACACAAAACTTGGGTCAATGTCATGGACTGCAAAACAACTAGCCAATGCATGATGCGGCAAGTTGTGAAAGTCGGATAGAGTGCTAGTCACCAGCATTCAACAACGCACTTTCCATGTATTGCTAATTGCCTAGGCCTATCAAAACTTCAAAACATATTTAGAGGAGGTTAACTAGCGCCCACGCATTCCCTGCTGCAATCCTTGGCCTCCCTTGCACCAGGCATGTTTGTGTTTGGACATATGCACTGATACTCTCCACACACTGTTTCAGTGTGCCTATCAATACGTTAGTTCATCAACTCTTTAGAGCAGGCTAACTAGCGCCCAAGGATTCTCTGCTGCAATCTTTGGCCTCCCTTGCACCAGGCATGTTTGTGTTTGCACATATGCACTGATACTCTCCACACACTGTTTCAGTGTGCCTATCAATACGTTGGTTCATCAACTCTTTAGAGGAGGCTAAATAGCGCCCAAAGATTCTCTGCTGCAATCCTTGGCCCCCCTTGCACCACACATGTTTGTGTTTGCACAAATGCTCTGATACTCTCCACACACTATTTCAGTGTGTCTATCAATAGTTTATGAAAACAAATGATCAGGTTCCTACACATCTAACCAATGCCAGCTATGTATCCAAATGATCAGGTCCCTACACATCTAATCAATGGTAGAGATGATATAATAGTTTTGGGCTACGCATAGCTGGGTGTAACCAGCTCAATATATATATATATATATATATATATATATATATAAAGAATGGCTCAATGGTAGAGCTCCTTGAACAAAGAAGGTGCCGGATTCGAATCCCCACGGGGGCGCTTTAGTGTTCGCGGTCGCTGTTAACTGCCATGATAGCTTTATTCAGGTAAATTAGCACCTGCTCTCTACCGCCGTAAGACGGGTCTCCTTTAACACCACGCCCAGCTGGCGTAATCACTACTTTTCTGGAGATTGGATCCGAAGCTCTAGCTAGGAGGAAAGATGTTGCTCTTGTATGGCACATGGTCTAACACTTCCCTCCTGGGCATCTGTCAGGGAACTTGCTGGGGGGAAGGATGTTGCTCTTGTATGGCACATGTTCTACCACTTTCCTCCTGGGCATCTGTCAGGGAACTTGCTGGGGGGAAGGATGTTGCTCTTGTATGGCACATGGTCTACCACTTTCCTCCTGGGCATCTGTCAGGGAATTTGCTGGGGGGAAGGATGTTGCTCTTGAGTGGCACATGGTCTACCACTTTCCTCCTGGGCATCTGTCAGGGAACTTGCTGGGGGGAAGGATGTTGCTCTTGTATGGCACATGGTCTACCACTTTCCTCCTGGGCATCTGTCAGGGAACTTGCTGGGGGGAAGGATGTTGCTCTTGTATGGCACATGGTCTACCACTTTCCTCCTGGGCATCTGTCAGGGAACTTGCTGGGGGGAAGGATGTTGCTCTTGTATGGCACATGGTCTACCACTTTCCTCCTGGGCATCTGTCAGGGAACTTGCTGGGGGGAAATATGTTCTTTACATATGGCTCAGGCCCACAGCACCAGTTGCCTACAGAAGGATGGGTGGATGGATGTATGGATGTATGTATGTATGTATGGGTGGGTGGGTGGGTGGGTGGATGGATGGATGGATGGATGGATAGATGGATGGGTGAGAGTGGCTGGCTGGCTGGCTGGCTGGCTGGCTGGCTGGGTGGGAGGGAGGGAGGGAGGGTGGGAGGGTGGTTGGGTAGATGGATGGGTGCAAGTATGGATGTGTGGGTTGGTGGGTGGGCGGATGGATGGGTGGACATACCAAGTTGAATTAACATAGAAAAGATACAAAAAAGTGAGTGAAAAGTGAATGCATGAATCTGAGAGTGCTTGCGTGATTGAGGGACTTGATAATCAATACAAAACAGTGCGATGTATGCATAACACTTGACTTGATGCTCAATACAAAACATGGACAATGTATTTATGTATACAAATTGATTAACAATACAAAACAGTGTGACGTACGCATAACACTTGACTTGATGCTAAATATAAAACATGGACGAACAAAGAGAGAGTTGAGCCTGACTTGACGTAATCCCATCCACCGAGGGTTTTGTAAGAAAAGGAACCAGCGTCTTTTCGTAGCACCATGGTGCTCCTGCTAGCTTTTGGAGTGCTCTTAGCAGCCTTTTGCCTCTAAAGGCAGTCCCGAAAGATTCCAATGTATCACCCTTAAAACGCTAGGGTATATGATTTGGCACTTGTGCGGACTTGTGCTATAAATAAAGGGAACAGCAATATGATGTCATTATGATACCGGCAGATGGACTAAGATAAAGTTACCATTCATATAAAATATCATGTGAAGTAATTTGTATGATATCATATGATATAATATTAGCCTATTGTCAACATCATATGATATGCTGGTCCCTATATATAGTACTTCAAAGATAACCCTGCCATCTGCTCACTTGGCACGTACAGACCAGCAAATTAGCTCTAATATGCAAATTAGCTCTAATTGCATTTGCCTGTCTTCTTTCCGTCTCAAACTTTCTATCCCTATACAAGTAAGGAACGGTAATATGATACCATATGATATCAATATATCATATGATGCTGGCAGTCAGACTAGGCTAAAGTGACCATGTATATACAATATCGTATGATATCATACTCGCCTTTGGTCAACATCATATGCTATGCTGGTCCCTATATATAAGAAACCAACCACACCGTTGGGGCAAGTGTTGAGGCATGATGATGCTTGCAAAACAGGGACAAATAGAAGGAGGGTTGTGCCTCAGCTAACCCCATCCACCCACTTGGTGGGTCGTAGTTACAGGTCAGCAAGTTAACTCGCTCATGCAGCTTGGTTTCGCCTGTCATCTTTCCACCCTATCTTTCCATCCCTATCATTTGCAGCTTCTGCAGTCTTCTTTCCGTCCCTATCTTTCTATCCCTATATAAGCACTCAACCACACCGTTGGGGCAAGTGCTGAAGTTTGATGATGCATGCAAAACAGGGACAAATATAAGGAGGAGGGTTGCGCCTCAGTCAACCCCATTCACTCACTAGGTGGGTCGTAGTTACAGGTCAGCAAGTTAGCTCGCTCATGCAGCTTGGTTTCGCCTGTCTTCTTTCCATCCTTATATAAGTACTCAATCACACCATCGGGGCAGGTATTAAGGCCACATCCAAAACGCCTTGAATCAGCCCACACCATCTGCACATGGAGAATGGATAGCAGGGACATGCTTGTTGTTGTTGTAGTAGTAGTAGTAGTAGTTGTTGTTGTTGTTGTTGTTGTTACTGATGCTTATGATGATGATGCTTATGATTGTGATGGTGCTTATGATTATTCTGCTGCTGCTGATTGCGATGACGGTGATGATGACGGTGATGATGATGATGATGATGATGATGATGATGATGATGATGATGGTGATGATGATGATGATGACGATGATGATGATGATGACGATGATGGTGATGATGATGATGAGTTTTAAAGTCTAGAATCAGCTGTAGGAAATCAACTACCGCCCAGAACAATTTTTCAGAGCTGATCCGCACAGCACTGCCTTTCTGGATGTACAACAGCAAGCATGCAATAAAACAAAAGCACTCTCCAAGGTACATTACACAAGCATGATGACATGCCTCCTCCTATTGGTAGGGACCGGCACATCATATGATGTTGACAATAGACGAGTATGATATCATATGATAGCATGCAAATTGCACCATACGATATTGTATATAAATGGTAACTATAGCCTAGTCAGACTGCCGGCATCATATGATAAGATATTTACATTCCCTACCTATCGGTGATTGGACCCAGAGCAAGTGAACGGGCTTTCCCCATCAACCTCATGCCTCCGCACAAGCCGTAACACTTATTATTGTATTATTATGTTTTATAATATTATTATTGTATATATATTTGTATAGTATCTAATATATAGTTATTATTGTTTTATTATCAAATTCCACAAGCATGGAACTCACCGCAGTGAAATGCCCATCCACCAGGAAACGCACAGCACTGCATGGCTAGTAATCGTTTTTGTTCGTGCGACGCGTAGCAAATTGAGCAACTCGGAGCCACCCCAGTGTGACGCCCCCCCCCCCCCCCCCCCCCCCCCCCCCCCCCTCCCCCAGAATCCCGCGGAGCATGAAGCGTACAGCCCGGGGGGTAAGGGGTGGCATTTCAGACTGCGTTAGCTAGATCCATGCGTCGCCATGCAGCGACGGAATGGCGACATGTCATAAAAAAAAAAAGTAATGGCGGGATCTACAACAGCTTGCGTGCAATAAAAAATGTTTGCAACCCTAACTGCGCCTACTCTTTTGTAGGAGTGGCAACACCATTTGGACTGAATCCTCGGTGTTGCTGGTTTATGTCGGGAGACCCATCTTTTGGGGTGATATTCCTTTCACAGCTTAAAGAAAAATGCCTTCCAATGCCTCAAAGCTGCTGCTCATAGCCAAAAAGGAAGGATTATGCAATCAACAACGAACTGCACTTGCACCACACTGTGCGTTTTCCTTCTAACCTCGAAGGTACATCCCACATGCATGGGACTTACCATGGTGAAAATATATATTTGTCTGAGGAAAAACCAATAATGCTCAAATATGAATGAATAACGGTCCCAAGCAACGATGGCGGTACCTGGAGGAGGATCCGCGTTATCGAGTTCACTTCAAAGTTTGTTGATAATCCCAAGGAAGAAAATGGCATGGGACTCACCGTGGTGAAATGTCCAGCCACCAGCCAAGGCACCCCTGGTGCTGAAAAGTTGTAGCCACAGATCTGCGATGGCATGAAGCATTACTGGTGATGCACTGAGATGAGCATTCTTGGGAACATATACCCCCCCCCATCTTCTGTACACTTTTATCACTGCTATTGGTTTAGCTCACCATGTCGCTCTACAAATAAATAAGCATATATAAAGCAGGACAGCATCAAGCCACACGCAGGACACAAGTAGGAGCATTGCACCATCAGGACACAAGCACAAGAATTCACAAGCAGACACAATCAGAAAGCCAGTAGGGCACAAGTTACATGAAGAACACAAGTACAAGCGGGGCACAAGCACAAGTAATCACAAGCCAGACACAAGCAGAAAACCAGTAGGACACAAGTACAAGCAGTACACAAGTAAAAGAGGGGCACGAGCACAAGCAATCACAAGCCAGACACAAGCAGAAAGCCAGTAGGACACATGTCACATGTTGGACAAAAGTACATGCGGGACACCATAAGGATACAGGCACAAGCAATCAACATACAGACACAAGCAGGGAAGCAGCAGGGAAAAAGTACAAGCAGGACAGCATCAGGACACAAGCACAAGCAGTACACCATCAGGACAAGATGCACACAAGTAGAGCAAAAGTACAAGCAGGACACAAGTAGGAAACAAATACAAGCAGTACACCATCAGGACACAAAAAAAAACAGTACACCATCAGGACATCTACATGACACAAGTAGGACACAAGTGCAAGCAGTACAAGCAGTACAAGAAGAACAAGAGCAGGACTTACCTCATTATAGAACCAGGGTAGCAAGTCTGGAGGCATATTCACAAACAAGCAGTACAAGCAGGACTCACCTCGTTTTAGAACCGGGGTAGGGAGTCTGGAGGCATATTCATGGGCAACAAGCAGTACAAGCAGTACAAGCAGGACCCATCTCGTTATAGAACCAGGGTATGGAGTCTGGAGGCATATTCACACACAACAAGCAGTACAAGTAGTACACGCAGTACAAGAGCAGGTCTCACCTCGTTAAAGAACCAGGGTAGGGAGTCTGGCGGCATATTCATGGGCAACAAGCAGTACAAGCAGTACATGAGCAGGACCCACCTCGTTATATAACCAGGGTAGGGAGTCTAGCGGCATATTCATGGACAACAAGCAGTACAAGCAGTACATGAGCAGGACACACCTAGCAATAGAACCAGGGTAGGAAGTCTGGCGGCATATTCATGGACAACAAGCAGTACAATCAGTACAATCAGTACATGAGCAGGACCCACCTCGTTATAGAACCAGGGAAGGGAGTCTGGCGGCATATTCACGGGGTTACCTCCCCCAAGTGCCATGTTCTCCCCGTACTGGTTGCCTGAGTGCTCCCAGACACATCGGTCAGACCTGAGACGAGCAGGGGATAGGAGGAAAGGATGTTTCATCAGTGCTTTTTCTTTTTAAGCCCTTCCTATCACGGTCAGGCAAGTCCCTATAGCCTATTTGGCCTAAACCTGGACTGTAACATACATACAGGGGAAAAGGTTGGAACCAAATTTCACGGGAAGAGTGAGTACTGGCTGGTCTTCAGGCCTGAGACAAGCAGGGGTAAGGGGAAAAAGTTGGAACTAAATCAAAATGTAGTTACATTTAGTTACATTTAGTTACATTAAGTCAAATTTAGTTAAAATTTAGCGTACATTCAGTTTAAATTAAAATTAAATTAAGTTGAGTTTAAATGTATAACAATTCAAAATTTACTGTGTGGCAGAGAGAACTGATTGCCTTAGTGCTCCCAGATGCATCGGTCAGACCTAAGACGAGCAGGATATAGGGGGAAAAGCTGTTTTAGCGGGGGAAAAGGTTGGAGCCAAATTTCACGGTGAGAAGGAGTCCTGGTTGCATGAGAGCTGCCAGATGCACTGGACAGACCTGACACAGAAGCAGGGGTTAGGGGGAAAAGTTGGAACTAAATTAAAATTTAGTTACATTTAGTTACATTTAGTTTCATTTAGTTTAAATTTAATGTGTGACAGAGTACTGGTTGCCTGAGTGCTCCCAGACACAACGGTCAGACCTAAGACGAGCAGGGGATAGGAAGAAAAGCTGTTTTAGCAGGGGAAAAGGATAGAACCAAATTTCACGGCGAGAAGGAGTCCTGGTTGCATGAGAGCTCTCACATGCACTGGTCAGACCTGACACAGAAGCAGAGGTTAGGGGGTACAAGTTAATTACAATTTATTAACATATAGTTACATTTAGTTCAAATTTAGCTTACATTCCAAGTTGCATTCAGTTTAAATTGAAATTAAATTTATTTGAGTTTGAATTTAAATTAATTTAAAATTTACTGTGTGACATAGAGTACTGGTTGTCTGAGTGCTCCCAGACACATCGGTCAGACCTAATATGAGCAGGGCATTGGGAGGAAAGCAGTTTTAGCAGGGGAAAAGGTTGGAACAAAATTTCACGGTGACAAAGAGGACTGGTTGGCTGAGTGCTCCCAGATGCACTGGTCAGACCTGACATAGAAGCAGTGGTTAGGGGGGAAATTTGAACTAAATTAAATTTAGTTGCATTTAGTTTAATTTAACATTTACTGTGTGAGAGAGAACTGGTTGTCTGAGTGCTCCCAGATAAAATGGCCAGACCTGAGAAGAGCAGGGGATAGGGAAACAAGTTGTATTAGTGTATGACTTGGTAAATTGAGCGACTCGGTGCAACAGGCAGACCTGAGACAAGCTGGGTTTGGGGGACATTTGGAACTAAAGTAGACAAAAAATACCGTGTGGCACAGAGAACTGTTTGCCTCAGTGCTCCCAGATACCCCGGGCAGACCTGAGAAGATCAGGGCTTAGGGGGGAAATTGTCTCTTAGTGTATGACGCATTGGGAATTGAGCGACTCAGTGCAACAGTCAGACCTGAGACAAGCTGGGTTTGGGGGGAAAGTTGGAACAAAATGAAAAAAGAATACTGTGTGGCACAGAGAACTGGTTGCCTCAGTGCTCCTAGATAAAAAAATGACCTAAGATCGGCAGGGGTTAAGGGAAGATGTTTTCTTAGTGTGTGACGCATCGCAAATTGAGTGACTTGGTGCAACGGTCAGACCTGAGACAAGCTGGGTTTGGGGGACATTTGGAACTAAATTAAACAAAAAATACTGTGTGGCAGAGAGAACTGCTGCCTCAGTGCTACCAGATACAATGTAAGACCTGAGACCAGCAGGGCTTAGGAGGAAATTTTGTTACTACAGTTCAGTGTGCCAATTTTGTTACTGCAGTTCAGTGTGCCAATTTTGTTACTACAGTTCAGTGTGCCAATTTTGTTACTACAGTTCAGTGTGCCAATGAGAACCATGTCAATATATTTCCATCCACATCACCCACCATTGCCACCACTACAACCACTATTGCTACCACTAACACCACTATTAAATTCACTTCCACCACCACCATCCCCATCACCCACCCTTGCCACCACCATCACCACCACCACTGCATCCTCTACCACCACACAAATCCCAATCCCCATCACTCACCATTCACACCACCACCACTACCACTGCATCCGCCACCACCACAAACATCCTCATCCTCATCACGCACCATTCCTGAGCGATGGTAGCTAGCCTGTTCTCTCACCACCACTACCACTACCACCACCACCACCACCACCACCACTACCATTACCACCACCATCACCACTGCTACATCCCCTTCCACCATCCCCATCACCCACCACCCCCATTCCCATCACGCACCATTTATGAGCGATGGTAGCCAGCCTGTTCTCTTACCATCATCATCACCACCACCACCACCACCACCACCACCATCACAACCACCACTACCACCACCACCACCACTAAATCCACTTCCACCACCTCCATCCCCATCACCCACCACCCCTTTTCCCATCTCGCACCATTTCTGAGCAATGGTAGCCAGCCTGTTCTCCCACACCAGGGCCGGCACATCATGTAACTGTCGATACTCATTGTGCATAGACACTGGATGGGGAACAGAGATGAAGGGTCAGGGGGTGGGTGGGAGGGGGAGGGAGGAGGGAGGGAGGGAGGGAGGGTAAGTTTGTGGTATTTTGGTTGTATCCATCTTGCTCTCCCACCCCAGGGCTACACCATCATGTAACTGTCAGTAATTGCTGTGCATAGACACTGGATTTGGAACAGAAATGAATGGTCGGGGGGTAGGGGGTAAGTTGGTAGGGGGTAAGGGGTAAGGGGATAGGGGGTAAGGGGGTAGTGGGTAAGGGGGTAGTGGGGAGGGAGGGAGGGAGGGAGGGAGGGAGGGAGGGTAAGTTTGTGGTATTTTTGTGGCATCCAGTTTGCTCTCCCGCCTCAGGGCCGGCACATCATGTAACTGTCGATACTCATTGTGCATAGACACAGGATTTGGACCGGAGATAAAGGGACAAGGGGGAGGAAGGAGAGTAAGTTTCTGGTATTTTGGTGGTATCCAGCTTGCTCTAATGCTCTCCCACCCCAGGGCTGGCACGTCATGTAACTGTCGATACTCATTGTGCATAGACAGTTGGACGAAGGAAATGATGGTGGAGGATAAATGGCAGCATTTACTAATTTGCATTCTCATTTACTTACTCAGTCAGATTGCCGTGGGTGCAGCAGTATTTTGGGGGTGGGGAGGGAGTTTGGGTAGGGAAGGGGGGGGGGGGGGGGGGGGGGGGGGGGGGGGGGGGGGGGGGGGGGGGGGGGGTGGGGGGGGGGGGGGGGGGTTGGGGGTTGTGTGGGGGGGGTGTGTGGGGGGGGGGGGGGGGGGGGTGGGAGGTAGTTCTTTTGTGTTTGTGTTTTTTTTTTTTTTTCTGGTTTTGTTTATTTTTTTGTTTTTTTTTTTTTGGTATTTTTTTTTTTTTTTGGGTTGTTGTTTTTTGTTGTTTTTTTCTTTTTTTTTTGTGGTTTTGTTTGTTTCTTTTGTTTTTTCTTTTTTTTTTTTTTCTTTTTTTTTTTTTTTTTTTTCTTTTTTGTTTCTTTTTTTTTTTTTTTTTTTGTTGTTTTAGTAGTTTGTTTTTTTTTGCTTGTTTTCCTAGTTTTGTTTTTGATTGTTTGTTTTTGTTTTTTGTGTTTTCTCTTTGGGTTTTCTTATTTTTTTTTGTTTTTTTTTTGTGCGGTGGTGGTTTTTATTGTTTTGTGTTTTTGTTTTTATTGAATTGGTTTTTTGGGGTTTGTTTGTTGTTTGTTGTTTTGGGTTTTTTTGGTTTTTTTTTTTTTGGCAGATGTGGTGTTTTTTTTTTGGTTTTTGTTTTTCTTTTTTTTTTTGTTTTCTATATTTTCTTTTTAGATTTTTTTTTTTTTTGTTGTATTGTGATTTTATCTTATTTTTTTGTTTGTTTTTTTTTTTTTTTTTTTGTTTTTGCTTTTGGTGTTTAGTGGTTGTTTTGTGTTTTTTTTTGTTATTTTTATTGTGTTTTGTATTTTTTAGTTTTTTTCTTTTATTTGGTATAGTTGATTTTTTTTTTTTGTTTTTTTTTTTTTTTTATTTTTTTTTTGGTTTTTTTGTGTTGTTTTTTTTGTTTTTTTTTTTTTTGTTTTGTCTTTTTTTTTTTTTTTTTTGTTTGTTTTATCATCATTTAGGCTTTTTTTTTTTTTTTTTTTCTTTTTATTTTTTTTTTAATATTTTTTATCTCTTTTTTTGTTTTGTGTTTTTTTTTTATTTTTTTTGTTATTTTTTCTTTTTTTTTTTTATTTTTTTTTTTTCTTATGCTTTTTTCTTTTTTATTTTTTTTTTTTTTTACTTTTTTTTTTTTTTTTTTTTTTTTTTGGTTTTTTTTTTTTTGGTTTGTTTTTTTTTTGTGGGTTTTTTGTGGTTTTTTGTGTTCTTGTTTCCTGTTTTTTCCCTTCCCTTTCCCTCTTGGACGAAGGAAATGAGGGTGGAGGTTAGAGGAGCAGCATTTAAATGATGTGCATTCATCAGGCACTCACCTAGTCGTTTGGCCATGTATGGCAAGCAGTCCTTTTGGTGGATGGGGAGGGGAGTTTGGAGTACGGTAAGGGGGGGGGGGGGGGGGGGGGGGGGGGGGGGGGTTGGGGGGGGTGGGGGGGTGGGGGGGGGGGTTTTTTTTTTTTTTTTTTTTCTTTTTTTTTTCTTGTTTTTGGGTTTTTTTGTTTTTTCTTTTTCTTGTATTATTTTGTTTTTTTTTTTTTTTGCTTGTTTTTGTGGTCATTTCTTTTATGGTGGTTTTTTTGTCTTCTTGTTTTAGATTTGTTGTTTTTACCTTTTTTGTGGTTTTTTTTTTTTTTTTTTTTTTTTTTTTTTTTTTATTTTTTATTTTTTTTTGTTTTTATTTTTTGGTTGTTTTTTTTTTTTTTTTTTTTGTCTTTTTTTGTTTGGTTATATTTGTTGTATGTTGTTTTTTTGATTTTTTCTTTTTCTTTTATTTCTTTGTATTTTTTTCTTGTTTTTTTTGTGTTTTGTTCTTATTTTTTTTTTTTTTGTTTTTTTTTTTGCTTGTTTTTTTTTTTTTTTGTTTTTTCTTTTTTTTTTTTTTTTTTTTTTTGTTTTTTTTTCTTTTTTTCTTTGTTTGGTTTTTTGTTTGTTTTGTATTGTCTTTTTTAATTTTGTTTTATTTTTTCTTTTTTGTTTTATTTTTTTTTTTTTCTGTTTTTGTGGTGTTGTGTATTTTGTTTTTTTATTTTTTATTTCTTTGTTTTTTTTTGGTTTTTTTTTGTTTCTTTTTTTTTTTTTTTTTTGTTTGTCTTATTTTTTTTTTTTTTTTGTATTTTTACTTTTTTAGTATTTTGTTTTATATTTTTTTTTTATTTTGTTTTTGTTTGTTGATATTTTTTTTTGTTTTTGGTTTTTTTTTTTTTTTTTTCTTTTTTTTCTTTTTGTTTTTTTATTTTTTTTTACTTTATTTTTTTTTGTTTTTTTTTTTTCTTTTTTTTTCTTTTGTCTTTTTTTTTTTTTTCTTGTGTTTTGATATTTTTTTTTATTGTTTTCTTTTTTTTATTTGTTTTTTTTTTTTTTTTTTTTTTTGTTTCTTTTTGTTTTTTTGGTTTTTCTTTTTTTTATTACTTTATTTTTTTGTTTTTTTTTATATTTTTTTGTTTTTTTTGTTTTTTTTATTTTTTTTTGTTTTTTATTTGTTTTTTTTTTTTGTATTTGTTTTCTTTTTTTTTGCTGTTGTTTTCTTTTTTTTTTTTTTTGTTTGTTTTCTTTCTTTGTTGATTTTTACTTTTTTTATTTCCTTTTTTGGTTTTTTTTTTGTTTTCTTCTGTTTTTTTTATCTTTTTTTTTTTATTTTCGTTTTTTTTTTTTTTTTTTTTTATGTTTGTATGTTTTTTCTTCTTTCTTTTAGTGTTTTTTTTTTTTTTTTTGTTTTTTTTTTTTATTTTTTTTTTTTTTTTTTTTTTTTTTTTTTTTTTCCTTCCCTTTTCTGCCTTTGCATGAAGGGAATGAGGGTGGAGGTTAAGAAGCAGCATTTAATGATGTGCATTCTCAGTCACTCACCTAGTCTGTGTGCCGTGTATGCAGCAGTCTTTGGGGGATGGGGAGGGAGTTTGGGTACGGTAGGGGGGGGGGGGGGGGGGGAGGGGGCAGGGACAGCGTAATAATTTGCATGAAGGGAATGAGGGTGGAGGTTAAGAAGCAGCATTTAATAATGTGCATTCTCAGTCACTTACATAGTCTGTTTGCTGTGAGTGCAGAGATTGTTCCGCCGGTGTTGCCGGTGACATCAAGAACAGGACCGTCATTGATTGACCGGGCGTAGCCTCTTTGTGGAGTGTGTGTGTGTGTGTGTGTGTGTGTGTGTGGTGGTGGTGGTGGTGGTGGTGGGTAAGTTCCTGCAAGACTGCTCAGTTAGGTACCAAATCCCTGGTTCCTGCTAGACTTCTCAGTTACGTACCCAGTCTGTTTGCCGTGAGTGCAGAGATCGTTCCGCCAGTGTATCCCGTGACTTCAGGAACAGGCTCGGTCCTGATTGACAGGGAGTAGCCTGTTCGTGGAGGGGGGGGGGGCCCTACAGCATTGGTTGGGGTGGTTGGAATGGTTGGTCTCGGTCATGATCGGCAGGGCATAGCCTGACCGTGGAGGGGGGGGGAGCCCTACAGCATGGGTTAGGGTGGTTGGGGTGGTAGGGGTGGTTGGTTTCGGTCATGATTGACAGGGCATAGCCTGATCGTTGAGGGGGGGGGGGGGGAGCCCTACAGCATAGGTTAGGGTGGTTGGGGTGGTTGGGGTGGTTGTTCTCGGTCATGATTGACAGGGCATAGCCTGATCGTGGAGGGGGGGGAGCCCTACAGCATGGGTTAGGGTGGTTGAGGTGGTTGGACTCAGTCCTGATTGACAGGGTGTAGCCTGATCGTGGAGGGGGGGGGGGGGGGGGGGGGGGGGGGGGGAGAGAGACCTAAAACATTTGTTGGGGTGGTTGGGGTGGTTCAGGTGATTGTGCAGACATAAGTTGGGACTCTTCTGTAGATGTCCACCTTCCCATCCAGGGATCTAGAATTAGGCAGGGATGTGGTTGGTTGAGAATACAACTACAACATTTTACTGAAAAATATTCAATTTGGGGCCGTGGGAGCCCTACAGCATCGGTCGGGGTGGTTGTGCAGACATGAAATACCCCTGGACTATAACATACATTTGCACAGGCAGAACAACATGAACAGTGAGCAGTGCAACGTGAGACAAACAAAGGTGAATGTAACATACATACACACATATATACATACAGGGCACAATAAGATAACATTTCACCTGTTGAAGCTCCACGTGGTGTAGTAGGGAGATTGGGGAGAGAGGGGACGGGAGGGTGAGCGCGGGGGGTTCCTAGGGGGGGGGCTCAGAGGGAGAGCAGGTGGCATTGGAATCCTGCATACATCATAACGTGTAATGTTGTTGGTGTTGTCGTTTTTGCTGCTGCTGCTGTTGGTGGTGGTGGTAGTGTTGGTGGTGGTGTTTTTCTTCTTGTTATTGTTGTTGTTTTTGTTGCTGCTGCTGCTGCTATTGGTGGTAGTGGTGGTGGTAGTGGTGGAATTTTTCTTGTTGTTTTTGTTTTTGTTGCTGCTGCTGTTGGTAGTGGTGGTGGTGGTGTTTTTCTTGTCGTAGTTTTTGTTGCTGCTGCTGGTGGTAATAGTGGTGGTGGTGGTGTTTTTCTTGTTGTTGTTGATGTTGTTGTTTTTGTTGCTGCTGCTGCTGCTGCTGTTGTTGTTGGTGATGATGGTGGTGGTGGTGGTGGTGGTGGTATTGGTGGTGGTGGTGGTGTTTTTCTTGTTGTTCTTGTTTGTATTGCTGCTGCAGCTGCTGTTAGTGGTGGTGGTGGTGGTAGTGGTGGTATTTTCCCTTGTTGTTGTTGTTGTTGTTGTTGTTGTTGTTGTTCAAAAACGTGCTGTGCTGTGTTGAGCTGTGTTGTGTGTGGAGGACAGGAGGCACTAACATTGGGCCCCTGGATAGACGAGGAGTGTGGGGGAACCCCAACCTCTGCTTTGTGCTGTTTCGTGCTATTTTTTGTTGTGTCGTGCTGGGTTTAGCTGTGTTGGGTTGAGTTGGATTGTGTGCGGAGGGCAGAGAGGCGCTTACCTTGGACCCCTGGATGGACGAGGACTGTAGGGGAGCCCCGACCTCTTTTTTATTTGGCATTGTTGTGTTTTGTGCTGTGTTTTGCTGTATGTTTTGCTGTTTTGTGTTTTGCTGGGTTGCACTGTGTTGGGTTGAGTTGGATTGCGTGCAGAGGACAGAGAGGCACTAATCAGTGATTTTTTTTCAAATCTGAAAATGGTTTTTCCCTAGCTGAATGGTTCTAGGCCTCCTCCAGGGACAGCGATTTAGAGCTTTTTATAGCTTTTTAGCAGGGGGGGGGCAACTTCAAACAAAAATGACATCATCCCTCAACTCCGACATTTTCACAAAATGCCATATTTCCCACACAGTAGTGGGAGAAATGGAGTATTCAGACGCGCGACGCAGGATTCCGCAGGATGCCTTCAAATTTCAAATACCCGTAAACCCCGGGCAAAACCAGGAGTAACCACCGCCAGTGATTTCAACCAGTACCCTGTCCTGCCCGGTATAAAAGCGAAAGCACAGCAACCGAGACCACTAAAATTTTAGTTCTCCAAGCTGCCAAAGCCTTCTATCTTTACCAGCTTTTCTAGTTCCCACCACCATCCCTCCTTCCCACAGGAGTTATATCTTCCAGAAGCTACCAGAGCCTCCCAGGGGAAGTGACTCTGTTATTATTTGACAGTAGCTACTCTTTTGGTAGTAGCACAAAGACAGACCTGAACAGTCTGGACTTACAAGCTAGATAGTGCAGTTGACTTTATTTTAATGGCACAGCTGATAAGACCAGTGAGGCCAGCCAGTGGTGTGATATACCCCCTAATTAAGGGAAATATCGCACACAGAGCTAAAACCTTCCAAGGCCCAGCATACACCTAAAATATGTCTACTAGCACTTGTACCAATGGGGGCCCCATCTGAAAGATCGCTGGACCTCTCGTGCAGTGTCTCAATGTCCAGCAAGCAGGCCCCCAACTTTTGCAAATATAAGTACTGACAATGATGAAGCCTGCATGTGCTTATTTCCTAAACCCTCAAGGGTAAATTATATGTATTTGGAAATATGAAAAGCAACTGTAAAGGAATCTGAGTCAACCGTCTGAATTAGGTACTTTTCAGGCCCTTTTTTTCTAGCCCTCAGAATGACATGGGAGTGGAACTAGGGTGTTGCTGTACTAAATACATATATGCTATTGGGGGAGGAACCACCACACATTATACCCAGGGCAGAGGGGGGGAGGAGGTGGTGGTGGTGGTGGGGGGGGGGGGGGGGGGGGGTCCACCACATGCAGTCTGTGCACCCAGGCCAGCAACTCAGCGAGGACGACATCAATTAATTATCTCTGAAGGTGGCTGAGTTTGAGGGGGTGGTTGCCAAGGAGGTCATTGTCAGAGGGCGTAAGCAGTGTGTGCAAAGGGAGCGAGCTCAAGTGCGGCTTGAGGCATCCCTAGTAGACGCGCCGGCATTGTTCTGGAGAATGGTGGTCGATGACGTCACCAACTAAGACCACATGTTGTAAAGGACGACATTGTGCCCTTCAGTCATACATACATTAGTGATTATTGAAGACCTGATTATTTAATGCCCGATTGAAGCTTGGATTGAAGACCTGGTTATTGAATACCTGATTATTGGGTATTGAAGGTGGGCACATTAGGGGCCAAGTGGCCGTGACCCCCAAGCCCAACCAAACAATGTAACATTGATGATGAATTGATGATGATTTTCTATGCTTCAAACATCCCCAATAGACTCTAGACCAACCTCGATGGGCAGGCCTTTAAAAACCCTGTAATACGAGCATAATTAGACACCATAACACTAAGTGGTGGCTGAAATACTAGTTGTACAGTGGGTTCCGGAGCCAGGGGGGGGGGGGGGTCTGCTGAAGGGTGCCTCAGCACTTTTGGGGGATGGTGTATTTCACTTTTTTCCCTTGCTTTTTAGGGCCATTTAAGGCAAAAACAAACTTTGATTTCCTTTTTTTTATAGCGATTTGTTTTGCTAAAACGGGTCAAAACTAGCGATCGCTATACATAGCGGAAATCAAAATCCCTAGTACTCACCTTGGACTCCTGGGTGGAGGAGGACTCCTGGGGGGAGGAGGACTCCTGGGGGGAGGAGGACTCCTGAGGGGAGGAGCGTGGGGAGGGGGTTCCTTACCCAGCCTTGAATAATGCCAGAGAAGGTCCCGAGAACCTGCCTTCCCCACACTTATGTGTGCCATGGGTTCGATTCTGTGCGATTCTGTGTGATTCTGTGCGATTCTGCCTGGGGCTTAGATCATATCCAGATTCCAGAACTTATCCCTCCGCCTTTTCATCATTATCGACAGGGCTCACTGCGGAGTATGAGTACGAGGTAGGAGGCAGTAGGATAGGAGGTAGGACAGGTACTGGTAGGCATTTTGGGGTAGGAGGTGGGAGAGGGAGTTGGGAGGCAGGTACGTGGGCTTTTTTTCGTTTTTCTTTTTTCCTTTTTTTTCTCGAGTTTATGTTTGTTATTCCTTTGCCGGTGTGTGTGTTTCTTCTCTTCTGTGGGGGTGGGTGTCCGGTGTCTCTTCCCTCTATGCTGGGCGGGGGGCGGTTGCTCGTGGGCGTGGTCGGTCCATGGGCGGTCTCTTCCTGTCGTCTCGTGTTGTCGGCGGTTTCTTCGGTCGCCTTTGGCGGTCGGCGCGGTTAGGCCGGTCGCCGGATCATGCCTGTCGTCCTTTGTATGGGTGAGTTAGGCAGTTGTGTCTTGTTTGCTTTCGGCGTTCTGGCCGTTCGTGCGTTTGGCTGCTCTCGGTCCTGCGGTCGGCCCCGTTGTGCGTCGGCTGTGTGGGGGTGTCATTTGGGTTTCGGTGGTTCTTCGGTCGTCTGTCGTGCGTTCTCGTGTCGGTCTTTCTGTCATTCGTGCGTTGGCGTTCGGCTTTCGTCTGTCGCTGTCGTCTGTCGCGGTCGTGGCGGTCGGAGGTGTCGTCGTTTCGTCGTCGGAGGTAAGAAGGTAATGAGCAGGAGGTAAGGATGGTAGCCGTCGGAGGTAAGATATAGGAGTTTGGATGTGTGTTGGGCGATGGATTGGTATGTTGTTCGCTTGTGTGCTTGGATTTTTATGTACCGATACATACATTACAAACAGTATATTACATACAATGTGCACATATTTCACAGTCCAGGGTTAGTCAAGAAGACAAGACAATCTATATTGAGCATAGCTTTTATATTCAGCTACAAGCTGCAGCTTCCAGGCAGCTCCCCGAGCCACCCACAGGGTCAAGCCCCAAGATTTCAACAGCTCTTGAAAGATGATTATGTTTGTAACGGTATGGCTCGGAATATGTACTAGGGATGCAGTACTAGAACATCATATGAACTCCTTTTGGCGAATGTAGCAATGGTGTAACGATTCTGATCTGTTACAATGATAGCTTCCAGGAGCGCAAGGTTGCTACAGGTTGGCTGGGTGCCAAGCCTGGGGAGCTGGCTAGAAGCTGCTGCTCGTAGCTGAAAATAAAAGCTATGCTGTTATAGTGATCGTACCTGTCATCTGCGTACTTTGAAAGATGCTTGATCGTGGCTCCTGTGCAGTTATGGAAAACACAAATACAGAGGATACGTCAAGCAGGGTATGTTAACAAGCAAACAAACAAATGGATGGTTGGATGGATGGGTTGATGAACAAATGGATGGTTGGATGGATGGGTTGATGAACAAATGGATGGTTGGATGGATGGGTTGATGAACAAATGGATGGTTGGATGGATGGGTTGATGAACAAATGGATGGTTGGATGGATGGGTTGATGAACAAATGGATGGTTGGATGGATGGGTTGATGAACAAATGGATGGTTGGATGGATGGGTTGATGAACAAATGGATGGTTGGATGGATGGGTTGATGAACAAATGGATGGTTGGATGGATGGGTTGATGAACAAATGGATGACCAAAAAAAAAATGCATGCATGCATGAATGAATGAACACCAAACAAAAAGATGAATGAATGGATGAAGCTGGGAAGAACTAATGGAGATTATAGGAATGAATCAAGCTGGGTAGTATCGTAGGAGCTTTTCTATTCTGCTACGAGCAGTAGCTTCCAGGCAGCTCCGTTAGCCAGCCACTGAGCTAACCCCCAATCTTTCAGCAGCTCTGGGCAGCTTATCGTGTATGCTTCAAGGTATGTCACATTTGGTTTGGCTCAATATACAGCCAGGGGAGCTGCCTAGAAGCTGTTGCTCTAACTGAAAAGACAAGGCCTAGGCGGGACAATCGAGTTGGCTATCGGAGCGACAGGTGGCACCGGAATCGAGTGCAGTAGACTGTAGCCAGGGTTTACGACAGGGCCAGGGGACAGGCAGGGCCAGGCCACTACACGCACAGGCAGACAACCTCAACCGGACAACGGGGTGACCATCGAAGGGCCCCCTCCTCGTGTCACCCCTCCCCTCTGCTATAGAGCCAAGACCGTTAGTATCGGAACGAGAAGTGTACGACCTCGTCGTGCCCAGCTCGACCACTACTGCGAGCAACCGCGTGCAAGACGGACTACGGCCAGTCCGCCAGTATGTTCATCTCGACCAGTGGACCGTGCCGTGGCATGACTACGCCTCAAAATTAATAACGGCAAGGACTTAACCGCTTTGTAATACACAGGATGCACACGCCACAGACAATAACTCACCTGATAATTGGATAGTTTAGGTTTGACTAGTAGCTTGAGCAGGCCAGTGCCGGGCGGGGTGGGAGTAGGTGGTTCGAAACCACGTCACCACCGCCACGTCATGTGGTACGCCAGCTCACAGAAACCACGCCATCCAACGCGCAGCAACAAGTAGTTGGGTCACTATGGCCACCTGCCTGTCACTAATGGTCACTAATGCCTGCCTATCTCATAGGCGGTCTTGTACGTCACATATCGGGCAATGCCTGCCGATATCATATATAAGGCAATTTCAAGGATTTCACTGATTTCACCGAAATCGCCAGATCAGATTTGTCGATCCATAGGTCTGCGCCTTCGGGCCGACCAGTAAGCGTACCAGACCACCGTGCGCGAGGTCCAAATGTTCGCCAAAGCGTTCCATGCATCCATGCCCGCCCATACGCGCACTTGAGCCTGGTGCGAGGCAAGAGGATCATATACCCCATCTGTTCCAAGCATCCATGCCTGCCCATCTGCCCATCAGCCTGAAACCGTGCCGTTCTTACCTGATACGGATGCGTGGAAAGAGCTCAGTGACAGCAGCAGCAGGGCAAGCGTGATCGTGGGTGTGCGCGACATGGCGATTGTGACGTATGAATACGTCTTAACAAACACGAAAGTGTTCAACGAGATGATAGGGGAATGATACCGAATATTGTCTCCCTTATAGCATATTAGCCGTGCTTATATGCTCGTCACATCATCTCGCGCGTCGCCTGAACTTCAGGGTTCAGGTCGCTTCGTCCGACTTCCCGTCTGTAGGAGTCGTCCTACTACGACTCTTCACCTACTTCCGGGAAGTCGTCGCCCCCTCGAGGGGACGCGGTGTGAGGATCGTTATCCGTCACAGCGATTAGCGGACGTCAAGGGACGATGGGACAATACGAGCCTGGCGAGAAAGACTGACAGATTGGTGTTGCTGTATTTTGTACTACGGTGTAGCGGAGTAATGTAGCCGAGTAATGTATGCCAGCTTCGTTTTTGCGTTCGTATGGGCCGAAGGAGGCGTGGGACGCTTGAGGACGTGCGCCCGCGCGCGCAGCTGTCACTGGGAACGGTGGTTGGTAGCCCAGCTAGTTGCTAGGCCAGCCGTCACTGGGCGGGGGCTGGAAACCCTAAGGTTCCAGGCGATCTTTCATCCCCTTTTAATGCCTATCAGCGGCTATCAGGATGATTTTCTATTCTAATATACTAATTGTAGGCCCTCGATCATACAGTTGCAATCTGAGAGCCGAGCTGGTCGAAAGGAGCCGAGCTGGGTGCAGAGCAGGGTTCCACCGGGCGCCTAGTAAATCGTAAGCCCGATATTGTCCATGCGCCCCCCCCCCCCCCCCCCCCCCCCCCCCCCCCCCCCTCCCCCCCCCTGCAGCGGCTCCTATCATCCCATCAGGCCTCCGCCTCCGGAGGCTCCGACGGAGCAATCTGGCGGCCGAGCTGGCATTGAAACGACAGTTCGCGTCCAGGTGGTAGTGGTGGTGGTGGTGCACTGAGCAAGACCCTAAGGGTTTCTCCCATTTTCTCCAGCCCCCCCCCCCCCCTAGAACCGCCGGTAATCCCGGAGTCTTCTCGAATATTCGACGCGCCGTCTATTGACAGGGAGTGCTGCTCCATTTTTACGAGTTACCCAAAAGGGATTGCGTTTCTAACGTGAGTGAGAGTGTGAGACTGTGCTTCTCGTTAAAGCCCGTCCTGCCATGGTTGGGCAAGTCCCTTTAGCCTATTTGGTCTACCCCTGGACTGTAACAAACTAACAACTAACTACTGGTAAGGCGGTAACTAACTAATTTTTGCGAGACTCCTGAAACATGCGAGCTGTGCACATTGGGGCAAAATATGGGATATTTGCCTTTTCTGGTCTGTAACCCACCTAGTCACAGATCAGAATGGTAGTTATGAGCATTTCAAATTGATTACCATCGTTGGACATTTTGGGGGTACGGTTGGTATTTTTAAGGCAAGATAACAATTTTAGCTGGAACAAGTGAAACATAATGACTTTTTATTTTTGAAGCTGTGAAAGGACTTTCACCCCAGGAGGTGGTTCTCCCGGTGTAATTCAGCGACACCAATGTTTGCCCGATTTCAGGCCTTTATAGCCATGTTGGGCCAATATTTTAATGTTTAGAACCAGCCATACTTTGTTTACAAGCCTTTACCAGGAAGGTGTCTACTGATGATCTGTACAAAAGTCCGATACGGTTGGTTCTAAACCGGCTTCAGAGACATTCAAAAACGTGAAAACAGATCTGGCCCTGGCTACCCCGTGCTGGGCTGGTTGCGTCCACTGGAACCACTTGTGCCACGCTGGCACTCAAATCTCAACAGTTCGGTCAACTGGAAACACGCCCTTACGTGACCCACTGCTAAATATCACTTTATTCACTTATCGTATATTGCGCAGCAAGTCCATGTTAGCCGTCACGTCCTCTGTGCGTCTGCTCGTGGACGTTTCGAAGCAGCTTTAGGTAAAATTAGCTGACATCAGTATCCCTACATCTAGATTTTTCGTGGCAACAAGATGCTAAACATGGGGGGTGGGGTCACTGGGGTGCTGGGAACGATTTGTTCACGTTGTCATTTTCCTGGTATATGTATTTTACTGCCAAAGACGGCGAGCAGCCAAATTGCTGGCTGAAGCCATGTGACCAGGGTACTTCGGTAGGTTGCGTCCTGGGACGCACCCAAATCGGTAGGTTGCGTCCTGGGACGCATCGCACTGATCAGGCTGCGTTTTATTTTCAAGAGAACCTGTAGCCCACGGCAATGGAGTGGTGGTGGGCCAATCAACTGGTGGGTGAGACACAACCAACATCCTGAACCTGCGTCTGTGACGCAACCAACATCTTAAACCTGCGTCCGGGACGCAACGGACCCTCACGTGCTGCGTCTGCGACGCTACGGACCCACCCCATGTTGTGTCCTGCGACACAGGACGCTGCGTCCTGCACTACCCTGCATGTAACCAAGTTCAAGTTCAAGCTACTCATGGATCCAGCACCATCAAGGATGGATACTTGTTACATGGGACCAGGGTGGTTCAAGGGGATTCAAATATCTGCATCTCGAGACTCACCCAGTTCCAAGATCTCTATGTGAGACGCACTCAGTTCCAAGATCTGCATCTAAGACGCAACGTACCCTCACAAATCTGTGACAGGTGCAATATGTACTTTTGTAAACCCTTAAAGACTAAACAAACCCCTGCATGGTACTCACTGTATTTATTTTCGGCTATGAGTAGCAGCTTCTGGGCAGCTCCCCTGAGTGGCTAATCAGCCAACACACAAAGCAACCTAGTGACGTTATCAGCTTTTTATTGCTGCTGGACCAGTGTACTACTGCTCGCCAAATTGGTCAGCGCTTTTTGGTGCAAAAAGCGCAAAAACTGCGCGCTGCGCCCGCAGGGGGTTGAACATTTTGCGCGAAACGCGCTGAGGGGCTCAAAAAGGTCGCGCGCGCTTAGTAGTACCCTGTGCTGGACTTGTGAGGCTAAGCCCAGTAGCTGGCTCAGGGAGCTGCCTAGAAGCTGCTACTAGGAGCCGAAAAGAAAAACAGTGATGGTACAACTGTACTTCCACCAATCATCTCAATTCACCACAAACTGAAATCAAATGTTTGGGTCAGTCACCTCCCCTCTTGCCCCAGCTTTCCCCTGGCTCTCCATCAACTCAGCCTCAATCTTAGCTAACCGACTTCGCTCCGCTGTCAGAGTTGCAGTACGCCTCTCTTGTAGTGCCAGAAGCAGGGCATGCAGATCTTCAAACCCGGGTTTGGGAGCAGGGTTAGGGTTCTTGCGCGGCGCTGACTTAGTATGGAAAGAGATGATGGACTTAAGTCGTTGCATCTCAATCTGTACTGCCACCAGGTTGGTCTCTGCATGGCATGGACAAGTCAGGAGATGGTTGGGAAGTTGGTTGGGTGGGTGGGTGGCTAAATGGTGTGTGTGTTGTGCGGGTGGATGGTTTGTTTTCAGTTCAGGAGTAGTGGATGGTCTTCAGTTGTGCATCTAGATCTGAACTGCAACTAAGATAGGTTGGTGTCTGCATGGCATGGACAGGGCAGGAGTTGGTTGAGATAGGTTGGTGTCTGCATGGCATGGACAGGGCAGGAGTTGGTTGAGATAGGTTGGTGTCTGCATGGCATGGACAGGGCAGGAGTTGGTTGAGATAGGTTGGTGTCTGCATGGCATGGACAGGGCAGGAGTTGGTTGAGATAGGTTGGTGTTCTGCATGGCATGGACAGGGCAGGAGTTGGTTGAGATAGGTTGGTGTCTGCATGGCATGGACAGGGCAGGAGTTGGTTGAGATAGGTTGGTGTCTGCATGGCATGGACAGGGCAGGAGTTGGTTGAGATTGGTTGGTTGGGTGGGCGAATGGATGGATGGGTACCTAAATGGTGTGTGTGTAACGAGAGGCAAAGTGAAAGGGAGTAAATGTGAGGAGCATGGAGTGACAGCTGGATAGCGATTTGGGCTGAAGTCCAGATGTCAAGATTTGAGTCTCAGGGTAGCGGAAGGTTGGGCCAAAACGGGGTCCCCGTCACCTTCACTCAGTCAACATTGTAGAAATCAAAAGCCTACCTGGGATGGGTGAGTATCCCAAGCTTGTTCCATTCCTCCCCCCCCCCCCCCCCCCCACCCCCCCCACCCACCCACCACCACACACACCTTGTCGCCTTCACTCACCGTCAACATGGTAGAAATAAAAAGCCTTCCTGGAATGGGTGAGTGTCCCAAGCTTGTTCCCCCCCCCACCACCACCCCACCACCACCACCACCACCACCACCCCCCACACACACACCGTGTCGCCTTCACTCAGTCAACATTGTAGAAATCCAAAGCCTTCCTGGGATGGGTGAGTGCCCCCCCCCCCCCCCCCCCCCCCCCTCCCCCCCCCTACCAACCCCAACCCCATCACCACACACACACACTGTGTCACCTTGACTCACCGTCAACATTGTAGAAATCCAAACCCGCACACGCCTTCCTTACGTGCTCCCGATCTGTCTGGCTCAATTTAGAGGGCCTGTGCCAAGAGAGGCCAGCTCCTAATCCCTAAACTCAGCCCCAGAAGAGCTGCTTGCATTCGCTCACATCCCACCCACCCCAAAAGCCTACCTGGGATGGGTGAGTGTCCCAAGCCTGCCCCCCGCCCCCCCCCCCCCCCCCACCACCACCACACACACCACTAAACACACACACATCCCTCCCACCCCAAAAGCTTACCTGGGATGGGTGAGTGTCCCAAGCCTGCCCCCCCCCCCACCCACCCCCACCCACCCCACCACCCCACCCACCACTAAACACACACACATCCCTCCCACCCCAAAAGCTTACCTGGGATGGGTGAGTGTCCCAAGCCTGTTCCCTCCCCCCCCCCCCCCCCCCCCCCCCCCCCCCTCACATACACACACATCTACCACCACACCACACACCACACACACATCCCACCCACCCCAAAAGCCTACCTGGGATGGGTGAGTGTCCCAAGCCTGCCCCCTCCACCACCAGCAGTCCAGCACCACACCACTAGCACCACACACACACCACACATGCACACACATTGTTGCCTGCACTCACCATCAATATTGTAGAAATCCAAACCAGTACAAGCCTTCCATGAATGCCCCCAATTCGCGTGGCCTTTGTTGGCGTGGCTTGATCTCCGTGGGCCCACCCCGCCCACTAAGGTGCGGCTGAGGTGTGGATGAGATCTGTGCTAATTATAGCCCAAGTGCCCTTTAGGGGGTCTGAGCCAAGGGAGGGCAGCCCCTAAGCCCTAAACCCACCCCCAGAATACTAGTAATATGGAAACGGACCACAACCGGTTAAACATGGAAAAGGGGGTTGATTTAGCTAGATCTAAGAGTTTGTGGGTTAAATTAGGGTTAGATCTAACCGTTTGTGGGCTAAAGTAGGGTTAGATTTAAACGTCCGTGGGCTAACTTAGGAATATGTCTAACCGTTTGTGGGCTAAGTTAAGGGTAGATCTAACCGTTTCTGGGCTTAATTAACCCTTTTAACCCATTCCTGCACTCACCGTCAACAATATAGAAATCCAAACCAGTACAAGCCTTCCTTGCATGCTCCCGGTCTGTGTGGGTCAATTTTTGGGGTCCTGGGCCAAGGGGGGGCAGGAACCCCTTCTGGATCACGAACTCGTCATCATGGAGGTCGCCAAAGTCATAGCAGATCTGATCAGGGTTCAGGGTTCAGGGCAATCTCTCGTCAGTATATGTGTGTGCGAGTGTGTGTGGATGTGCGGATGAATGGATGTGTGTTTGTGTACGTGCGAGTGTGGATGTGCGTATGTGTGTGGATGTGCATGCATGGATGTGTGTATGTGTACGTGCAAATATATATGTACACACATGAACACACCAACAAGCCCCCCAGGCCCCCCCCCCCCCCCCCCCCCCCCCCCCCCCACACACACAGCCCACCCTCTGCCCCCCACACACATAACCCTCCCCCCCCACACCCCGACACCCTCCCACCACGCATCCAGATAACCCTCCCCCCCCACTCTCCGCCACTTCCCCTCACCCTCCACCAACCACCTCTCCCATCCCTTCCCACTCAACCCGCCCGCTCCTTCTCCATCCTTCTCTATCTCTGATTTCCTTTATTTACCAGCCTCCATGTCTGATCTAGAGTGAGGTCTCCAAAATTCTTGTCCTCCAGCTCACTTTGATTCATCCTCACTGTTTTTTACAACCACAAACCACACACCACATATACACACCCACTCCCACCTCCCCCATGCACACCACTATTCTCATCTCCATTACTCATATTCAAGCTTGCATACATCACCCCACACCACACCTACACCGACTAACCACCCTACCCCACCACCACCACCCACACTACATACTCACCCACTCTCTCTTCACCTCCCCCCCTCCCCCCACCCCCCCCTCACACCACGCACACAAACTCCTGTCCATTTCCCCCACCCCCCCCCCCCCCCCCCTCACACATACACACCCCTCTCTTCCTCCCCCTCCCCACAACTCCACCCTCTCCGCCAAACTCCTTCCCGCCCACCCCCGCCACCCCACACTGCACAGAATCATGCACCATTATCCAAAGCATTTCTTCTTTATGCTTCATCACACATGTTTCCCACCTATCGACAACTATACACACACACTCATGTACCTAACCAACCCCTAACACACCTTTAACCACCTCCACCTCCCTACCTACACCCCCACACACCATAATCCCCACACTCACCACAATTAACAACTACCACAATCCCCACCCGCTTACCCCCACACCACACACCATTTAACTACCCCACCACCCCACACACCCACATTTACACACCCCACATTCCTCCACACACATTCGTCATCCTCACCATCACACCCCAGCCCTCGCACACCACAATTTACACACCCCACCATCCCCACACACACTTTAACACCCCACACCATACTCCACCAACCCCCATCACAACAATTTACCACACCCCACACATCCAACTTGCCACCCCCCCCCACCCACACCCACACCACATTTACCACCCACACCGACCCCACCACCACACACACATTTACTTACCCTTACCCCAACACCCCACACACACATGTACCCCCCTAACCCACCCCCCCCACCCCCCACCCCACCACACAATTTACTACCTACCACACCACACTCCACCACAAACCCCCACCCCCACACAATCTTACCACCCACCCACCCCACACACAACATTTACACCAACTACCATCCCCACAACCCACACACACCATTTCACCTCCCCATACACCCAAACCCTCCACACACACATGTGACCCCCCCCGACCCAACCCCCACCCACACACATTTTACCACCCCAACCCACCCCACCACCTAACCCCCAGTCTTACCCCCCACACCCCCGACCACCACACCCCCCCCACCCACACACACCACACACATTTACTCACCCGCCCAACACCCCCACTACTAGCACTAACCCCCCCACCCCCCCCACACACATTTATCCCCCCCGCACCCACTCCCCCACCCCTAACACCCCACACCCATGTACCCCACCCACCCCCCCCCCACACACACATTTTTGCCAACCCCCACCGCCCCACACACGCACTTTACCGACCCCCATCCAACACCCCAGACACCACATTTACTCCCCCCCCCCCCCCCCCCACCCCCCCACCTCCCCCACCAACCCACCACACATACACCCCACCCCCCACATCCCATTACCCCACAAGAACCCACGCTCCACCCCCACCCCAACATGCCCCCCACCCCACTCACACATTTTACCACCTCCCAACACCCACGACCCCCACACCCCACACCCCTTCCACCCCCACCCCCCCCCCCACCCCCCTACACTTATTGACAATTCCCAACCCACCCCCCCCCACACATCTACCCTCGTCTCCAACCACCACCCCAACACCCCGCACACACACATTTACCACCCCAAACCCCCCCCCCCCCTCCTCCACCACAACCCACCACAGATTTCCACCCCACACTCCCCCAACCTCCACCACACATTTACCTTACCCCCCCCCCCCCCACACACACACATCCCCCACACACCCCCCCCCCACCCACACACATTTACCATACCACCCCAACACCCCACACACACATTTACCACCCCACACCCCCCGGCGCCCACCTTCCACTTCCACCCAACATCCCCCCAGCACTACTTACCACCCCAACCACCACTACCCATTACTTACCATTAACCCCCCCCCGCCCCCCCCCCCCCCCCCCATCCCACACACATTTACCACCCCACACCCCACACACCCCAACACATGTTCCACCCACACACCCACACACTTTACCACCCCAACACCCCATCACACATGTACCCACCTACCCCCCCCCCCCCACCCCACCCCCCACCACAGTTGTCCACCCAACACCCCACACATCTAACCAGTTAGCCCCCCGCCCCACCACCCCACCCACCCGCCCCCACCCACCCAACTCACACACATGTTACCACAACCCACAACACCCCACACACACATTTACCACGACCAACACACCCCACACAGCCATTTACCGTCCCCACACCACCCCACACATCACATTGTACCCACCCCCAACCCCTTACCCCTCCACCCCCACCCCACACCACACACATTTACCTAACCCCAACCCCCACAACCCACATGTTACCACGCACCCAACACCCCCTACACCCACCTCCCACCTCCCCCACACCCACCACACATTTTACCCCCCACACCCCGACACACACATCCCCTGGGCCGCTTCATTCCACCCGCGCACCCCCGCCACCCCACCCCCACCACCTGACCCACATCAATTCACCCTAGCCACACTCACACGAATTTTCCACCCACACATACCCCACACATTTTACCACCTACAATCGACCCACCCCACACACCATGTAGCCGGCCCACCCCCACCCCCCCCCCCCCACCCGACAACATTTGCACCCCAACACCCCACCACCATTCTAACCCCCCCCCCACACCCACCCACCCCACGCCCACCCACCCACCAGCACCCACACCATTACCACCGTCCAACAACCCCACACACATACCCATCACCCCAACACACACCCACATAACACACATTTACCTCCACCAACACAGCCCCACCCCACATTTCACCGCACCCCCCCCCCCCCCCCCACCCGCACCACCCACACCAGCTTTACCACCCCACACACAACCCCACACACACACTTTACCACCTTAACCACCCACCCCACAACCCCACCGCCCCACCTCCACCCCCACACCCACATTTACCACTACCCACACCAACACCCAACCACACACATCTTGACTACCCAACCCCTTATACCCCCCAGCCCCCCACCCACCACCATCCCAACCACATTTGGCCACCAACCAACACCACCACCACACACATTTACACCACCCCCAACACCCACACACAAATTTACCCACCCCAACACCCCACACACACTGTACCAACCCAACACCCCACCCACGTATGTTACCCCCCCCCCACCAACCACCCCCCACCCACCTCCACCCACAACCGTACACACACCACATTACCACCCACCAACACCCCACACACACATTACCACCCACCCCCCGCCCCCCCCCCCCCACCCACCCCATCCCACCCTTTACCACCCCACCCTCCCACCCATCACACCCTACCACCCACACCACGCCCACCCACCCCCACCCGACCCCCTTCTCACCCTACCTCCCATCTCCTTTAACGTGCTCTCCCGCCACTAGTCCTGAAGTCTAGAGGGTGGCCCAAATCTAACCCACCCCCACCCACACATTTCCCTCGCCCCAACCCACACACATTTACCACCCCACCCACACACACATTTCTACCCCCCCCCCCCCACCACCACCAACCCCCCCAACACACAACACACATTAACCCCCCACACCCCACACCCACATGTCCCCCCTCCCCCACCCCCCCACCCACACACATTGGCCACCCCCAACACCCACACCACATTGCCACCCCACGCGCCACACACACATTTACCACCCCAACACCCCACACACACATTTACCACCCCAACACCCCACACACACATTTACCACCCCAGACACAACCCCACCACACACACACACCCCACCCACACCCCACACATTAGCCACCCCAACAACCCCACACCCACCTTACCGCCCCCACCCCACAACCCACACCACACCACACACATTTACCACCCCACACCCCACACACACATTTACCACCCCACACCCCCCACCCACACCACTGTACCACCCCACCCCCCCACCCCCACCATCCACCCACACTCACAACACCTTTACCACCCCAACACACCACACACACATTTACCCCCCCCCCCCCACCGACCCCCCCAATCCCACACACTCTACCACCCACCACAACCCAACCCCCACCACATTTACCACCCCCCCCACACCAAGCACCCCAACACCCCCACACACATTTACCACCCCCCACCCACCACAAAACACCGTTACCCCCCCACATCCCCCCACCCCCCCCCCGCACCCACACCCACACACTTTACCACCCAATCACCCACACACACTTTACCCACCACCCAACCCCCCCACCCCCCCCTCCACCCAACCCATTTACCTGACCACCCCAACACCGCCACACACAATTACACCCCCCACC
>JACBWV010000610.1:98276330-98354233 GCA_013435795.1 Chlamydomonas sp. ICE-L | reverse complement strand
CCCCCCCCACCCACAAAAACTCCACACAGCATTTACCACCCCCAACACCCCACACCACATTTACCACCCAACACCCCACCACACATTTACCCCCACCCACACCCGCCCAACCCCCCCACCTCCACCCACACCCACACCCATTTTCCACCCCACACACAACTGACGACGAACACATTTCCCCCCCCCCTAACCACGCCCACCAAACCCACAAACATTTACCACCCCCCCCTACACCCCACACACACATTTGCCACCCCCCCGCCCCGCCACGCATTTAACCACCCCAACACACCCCAGCACACACATTTACGCACCTCCAACCCCCCACGCACACATTGACCGCACCCCCCCCCCGCCACCCTGCACCCCGCACACCCCACCTCCACCGCACAACCCGAACACTTACCCCGCTTTACCAACCCCCACACACACATTTATCTACCCCCCCACCCCCCACCCACCCCACACCCCACCCTTTGCCACCCCAAACACCCCACACCCTTTACCCCCTTACCCCCACACACAACCCCACCCCCCCGTCCCCCACACCCCACAACACATTTACCCACCCGCAACACCAACACACCTGTACCCCTAACCCCCCACCCCCCCACCCACGCCCACACACAATTTGCCACCCACCCCCCCCAGCACACATTTACCCCCCCCATCAACCCCCCCCCTCCCCCCACCCCCCCCACCCACCCCCCCCCCCCACCCCACCCCACACCATTTACCCACCCACCACCCCCCACACCAACATTTACACCCCAACACCCCACCCACACATTTTACCACCCAGCCACCCCACACCCACCCCCCCACCACACCCACTCCCCCCTACGCCCAACCTTAACCACCTACCACCCCAACACCCCACACCACTTGTACCACCACCCACCCCCCACACACACATTTTAACCTTACACCACACCCCCCACCCCCACCTCCACCCACACCCACACACATTTACCACCCCAACACACCACACACACATTTACCACCCCGCCCCCCCCACCCCCCCCATCCCAACCGCATTTCCCCCCAACACCACCACACATTTACCACCCAACCCCCACGACATGCAAAACATTTACCACCGCCCAACACCCCACACGCACATTTAACACCCAGCCCAACCAAACACCCAACACCCACCCACACACATTTCCATTACCTTACCAATCCCCCCCCCTACCCCACCTCCCCCATGCCACCACCCACATTACCACCACCCACCCCAACCCACCACTCCCACATTTAACCCCCCCCACTCCCGACACCCACCCCCCATCCAACCACACATTTACACCCCAACACCCCACACACACATTTACCACCCACACCCCCCCACACCCACCCACCGACCCCCTCCCCACTCTCACCTGCCCTCCCTTTTTAACGTCTCTCCCAGCCACTAGCCTGAAGGCTAGAGGGGGGCCCAAATCTACCCCACCCCCACCCACACATTTCCCTCGCCCCCACCCACACACATTTATCACTCCTCCCCCACACACCCCCACACCCCCACAGACACCCACTGACCCCCTCCCCACTCTCACCTGCCCTCCCTTTTTAACGTCTCTCCCGGTCACTAGTCTGAAGCTTGAGGGGGGGTCCAAATCTACCCCACCCCCACCCACACATTTCCCTCGCCCCCACCCCCACCCCACACACAGATACCCACTGACCCCCTCCCCACTCTCACCTGCTCTCCCTTTTTAACGTCTCTCCCAGCCACTAGTCTGAAGCTAGAGGGGGGCCCAAATCCATTTTCCTCTTCAACTTCATCGTCATCACTGTCAGGATCATACTCATCATCGTCATCAAGGTCGTGTATCAAGTAATGGGGGCAGCCAGACTCGTGCTGGACCTGCGTGTGTATAAGTTGTATAAGTTTGTCACCGTACTTTTAACCGTACTATATGTACCTTCTTTGGTTTGTTCAGGATCAAATATCACTTTTCATTTGTAATCTTGAATTGTGTTATATTTGCATGGCTGCCAGGATCGTCATCACCACCATCATCATCATCACCACCATCATCATCATCATCATCATCAAGGTCGTGTATCAAGGAGTGTGGGCAGCCAGGCACGTGTTGGACCTGCGTGTGTATGAGGTTGTCATGATACTTTTAATATTTAATTTTATTTAATATTCAATACTTTTAATGTTTAATTTTATTTAATATTCAATACTTTTAATGTTTAATTTTATTTAATATTCAATACTTTTAATGTTTAATTTTATTTAATATTCAATACTTTTAATGTTTAATTTATTTAATATTCAATACTTTTAATGTTTAATTTTATTTAATATTCAATACTTTTAATGTTTATTTTTATTTAATATTCAATACTTTTAATGTTTAATTTTATATTATATTCAATACTTTTAATGTTTAATTTTATAATAATATTCAATGCTTTTAATGTTTAATTTTATTTAATATTCAATACTTTTAATGTTTATTTTTATTTAATATTCAATACTTTTAATGTTTAATTTTATATTATATTCAATACTTTTAATGTTTAATTTTATAATAATATTCAATGCTTTTAATGTTTAATTTTATTTAATATTCAATACTTTTAATGTTTAATTTTATTTAATATTCAATACTTTTAATGTTTAATTTTATTTAATATTCAATACTTTTAATGTTTAATTTTATTTAATATTCAATACTTTTAATGTTTAATTTTATTTAATATTCAATACTTTTAATGTTTAATTTTATTTAATATTCAATACTTTTAATGTTTAATTTTATATAATATTCAATACTTTTAATGTTTAATTTTATAATAATATTCAATGCTTTTAATGTTTAATTTTATTTAATATTCAATACTTTTAATGTTTAATTTTATTTAATATTCAATACTTTTAATATTACTCTGTTTTAGACAGCTCCGTGAGCCAGTCACTGGGCTATACCAACATATTTCAGTAATTATGGGCAGCTGATTTTATCAGCTTGAATTGAAGGTGCACTGAGTTGCATCCATGGTACTACGAAGCGCGCGCGGCAGCACGATTTTGCGCAAGCTTTTTGAGCCCCACTGCGCGTTTCGCGTTTTTTCAACCCCCTGTGGTCGCAGCGCACAGTTTTTGCACTTTTTGCGCTTTTTGCACTACTAAGCGCTGACCAATTTGACGTTTGTGCACTTTAAGCGCTGACCAATTTGACAAAATGTAGTACCCTGGTTGCATCAGAATCGGCTGAATCGCCAGTTGAGGGAGCTGCCTAGAAGCTGCAGCTTGGAGCTGAAAATAAAAACCATGCCCTCCGGTCCAACAAAATTACTTTTAATACTGTTTTGGGCAGCTCCGTGAGCCAGCCACTGGGCCATACCAACATATTTTAGTAATTCTGGGCAGCTTATTGTGTCAAAATAAAAACCATGCCCTCCGGTCCAACAAAATATGTCAAGGGGCGATCTATAAATTCAAGAGGGTTTAATTGACCTAACTGATATTAAAGCGAGTACCGCCCCTAGGCGTACGAGCGGTATGAGTTAACCTTTCAAGCTTATCCATTAGTAAATTTAAATGAAATGAAAATTGAATCCTTTGGATTTATGTTTCTTTAAATTTAATAAAATAAATGAACTCAAACTTTTAAACCCTCACAATGCCCTCCAGTCCGACAAAATATGTTTATCTCCATTAAGTTCCCCAGCTGCGTCAGCTCAACTCATAAACACTCAGGGTTGGTTTTTTGGCGGAGCCCCCAGAGTCACCCTGTTGTCCTTTTCCGTGTTCCGGCTTTCGACGAGCCCAGGACTTATCTCAGATGTTACCCAGGACTTGTCTCAGATGTTACCCAGGACTTGTCTCAGATGTTACCCAGGACTTGTCTCAGATGTTACCCAGGACTTGTCTCAGATGTTACCCAGGACTTGTCTCAGATGTTACCCAGGACTTGTCTCAGATGTTACCCAGGACTTGTCTCAGACGTTACCCAGGACTTGTCTCAGACAGGGTACTACATGACGCGCGCCACTGAGCGATAGCGCGCAAGGTTTTGGAGCCTGACTGCGCGATTGACGCAATTTTTTAAATCCCCTCTGGGCGCAGTGCGCAGATTTCTGTGTTTAGTTGAGCCAAAAGCGCTAACCAAAAGGAGGCAGTTGCGCCAAAAGCGCAACCCAAAGTGACAAAATGTAGTGCCCTGGTCTCAGATGTCAACCAGGACTCAGGGAGCTGCCTAGAAGGTGCTACTAGTAGGCCAAAAGAAAAAACTGATCTGCACAGCTTCCATTACATAGATCGGGGTCTTGGGGTCGCTTCAGAGAGAGAGAGGAAAAACTTCATTAAAAAAACGAAAAACAAAATTCGAAATTAAAATCCCACTTTCAAATCACTTTCAAAAAAATCTGTTTTTGTTTGTCTTTGTCATTGTCATCCAAATTTTGATCTTGATTTGGGATTGGGAGGATAATTCTCAAGTTTGGGGTGGAACGGATGTATGTAAGTTACAGTCCAGGGGTAGGCCAAATAGACTAACAGGAATAAGATATTGGGAGGTGACTTGGGAGTTGCACATCTACTCCAACACATTCCAAGCCCAACGCTTGAGCGCAGCCTCGACCTTGTTCGATAAGCTTTTCATCCCGCGGAAACTTTGTTTGCGGTATTTTGCCCGATCTCATATCTAGAGGTCGGCTGTGTTGTATAATATTAGTGGATAAATAATATTATATAATATTATATAATTTTGGTCGGACAAGCCATCTGACCAGAATTACGAATTTATTTGAGGAACTAATATTATTGTGGCACTATAATAATATTAGTTAATATTAGTTCTTCAAACACCAATATTAGTTGCCGTTCCCTAATCATAGGTGACTTGATTCAACTTTGTTCCACTTGTTCGTACATCTTGTGTACTGCCAACGGCCTGCCGAACTGGGCTGCTTGCGGCCGCTGCCGGAGGCTAATGAGTAGGGAACGGCAACCAATATTAGTGTTTGAAAAACTAATATTAACTTATATTATTATAGTGTCACCAGGCGTCACAATAATATTAGAAAAAATATAAATTCAAAATTCTGGTGAGTCGGCTCGTCAGTCTATTATTATCTAACATTCACTAAGATGATTCATTCGCTTATATTAACTAACTTAGCCTTTCCCTACTAATGAGTAGGGTTGGGCCGACATATGAACGTCTGACTACATGTTTATACGACCATAGGAATGATAACGCCTGGCAGGGCGTGGTATAATCACTTGTTTCCTTTATGATGATATCTTGAAGAAGAAAAAACGAAGTGTGTTGAAGTGGGTCGAACAGGTTTATGCAAAGGAACGAAGTGGGTCGAATAGTTTTATGCAAAGCAATGAAGTGGGTCGAAGTGGGTCGAAGAGGTTTACGCAAACCCTGGTTTCACTTTTCTTTTTTTCTTCAAGATATCATCATAAAGGGACTAGTTCTAAGCAGCGCCGCCTGCGACGCTGAAAATTGGCGGAGAGTGATCGTGACGGAGCAACAGGTGGCAACAGAAGCGAGTTAGTTACGAGACCGTTGGCTGTCGTGTCAGGCTTCATCGCGGTCAGATGATGGATGGTCGGTCGGTCGGTCGGTCGGTCGGACGGACAAATGGGTAAACATGGGGGCTCCCGCCCCCTTGAAGAGGGGGCTCCGCCAAAAACGTGATAAGGTAGCCCCGTCTTACCTAGTTACCTTGGTAGGGAGCGGGCTGTTACTTTACCTGGACAAAGCTACTATGGCGGTTGACAGCAACCGCAAACACTAAAGCGCACCCGTGGGGATTCGAACCCCGCACCTTTTCAACGAGCTCTATCATTGAGCCATTTGTCGAAACGGGATATACGCTCAGAAGCCGTATATTATTTCTCCTCGAAACGTATACTCATACATAGCAAACAAACGTATGGGCTGTACTTCAAAAAGTACAGCATGCATCCCCGCTCTATTTGCTAAATTGTTGATTTCCATGTACCGGTATGTTACAGTCTAGGGGAAGGCCAAATAGGCTAGAGGGACTTACCCAACCGTATAGGAAGGGCTTAAAAAGAAAAAGCACTGATGAGCTGAGCCCCAAACAATCGTTTAACCGACGGGGGCCCTGAGTTCTTGCTACAGTGATAATTTAATTCTATATTATTATGAAATCATTATCTCAGCTGGGATGATAATTTAATTGTGCGATTACTATCGCATTTTTTCATAAATTAAATTAAGTATTTCCATAGCTCATCGGAAAGCTATTGACCTCCTCTATCATAATATGCTATACAATAAAACTTTCACACAAACTATTTTGTTGAAGTTCGGCCTAAATTTTAATTTAGATAGCCACAGATCAGAGCTCCACCTAGCCTTCCATTCCACAAGCTGTGGTCCGATGTGGGCTTGAAGGATTGATTGTGCAAGCCTAGTGCAATGTTAACATGTACAACATGTACAACATGTACACAAAAAAGTGAAATGTGAACATGTACAACACGTACAACATGTATACAAAAAAGTGAAATGTGAACATGTACAACATGTACAACATGTACACAAAAAAGTGAAATGTGAACATGTACAACATGTACAACATGTACACAAAAAAGTGAAATGTGAACATGGACAACATGTACCAAAAAAGGACAATGTCAACATGGACAACTTCCAACATAGGTATCAGAAAACAATTTCCTAACTGCCCCCTATGTAAAATTCTCGTCATTGAAGATACGCACCACGACCCCCCCAGATACAAATACCCACCCACCCTCTCTCCCACCCACCCATTTACTGCACCAGCCCTAAATGATTGAGGGGCTAAAATTAAAAGGAGCACTGATGAACTCACATAATTGAAGATAGGCAACACAACCCCCCCCACACACACACAAATACACCCCACACACACAAATACCCACCTTCTCTCCCACCCACCCACCCACCCACCCACTTACTGCACCATCCTTACATAATTGAGGGGCTAAAACAAAAACGAGTACTAATGAACTCACGTAATTGAAGATAGGCACCATAACCCCCCCCACACACAAACACATCCCAGACACACAAATACCCACCCACCCACCCACCCACTTACTGCACCATCCCTACACAATTGAGGGGCTAAAACAAAAACAATCACTGATGAACTCACATAATTGAAGATAGGCACCATAACCCAGTCTTCTCTTGGCTCTGCCTTGACAGCTTGGGACAGAATCTGCATTGTGTGTTGGTGGTAGTGATGGTGACAGTGGTGGTGGTGGTGGTGGTGGTAATAGTGGCGGTGGTGGTGGTGGTGGTTATAGTGGTGGTGGTGGTAGTGATAGTGGTGGTGGTGATGGTGAAATTGGTGTTGTTGGTGGTGATAGTGTTGGTGGTGGTAGTGGAGGTGGTGATAGTGGTGATGGTGGTGGTGGCGGTGATAGTGATGGTGGTGGCGGTGATAGTGGTGGTGGTGGTGATAGTGGTGGAGGTGGTGATAGTGATGATGGTGGTGGTGGTGGTTGCGGTGGTGATGGTGGTGGTCGTGGTCGTGGTGGTGGTGGTCGGGGTGGTGGTCCGTTGAAGGTAGTGATCGTGGTAGTGGTGTTTGTGGTGGTGTTTGTACTGGTGATAGTGGTGGTGGTGGTGGTGGTTATTGAGGTGGCGGGGTTTGCAATAAAGGCAAAAAGCATGACACAGGGGCATCATCTGCATTGGTGGGATTGATGTTAGTCGTGTTTTTTATTTTGTGTTTGCATTTGATTGACATGTGTGCGTGTATATTATGTGTTCTTGCCTTGTTGTGTGTTGTGTGTTTATGTGTGTTGTTGTTGTTGTTGTTGTTGTTGTTGCTGCTGCCGTTATTGTTGTTTTTCCCTCCCCCCCCCTCCCCCCCCCTACACCCCTCAAAATACACCCCTCAAAATACACAATATATACCCCCTACCCCAAGTAATGATAACGCCTGGTGGGGCGTGTTATTAAGGGGCCCCGGCGGTAGATAACGGGCTGATACTTTACCTGGACAAAGCTACCATGGTGGTTGACAGCGACCGCGGACACTAAAGTGCACCTGTAGGGATTCAAAACCTGATCCTTCTTGTTTCAACGAGCTCTACAATGGAGCCATTCGTCAAAACGGGTTACCCCCTACCCCAACCTTCTTACCCACTACTCCACCCATTCCCGCCTGATATTTGTGGTTGAATTCGCTTAATCCACACCCCACCTCCACATACCACACAAACATATACATACACATATAAACACATGCATGAACATGCACATATATACTTATGCAAACACATATACACAAACACATGCATGAACATGCACATATATACTTATGCAAACACATATACACAAACACATGCATGAACATGCACATATATACTTATGCAAACACATATACACAAACACATGCATGAACATGCACATATATACTTATGCAAACACATATACACAAACACATGCATGAACATGCACATATATACTTATGCAAAACACATATACACAAACACATGCATGAACATGCACATATATACTTATGCAAACACATATACACAAACACATGCATGAACATGCACATATATACTTATGCAACACACATACACAACACATGCATGAACATGCACATATATACTTATGCAAACACATATACACAAACACATGCATGAACATGCACATATATACTTATTGCAACACATATACACAAACACATGCATGAACATGCACATATATACTTATGCAAACACATATACACCAAACAACAAGCATGAAATGACATATATACTTATGCAAACACAATACACAAAAACACAGCAGGAAATGCACATATATACTTATGCAAACACATATGCACAAACACATGCATGCACATGCACATATATACTTATGCAAACACATATACACAAACACATGCATGCGCATGCACATATATACTTATGCAAACACATATACACAAAAACACATGATGAAATGCACTATATACTATGCAAACACATATTACACAAAACACTGCATGAACATGCACATAAGATTATGCAAACACTATACACAAACGCATGAATGAACATGCACTAGATAACTTATGCAAACACATATACACAAACACATGCAGAACATATATATTATGCAAACAATATTGAACACAAACACATGCATGCACATTGGCACCATATCTACTATGCAAAACACATTATACACAAACAATGCATGTCACATGCACATATACGACTTATGCAAAAAAGAGAAAGCAATAAAAAGGAAGTAGGCAAAGGAAAAGAGGAGAGGAGAAAAAAAAGAGAAACAAGAAAGGAAAAGGAAAGAAAAGGAATCAAAAAAAAAGAAAGAAAAAAACAAAAAAAAAAAAAAAACCAACCCAACCACCCACCCAATCAGCCCCCCCACCACCCCCCACCACCCCCTCAGCTCCCACACCACCACACGCCGGCACTCCACCTGAGCCACAAAAATGCCCCAAGCCCCAGATCACTACCACCCCCCCCACACCCCACCCCCCCCCACCAGCCCCACAAACACCAACCCGCATCACCAGAGGCAAACCTCTCTCGGATAATTCCCACGCCACAACACACATTCAAAGACCAAAAGCCCACAGTCAAATACAAACCATGCCCAACCCTCCACCCAACCCCACCACCCACCACCCCACCACAATCCACCCCAACCCAATCCACCACACCGCCACCCACTCCATAACACCACCCCACTCCATCCACCACCCGCTACCCCATCCCCCCCCCCCCACACACACCACACTCCCCCACACACCCGCACTGACCAGTGCACACACATGCCCAAGCTCCTCTTTGCTCATGCCCACGCCCACGCCCACGTGCGTGCCCACGCAAACCCTACCCCCACCCAGCCCCAACTCCACCCACCACTCCCACCACCCTACCCCGACCCACACATCCCCACTCCCCCACCCTACCCGCACTCACCAGAGCACACACATGCTCAATCTCCTCTTGGCCCATGCCCATGCCCACGATCACGCCCACATGCCCCCCCACTCCCACCCATTTACCCCCCCCCCCACCCACCCACCCCACCCCACACACACCACTCCCCCCCCCCTACCCCCACTCCCACCCATTTACCCCCCCACCCCACCCCACACCCCCACCCCACACCCCACTCCCACCCTCCTACCCCACTCCCACCCATTTACCCCCCACACACACACACCCCGTATCCCCCCCCCCCCCACACACACACCCAACTCCCACACATCCCCACCCGCACTTACCAGTGCACACACATGCTCAAGCTCTCGGCCCATGCCCACGCCCACGCGCATACCCCCATGCCCATGCCCACGCGCATGCCCCCATGCCCTCATGCCCACGCGCATGCCCCCATGGCCCCCATGCCCACGCGCATAACCCCATGCCCCCATGCCCACGCCCACGCGCATGCCCCAATGCCCACGCCCCACGCGCATGCCCCCATGCCCCACGCGCATGTCCCCATGCCCCCATGCCCACGCGCATGCCCCCATGCCCACGCCAAGCGCATGCCCCCATGCCCACGCCCACGCGCATGCCCCAATGCCCATGCCCACGCGCATGCCTCCATGTCCCTATGCCCACGCGCATGCCCCAATGCCCACGCCCACGCGCATGCCCCCATGCCCACGCCCTCACGCGTGCCCCCATGCCCACGCCCACGCGCATGCCCCCCCCCCCCCCCCCCCCGCCCCCTGCCGGTACTCACCAGAGCACACACATGCTCAAGCTCCTCTCGGCCCATGCCCACGCCTCCTGTGATCTGGACCAAATATTGGTTGTTCAATGATTCTGAACTCTTGTTCAGAAGATCAGTTATAGTATCACGAAAACCCTGAACCATGGACTCCTGTGGGTGTGTAGTGCAGGGGTGGTGAGCAGATTATATGTGTGTACCATATGGGGTGTTAGTGAGTTATATGTGTTGGAGAGGAGTTTGTGTTTGTGTGTATGTATGTATGTATGTGTGTGTGTGTGTGTATCATAGGGGGTGTAGGTGAGTTATATGTATAGGAGAGGAGTATGTGTGTGTATCATATGGGGTGTAGGTGAGGTATATGTATATGAAAGGAGAATGTGTGTGTGTTAACGAGTATGTGTATAAGAATGTGTTTATATATGTGTGTTTGTGTGTGTGTGCGTGAGAGGGAGGGAGGGAGAGTGTGTGTGTTTGTGTGTGTATTTGTGTGTGTGTATGTGTGTGCGTATCATAGGGGGTGTAGGTGAGTTATATGTATAGGAGAGGAGTGTATGTGTGTGCTTATGATGACGTGTGTGTAAAGGAGAATGTGTTTACCTGTGTGTGTGTGTGTGTGTGCGCGTATCATGAGGGGTGTAGGTGAGATATATCATACATGTATAGGAGAGGAGAATGTTTATCTGTGTGTTTGTGTGTGTGCATGTGTGTGTGTGTGTGTTGGGGGGGGGGGGGGGGGGGGGGGGGATATGGGGGGGATATAATGTGTGTTCGTGTGTGTGTGTGTGTGTGTGTATGATTACATGTGTGCATGTGAATGTGTTTGTCTGTGTGTATGTCTAAATGTGAACATGTGTGTGCTTCAACGGCTTCACATACTCCCCAGGCCACTTGCAAGCATAAACACACGCACATACACATACACACACACACACAGACACACACAGACAAAGATTCAGACACGCACACAGACATACAGACACAAAGACACAAAGACGCACACAAACATAAACAGACACACACACACAGTAGCAGCAACACCTCCCACCCACCTTCCACCCACCTTCTTTGGCATGTGCAACATATTAACATACGTACCAGGCCACTTGCAAGCACAGACACACATACACACACGCACAGACACAAACTCACACACACACAGACTCGCACACACTCACACAAAATCACACACAGACACACACAGGCCCAGACTCTCTCTCTCTCTCTCTCTCTCTCTCTCTCTCTCTCTCTCTCTCTCTCTCTCACACACACACACACACAAAGACTCAAACACAGACACAAACATACACAGAAACACAGACCCACCCACCCACACACACACACACACAGCAACAGCACCTTCCACCCACCTTCTTTGGCATGTGCAACATAGTGACATACTCACCAGTCTACATGCAAGCAAACGCACACACACACACACACACACACACACACATAGCAATAACACCTTCCACCCACCTTCTTTGGCATGAGCAACATAGTGACACACTCATCAGGCCACTTGCAAGCACACACGCGCTCGCACGCACGCACACACGCACACACACACACACACACACACACACTTAGCAACAACACCTTCCACCCACCTTCTTTGGCATGTGCAACATATTCACATTCTCATCAGGCCACTTGCAAGCACACACGCGCACGCACGCACGCACGCACGCACACACACACACACACACACTTAGCAACAACACCTTCCACCCACCTTCTTTGGCATGTGCAACATAGTGACATACTCATCAGGCCACTTGCAAGCGTTTACAACGTCCACAGCCTGTTGCTCCTTCCAATACTGGCCTAACTCAAACTCAGGGTCGCTCACTTGTTGAATGAAGGAGAGTAGGCTGTTCTGTGGGTGGGTGGGTGGGTAGGGTGGGCGGGATGTTGGGAGGGCAGGGGTCGGTAGGGTGGATGAATGGGTGGGCTATGCAGACAGTTAGACGCCGAATTGCCGGCGTATAGAACCCAGTGCGACCCCTGTGCAACGCGCTTCCTCCTGAACCCGCGGAGCTAAGTGCAGAGCTTGGGGGGCTTGGGAGGGCATTCTGGCTAGTGTAGCCGGACCCATGCGTTAGCAAACAGCGACGGGATGGCATCGTGTTGCACAGAAGAAAAAGTGGAGGACAAATGTTATCAGCGTCATAAAAGTGGAGGACAAATGTTATCAGCGTCGTCTGGGCTGTGTGGGCTAGTTTAAAAATACAGTAGCACAAATACATAGACGTATATATAGAAAAATACAATAGCACAAATGCATAGATATTTAGGTATATATAGAAAAAGACAATAGCACAAATACATAGATATATATATAGAGGGAGAAAAAGACAATAGGATAAATATAGATATATAGATATATAAATAGATATAGAAACACAATAACGCAACAGCAAACAATAGCACCTAATAGGGCGAGAGACAGTGTTTCTCTCTCCCCCTGAAAAAGAAACAGTGAAGCCCTGTGACTGTCATTCTTTTTACATTTGTGTGTGGATGGGTTTGTGTGCATGGGTGTGTGTGTGTTGTGTGGGGGGGGGGGGGGGGGGGGGGGGGGGGGGGGGGGGGGGGGGGGGGGGAGGGGCTGAGGCAGCAGGGATGACCGCGCTCCTCCTGTGTTGTTTGATGGCCCAAAAAAGAAAAAATGGCAATTAACAGGGCGAGAGACAGTGCCTTTTCAGCGAATAGCAGCAGCTTCTAGTCAGCTCCCCTGACTGGCTTTTCAGCCAAAGCTAATGCAATTTAGTGTGTCTGGAAGCTGGCAGAATCTGCTGGCCAGCACTTTCAAAATCTTGGGGCTTAGCCAAGTGGCTGGCTCAGGGAGCTGCCTAGAAGCTGCTGCTTGTACCTGAAAAGAAAAACAATGGTATGAAAATGTAGCTGAAAATGTAGCTTGAAAGAAAACTCTGGTATGAAAATGTAGCTGAAATGTAGCTGAAAGAAAACTCTGGTATGAAAATGTAGCTGAAAAGAAAAACTATGGCGAGAGAGCTTAACCCTCGTTTGAATCACACACGTATTCCAGTGGATGGAATTTACAAAAGCATAATAACAAAAAGGAATAACACGACAAGAGACGGGTAGGGGGGCCAAGGACAATGATGGTTTCGTACCGCAGTGCCTGGCTCCCCTTGAAGCTGTACAATGGCGGTGCTTGGAATGGAAAGTATGTCGCCATGGGATGCGATGGCTTGTGATGCTGCTATACCCTTGCCACCTTTACCAGCATCGACGTTTACCTTTGGGGACAAGGGAGTCTGGGGTTGGGGTTGGGGTTGGGGTGGGGTGGGGTTGGGTGGTGGGGTTGGGTTGAGGGTGGGGGTGGGGTGAGGGTGGGGGTGGGGGTTGGGGGTGGGTTGAGGGGAGGGTGAGGGTGGGGGTGGGGGGGAGGGGGGGGGCAAGGACAAAACATGAGTGGGGGCAGTGAGTCTAGTGGGGGAGGGGGGGGCATAGGACAAATGTGAGCGGGGGCCAGTGAGTACAGGGGAGGGGGGGGGGGGGGGGGGGGGGGGGGGGGGGGCGGGGGCTGGGACAAAATGTGAGTGGGGGCTGGTGAGTATAGGGGGTAAGGGGGGGGGGGGGGGGGGGGGGGGGGGGGGGGGGCTGGGAGAAAATGTGAGTGGGGGACGGTAAGAATGGGGTAAAGGGGGGGGATTGGACAAAACGGAGCGGGGGCCGGTGAGTTACTGGGGGGAAAGGAGGGTATGGGACGAATTGTGAGTGGGGGATGGTACCAGAATAGGGGAGGAGGGGGGGGACCTAGTACAAACGTGAGTGGAGGATGGTAAGAATGGGGGGAAGGGGGGGCCTTGGACAAAATGTGAGTGGGGGCCGGTGTAGGGGGGCCGGTGAGTATGGGAGGGAAAGGAGGGCAAGCGAAAAAATGTAAGTGGGGGATGGTAAGAATGGGGGGGGGGAGGGGGGGCTTCGGACCAAATGTGAGTGGGGGATGGCAAGAATGAGGGGGAAGGGGGGGAAGGGGGGGGGGGGGGGGGTGGGACAAACGTGAGTGGGGATGGTAAGAATGGGGGGAAAGGGGGGGGGCCTAGGACAAAACGTGAGTGGGGTATGGGAAGAATGGGGGGAAGGGGAGGGCCTAGGACAAAATGTTGACCTACCATTGCTCCGTGTTGCAGAGCCCATTCCTTTAAGGCTGGAAACCCTGAACCCTGAGCACAAGCCAAGCCAAACAGACCATGCATGGCAGCAATCAGGACCAAGCCCAATGTTGGAGCTATTGGTAGCATGTTGTACGGGGCAAGCACGGGCCAGCTACAGCCAACTTCTAGGAAGCAAGAAGACAGCAGGTGGCTTCACCTGATGATGATGGTTGGTGTAAGAAAGAAGGGGGAGGGGGGGGGGGGGAAGGGGAGAGGGGAAAAGTTTAGGTGGTAGTGGGTGAATGTGGCTTGGTCTGAAACACAGGGGGGGGGGGGGGGGGGGGGGTTAGTTGAGGTGGTAGTGGGTGTATGTGGCTTGGTCTGAAACACAGGGGGTGGGGACGGGATAGTTGAGGTGGTAGTGGGTGTATGTGGCTTGGTCTGAAACACAGGGGGGATGGGGGGGGGGGGGGGGGGGTAGTTGAGGTGGTAGTGGGTTGTAAGTGGCTTGGTCTGAAACACAGGGGGTGGGTGGGTAGTTGAGATGGTAGTGGGTTAATATGTGGCTTGGTCTAAAACACGGGGTGGGAGGGGGGGGGGGGGGGGGGGGGGTGTAGTGAGGTGGTAGTGGGTGTTTGTGGCTTGGTCTGAAACACAGGGGGGGGGGGGGGGGGGGGAGGGGATAGTTGAGTTGGGAGCGGGTGTAGGTGGCTTAGTCTAAAACACGGGGGGGGGGGGGGGGGGGGGGGGGGGGGGGATTAGTTGAGTGGTGGTAGTGGGTGTATGTGGCTTGGTTGGAAAGACAGGGGGGGGGGGTTACAGCTGTGGAGCAAGACACCTAGAATGTGTTTTGAGTTTGCTTGTGTGTGTGTGTTTGTGTGTTTGTGTTTGTTGTGTTTGTGTGGGTGGGTGGGTGGGTGGGGGTTGGGGTGTGGATGTGGTGTGTGGGTGTGGGTGTGGGTGTGGGTGTGGGTGTGGGTGGGGGAGAAGCTTAGGATTCAGAGGAAAAGTAGTCATACTACCATGTGGCTTGTCTTGGTTGCTTGAATGCTTGGTGATGTCAAGATATCAGATGAGGGGTTGTGGAAACACTGGAAAGTGTGGGCGGGCGGGTGGTTATGTGTGTGGGGGTGGGTGGGTGGGTGGGTGGGTGGGTGGGGTGGGGTGGGGTGGGGTGGGTGGGTGGGTCGGGGGGGGGGGGGTGGGGGTTGGGGGGGGTTGGGGGGGGTGGGGGGGGGCTGGCAAATAAGCGAAGCAATGCCAAGACAGGACAGCAGCACAACCTGCCAACTGCCCAGATGCATAAACAGATGAGGGTTTATGTAATGTTCTCCTGTCTGTCTGTGGTGGGAGGGAAAGAGGGGCTGTAAGCTTGGGGGCAAGGGGAGAAGAAAAAAATGAAAACTTAAACATCCAAGAATTGTCACAATGACCTCTAAGGACGTGCCCAGTGGGATTAAGGGAACAGGATCATAAGTATGCGCTGCTCGAGCCAGCATCGCATCTAGATACCAGTTACCGTGCCGGTCGACGACCCTCCGGACGGGCCCAAGCGCACTCAAGGGGGTTCGAACAAGCAGGGGGAAACAAAGGAAAGAAAGAAGGGGACAGAAGGGGAGCAGGCTTTTGAACCACAAACCCCACACACAGACATGGCAGTGAACCACACGCCCCACACACAAGCATGATAGTTCATAACCATGCATCCCACACACAGCCTAGCAGTGAACCACACACCACACGCCCCACTCACAACCATGGTAGTTCACAACCACGCACCCCACACACAGCCATGGCAGTGAACCACGCCCCACAAGCCACACACATAGCCATGGCAACTAACCCCGCCCCACACGCCCCACACACAACCATGGTAATTCACCACCATGCATCTCACACACAGCCATGGGAGTGGACCGCGCCCCACCACGCCCTACACACAACCATGGTAGTTCACTACCACGCACCCGACACACAAGCATGGTAGTTTACCACCACGCACCCCACACACAGCCATGGGAGTGGACCGCGCCCCACCACGCCCTACACACAACCATGGTAGTAAGGTAGTTCACTACCACGCACCCCACACACAGCCATGGCTGAGTCATAGCAATAGCGCTTCCCAACCTGATCCCCAACAGCCATGACTGTGCCGCACCATCCTACCTATATGGCAACCGACCAGACCACATTCCCAACTGACCACATTCAGCTCCTGCACCCCACACACAGCCATGGGCATTACCCTCACCTGGTGTTGAATCCCTCAAATCCCCCCTCCTTCTAGGAACCCACAGACGATTCAGCGTTGGACGAAGAGAATTGGAAGCTCCATGGTATCAGGCCGATTTATCCTCTACCACGTCGTGACTTCTGAACACTGGGTGGAACACACACGCGTAACTCCAGATCGTATCTATTTACTTTACCGGTCCGAGCACCCACCCTGAAAGAAAGAACGAGGCGAATGCGAATTAATAGAGATGTTATTGCGCTAAGTAGTTGATCAACTGGTTCGCCGCATAAGGTAGAAATTTCTCCAGTCTGTCCCTGCGCCATGCGTCAGCTGTCTTAGAACAAAATCAGCTCAAGCAACAACCCAAACCGAATTTCGTACCAGAAGATACATTTCGCTTCGACAGTTCAATTTTGTATTTTTTAGCCACAACACTGGCACGTCAGCTAACCGTCCCGTACCTAACTAGCTTCGGTCCGCTCCGTTCCGTTGCCACCTGTCGGTCCGATAGCCAACACTCTTCGACACAAGCTGCCTAGGACTTGTCCGCGTAGTTAGAGATGAGGTATTGCCGCGCAAAAGGGTCCGTTGCGGCTCCGATGATAGGGGTCGGTCCAAGGTCCCGATCTGAATATATATCATGCGTGTCCGATGATAGGGATGTCCTAGGCCCCCTGGTTTTAGCTGTACTCTAAGCCGCCGGGAAGGTATTTATGGGGGTTGATAAACCTCATGTTTTCACTTTTCAGATACCTTGAGGGAATTTAGGTATAAATGGACAACCAAAACCTATAGCCTACAAATTAGGTTGTCGAAAACTTTTAACTCCAAAACCGATCAGAGAGTTTTGGATTAAACTGGAAGAAGCAATTACTTTTGAGCTTCCAGGTTTCATTCGAATCTCCTTTTTATGGGTAAAGTCGATACGGAGCCAATTTTTCTGCTGATAGTCTGATACCCAGAGATAGTGAGATACCTCAAAACTATTGTTGAAGGTGATATTGGACCTTTGGCGAAAGGAGCCACCCCCAGGGGTATAGGCCATCAAATGTAGGAGGTATAGCTCCTATAGGCGCTTGCAGTTTAAATGGGTACTAATTAAATGTGGCCCCGCCCCCTGCCTCGCCCATAAACGTTTCTTCCCCCACCAAAGTCCACAACTGGACATATGGCTACCATATACTTAATGTTCCTATACGGTTGGGCAAGTCTCTTTAGCCTATTTGGCTTACCCCTGGGCTGTAACATGCATTAAGTAACAATCCAATCCAATCCGAGAGCACGAATACACAAGGAAGCTAGGTTGATGGGTGTTTAAGGGGCTGCAAAAGCATGCGAAGATAGTCAATAGAAGGGGAAAACACGAGGAAATAAAACGCTTTGCTTACACTTCACAGAGTAGTCTGCCTTCCGTCTACCTGTTTTGGAAGCATAGGCTCACACCTAGCAGCATTGTCAAAAATGGAGTTGCAAAAAGCCATGTTCTGATAGCTAACAATGGCACGGAATCTAGGGCAAGAGGTGAGAGGCTGGACAGGTCTTTAAAACTCTTTAATCTACATAGCACGCTCCCTGGTTTCCATTGGAATCGGACCGGGGGACTTGGAATTGAAAGACAGTGAGTAGCTCAGAGCCGACTGCTCTGACTGACTAACTATGCAACAATTCAAATTCAAATTCAAGAGCTGAGGAAAGTCACCCCGCAGCGGCGCACCTAGCTTAACCAGTGATGACAATTCCCTTCTATACTCCCCACCTTACCAGAGCAAATAAGGAGCAACTAGCGCAAAACCTGACCATGTAAATGAACATGGACATTCTCCAGCCCCAATCAAGGTTATCAAAATTGCAATTTCTAGTTTCGAAAAGACCTGGGCAAGTCTTTAAACTGTCTAATCCGCTTATCCACAAACTCACCAAGCACATCTCCCCAGGTAGCTCATGCCCGTCGCAAAACTCTTATACCTAGGGGACGGGATATTATATGATGCTTACCAAATGCAAGCATGATATCATAGAAACTGCATCATATGATTTTGTATATAAATGGTAACTTAAGCTTAGTCAGACTGCCGGCATCATATGATATCGTATGACATCATATTGCCGTTCCATACCTATATCCCAGAGCGTGACCTAAAAAAAACGATACAGCTCGAAAAATGGTGCAACTTCAGCATATCGTATTACGCCTCTCAACTTCTACAACAACGACATGGACGAAAACTGGAAGACATCAGGGAAACAACACAATGCGTGCAAACTAGATTTTCTGCACACTACTGCGCGGCTAGGATAATATCTTCCCACATCAGTCAAGTTCACGTTATTTCAGGCTATTTCTCGTTATTTCAGGCTATTTCTCGTTATTTCAGGCTACAGTTACTCACTGCCTTGGAAACAGTTGAGCCAGAGAGCTGTGTTTAGTTTGGGGACTACACGTAGCAGCTTTTAGACAGCTCCTTTCAATTCAATTCAAGCCCAACCCGAAGCTAGATAGTAAGCCCAACCCTAAGCTAAAAGCGGGCATGACAGGCATTCCAATCTACCTGTTATATTTAGGATTGACTCATTAGCTGGGTGGAAGCTGCTACGCTAAGTCAAAAAATGAAACAGAGTCTGGGAGGAAACAAGGAAACCTCAAAATGGGAGGGGGAAGTTAGCCGGAGGTTTGCCAGCCCGGCGGTGGAGGTAAAACCCTTAACCCCCACCCTCGGGCTGGCTAACCCAGGGCTAGCTTCCCCCTAGTCCTTACAACTAGAAGGGCCTGCTCCTTGCTCCAACCACTTCCAACCACCTCCCATCACCACCAACCAACCCTAGTCCTTACAACTAGAAGGGTCTGCTCCTTGCTCCAACCACTTCTAACCACCTCCCATCACCACCAACCAACCCTAGTCCTTACAACTAGAAGGGTCTGCTCCTTGCTCCAACCACTTCCAACCACCTCCCATCACCACCAACCAACCCTCGTCCTTACAACTAGAAGGGTCTGCTCCTTGCTCCAACCACTTCCAACCACCTCCCATCACCACCAACCAACCCTAGTCCTTACAACTAGAAGGGTCTGCTCCTTGCTCCAACCACTTCCAACCACCTCCCATCACCACCAACCAACACTAGTCCTTACAACTAGAAGGGTCTGCTCCTTGCTCCAACCACTTCCAACCACCTCCCATCACCACCAACCAACCCTAGTCCTTACAACTAGAAGGGTCTGCTCCTTGCTCCAACCACTTCCCACACCTCCCACTCACCACCAACCAACCCTAGTCTTACAACTAGAAGGGTCTGCTCCTTGCTCCAACCACTTCAACCACCTCCATCACCAACCACCCTCGTCCTTACAACTAGAAGGGTCTGCTCCTTGCTCCAACCACTTCCAACCACCTCCCATCACCACCAACCAACCCTAGTCCTTACAACTAGAAGGGTCTGCTCCTTGCTCCAACCACTTCTAACCACCTCCCATCACCACCAACCAACACTAGTCCTTACAACTAGAAGGGTCTGCTCCTTGGAATGTCCAACTACCAAAGCGCATCGAAGACAATTGATTTAATTTCGACTCTCAGCTCCATGCTGTCTTTAGTCCAACTCAATCTCGGATACCTCGCAAAACAACACACGTGCATACCCCCTGGAATGTCCACACCCTGCTTCACACCTAGGACAGCATGCACGATCTGCTCTCACAAGTTTGGGTTGTCTTCCCAAATGATGCTGATGCTGATGCTGATAACATTTTCCCAGTGCCCTACCGTACTCCACATGCGCCCGCGGCTTGAAGGTGTCAAGGGGGACTTCACTACGCCATACATGCCTGGCCACCAATGTGGCTACACCAGCTTCGTATGTTGCTGCTTCCAAGCATCTCGAAACATTTCATCAAGCTTTTCAACCATGTTGCTCATCGTCTTGAACATCGTGTCATTATCTGGGTCCAGAAGCAGCCTCAAGGAGTTGAGGGCAACAAGGACAGTTGAGCCCTCGTGTAGGAGCACGGCTAGCCACAGAGGGAAGAAACCGGCAACAGTGGGGACGACCGCAAAGAACATGGCCAAGAATGCAAGGATCAAATTCTGCAAGTTGTGGAGATGTGATAAAGTTAGTACACAATGGTAGGCAAGTGAAGGGTATGTAGAGGGTATGCGAATTCCAAGCAGATTATAAGCATGTTTAAAGCAGTTATAGGTAGGGTACAAGCATGTTTTCAGTACGATTATAAGCAGGTCATAAGCAGATTATAAGCAAAGCAGTTATAAGCATGTTTTCAGTATGCTTTATAAAGCAGGTATAGCAGCTAAAAGCAGTTTTTTTCCAGTCGATATAAGCAGGTCAAAGCAGATTATAAGCCTGTTTTCAGTACGATTATCAGCAGGTCATAAGTCAGTTATAAGAATGTTTTCAGTACGCATTACCCCGAGTGATGATGGGTGATGGGTTTTCTAGGAGTATTGAGTTATTTGTATAATTTTATTTTTATTGTTTGCAGTTTTAGGATTTTTTTATAAATTATAAAAGAAGCACAGATTATTTAAGCAGACAGCAGAAAGCACAGTAAAGCAGAGCAAGCAGATTAGCCAGATATAGCATTGAGTTTTCAGTACGATTATAAGCAGGTCATAAGCAGATTATAAGCATGTTTTCAGTACGATTATAAGCAGGTCATAAGCAGATTATAAGCATGTTTTCAGTACGATTATAAGCAGGTCATAAGCAGATTATAAGCATGTTTTAAGTACGATTATAAGCAGGTCATAAGCAGATTATAAGCATGTTTTCAGTACGATTATAAGCAGGTCATAAGCAGATTATAAGCATGTTTTCAGTACGATTATAAGCAGGTCATAAGCAGATTATAAGCATGTTTTCAGTACGATTATAAGCAGGTCATAAGCAGATTATAAGCATGTTTTCAGTACGATATACGCAGGTCATAAGCAGATTATAAGCATGTTTTAAGTACGATTATAAGCAGGTCATAAGCAGATTATAAGCATGTTTTCAGTACGATTATAAGCAGGTCATAAGCAGATTATAAGCATGTTTTCAGTACGATTATAAGCAGGTCATAAGCAGATTATAAGCATGTTTTCAGTACGATTATAAGCAGGTCATAAGCAGATTATAAGCGTGTTTTCAGTATGATTATAAGCAGGTCATAAGCAGATTATAAGCATGTTTTCAGTACGATTATAAGCAGGTCATAAGCAGATTATAAGCATGTTATAAGTAGGGCAGTCATAGGTTATAAGCAGGTTATAGGCAGATTGGGGTTTAGGGTTTAGGGCGGTTTGAAAGAAGATGATGACATGGCTACCAATATAGGATATGGCTGCCAATAATAGGGCTCTGTAATGTCAGTAGCAGAAGGCATGAGCACATGATAGCCTACATACCTAGTGGACCTCCTGTTGAGTCTGACAGGCAACTGTAATGTCAGAAGCAAGAAGCATTTTTTAAACAAATTGCTTTTACTGCCTAAGACAGTGAGCAGCCAAATTGCTGGCTGAAGGTATGCAACCAAGTTCAAGTTCAAGTAGCAGGATGCAAGAACACATAACAGCCTACATAACTGTTGGACGGACTGTTGAGCCTGGCAGGCAACTGTAATGCCAGTAACAGAAAGCTTTTTTTTACTATTATTTTTACTGCCTAAGACAGTGAGCAGCCAAATTGCTGGCTGAAGCCATGTAACCAAGTTCAAGTAGCAGGAAGCAAGAGCCCATGATAGCCGGCGTACCTGTTGGACCACCTGTTGAGTCTGACAAGCAATGCGGAAGAGCCACGGGAGGTTAGCAACCCCTTGCCCATTTAGGACAATGATGTCGGCAGCAGACGCCACCACGTCACCTAAAGAGTCTGCAACAGCCACACCAACATGAGCGGCTGCAAGGGCAGGGGCATCGTTGATACCATCCCCCATCATGAGCAGACCTCCGGAGGCAGCGACACCTGAAAAGGAAATATGTGGGTGGGTGTGTGGGGGTGTGGGGGGTGGTAGGTGTGTGTGGAGGTGGGAGGGGGTGATGGTTGGGGTGGGGGTGGACACCTGAGGCAGCGACACACGAGAAGGAAATGTGTGTGTGTGTGAGTGTGTGGGAGGGGGGGGGGGGAGTAGATGTGCGTGTGAGTGTGTGTGGGGGGGTAATGGTGGTGGTGGTGGTGGTTGGTTGGTTGGGGGGTCCCTAATGAGTCTGCAACAGCCACACCAACATGAGCGGCTGCAAGGGCAGGCGCATCGTTGATACCATCCCCCGTCATGAGCAGACCTCCAGAGGCAGCGACACTTAACAAGGAAATGTGGGTGGGTGGGTGGGTGGCCGTGGTGGGGGGGGGGGAGTGGATGTGCGTGTGGTGGTGGGTAGGTGTGTGTGGGGGTGGTGGTGGGAGGGGGTGATGGTGATGGTGGGGGTGGACACCAGAGGCAGCGACACACGAAAAGGAAATGTGTGTGTGGGGGGGTGTGGGGTGTGTGTGTGGGGGGGGGGGATGGTGGTGGTGGTGGGGGGGACTGGTGGTGGTGGTGGTAGACCCCAGAGGCAGCGACACATGAGAAGGGAATGTGTGTGTGTGTGTGTGTTAGGGGGTGGGGTGGGTGTGGGGGGGGCAGGGGTGATGGTGGTGGTGGTGGTAGACCCCAGAGGCAGCGACACATGAGAAGGGAGTGTGTGTGTGTGTGTTAGGGGGGGGGGGGCTACTGAGCGCCCAAGAAAGTTGTAAAAATGCAAAAAACTGAATAACTTTTCCCAAGTTATTTTTGTAAGGTTGGCAGGCCTTAACGAGATGATGCTCATGGACCCCCCTTTCACTATGTAATACTGTCTGGGTATCCAGATATCAAGCCTCAAGGGTGGAAGGGGGATAGGTGGGTGGTCAGGGGTGAAAATAACAAATTCCGAACATGCGGTCTGCCAACTTTATTTTCCCCCCCCACTGGGCCGTTCCCCAGCTATTATACCCTTATTCTTTGCCCACCAGCCTTGCCTCACCCACCTGTCTTAATCCAACCATCATCATCCTTGACAACAGGCTTATTGTCATTGATGTACGCCAGCTTATCCTCAGGCTTCAGGTTGGCAAGGTAGTGCTCGATGCCAACCAAGTCAGCCACTTGCTTGGCGACTTGTTCTTTGTCGCCTGTCAGCATGACCACAATCTTCTGACCTTCCAGCTTGCACTCCTTGCTCATGACGCTGCGCCAAGAGCCCTCTTGCAGAAGCTGAACGGCATGCTGTACATCAGCTCGCACTGCATCCTCAAAGCTGAACATGGCCACACCAGTGCCAGCCACAGGCTCGGCCAAGGAGCCCGGTAAAGGAGTCACCACAAGAAAGCTCGTGGCTTTGGCGGATGAGGAGGCACTGCAACAAGGGGGGCAGCAACACACGGGTCAAACAATGCTGGTGATGATAATGATGATAATGCTGATGAGGCAAAAGAGCCCACCACAAAAAAGCTCGTGACTTGGGCGGATGAGGAGGCCCTGCAACAAGGGGGGCAGCAACACACGGGTCAAACAATGATGATGATGATAATGATAATAATGCTGATGAGGCAAAGGAGCCCACCACAAGAAAGCTCGTGACTTGGGCAGATGAGGAGGCCCTGCAACAAGGGGGGCAGCAACACACGGGTCAAAGAATGATAATGATGATGATAATGATGATAAGGAGTCATCACATGGAAGCTTGTGGCCTTGGCGGATGAGGAGGCCCTGCAACAAGGGGGGAAGCAACACACGGGTCAAATAATGATGATGATGATGATAATGATGATAAGGAGTCACCACAAGAAAGCTCGTGGCCTTGGCGGATGAGGAGACACTGCAAGGGGGGGCAGCAACACACGGGTCAAATAATGATGATGATGATGATAATGATGATGATGATGATGATGAGAAGGAGTCACCACAAGAAAGCTCGTGGCCTTGGCGGATGAGGAGGCCCTGCAACAAGGGGGGCAGCGACACACGGGTCAAAGAATGATACTGATGATGATACTGATGATAAGGAGTCATCACATGGAAGCTTGTGGCCTTGGCAGATGAGGAGGCACTGCAACAAGGGGGGCAGCAACACACGGGTCAAACAATGATGATGATGATGATGATGATGATGATGATAATGATGGTAATGAGTCACCACAAGAAAGCTCGTGGCCTTGGCGGATGAGGAGACACTGCAAGGGGGGGCAGCAACACACGGGTCAAATAATGATGATGATGATGATAATGATGATAAGGAGTCACCACAAGGAAGCTCGTGGCCTTGGCGGATGAGGAGGCACTGCAACAAGGGGGGCAGCAACACACGGGTCAAACAATGATGATGATGATGATGATAAGGAGTCACCACAAGGAAGCTCGTGGCCTTGGCGGATGAGGCACTGCAACAAGTTTTAGTTAGTTGTGTTTGTTGTGTTTGAGAAGTGTTTGTGGCTGAAGGTATTGTGGCTGTGACTGTGATCAGTGTGGTTATGGTTTTGGTCATGGTTGTGGCTGTAGATGTGGTTGTGATGATGGGGTGCTGGATGGGCTGGGATGGCAGCTTGGGTCAGCAGATAGTCAAGCTCGTAGCCTTGGCGGATGAGGAGGCACTGCAACAAATTAGACTTTTTTGTATTTGCGTTGTGCTTGCGTTGTGTTTGAGGCTGAAGTAATGTTGTGGTTGTGGTTGTGATTTTGATCAGTTTGGTTTTGGTTTTGGTCATGGTGGAGACCCATGGATACTGACACAGATGCTTGTAAGGTGGCAAGCAGTCCAGGTTTTTGTTTCCCCCATATATATGCGATCGCTAGTTTTGACCCCGTTTTACCGAGATGTTCGCTAGAACAAAGTAAACAAAACAGTTTTTTGTTTGGCCCCAAATTGCCCCAAAAGCTAAAACAAATCCACTTTCAGATTTGTAAAAAAATCACTGAAGCTGTCTCATACCTCATCTTGTCTTCAATCTCCTGCTCAAGCCTTTGCCTCAGGGGGCTGCCAGGCGGTGGTAACACACGGATGGTGATACAGATGGTAGTAATGCAATGTTATGTAATGTGATTTAATGTAATGTAATGTTATGTAATGCAATGTAATGCGACGTGCAGGGCAGGCTTGAGCACGTCAGGTTCAGTGTCATTTAGCATATGGCTGCATGAGAGAAAGAAGAGTGGTGAGACACAGATGGTGGTGACACACAGATGGTAACACGGATGCTGGCAAGGTGGCAAGCCAAGTCACATACCTCATCTTGTCCTCGATCTCCTGCTCAAGCCTTTGCCTCAGGGGGCCATCCTCTGGCAACACTTCCTTTACGAAGTCTAGAGACCCCAGTCGCACCGCCACCGCGGGGTTCGCCCCAAAGCTACAAACACCCTTCACTCCAGCGCCGGGGACTTGCTCCAACTCAGTCACATGGACCGAGAAGTCGCACTCAGACAGCTCGGGCAGAGAGCTACCGCAGCTGTCCGCAGTCTCTAGAAAGCTGAAGTCCGGGCGTTGACTGCGCGCAACAGGGCTGGAGCAAAGGCTGCTTTCCGCGCTGGTGCTGGTGCTGCATGACAAGCCAGAGCTGTTTGCGATAGTACAGCTTTTCACAATAGCCCGGGACATCGGGTGGTTTGACATTTCAGACAGCGCGACGGCGTATCGTAGAGCAGATGCACTGAAGTCTGTGAGAGGGTGGTCAGGATCTCCATCCTGAAGAGGAAGCGCCAGAACTTGGCTCTTGCAAGTCACCTGTCCATCAGCATCGCCAGGGACACAATGGCTGAAGGTCACTGCATCCGTAATGGTGAGGGAGCCTGTAGTTATAGTACCTGAGAACACACATGCAGTCATTGTCAGTGGGATAGACCTGGTTGAGGGTGGCTGAGGTTAATAACTGGTTGAGAGGTGTGGTGTGGTGGTGGGGGGGGTATGGTGTGGTGTGCCAGAACTTGGCTCTCGCAATTCACCTGTCCGTCAGCAACGCCAGGGACACAATGGCTGAAGGTCACTGCATCCGTCATGGTGAGGGAGCCTGTAGTATTAGTGCCTGAGAAGAAACATTCAGCAGCGGAGTCGATAGTCAGTGGGATAGAACTGGTTGAGGGTGGCTGAGGTTGATAACTGGTGGAGGGGTGTGGTGTGGTGTGAAGGGGTGTGTGGTGTGGTGTGTGGGTGTGAGGTGGGGTGTAATGTGTGGTGTGGGGCGTGCAGGTGGTGTGGTGTGGTGTGTGGGTATGTGGATGTGAGGTAGGGTGTAATGTGTGGTGTGGGGCGTGTGTGTGGTGTGGTGTGTGTGTGGTGTGTGTGTGTGGGAGGGGGGGGGGGGGGTGCGACGGTGGCAGATTAGCAGACAGAGGGGGATAAGAGAATGCGCGCCACAGATTGATTTGTGAAATGAAAAAGCACAGACGTGAAAAGAAGGGGTGGACAGGCATCGAGGAAAAGGAACAATGGATACGATCATTATGACTTGGTTAGCATGAGAACTATCTGACAGGTTGACCATACAACTGTACCAATACACCTATTAGTCACCTGCAACAGACGACCGAGCGCTGAGGTCGAGGGATCGAAGGCCAGCAGGCGCATACTAAACTTCGTCCGGGAATTCGCGACGCGTGGCACAAAAACAGAAGTGCTTGGTGGCATGATTCCCTCACTTGTTTTGTCCAAAGCCACGATAGAGCATAGGGAATCTTGAACAGAGTGAAAAGGGAAGGGACAAAGGGAAAGGAAGTCTGCCAAGACCGCTGGGTAGCGCCCTTGTCGAGAATTTGCAACACTGAGCACAAAAATAAAATCGCTTGGTGGCATGGTTTGTCCAACTCACCAGTTTTGTCCAACGCAACAATAGAGCACTTGCTGAGCATGTCAAGGGTGGCCGCACTTTTCACCAAGACCCCCTTGTGGGTGATGGTGGCGAGGGCACATACATAAGCCAGCGGAACAAGGAATACAGCGCACGGGGACCCCGCCGTGAGGACCCCCATTGCGCGGTACAAGGCTCCACGGGGACCGGTGAGCGGTACGCCAAGGGCGAGAAGGATGACGAGGGTGGCAACAGTGACCAGGAGAACCGCTTTGGACAGGATCTCTCCAACTTGGTCCAATGTGTTTTGCAGCTTGGGCTTGGTGGACTGCATTATGAAAGGGGGACTGCATTATGAAAGGGGGGACCGCATTATGAAAGGGGGACTGCATTATGAAAGGGGGACTGCATTATGAAAGGGGGACTGCATTATGAAAGGGGGAAGCTTTCAGATAGAGGTGGTGTTACTTGACCTTGTCCCCCCTTATACATAGGGAACGGCAATCTGATAGCATATGATATCATGTCATCATATGGTGCCGTCAGTCTGACTAGACATAAGTAGAAGACGCCTTCAGATAGAGGTGGTGTTTATTGTTCAAGCCGTGGATTTACTCATCTATGATACCTGGTGCCAAATCTGACTGTTTTCCCAGGTCTTTTCGTACTTTGTACCGCAATTTACGGTGCATATATGTGGTCCGAACATGATTTCCTTAGTGCTGCATGTCATAGAATTTCAAAACGTATCCGTATATGCAATAAAAATGAGATTTGGAGAACATTTCGTTATTTTTCCTTAAACGACTTTGCCTAAACTTGAACTTGGTCTACATAGCTCTAGCCTGTATAGAAATTCAGGGGATGATTTAGGAGTTGGGTTTTCGAAAAATCACGGAGTTTGGACATTGTATCTCAACTTTGGCCTGAAATCTGAGAATTCTGGGAGATTTGGAATGAGAACTAGTGCAAAGTCTGACCTCTGAACCCAATCCATCCCCTGAATTTGCGTTAAGGTTGCTCGCCATCTTCGGCAGTTACATGATCAGTTAAATTCAAAGTTTTATAACCAAAATACATTTAACCCAGTCTCTGCATACAGTCATTGATACTCAAACTCCTGGTGTTACAAGAGTCCACCTCGATGACCGTACATTATGTATGGGGTGATGTGTAGGGAATGGCAATATGATATCATACGATGTCATGTCTTAGTATGATATGACATGATAAGTCATGTCAGAGTAAGATAGGACGGGCAAGCTTACGTCTTACGAAGTATCGTGCAAGTATCGGAAAATAGCCTGGGGAAGCTATTCCCCAGGCTATTTTCGGGCGAAAAATAACAAAATAGCGCAAAATAGCCTGAGTTAGCCTAGGATATCGTGGAGTATCGTGCAAGTATCGATGAATAGCCTGGGTATACCTGGGTTAGCCTCGGTGCCCTCGCGGGGCGCCTCATGGGGTGCCTCAAGGATGTCAAGTCACAGTATGATATCATATGATGTCATGTCGTAGTAAGATTTCATATGATGCCGGTGGTCTGACTAGGCTGAAGTTAACATTTATGTAAAATATCATCTGATACAATTCAGGTCAACATTATATGATACGCCGGTCCCTAGTGACGTGCTAAAGAAAGGTCAGAACAAGAGGTAGAGAAAGCAGCGAACAAGAGATTTAGCCACTGTTTCATATTTGGGCTACGCATGGCAGCTTCCAGCCAGCTCCAACAGCCAGCCACTGGGTCTCGCCCAAAGCTATCAGTTAGAATCTGCTACGCGTCGGCCAAAAATGAAACAGTCGTTAGATCCTCACCTGTTCGGTGGTTGGCCCCAATGCAAGCAAACGGGCTTGACACCTCATCAAGCCTCATAACAAGGCAAACTATTTATTTAATTATCCTCACCTGTGCAGCCTCTGCCATCTGGGCGATCCTGGGGGGAGTGCTGTCAACTGATGTGGCTTTTACTTGCTCCACCAGCAGACCATCCAAGTTGGACGAGCCAGCTGGTACCGACGCACCCACACTCAAACGGACTGGCCACCTCAACCTCACGCCTCGTACGAAGGTGCACTATTTATGGATCCTCACATGTGCAGCCTCTGCCATCTGGGCCATCCTGGAGGGATTAATACTGATAAATAAATAATATAATTAATTTATGATGAGATACAATATAATGACTAATATATCTAAATAAATGGTTAGCTCCTCACCTGAGCAGCCTCTGCCATCTGGGCAATCCTTGAGGGAGTGCTGTCAACCGATGTGGCTGTGACTTGCACCACCAGCAGACCATCCAAATTGGACGAGCCAGCTGGAACTGACGCACCCACACTCAAGCGGACTGGGCAGCTTTCTCCACTTATGTGCTGCATGGAGACATGAGCAGCTCCCCAAACTACTTGGCCATCCAAAGGTACCTGCTCTGCAGGCTTAACAAGGACATATTGACCCAGCGCCACTTCTTCAGCCCGCCGTTGACTTGCTGATGACATCAAGGGAGCTCCAGTGACGTCCAACTGAACCACCGTTGCCTGATAAGAGAGGGAACAAGGGGCGGTTAGAAGCAGTGAAACATAGGCTTGACAAGGACATATTGACCCAGCGCCACTTCTTCAGCCCGCCGTTGACTTGCTGATGACATCAAGGGAGCTCCAGTGACGTCCAACTGAACCACCGTTGCCTGTTAAGAGAGGGAACAAGGGGCGGTTAGAAGCAGTGAAACATAGGCTGGACAAGGACATATTGACCCAGCGCCACTTCTGCAGCCCGCCATTGACTTGCTATGACATCGAAGGACCTCCAGTGACGTCTAACTGAACCACAGTTGCTTGTGAAGGAAGTTAAGGGACAAAGGGGCAGTTAGAAGCAGTGAAAGCCATATCGCATAACTACATCCTTCATCACACCCAGATATGTAGGGTTTGCATAGGCATGACTTGCCGATGACATCGAGGGACCTCCAGTGCCGTCCAACTGAACCACCGTTGCCTGTGAAGGAAGTCGAGGGACAGGTAGAAGCAGCGAAACCCATGTATCATCACTATCACCATTGGGATTTATCATCACTGCATCCTTCATTACACCCTCATATATTGATTTTGAGGAGAGTTGACTTGCTGATGACATCAAGGGAGCTCCAGTGCTGTCCAACTGAACCACCGTTGCCTGTGAAGGGAGGGACAAAGGGGCTGTTAGACGCAGTTAAAGCCATAAATCATCACTACATACTTCATCACACCATAAAATATAGGGTTTGAGGAGGGCTGATTTGCTTATGGCATCGAGGGACCTCCAGTGCCGTCCAAATGAACCACAGTTGCCTGTTTAGGGAGGGACAAATGGGCAGTACGTTGCACCACCAACACAAACCAGCACAGCATACCTACATGACTGAGCAGGGATGCTGATGAACAACTTCTCAAGGGAACCGACCCATATACACACACACACACACAGAAAGCAACATACATAACTGAGAAGGGATGCTGCTGGACAACTTCTCAAGGGAACCGACCCATACACACACACAGAAAGCAACATACATAACTGAGAAGGGATGCTGCTGGACAACTTCTCAAGGGAACCGACCCATACACACACACAGAAAGCAACATACATAACTGAGAAGGGATGCTGCTGGACAACTTCTCAAGGGAACCGACCCATACACACACAGAAAGCAACATACATAACTGAGAGGGATGCTGCTGGACAACTTCTCAAGGAAGCCGACCCATACACACACACAGAAAGCAACATACATAACTGAGAAGGGATGCTGCTGGACAACTTCTCAGGGAACCGACCCATACACAACACACAGAAAGCACATACATAACTGAGAAGGGATGCTGCTGACAACTTCTCAAGAAACCGACCCATACCACACACACAGAAAGCACATTACATAACTGAGAAGGATGCTGCTGGACAACTCTCAAGGAACCGACCCATACACACACACAGAAGCAACATACATAACTGAGCAGGGATGCTGCTGGAACAACTTCTCAAGGGAAGCCGACCCATACACAACACACAGAAAGCAACATACATAACTGAGAAGGGATGCGGCTGGACAACTTCTCAAGGGAACCGACCCATACACACACACAGAAGCAAACATACATAACTGAGAAGGGATGCTGCTGGACAACTTCTCAAGGGAACCGACCCATACACACACACAGAAAGCAACATACATAACTGAGAAGGGATGCTGCTGGACAACTTCTCAAGGGAACCGACCCATACACACACACAGAAAGCAACATACATAAATGAGCAGGGATGCTGCTGGACAACTTCTCAAGGGAACCGACCCATACACACACACAGAAAGCAACATACATAACTGAGAAGGGATGCTGCTGGACAACTTCTCAAGGGAACCGACCCATACACACACACAGAAAGCAACATAAATAACTGAGAAGGGATGCTGCTGGACAACTTCTCAAGGGAACCGACCCATACACACACACAGAAAGCAACATACATAAATGAGCAGGGATGCTGCTGAACAACTTCTCAAGGAAACCGACCCATACACACACACACACAGAAAGCAACATACATAACTGAGAAGGGATGCTGCTGACAACTTCTCCAGGGAACCCAAACACACCCACACAAACACCAAACAAACCAGCACCGCATACATACCTGTGCCGGGATGCTGTTGAACAACTTCTCCAGGGAACCCTGAGCAGCTGAGGTGAACATTTCTTCCAATGTGTGAGACACGTGAAAGAGCAGCAACAGCAAAGCGCCCTCCTGGGCCATTCCCATGTAGAGAGAGCCCAGTGCTGCTAGAATCATGAGAACGTGCTGCGCACATGAATGAGCATGAGGAATTAGTACCAGTGTTTTTATTTTCAGCTACGAGCAGCAGCTTCTAGGCAGCTCCCTGAGCCAGCCACTGGGCTAAGCGCATGTAGAGAGTGCCCAGTGCTGATAGAATAATGAGGACGTGCTCCGTACATGAACAAGCATATAGAATTAGTGCCAGCGTTTTTATTTTCAGCTATGAGCAGCCTAGCCTAGCCTAGCCTAGAAGTCTTTTTCTTGAAAAGAAAAACACTGATTAGTGCGGAATTAGTGCTCGATGCTAATGCTATCTTGCTGCTATAATCATGAGAACATGCTGCATGCATGAACCATCATACGTAATCAGAGCCAGTGCTTGTGTTTTCATGGAGAGAGAGCCCAATGCTGCTAGAATCATGAGAACGTGCTGCGTACATGAACGAGCATAAGGAATTAGTACCAGTGTTTTTATTTTCAGCTACGAGCAGCAGCTTCTAGGCAGCTCCCTGAGCCAGCCACTGGGTTAAGCTAATAGAGAGAGAACCCAGTGCTGCTAGAATCATGAGAACGTACTGCGTGCATAAGCAAGCTTATGGAATTAGTGCCTGTGTTTTATTTCCAGCTGCGAGCAGCAGCTTCTAGGCAGCTCCCTGAGCCAGCCACTTGGCTAAGCTCCAAGATTTTGACAGTTCTGGTCAGCGTATTCTGTCAGCTTCCAGACACACTAGATGCATTAGCTTTGTCTTAGTAGCCAGTCAGGGGAGCTGCATAGGAGTTGCTGCTTTTAGCTGAAAATAAAAACACTGATTGGTACTGATAATAATGCTATCTTGCTGCTAGAATCATGAGAACGTGGTGCATGCATGAGCCAGGCAGGGGGAGGGGGTGTGGGTGTTGTGGGTGGGTGGGTAGATTAGAGAGCGGGAGATAAGGTTGGGGTTGGGGGGAGGGGAGGGGGGGGGGGATTAGAGAGGGGGGGGGGGGGAAGGTAGGGGTTAAGGGTTAGGGGGAGGGGAGGGGGGTGGGAGGGGGGTGGGGGGGGGGGGGGATAAGAGAGGGGTGGATAAGGTTGGGGTTGGGGTTGGGGGGAGGGGGGGGGGGGGGGGGGTAGATTAGAGGGGGGGTATAAGCTTGGTGTTGGGTGGAGGGGGGTGGAGGGGGGGGTAGAGAGGGGTGGATAAGGTTGGAGTTGGGGCTGGGGGGAGGGGAAGGTGTGTGTGTGTGTGTGGGGGGGGGGGGGGGGGGGGGGGGGGGGGGGGGGGGGGTTCAATACTACTGGAACGATGATTCAGCCAGCCTCCCGGTGCACTATGTTTCTTTAGGTTTGGCTGGGTAGCAAGCCAGGGGTGATGCCTAGAAGCTGCTGATCGTACCCAAAAGAAAGGCTCTATATGTTCCGGCTTACCGTGTCAACCTTGCCCCCAGCCACCACACACAGGCCTTGCACAATTTGAGGCACGCCCGACAAGATGTAGGTGAATGAGAGCAGAATGGCCCTTCTCTCAGCTGTCAGTCCATGTTCAAGGCACTGGAAGTTGAGAATGAGGGCAACCATAAAACAGGCAATGGAGGCCATCATGCTCAGGCTGGAGGCAGCCATATGATCAACAACGTCCAACAGGCCCATGTTCTCCAGTTTCTGAGACAACCATGTTTCAGTATTATGATGACTGTGTCCACACTTGTGGCCATGACCACAGGCTGCAGGGCTGGCTGTAGAGCCAGGAATGCGTGTGCTCACGGGGCTCAGTCCAGCCTGGGGGCTAGGCTTGCAGAGCTCTTCACCAACTGCCTCTACTGCCATATCAGGATCCTTTGTATCCTTGCCACTGGCAAACGTGGGATCTGCAGTGGCCTCATCTCCAAGGATTCTGTGAAGCAAGGAGAGCGATACCGGCAAACTCAAACGAAGGCAACTGTCGTGAGTTAAACATACCTCCACCGCTATAGAAGCCACAACACATATCAAGAAACAGCGAAATAGGTCAGAGCAATACGTAGACATCGGCTGAAGCGACACGACGACACGCCTCGGAAGGAACGCACTCGAAGGACAGGCGCATCCTCAAGATGGGAGGACAGGCACACCCTCGGACGGACAGGCATACATTAGGAAGGACAGGCGCACCCTCGGAAGGACAGGAACACCCTAGGAAGGACAGGAACACCCTCGGAAGGAACTAGCCCCCCCACACGTCGAGCAGACATATGCGTACACAACCCCTCATAAAGTACGAGACGTATTCTTGTAAACTTCATCCCAAATCCAAAGCGAATGTCTGCTTAAAGAGTCAGTGCAGCCCAATTTCGAGCACGACAGTGCTAGTGGTTTAGTCGGCTTGCGTGGTAGCATACCTGACAAAGTTGGCTTCTGAACCTTGGATATCATCGAAGTAGCCTGCTGAACGCTTTTCGCTGTCGAGAACAACGTCGCAACATGGCAACGCACATCCCCCAGCTCTTCGGACCTTCGGCATTTCTAAGAACTCTCTCGAAGCTGTGCGGTATTCAGCTCCATGAATTGCGGACAAAGTAAGAAAAGCAAACACCAGCACCTGGGGAAGGTGGTGACAATTGGAGGGTGAAAGTCTGAGTTCCAATGTTTGATAGATCAAGGTGGTGGAATGGTATGATCCTTCGAACGGAGTCAGCCGACCTGACATGTCGTAGGTTTCCGAAGGAGCGAGGGCGGTCTGTCGAACATGATGAGATCACTTACGCGCATCGATCACATCAACATTAACGCGCAGAAGAATGTTAAAAGACGCTCGTGAGCATAAAATGGATTAAATTGTCCTATCGATCGCAATTTTTCTCACTGAGCGTGTTGGGTGACTAGGGGGGTGGCACACGTGACCTACTACGGAACTCCTGGCGCTCATCACCTGAGCTACAGACGGCTACAGATGTCGGGTTCGATTTGAAGAACCCAACGTCTCGCCAGGGCCTAGTAGGGCGCCACGGATCAAATACTTACTACCTAACTAGTAGTAGTGCGACACACCTGCACAGCTTCCGATGCGGGTATGGATTGGATGCCCGTCAAGTTTCGTCCGTGGAGCCGACGATCACTGAGTTCACTGCCTACCATGATGATCATTCATCAAGCACCAATCACACCATAGACACATCATAGTCTGTGGAACACCCCTTTGTGGAATACCCCTTTGTCACTCTGCAATGGCTACGGCTGTGATTGACGCGGAAAAAGGCGGAGAGTGTTGGCAACGGACTGATAGGTAGCAACGAAATGAGCAATTGCCAGCTTGGGCCGCTAATGCAAACTGCATTTGCAGCATTGTAAACCTGGTTTGGCAAGTTTAAAACTTTGGGAGAGGGGTTTGTTGCAGGGTGGTACAAAGCGCGCGCGGCAGCGCGATTTCGCGCACGCTTTTTTAGCTCCACTGTGGGCGCAGCGCGCAGTTTTTGCGCTTTTTACACAGCAAAGCGCTAACCAATTTGACTTTCGTGCGCTAGAAGTGCTGACCTATTTGACAAAATGTAGTACCCTGGTTTGTTGTCAAATTATCATCAATTGGAAAATTCAGTGCTTACGCCTCTAATTCTGGCCTTCCTATAGTAATACCTAATCTTGACCGACCCTAACTGGCCATACTATATGCTTATGGGCATGAACAGCTAGCTGGTGGGAACTGCATTATTGCAGACAAACTCGATGGGCATGATGGTCAATTGGCCACCATATGGGTCCACCAGCAACGGGCACATGATGACAACGGCACCTAATGCCAACGGGCACACGAGTGGGGCAGCATGATGGTGGTAGTGTGGCACCATACCCCACACTTGCGTCACCCCTTCAAAGCAGCACATTTCAGACCAGCGTTGGTAAACTAGTGTGTTCTTTTGGGGACTATGTGCGTGATGCAGCTTCTAGACAACTCCCTTTCCGTGTCCTTGGTCAACCCATAATATGTTATCAACTTATCATCCGTCTCTTAGCTAAGTCATTTGGGCAGCTACGAAGGAGCCTGTTACAAGAATATTTATAATAACGAGCTGTAATTATGAAATATCTAATAGACATAAAAATACCGCGAGTATTAAAACTGACTACCTAATACCTGGTGACGGTAAATGTGCATGTATGGTACCACCAATACTGCTACGGAGGCACGGTGTTGCCCTTGTGGCGGGGTGTGAACACAAGTTTGAGTAAATGGGTTGGTCCGTTGGTCGTCCTAGCAACTTCCAACTCACTTACTCATCCTGAATTATATATGTTGCCGCTCGCCATGATTGGCAGTAAAAACAAACCCAGGAAAAATGAAAATGCGAACAAACAAATGTCTTTTTCATTTTTTCATTTACCCACATTTTCCCGTTCCCCCCTTATTTTTTCACTTGAATTGTTTTTGTTGGTACAAGCAGTTGGAGTGTGGGTAGGGGATTGAGGTAAGGTATAGGACCTGTGATCCCAAGAAGCCTACATATGCTACAGTATTATGAAATTGTGGTTCTGGCAGCAAGATGCCTGTTACCATTTGCCGGAAAAGTGTAGGTGCAAGGAAGGACATTTCAATGTTTCAATGGTTCATATTTGCCGAGTACCGGGTACCGACCACCACATTTTATTTGCAAGGGCTGCAGTCTCTTAAAACCGTTATCACGGATAAGTGATAACATATCCGGACAAGAACGGAGAGCAGGTTCCACACCCCTAACCTCAACCTCAACCGCCAACAACCGCGATCGGCACAGAGCCACAGACCCTCTGGGGCCTCTGGGCCCCTGCCCTGCGCAGATATGCCTATCGCACAAACCGTGGCATGGAACCATATGGTTAAATCCGTTATCGATATCCTGGTTGGCTTCCAGCTTGGTGGATGGTCTTTGCTGACGCGTCACCCGCGATGCGTTGAGCTTGCCCGAGTCCACAAGGAGCTCTTCCCATTGAATCAGTAAAATCGATTTCCGTACATCTCTGCTTGCTCAAATCGACCATTATTTGCTACCTATTTTTTGACGTGACTTATCTGCTTCAACCAACGCGAGAGATGAACGCCAGATCAGTTGCCACGAGTCAAAGATGTGCAACCTTGCGAGTGGGAAAGAGTCTTCGCAAGGCTGGTCCCAGCCGATTGGCGCCCTGCCCTCGTGCGGTTCAGGTTTCTCGGGATGCTAATGCCTCCAACGGCTCACTGCCTGACGAGGCCAAGCCATTCGAGCGCAGGACGATGTTGTCGCTACTAGCTGGGATGTGCGCCTTCACAGCCCTACCTCAATTGGTCGAGGCGCAGGAAATCACCTCAGCAGATCCCATCGTCACAAACAAGGTGATTGTGATGGATATAAGGGGGCGTGGTAATGGCAAGTGAGCTGGTGATGGTGGGACTGACACTATGTGTGGTCATGGTAGGTAAGTCGGGTTTGGTGGGTTTAATTGGGAGGTGTGGCTGTTGTTGGTCAGTTGATGATGGTGATAGTGAGATCTATTCGTGGCCATACTTCCTCAAATGAGATGAGTGGTTCTCCAGATTGGAAGTTACTAGAACTCGCGTTGAATTAGATGGATGGATATCACAGGAACTGGTAAAATAACAACAGAAATCTACCGCTTGTAGTCGCTGTTAAAGGGGTAGTAACCTGTTAACTTACCGGTTGTTGTTGTTGTCGTTGTTGTTGTTGTTGTTGTTGCTGCTGTTATTATGTCAAACTAGTGTGTAATTGTCGTGGTTATATTACCAGTGACGCATTTAGAAGGATACCGTGTCAAACGTAGATACATCTGCTTTGCATGGCAGTATTTTAAACTGCTGGCTCATGATAAGCATCAGAATTTGGCTTTCAGTAGATCTGGGTTGGACTAAGCTTGAAGGTGATAGTTTGTTGAAGTATGGGTAGGGGTCGGCAATATGATATCATATGATATCATGTCATCATATGATATCATATGATATCATATGATGCCGGCGGTCTGACTAGGTAACTTTGGCCTGGGGCATCACATCATATGCTATTAAATCATATGATTTTTGTATGATATCACATGATATCATACTCGTCTTTGGATTTGCCGTTCCCTAAGTATGTGTGGCTGGGGTTGCGGTGTGTACGGGTGTGTGCATGTGTGCTGGGTGCATTTGGACATTTATGTGTGTGTGTGCATGTGCATGTGTGCAGGGTACATTAGGGCCTCCGTGTGTGTGTGTGTGTTGGGGGTGGGGTGGGTGGGTGGGTGGGGGAGGATGAGGATGAGGATTGGGGTAGAGGGATACTGGGGTATGCCAATATGCCAATTTATACATGCTCCTGAACTCCACCCAGTGCCGCTGCTAGGTCTTTCAAAGATGTAGTTACAGTAGCGTGTGTGGCGGGGTTTGGGTTTGGGTATGCAGATGTCTTAGTCTGACAGTGGGGATGTTGCATGGGGTGTGGGGGAGAGAGGCTTGGGAGAGGGGAAATGCGGGGGGGGGGGGGGGGGGGGGGGGGATTTGTGGGGCCAGCCATTATAGGCCAGTCACGACCTCATAATCCACACATGCCTAGGGACCGGCATATCAGATGATGTTGACCAAATGCAAGTATGATATCATATGATATCATACAAATTGCATCACATGATATTATATATAAATGGTAACGTTAGCCTAGCCAGACTGCTGGCATTATAGGATATCATATGATATCACATTGCCGTTCCCTACACATGCCTCACATGCCATTATTAGCCACACATGCCTCACATGCCTCACATGCCACTATAACTCTATAAGCCACACGTGCCTCACATGCCACTATAACTCTATAAGCCACACATGCCTCACATGCCACTATAACTCTATAAGCCACACATGCCTCACATGCCACTATAACTCTATAAGCCACACATGCCTCACATGCCACTATAAACCACACATGCCTCACATGCCTCACATGCCTCAAATACCACAGGTGCCTCATATGTAGGGTTGCCAAGTACGATGTCGGGGATATATATGCATATATAGTATGATATGTCATATAATATTGTACGATATATCAGCGTATCGTACAATTTATCGTACGATAATCTTGAAACCAGAACAATATTGAGTTATGGACAACCCTACTCATATGACAGGCACTACTAGACCTCCAGTTTAACCCTTGCATGTCCTGCTCTTGACAGGTTTATTTAGATGTAGCCATGGCCCCTACAGCCTTCAAGTTAGATCGAACCATCGGAGACAAGAACGTGATGCCTGTCGACACTGCTGAACCTGTGGGCAGGCTCGTGATAGGTGGGTTGGTGTGGTGTTACTAAACTGCTAAACCTGTGGGCAGACTCGTGATAGGTGGGTTGGTATGGTGTTACTACACTGCTGAACCTGTGGGCAGACTCGTGATAGGTGGGTTGGTGTGGTGTTACTACACTGCTAAACCTGTGGGCAGACTCGTGATAGGTGGGTTGGTATGGTCTTACTACACTGCTGAACCTGTGGGCAGACTCGTGATAGGTAGGTTGGTGTGGTGTTACTTCACTGCTGAACCTGTGTGCAGATGTGATGGGTGGGTTGGTATGGTGCTACTACTCAAATGAAGGTGTTAAAGCAATTCATGGGATGATTTGGGAGTTGTTTTTTCGAAAAACGTCGGACGTCAGACTTCGTATCTCAAATTGTGCCTGAAATCTGAGAATTCTGGGAGAATTCTGGGAAATTTGGCCCGAGAACAAGCACGAAGTCTGACCTCAATTCATCCCCTGAATTGCTATAATGTACGGAACGTAGTTGTAAATGTAGGTAGGTTGGCATGGTGTTTCTTGAGTCGTTTAACCATGTTGGTAGGTTGGCATGGTGTTAATTGAGTTCCTTAATCATGTAGTCGGTTGAAATGGTGTTGGTTGAGATTGTTAACCATGTTGGTAGGTTGGCATGGTGTTTCTTGAGTTGCTTAATCACGTTGTCGGTTGCAAAGGAGTTGGTTGAGATTATTAACCATGCTGATAGGTTGGCATGGTGTTACTTGAGTTGTTTAACAATGCTGGTAGGTTGGCATGGTGTTACTTGAGTTGTTTAACAATGCTGGTAGGTTGGCATGGTGTTACTTGAGTTGTTTAACAATGCTGATAGGTTGGCATGGTGTCACTTGAGTTGCTTAATCATGTTGGTAGGTTACTAAGGTGTTGGTTGAGTCGTTTAACAATGCTAGTTTTTTTGCATGGTGTTGGTTGAGTCGTTCAACCATGTTCGTAGGTTGGCATGGTGTTATTTGAGTTGTCTTTCTATGTAGTCGGTTGGACTTGTGTTGGTTGAGTTGTTTGACCATGTTGGTAGGTTGGCATGGTGTTACTTGAGTCGTTTAACCATGTAGTCGGTTTAAATGGTGCTGGTTGAGATTGTTAACCATGTTGGTAGGTTGATATGGTGTTGGTTGAGATGTCAACCAACTTAAGTAGGTAGCTATGGTGTTGCTTGAGTCGTATAAATACGTAAGAAGGTTGCTATGGTGTTCCTTGAGATGTCAATCAATGTTAATAGGTTGCTATGGTATTGCTTGATAGGTTCATTCATGTAAGTAGGTTGCTATGGTATTGCTTGATAGGTTCATTCATGTAAGTAGGTTGCTATGGTATTGCTTGATAGGTTCATTCGTGTAAGTAGGTTGCTATGGTATTGCTTGATAGGTTCATTCATGTAAGTAGGTTGCTATGGTATTGCTTGATAGGTTCATTCATGTAAGTAGGTTGCTATGGTATTGCTTGATAAGTTCATTCATGTAAGTAGGTTGCTATGGTGTTGCTTGAGAGATGGTAATCAATATAAATAGGTTGATATGATGTTGCGTGGGTCTTATAAACATGTAGGTAGGTTGCTATTGAGAGACATGAGATGGCAATTAATTTAGGGAGGTTACCATGTTGTTGTGTGAGTCGTATAACATTGTTGGTAGGTTGTCATGGTGTTGCGTGAGTCATATAACAATGTAAGTAGGTTTCTATGGGGTTGTGTGAGTCGTATACAAATTTAGGTAGGTTGATATGATGTCGCGGGAGCCGTATAACACAGTAGGTAGGTTGCTATTGAGTGACATGAGATGGCAATCAATGTAGGGGGCTTACTATGGTGTTGCGTGAGTCGTATAACATTGTCGGTAGGTTGTCATGGTGTTGCTTGAGATGTTTCACGTAGTTGGAATGTTCGTAAGGAAGCAGTTCTACAGGTTAATATTTTTGGTGGAGCCCCCCCATCTGGGGGGCGGGAGCCCCCAGGGTCACCTCTTTGTCCAAGTTTATTTTTGTCCGTCACGTTCCTACCCTGGGCCTCGTAAACCCACTCTCCACCCTTCCAAGCCTGGGACAGGTCGAACCTTGCCTATTTCGAACCCACTCACCACCAATTTTCTGCGTTGCTTGCGACGCGTCTAGGACTTGATCATTATTCTGAAAAGGGTAATATCTCACCAAATCCAATACTGCTGTCTGCTGCGCAGGCCTGTATGGAAATGTGGCACCCACAACAGTCGCTAATTTTTTGACTCTCATTCGCTCCGGCAACTTAATCAACACGGCCTTCTCCCGTGTCCTCCCTGGCGAGTACATCATGGCGGGGCAGCAAGGATCTAAACGCATGGGCCAGCTTCAAGCCCCAGCTGACGGACTTCTGGTAGGGGCCATATTGGGTTGAGTGAAGCTTATTAAGGGGAGGGGAGGGATTGTATCACTGAATATTCTGCACATTGGTCGAGGGAACGGGGAGGGGAGGGAATGCATCACTAAATATTGCGCATTTTGGTAGGGGCCATATTGGGTTGAGGCGAAGGTTATTAAGGGGATGGGAGGGGTTGTATCACTCAATATTCTGCACATTGGTTGAGGGAACGGGGAGGGGAGGGGATGCATCACTAAATATTGCGCATTCTGGTAGGGGCCATATTGGAGTCTGCTTGGCTGTGATACGGATTCGGGTGGTGGTGGTGGTGGTGCCGTTTTGTGTGTGTGTGTGTTGATGTTGTTGTTGGCGGTGGTGGTGGCGCTGGTGGACGTTTCATTGCGGTTAGTGGGCCATATTGGAGTCTGCTTGTGTGTGTAATAGCTGGCATGCTTGTAGGGTGCTGATGTGTAGGGAAAGGCCAAGTTAGTTAATATTAGTGAATGAACAATATTAGTGAATGTTAGTCAATATTACAGTGACTGACCGTGACCAGATTTGAATGTATTTGAAAGACTAATATTATTGTGACACTATAATAATATTAGTTCATATTAGTTTTTCACACACTCATATTAGTTGCCGTTCCCTACTGATATGAAGCAAGGACTCACAGCCGAGGGGAGAGGGAGAGCTAGTTGGGTGTAGTGCCTGCAGGTAGACTTCTTGCAAGCAGGTTTGTGTTGGTGGGTGGGTGGGTGGGTGGGTGGGGAGAGGGGGGGCTGGTTGGGTGTAGTGCCTGCAGGTAGACTTCTTGCAAGCATTTTTGTGTTGGTGGGTGGGTGGGTGGGGAGAGGGGGGACTGGTTGGGTGTAGTGCCTGCAGGTAGACTTCTTGCAAGCAGGTTTGTGTTGGTGGGTGGGTGGGTGGGTGGGGAGAGGGGCGGCTGGTGGGTGTAGTGCCTGCAGGTAGACTTCTTGCAAGCAGGTTTGTGTTGGTGGGTGGGTGGGTGGGTGGGGAGAGGGGCGGCTGGTTGGGTGTAGTGCCTGCAGGTAGACTTCTTGCAAGCAGGTTTGTGTTGGTGGGTGGGTGGGTGGGTGGGGAGAGGGGTGGGGAGAGGGGCCATATTGGAGTCTGCTTGGGTGTATAATAGCTGGCATGCCTGAAGGGTGCTGATATGAAGCAAGGGGCGAAGGGGTCAAGCTTGCGAAGTTGGGTGCAGTGATGGATGGATGAGAGGTCCTTCACCTAGGAAGGGGGAGGGGGGTGGGGTGGGGGCGCAGCTGTGTGGGTGTGTGGGTGGGTGTGGGTGTGGGGGGGGGGGGCAGGCGAAGAGGTCAAGCTTGTGCAGTTGGGATGCAGTGATGGAGGATAAGAGATCCTTCACCTGGGGTGGGGGTGGTGTGTGGGTGGTGGTGAGTGTGTGGGTGGTGGTGGTGGTGTGTGTGTGTGGGGGGGGGGGGGGGGGGGGAGGGGGGGATGCAGCTGTGTCTGTGTTTGTGTGTGGGTGTGTAAGGGTGGTGGTGGTGTGTGGGTGGTGGTGAGTGTGTGGGTGGCGGTGGTGTGTGTGTGGGGGGGGGGGGGGGGGGGGGGGATGCAGCTGTGTCTGTGTTTTTGTGTGTGTGTAAGGGTGGTGGTGGTGGCGGTGTGGGGGGGGGGATGCAACTGTGTTTGTGTGGGTGTTTGTGTGGGTGGTGCTAGGCTGTGATATGGGTTTGGGCTGCTGCTGTTTCTGCTGTTGTGGTTGAGGGTTCAGTTGCTTGGTTGTACTTGTGCTCAGTGTTGGTTGCTGATGGTTGAAGTCATGATGGTATCGCTTTTAGTGGTGGTGTTCAGTACCCCGTAGTCAGTTGAGTGATGGTGAACACTCAACCAACCTACCAAGGACCCTCCAGCTTTGAACTCCTCCTATCGCTCCGCCCCTCACCAACTGTACACCTATCGCTCTGCCCCTCAACAACTGTACACCTATCGCTCTGCCCTTCACCAACTGTACACCTATCGCTCTGCCCCTCACCAACTGTACACCTATCGCTCTGCCCCTCACCAACTGTTCACCTATCGCTCTGCCCCTCACCAACTGTACACCTATCGCTCTGCCCCTCACCAACTGTACACCTATCGCTCTGCCCCTCACCAACTGTTCACCTATCGCTCTGCCCCTCACCAACTGTACACCTATCGCTCTGCCCCTCACCAACTGTACACCTATCGCTCTGCCCCTCACCAACTGTGCACCTATCGCTCTGCCCCTCACCAACTGTTCACCTATCGCTCTGCCCCTCACCAACTGTACACCTATCGCTCTGCCCCTCACCAACTGTACACCTATCGCTCTGCCCCTCACCAAGTGTACACCTATCGCTCTGCCCCTCACCAACTGTACACCTATCGCTCTGCCCCTCACCAACTGTACACCTATCGCTCTGCCCCTCACCAACTGTACACCTATCGCTCTGCCCCTCACCAACTGTACACCTATCGCTCTGCCCCTCACCAATTGCAGTCCAACAAAGACACCACCACTTCCTCAGCATTCCAACTCACGCACTCTCGACCGGGGACTGTGTCTCTAGCCATGACCGAGAACGACGAGGATCCCAGCTTGAGGGATGATGCGCAGTACCGAAACCTGGAGTTCATGATTACCACAGGTAATTCAGGCTATTTTGGGTAATTTCGGGCTATTTCAGGCTATTTCGGGTTATTTCAGGCTTTACGTGTAGATTGTTTGGGTTTCAGTTCATCAATGTTTTTACCTTCTTTTAGCCCTTCCTGTCACGGTTGGGCAAGTCCCTTCAGCCTATGTAGCCTACCCTTGGATTGTAGCATACATACACATACAGATAACAAGTGTAGTTCTTCCCTACTTCCCTACCTGTCTGCCTTCCTCCCTCCCTCCCTACCTGTCTGCCTGTCTGTTTATTTACTTAGGAATGGGGAGGATAACACATGTAACAAAGCTAATGCCATGCTAATTCTCTACCTGTCTTCCTGCCTACCTACCTACCTGTCTGCCTATCTATCTTTTTATTTATTAGCTTCGAAAAATCGGAGGATAACACAAGTAACAAGGGTAGTACTTGCCTACCTGTCTGTCTGTCTGTCTGTTTGTCTGTCTGTCTACCTGCCTACCTACCTACCTACCTGTCTACCTATCTGTTTATTTACTTAAGAATGGGGAGGGTAACAAAGGTAACAAGTGTAGTGCTTACCTACTTCCCTACCTGTCTGCCTCCCTACCTGCCTCCCTCCCTCTCTATCTGTCTGCCTACCTACCTACCTACCTGTCTGCCTATTTATTTATTTATTTATTAACTTAAGAATGGGGAGGATAACACAGGTAACAAGTGTAGTGCTTACCTACCTACCTATGTACCAACCTGGAAATTGGGGGCGATTGCAGCAGTATTTTTATTTGAAGCTAAAAACAGCAGCTTCTCGGCAGCTCCTCCGACTGGCTATTCAGCCAAAGCTAATGCAACCTAGTGTGTCTGGAAGCTGACAGAATCCGCCGGCCAGAAGTGTCCAAATCTTGGGGCTTAGCCCAGTGGCTGGCTCAGGGAGCTGCCTAGAAGCTGCTGCTCTTAGCTAAAATAAAAAAGGACGAAAGCTGATACTCCTGTGCCAACCAAGCCCGAGCCCTGATTATTCCATCCATCAACTTATTGATCCATTTATCCATCCATCCATCCATCCATTTACCCATGCGTCAATGACATGCTAGGCAAACAATTGACAACCAGCGAAGCCATGATTGTGCCGTAATACGCTGGTAAGATAACCACAACAATTAGACCCTTGTTTTGCCTAACAACAACAACAACAACAACGACCGGTAAATCAACTGGCGACTTACCTTTTAAAACGACCACAACCGGTAGATTTTCGTGGGTATTTTACCCATGATATCTCGCTGGACTGTCGACCCAATCCAAACTCGCGATTTGATTGTTTGGCTGGCGAGACTGTCACTGCGCTGTCAACGCGTTCCACCAACTAAAGTCGAACTCTTGGTATAGAATTTAAGAATGTTGAGCTCCTTGGCCTGAAATCTGAGAATTCTGGGAGATTTGGCCTGAAAACAAGGATTAAGTTGGACTTCTGAACCTAATTCATTTCCCGAATTGCTATAAACGGTATCAACATTGTGTGTTCTTGTTTGTATTCACTGCAGGGCCTACGGTGACTACGGCTAGCTCCGGCTTACGCTGTGGTGTCCTTAACTTCACGTCCTGAGAGTGACTGCATTACTCGGATGTAACAATTTCAATTGCAATTGCAGGGCCTGGTCCTGTCCCACGCTTAGACGGCAACAATATTGTGTTTGGTCGAGTCCTCGAAGGCATGGGCGCCGTCAGCGCTATCACCACTGTAAGTGCATTTCAGATGAGTGAGAAATTTGTGTTTATCTAGTATATGCAAGGTACTCTGTTGATGCCTCTGTGTTGTTGTTACCATCACCACTATCACCACTGTAAGTGTGGTTCAGATGAGAGAGTCACCATGCCTCTTTAGTTTGTCCCAAGACTTTTTAAATAGTTAAATATGATGTAAACAAAGCTATACCCAAGAGGAGGACGATAGTAGAAAACGAGTTTGGTGGTGCGACGCAGGTTTTTGCTGAACTGAACCCCAGGTGTTACACCCAGAGCAGGTACTTGAGGAATTTGTGTTTATCTAGTAAATACTAGGTGCTCTGTTGATGCTGCTGTGTTGTTGTTACCATCAGCGCTGTCACCACTGTAAGTGTATGCCTCCTTATGTCTATCTAGTTTATGCTAGGTACTCTGTTGATGCTGCTGTGTTGTTGTTACCGTCAGCGCGTCACACTGTAAGTGTATGCCTCCTTAATGTCTTTTCTAGTTTATGCTAGGTGCTCTGTTGATGCTGCTGTGTTGTTGTTACCGTCAGCGCTGTCACCACTGTAAGTGTATGCCTCCTTATGTCTATCTAGTTTATGCTAGGTACTCTGTTGATGCTGCTGTGTTGTTGTTACCGTCAGCGCTGTCACCACTGTAAGTGTATGCCTCCTTATGTCTATCTAGTTTATGCTAGGTACTCTGTTGATGCTGCTGTGTTGTTGTTACCGTCAGCGCTGTCACCACTGTAAGTGTATGCCTCCTTATGTCCATCTAGTTTATGCTAGGTACTCTGTTGATGCTGCTGTGTTGTTGTTACCGTCAGCGCTGTCACCACTTTAAGTGTATGCCTCCTTATGTCTATCTAGTTTATGCTAGGTACTCTGTTGATGCTGCTGTGTTGTTGTTACCGTCAGCGCTGTCACCACTTTAAGTGTATGCCTCCTTATGTCTATCTAGTTTATGCTAGGTACTCTGTTGATGCTGGTGTGTTGTTGTTACCGCCAGCGCTATCACCACAGTAAGTGTATGCCTCCTTGTGTTTATCTAGTATATACTATGGGCTACTCTTTTTAATGGTCAAAGCAGGGGCCACCCCCCGGGGGGTGGTAGTAAGACAGCTTTACACACACACCCTACGCCCCCCCCTTCCCTACCCTATGGGCAAAGCTTACATGGGCAGCGGGGGTGGGAAATTAGCCCTAGTTAATAGTCACTCCGTTGATGTAGCTGTGTTGTTACCGTCACCACTATCACCACGGTAAGTATATGCCTCCTTGCGTTATTTTGTGGTTACCAAGCATCATCATTGCATGTCATTGTCATCATTGTTGGTCATCATTGTTGGTCATCATTGTTGGTCATCATTCTCGGTCATCATTGTTGGTCATCATTGTTGGTCGTCATTGTTGGTCATCATTCTTGGTCATCATTGTTGGTCATCATTGTTGGCATTGTTGATGTTGTTGTTACTGTCAGTACTATCACGTCAGTATGTATGGACAGTATGAATACCTGTTTGTGGCCATCAAAAGGTTACCAGGCAGCGGCTTGATGCTGTTATATTGTGATAGGTCTATTATATTGTGATGGGCCTGTTATATTGTGATAGGTCTATTATATTGTGATGGGCCTGTTATATTGTGATAGGTCTATTGTATTGTGATGGGCCTGTTATATTGTGATAGGTCTGTTATATTGTGATGGGCCTGTTATATTGTGATAGGTCTATTATATTGTGATGGGCCTGTTATATTGTGATAGGTCTATTATATTGTGATGGGCCTGTTATATTGTGATAGGTCTGTTATATTGTGATGGGCCTGTTATATTGTGATAGGCCTGTTATAGTGTGCTGTTAGGTGTGCTGTTAGTTGTGTGTGTGTGGACAGTCAAGTGGGTAAAAGAGTAGCCAAATAGGCCCAATAGACTTGCCCAACCTCAATATTGGTAAAGGCTGTGTACAAAACAAGCACTGGTGAACTGAACCCCAGCAAAATTGTATTCAACGGGGGCCGGGAGTTTGTGCTATGCAGATGATTTAATTTCCATTGTTTTGTTGTGTTGTTCTCGCCCTAGTCAGAGGCTCTTCTGGTCCCAAGTATATAGGTTGGTATCGAGTTGCTTGAGTTGTGTAACAATGTTGGTAGGTTGGCTTCGTGTTACTCAAGTTGTTTGACAATGTTGGTGGGTTGGCATGGTGTTACTCCGGTTGATTTGCATTGTGGATAGGTTGGCATCAAGTTGCTTGAGTTGTTTAATAACGTGGATAGGTTGGCATGGTGTTACTCCAGTTGTTTGACAATGTTGGTAGGTTGGCATCAAGTTGCTTGAGTTGTTTAACAATGTGGATAGGCTGGCATGGTGTTACTCCAGTTGTTTGACAATGTTGGTGGGTTGGTATCAACTTGCTAGGGTTGTTTAACCATGTTGGTAGGTTGGCATGGTGTTACTCGAGTTGTTTGACAATGTAGGTGGGTGGGTATCGAGTTCCTAAAGTTTCCAAGCATATAATGAAAGACAGGTTTATCCATGTACTGCAGTATTGTTTCTTCATGTACTGCTGTTTTGTTTCTTTATGTACTGCAGTATTGTTTCTGAATGTACTGCCGTTTTGTTTCTTGATGTGCTGCTGTTTTGTTTCTGAATGTACTGCCGTTTTGTTTCTTCATGTACTGCTGTTTTGTTTCTTCATGTACTGCTGTTTTGTTTCTGAATGTACTGCCGTTTTGTTTCTTAATGTACTGCCGTTTTGTTTCTTAATGTACTGCCGTTTTGTTTCTTAATGTACTGCCGTTTTGTTTCTTAATGTACTGCCGTTTTGTTTCTTAATGTACTGCCGTTTTGTTTCTTCATGTATTACCGTTTTGTTTCTTCATGTACTGCCGTTTTGTTTCTTCATGTACTGCCGTTTTGTTTCTTAATGTACTGCCGATTTGTTTCATAGTGTACTGCAGTTTTGTTTCTTCATGTACTGCCGTTTTGTTTCTTCATTCACTGCCAGTCTATGAGGGTAGTTAAGAGTGGAGGCTCGCCCAGTTTAGGGTGTCAAGTTTAAGACTCACCTTCTTTGATCATGATATAATGTTGTATGTTTCAGTGATTTTTATTTCAAATCTGAAAGTGGCTTTTTTCTAGCTGTATGGGTTAGGGCCTCCTCCAGGGACAACGTTTGAGCAATTTTCTAGCTTTTTGTAGTTTTTTAGAGGCATGTAGGGTACAAACATTTTTTTAAAAATTTTTATAGCGATAATTTCGCTAAAACGGGGTCAAAACTAGCGATCGGTATATTTGGCGGAAAAAGAAATCCCTAGTCTGTACATATGTATGTAACAGTCCAGGGATAGGCCAAATAGGCTTAAGGGACTTGCCTAACTGTGTTAGGAAGGGCTTAAAAAGAAAAAGCACTGATGGACTGAACCCCGAACAATCGTTTTACTGGCAGGGGCCCTTAGTTCGTGCTGCAGTGATCATTCAATTCTACAATATAATTGCTGTATATACACCATTGTTGCATCTACTGTTGCCTGCAGGTCCCAACTTTCAAACCATTGGGAAAGACCATAGCTTCATTGAATGCCTTTGCATCGTCCATTGGTGACGATCGGGCTGTGGGAGTGCGCAGGAAATATGGCAAACCCTTGAAGGCTGTCCTTATAACCGGCTGTGGAGAGCTGCCTGTTGGGGATGCGGACATGAGCTAGTAGAAGATGAGGTCGATTGAAGCTGCCATTGTTTGTCAATGATTGTATGCAGGGATTGGATCAAGTATAATCCGATCGGAATGCTTTGATTTGAATGGATTCTGTTTCTGCCTAAGTCGACTAGCCGCCTTAACGGCTGGAGCCATGTAACCACGTTAAATTAAAGCTCAAGTAGAAGAAGAAGAAGAAGAAGATCATAGATAAATAGTTGTTACAGTCAAGGGGTAGAATTGCCCAACCATGACAGGAGGGGCTATAACGAAAAAGCAGGGCTAAAGCTATAATGAGGGGCTATAACGAAAAATAATGAAGAAGAAGAGGAACAATGTCACATGGTTCTATCCGTCTTCATGTGTCTTTCCGCGTAACCCAGTTAATGTAGGAGAAGAAGAAGAAAACAAATTGTTTTACTTGGTTCTATACGTCTTCATGTGTCTATCCATGTGCACAATACAGTTCATCCCCCCGTGCGATACCCACAGTAACCAGGAAGTATATCCTTCAGGATTTGAAATGAGCTAGTAGGCTAGGCAAGCTAGTGAGCGCAAAAGCTGGAATGGCCAGCTTCCCAATTTACATTACATTACATAAATGCTCTATTAAGCTGTGATGTTGGCCCAGCGGCTGGTAAAGAGAGCGGTGTGGAAGCTGTTGCTCTTAGCCAGAAAATGGGGTCCAGGATGCTGTGCTGGAACTAGGATTGGGGGTCCAATCTGGGGAGTAGGCTCTGCCTTCCTCATTGGATTTTGGTAGAGCCCCCTATAGTAAAATGGATTTACCACACAGACCTCTGGCTAGATATCCTTGTGGTAACTTTAACTTGATTACATATATTCAGCCAGCAATTTGGTAGCTAGCCAATGTCCTTGTGGTTCATCCACTATATTATTCACCCCTTTGGCGGGTTCACCCTGTTGTTTGTTTGTTTGTTTGTCTGACCACCTGTCGCTTCGGCAGCTAGATCCTTTGCAGTGTCTGTCCTACTGTTTCTTTTGGGGGGCTCGCGTAGCAGCTTCCACCCAGCTCCATTGACCAGCCACTGGGTCAGGCCCAGACCTTTCAGCTTCATTGGAATGCCTGTCATGTCAGATTTCAGGCGCACAAGCTAAGTTTTAGAGAATTTGTACAAGGTATTGCATGTTTGGGCTGGGCGGTAAGTGCCGTTCAGGTCGAGGCCTCCAGGTGGCCACGCTGGCGGTCCGCGTCTGCTGTTCACCTGCTGCCTTCGATCTCGGTCTGTGCGCAAGCGCGAGGGTCGGCAGAAACGCCAAACAGTTGAGTGGACGCATTAAGCGTATTGCAGTCGCGGAAGGAGGGTTATTCGCATTGCATGTGGATATCTTGGGATGCTGGCGGTATAACCTCAGTTGGCGTGGCTTGATGACATTTGGCGCTCAGGGGCCCACCCCACCCACGGAGTGTGGGTAGGATCCGTGCTTATTATAGCCAAGTGCCCAAGGGGATTGTTTCGTCCATTGTGATGCTTACATGTTTTCGCCTCGAATTTTTGACAACAATTATGCTCCCAAACCTACACATGCGCGCATGTTTGGATGGTAACAAATTTGAAATGTTGAAAAATGTTACACGTTACCGTAATTGTAGCTTTTGGCCCAAGAAGCACAAACCTTAGCTCCTTTTCTTGAATTGCGATGCTCATATGTGCTCTGGTGAGAATATGTCCGGTATAGATAAGTCTTGTATGTGTTATCATACGGTATATATAATGTTCATGGGCATGGGGTGTTATCATGGGGACAGAGATATAGTGGAATCATGGGGACAGGTTGGTTGCATGACTGCTGAGGGGTTGGTTTCATGATTGCAAATGTTGCAGGGATGGCAGTTGGAGTATGGGTCAATAATCGAATGTAATGGGAGTGAGAGTGGAGTAAGAAACACAGTTCTGGTGTAATGCTAGCTGGAGTTGGTGGTTGGACCCAGTGAAAGCAAACGGGCTGGCCCCCTCAACCTCACGCCTCGTAACAAGGCGTACTATTTATTTATTTGTAGCCGGGCTGGGAGTAAGGAACAAAGGCCTGGTGTAGTGAGTCACTCATCATTGTCCACCCCCTATCCTCTAGGGAGAATTGAACAAAGGCAGTGCGTTTCTTTCCGGCTACCGGTAGCAGCTTCTGGGCAGCTCCCTGAGCTTGCCACCCAACTTAGTCCACAAACTTCATTCGTTCTGGCAATCTGGTAATGCCAGTTTCTAGGTGCACTTTAATAAGGTATTTATGAAGATCATAGCCTCAGTAAGTAAATACCATAATAAATGAAGAAGGCACAAGCAGACAAGATTCCAGCAATAATAAGACCGGCCGGTAAGGATTTGATTGTTGGGCTTGATGCTCTGAGTTGCCTGCGTTGGCAACCCTCCCCTAAGAGGAAGCAATTTCGTGGGGACACCTGGAAATCAGGGACCGTGACCAAAGCGAACAAGTCTTTCCGACCTGGAATTGTGATGGCGCCCCGCCTGAGGCGGCAAGGAACGGAATCTGAAGGAAATGTACGAGGATTACCAGTACTTGACACCTACCATTACATATTGTAGTTCCACTACAGATGAGTCCCAGGACGGACTCCTAGAGAAGGGAAGAGTGAAACGGGACGGTTGGACACATGTACAGCGGAATGAGTACCGCACTCAGACATCTTATGAACTCCTTTGGCGAATGTGGCAATGGTAAAGTAACGTTACATGTTGTTACAGACCAAGTCTGGTGATCACACTTTTGATCTAGAGCTTTACTAGCCCTGACACCTGTTTGCCTACTCTTTGGTCATATTCTGCTGTGGTTCCGTATCCCCGTGCTGCCTTCCTTCTTGCTCAGGATGGCTGAATAAACAAGGACAGTGGTGCATTTCTTCCATTTAATTACATTGGCTGTTTTGACAGTAGATAACGAGTTCAACAATGAACCAAGGCCTCATATAAAAACTAGGAATGCATTGGTTTAGAGCATTACATGGGCATGGAACATGGAAATAGCATGAAAAACGGTGATAAATACAGCAACCACAACACGCAACTGTCACGTCCCCTTATCAATGTTATGAGGGCAGGCTAGATATGTTGAGACCACAGTTCTCCACAAATCAAATTACGGTAGGCAATTAGTGGTCCAGAAGAAATGACTCCCGAGTACAACTGTACTCCTCAGCCTCCATGAGATGACTCGGGGGCATCTCATGACAAGACTTCTATCATATTATTGGTATGTCATCGATGTGACTTTGGTGCCTTGGCTCATGTTGATCATATCTGTGCACCTGTCTCTATAGCCCTACGGAGAGTGCTCCTCCTGTGATGGTCCGGGTACTCCCAACCCTTCACCTTGCTTGCCAGTACCTTTAATGCTTGTCGCTCTTGGACTTCTTAGACTTCTTAGACTTCTTAGTCTTGTCCTTCTTGGATTTCTTAGACTTCTTAGTCTTGTCCTTCTTAGACTTCTTAGATTTCTTAGTCTTATCAGACTTCGACTTGTCGCTGCTGCTGGACTTGTCAGCGTATTTAGACAATAACCTCCTGTAATGCTTCACGTAATCGCCCATCTTGTCAGTATACATCTCAGACTTGTCAGACTTGTCAGACTTGTCAGACTTTTCAGGCATGTGTCCGTCCTTGTCAGACTTGTCAGACTTGTCAGGCATGTGTGTGTCCTTGTCACTCTTGTCAGACTTGTCGCTGCTAGAAGACTTGTCCGACTTGTCAGACTTGTCGCTGCTGGTAGATTTGTCAGACTTGTCAGGCATATGTGTGTCCTTGTCAGACTTGTCAGACTTGTCAGGCATGTGTGAGTCCTTGTCAGACTTGTTAGACTTGTCACTGCTAGTAGACTTTTTACTGTCCTTGTCGCTCTTGTCAGACTTGTCACTGCTGTAAGACTTGTCGCTGTCAGTCATGTCAGTGTCAGTAGTCTCGGATTTACCAGGGGAGTAAGGGTGGACAGGTCTGGGGCTGGCTTTTTTCTCTGTCTTGCTGGGAATGTAAGCTGTGGCATCAGCTTGGGGCAGTAGGTTGGCACCAAGGCACAACATGAGGGCGATTGCAAGGAGCAAGGCTGCCCCGGTCATTCTTGAGGCATTTTTCATTGTTACACAATTCAGGGTTCATCTGTGAAGGCACGCAGTGAACAGTTTTGAAGTGTGTGAAGGGATAAGAATAGAGAACGACAATATGAGAGCATATGTTATCATATGATGCCAGCAGTCTGACTAGGCTATAGTTACCAGTTATATACATCATATGATGCAATTGTTATTATATCACACTCGCCTTTCGTCAACATCATATGATATGCCAGTCCCTAGGTAAGGGCATTCATTCTTACTTCAATAGAAAAACAGGTATACCATTATATTTGTCCCAATTAGCGTTCATCCTGGTGCCTGCGGACAAATTACTGGATATATCGGATAAATGAACGAACAAACTAGCAAACACGCAGACAGACAGACAAATAAATTTATTAATTTAGTTCATGGATGGGGGGGGGGGGAGACTGGATGGATCAAATTATCAAATTAAATTGCGTAGCAGCGTTTTGTGAATTATTTAGCAGTGGTGGGCTATGCGATGCACCAAATAAGCAGTCACAGCCATCTATTAGTATTAATATATTATCCAGGCCAGTCTGGGCCATGTATTAATATTATGTTATTCTATCAGAGCTGACAGCTTCTTGTATGATTATGTATTTATGTTGCAGTCCAGGGTGTAGACAATTCGGATGACGGTTTAATATCTGATTTTGTTTTGAAAGTTGTGAAAAGGAATTTCACCCCAGCAGGTGGGTCTCCCGACACAATCCAGGGACATCGAGGATACAGTTCTAATGGCGTTGTCACTCCAGCAAAAGAGTAGGCGCACTTGGGGGAGATTTCTCTGGTTGATTTTGAAAGGCTTGCATGTGATCCTTTGTGGTATTCATATGATTTGCACCGTCTCACAATTTATGTGATCCCGGTCATCGTTTCACTGGGTCCGTCGTTCAGTCCTTGCAATTATATCCTGACGATGTTAACTCACCAGGGGGGCAGTGGGTCGCTTCCAGAAACAAGATGCAAAGATCCTCGAGTATTCGACTGTTACAGCACCTGTGTCAGTTATCAGTTATCGAAGTACTGTTAGGCTCTGCAGACGGGTTTATATAGCCTTGGGCGGACTTACACCAGGCTGCTGCGTCACTGTGTGGGTTCTAGTACCAGGGCTCAGGACTGCAGGAAAACATGATCATTGTTGCATCATTGCATGGTACTCTTATTTTACAGTACCATAGTACAGTAGAATAAGTTGTTGCAAGTTGTAGCAACTAGTTACGTAGTACTTCGTTAATTTGTTGTCTAGCTTCTCAGGGTCATATCCAACAATCAAGATATGGTTCTTATCCAACCCACAACACTCGTTTGGATTACCTTATGAGCCCAATATTGGGATGGATTTTGGATGCAAGTGTATTTCTCAAGATCGAGTGCTACGGACTACCTTGTCATAGTCTCGCTCCAAGTCACGCCATGCACCTTAACTACCGTACGGTGTGGGTTTGGAGCTCCCCGAAACCTTTAGGCCAACACGGGCCAGCATCCTCTCGAACATACCGGGATACATCCGATACATTCGTTGGTCGTCATTTCGTCAACCTGTAGCGGTGATCCATGCGACTCAAGTTCGGAAATGGACTGAAATGCGAGAAGTGGTGCATCCGTTTGCATGTGTGGATGAAGGAAGTGTCTGGAGAATTCGGGATACGCACTTACCAACTGATAACGCGTAGGACGCGCTGTCAGGTAAGACATCGCAGACGAATTCGCCTGGTGTTTGTTGCACATCTGATTAATTCAGTGATTCCGGAAGGGCTTGGGTCAGATATACCTCAGTGCCCGTACCACCAGATGTACCCGTTGTACCGATGCCTCCCCTCCCTGCACACACATGATCACATATTTTCGAAGTGAAAAATATAAATGGAGTGATTTTTGGAGGGTTGATAGTGCCCCCCCCCCCCCCCCCCCCCCCCCACACACACACACACTCATATTTCCATCCCCATCCCCATTTGGTAGCTTGTCATCGTGCATTGTTGCCTTGATAATCCCCATCGCACGGACACCCAATTACCCCAACACACATATACACGCACAACACCACTACCAACCTATGAAGCTACCCCATGCTTGCATATATGCCCCCCCCCCCCCCCCCCCCCCCCCCCCCCCCCTTTGATGGATGCGCTAGTACAAGAAAACGGGCTTGCCCCCTCAACCTCACGCCTCGTTATAAGGTGTACTATTTACTTATGGATCAGAAAGGAGTACCTCTCGTTCTGGCAGAATTTGCAGGTGCTGTGATATGGTGGTTGACGGTACAAGAGTGGTCGAAGATGAAATGCAATTAACATTCAAATGTCCGTTACACGCCGAGGATAGTTTTGATACAATGGAAATTGAACCTGAATTGGTGGATCAAGACTCCAGCATGAAGCTGGTCATGAATCATGATTCCTTTGAAGGACGGAAATACTTATCACAATTTATTACAAAATATGTTAATAACCGTACAATTAAATGATTATCCCAGATGAGATGATGATTATTTATTTATATTGTACAATTAAATGATCACTACAGCACAAAGTCAGGTCCCCCGTCGGCAAAACTACTGTTTGGGGTTCAGTTCATCAATGCCTTTTCTTTTAATGCCCTTCCTATCACGGTTGAGCAGGTCCCTTAAGCCTACTTGGCCTACCCCTGGACTGTAACATACATACATACATACATACATACATACATACATACTATTTAGTTATTGACGTCCCTTCGGCTTAATTGGCTACCCCCTGGACAGCAACAATGTAACATGCATTAATGTGAACATTGCGTCAAACAATACCGGGAAGTAGCAGCTAACATTATATGGCAGCTGCTTGTAAAACAGCTTCACCTGCTTGTCAACTGCTTGTAAAACAGCTTCAACTCTAACTGACTAACTTATTATAATGTTTGTAACACAAGCTTGGTGGTTGGCCCCAGTGCAAGCAAACGGGCTGGTCCCCCCTGCCTCACGCCTCGTAATAAGAGGTACTACTTACTTATTGTATACACAAGCGTGCATGGCTGACAAATGCTCTCATTTACGGGTATGAGCACCAGCTTCTAGGCATCTCTCCTATATTGTAGAATGAAATTATCACTGTAGCACGAACTCAGGGCCCCCGTCGGTAAAACGATTGTTTGGGGTTCAGTTCATCAGTCCTTTTTCTTTTTTAAGCCCTTCCTAACACGGTTGGGCAAGTCCCTTTAGCCTATTCGGCATACCCCTGGACTGTAACATACATATAGGAATCTCCCCTGACTGGCTATTCAGATAAACCTAACGCACCCTAGTGCGCCTTGAAGCTGACATAATCAGCTGTCTATGACTGCTATTTCCACAATATGGGAGATTAGCTCAGTGGCTGGCTTAAAGAGCTTCCTGAGCTGCCTAGGATCTGCTAAGAACAGCAGAAACGTATGTATTCACAGTCTTTCAGACCTGCCGCCTAGGAAGAGGTTGAGATCTTCCCTCCGTGCTGTCGCACGGTAGTCCGAGCTCAGGCGCAGTAGCGGCCTGGAAAAAAAAACCCAACATAGTAACCATTCTCCAGTGCAAGCGAACGATTTATTAATACATATAGAATCTGGCGAGAAAAGCCGGAAAGAAAAGCCATGCGACTGACAATCCCCTCAGACTCGCGGGCGTGTGTGTGAGGCTGAAGCAGCAGGGATGACCCCAGACCTGCTGCGTTGTGCGTTGGACCCATGAGTTGGGGTAGCTCCCAAAGACATTCCCATCCCTGCTCCGTTGCCCGATACGGCAGCGTTGGCGGTCAGCCCTGCAACGTTCTTCAGCATTGCTCGTGCTCGCTGCTTCTCCATCACTAACAGTTCTATCTTCCGTCGCCAGTCATGCACCTGGGTTAAAAACATTGTTTTGGATTTGATGGGTTTGATGGGGAAAATGGGAATTTGATGGGTTTGATGGGTTTGATGGGTTTGATGGATTTGATGGGTTTGATGGGTTTGATGGATTTGATGGGTTTGATGGGGAAAATGGGATTTTGATGGGTTTTATGGGGAAAATATTGTGTTGGATTAAATGGGTTAAGAATAAGGATGGTGGTGGATTTTTTTTAAGTTGTGAAAGGTATTTCAACCCAGGAGGTGGGTCTCGCTACACACACTGATGAAGGAGGAATGGGAGGCAGGGAATGAGTTGGTACATTTTAAAGAATTGTATGATTAAATTATTACTGTAGCACGAATTCAGGGCCCCCAAAGGTAAAACGATTGTTTGGGGTTCAGTTCATCAAATGCTTTTTCTTTTTAGCCCTTCCTGTCACGGTTGGGCAAGTCTATTGTGAATTTGTGATGCATGTGTATGTGTATGTTTGTATATGATGTACGTGTATGTGTATGTTTGTGCATGTGTATGACGTCTGTGTCTGGGTATGATGTATGTGTATGTCGATGGTGCATGTGCATGTGTATGATGTATCTGATGTATGTATGTGTATGTTTAAGTTTATGGTTGCGTTTTCGTGGAATCATTCTAGTGATGGTAGCAAGAGTGATACACTCTCTTTTGTTGGAAGAAGCTACTGGCTGTAGAAAAGATGGTGACAGACACGGATCGTTTTTCAAATCTGAAAGTGTTTTTTTCTAAATTTATGGTTTTAGGCCTCCCCAGGGACAGCATTTTATAGCTTTTTATAGCTAATTAGGGCCATTTACGGCCAGTTTGTTTTGTATACCGGCAATTTGGGCCAAAACGGAGTCAGGTAAGGTAGCGATCGCTATGTATAACGGCAAACAAATTCTGGGTCACAGGGCAAAAATATTGAATCCGCTGTTGCTGCATACCTAAATAAGATGTAGATCGTCTATGTTTTTGTGCTTGTGTATATATATATATAAGTTCATGTTAATATTTGCATTAAGATCATTATATTTTCATTGAGCTTATGTCTGATGTCTCATACTATATAAAAACACATACAAGCAGGTTCATCCGTTTCAACTATTGTTACACGACAGTGTCATCGACAGGCCATTGTTGGCCCAAGACAAGCCTGCTCCACAACATCCGGGAGGGGTTTTCCAACAAATCCTCAGAAAAGGCAAAATTGAAGCTAGCAAGCAAGATTGCATCAAGCAAGCATGATTATCAGCACTAATTCCATATGATATATACTGATTCACAAACCCTACCTGCTTCTCAGCATCTGCAACCTCGTGCTTGTGTCGAATGTTGCGACTGCTGCTGCTGCTGCTGCTGCTGCCCCTCCTCCTCCTCCTGCTCACCCACCCCACCCCACCCATCACTCACACCTCGCACGCCACACACCACAACCCCGCCACCGCACCCATGCCACCCCTTGTAGTCCGGTAATATATACTTATTGGCAAACCATACCTGCTTCTCAGCATCTGCAACCTCGTGCTTGAGTCGAATGTAGTCCATGATACATGGGTTGTCACTGCAGCAGACAGAGTGATCATAATGGTGATAATGGTGGTGGGGATGGTGATGGTGGTGATGATGATGGTGATTATGGTGGTGGTGATGGTGATGGTGATAATGATGGTGGTCATGGTGGTGATGATGATGGTGGTGATGTTGGTGGTGATGGTGATGATGATGGTGGTGATGGTGATAATGATGGTGGGGATGGTGGGGATGATGATGGTGGTGATGTTGGTGGTGATGGTGATGATGATGGTGGTGATGGTGATGATGATGGTGGTGATGGTGGTGATGGTGATGATGATGGTGGTGATGGTGGTGATGGTGATGATGATGGTGGTGATGGTGGTGTTGTTGCTCGCAAAAAACAGTTATTTGGGGCAGTGGCATAGGCACCCTCTATGATACAGGGGTTGTCACTGCGGCAGACAGAGTGATCATAATGGTGATGGTGATGATGGTGGTAATGGTGATGGTGGTGATGATGATGGTGGTGATGGTGATGATGATGGTGGTGATGGTGGTGTTGTTGCTCGCAAAAAACAGTTATTTGGGGCAGTGGCATAGGCACCCTCTATGATACAGGGGTTGTTACTGCGGCAGACAGAGTGATCATAATGGTGATGGTGATGATGGTGGTAATGGTGATGGTGGTGATGGTGATGATGATGGTGGTGTTGGTGATCGCAAAAATAGTTATTTCAGGCAGTGACATAGGAACCCTTTATGATACAGGGGTTGTCACTGCGGCAGACAGAGTGATCATAATGGTGATGGTGGTGATGGTGATGATGATGGTAGTGTTGGTGATCGCAAAAATAGTTATTTCAGGCAGTGACATAGGAACCCTTTATGATACAGGGGTTGTCACTGCGGCAGACAGAGTGATCATAATGGTGATGGTGGTGTTGGTGATCGCAAAAATAGTTATTTCAGGCAGTGACATAGGAACCCTTTATGATACAGGGGTTGTCACTGCGGCAGACAGAGTGATCATAATGGTGATGGTGGTGATGGTGATGATGATGGTGGTGTTGGTGATCGCAAAAATAGTTATTTCAGGCAGTGACATAGGAACCCTTTATGATACAGGGGTTGTCACTGCGGCAGACAGAGTGATCATAATGGTGATGGTGGTGTTGGTGATCGCAAAAATAGTTATTTCAGGCAGTGACATAGGAACCCTTTATGATACATGGGTTGTCTCTGCGGCAGAAAAAACATTAAGATTGTTACACCCGAGGTGTACAAGGAAAACTATGAGCGACAGAAGGGATCAACAAAATTGCCGTCCAGTGGTGCAGAACAAATGAAAATTGTTACGCTTTGCCATGGGGCGTGAGTTCGAAGGAACCTTTCCGTTTGATTGCTCTGGGGAATGGTTACTGTGGGTTTTGCTTCCGCAGACCGCTACTGCGCCTGAGCCCGGAGTACCACGTGACAGCACTGATTGTGGCATAAACATATATGCAGAAGGTCAGCTGCGGCGTACAGGAGTGTCCCCTTAATACCACGCCCTTCCAGGCATTATCTTTGTTTATATATGCAGAAGGTGTCAGTTTTTGAGGAGGAGATGCATTAGGGATTGTGATTGGTGGGACTGATACATGTTCAGTCACTGTGACAGGAAATATATAATTGGAGGGGATCAGGCTGTGGAGCTGGATCAGATGAGCTCGAGACGAGAGTTCTGGTGTTAAGCAAGAATGTCAGCAAAATTGTGCAGCCCAATTGTAAATATTTTCAACTCTCCTAACCACAGACTGAGCCATCAGACACCCTCAATACTTAAAGTTTAGGCCAACAAGTCCTCGCAGCGTCACAAGCGACGCGTAAAATTGGCGGAGAGTGTCGGCTATCATAGCGACAGGAAGCACCGAAATTGAGTAACATACACCACAGACTGAGCCATCAGACACCCTCAATACTTAAAGTTTAGGCCAGCAAGTCCTCGTAGCGTCGCAAGCGATGCGGAAAATTGGCGGAGAGTGTTGGCTATCGGAGTGACAGGTAGCACCAAAATCGAGTAACGTTCATCTCAGACTGAGCCATCAGACACCCTCGATACTGAAGGTCTATCTGGATGACATCCTCGTTTATAGAAAAACGCTAAATGAGCATGAACAAGATCTCGAGACGGTGCACCAGATTTTGTAGGTCAACAAGTTCTATGCCAAAGGTAATGGTAACGCCTGGTGGGGCGTGGTGTTAAGGGAGCCCGTCGTATGCGGGTGGGGAGCGGTCTCCTACCTCAACTGGACAAGCTACCATCGCGGTTGACGACGACCTGCAATGCCAAAAGCGACCGAAGGGGGAGTCGAACCCCCGACTCTTCATTCTTAAGCGATCTGGTCTACCACTAGACCATTGTAAACCACTGAAAGTTCTATGCCAAGTTATTGAAATGTGAGTAAAGTTTAGGCAAAAAAGACTCATGCACCAGCACCCCCCACATGCTGACAGACACCAGCACCCCCCTCATGCACTTACACATCCTCCTGCTCAGCTTTCAATGTCTTTAACGTCTTGTTGGCCTTGCCCTTCTGCTCATCAACAAACACCATGTTTGTCTCAAAAGTTTGCTGCTCTGTGTTTCGTTCCACAATCATCTTCCTCAAGTGACCTCCCGTCTGCACTAACTCACTCAACTGTGACTTCAGGCTGTTCAAGACCTGTGAATGGGTTTAGGGTTCAGGGTTTAGGGTTTAAGCAGGTGGTTCATTGGGTCAACTGTGACTTCAGGCTGTTCAAGACCTGTGAATGGGTTTAGGGTTCAGGGTTTAGGGTTTACGCAGGTGGTTCATTGGGTCAACTGTGACTTCAGGCTGTTCAAGACCTGTGAATGGGTTTAGGGTTCAGGGTTTAGGGTTCAGGGTTTAGGGTTTACGCAGGTGGTTCATTGGGTCAACTGTGACTTCAGGCTGTTCAAGACCTATGGATGGGTTTAGGGTTCAGGGTTTAGGGTTTACGCAGGTGGTTCATTGGGTCAACTGTGACTTCAAGCTGTTCAAGACCTATGGATGGGTTTAGGGTTTAGGGTTTACGCAGGTGGGTCATTGGGTCAACTGTGACTTCAAACTGTTCAAGACCTGTGGATGGGTTTAGGGTTCAGGGTTTAGGGTTCATGCAGGTGGTTCATTGGGTAAACTGAGACTTCAAGCTGTTCAAGACCCATGGATGGATTTAGGGTTTAAGGTTTACGCAGTTGGGTCATTGGGTCAACTGTAACTTCAGGCTGTTCAAGACCTGTGGATGGGTTTAGGGTTCAGGGTTTAGGGTTTACGCAGGTGGTTCATTGGGTTGGGGTTAGTTTAGTGTTACAAAAGAAGGACCAAGGCATGAGAGCATGAGATGACGAAATAATGAAACAGGAGGTTACCAACCCCGGCGCGCAACACAGGTTCGTTTTAGAGCAATTCAGCGGTTGATTTGCTATAGCAACACAGGTTTGTTTTAGAGCAATTCAGCCGATGATTTGCTATAGCAACACAGATTTGTTTTGTTTGTATGGCAATTCAGCCGATGATTTGCTATAGCAACAAGGATTTGTTTTGGTTTTAGAGCAATTCAGCGGATGATTTGCTATAGCAACACGGATTTGTTTTGGTTTTATAGCAATTCAGCGGATGATTTGCTATAGCAACACGGATTTGTTTTGGTTTTATAGCAATTCAGCGGATGATTTGCCATAGCAACACAGATTTGTTTTGTTTGTATAGTAATTCAGCGGATGATTTGCTATAGCAACACGGATTTGTTTTGGTTTTATAGCAATTCAGCGGATGATTTGCTATAGCAACACGGATTTGTTTTGGTTTTATAGCAATTCAGCGGATGATTTGCCATAGCAACACAGATTTGTTTTGTTTGTATAGTAATTCAGCGGATGATTTGCTATAGCAACACAGATTTGTTTTGGTTTTATAGCAATTCAGCGGATGATTTGCTATAGCAACACGGATTTGTTTTGTTTGTATTGCAATTCAGCGGATGATTTGCCATAGCAACACAGATTTGCTTTGTTTGTATAGCAATTCAGCGGATGATTTGCTATAGCAACACGGATTTGTTTTGTTTGTATAGCAATTCAGCGGATGATTTGGTAAAGCAACACGGATTTGTTTTTATAGCAATTCAGCAGATAATTTGTTTTAGTAACACAAAATAAGGACCAAGGCATGAGAGCATGAGATAACATAGCAACTCCATGTCAGCGTTAGCTGTTTTGTGGTTCTACCTGTCGATCTCTCTTGACTGTACCCTTAGGGTTCTAGTCTACCGCCGTCGTCACCTCTCTCAATAGTGCCTCCTCGGCTTACTGTAACATCCAGATTGATCAGCTCTTCGTGTCAGCCTTCTCCCGTTTCCCTAACATAGCACCCCCAAAACAGGAAGGTACACACTTTAGCACATACCGATTGGCCTGAGACAAAGTACCGATTGGCCTGAGACAAAGTACCGATTGGCCTGAGACAAAGTACCGATTGGGCGATTGGCCTGAGACAAAGGACAAAGGACAAAGGACAGATTGGCCTGAGACAAAGGACAAAGGACAAAGGACAGATTGGCATGAGACAAAGTACAAAGTCTGACCTCAACTCCCAAATCATCCCCTGAATTGCTATAAAGAAACCCCTGATGTAACTGAGACACCAGGTTGGGCTATTCCCATTGCCTATAGCAATCGCTACCTGGGACACTGTTTTGGCCAACCTTCCGCTACCACGAGACTCGAATATTGCCCCCGCCCTCCAAACGCCCGGGGCGGCCTTTCGTGCCGCCGACCCAAATCACGAACTACAGCCCTTGAATGACAAAAAATCCAGGGATTTTTTTTATCAAATCTGAAAGTGGGTTTTTCTAGCTCTATGGTTTAGGCTGGACCAGGATTACCCATATTTCTATTTAATTTTGTATATCCTATGTGAAGAAGGATACATCCCCTTGGATATGGTTTGCAGTTAGGACCTTTTACAAGTAATGTAATGTCCTGTTGCATGTCCATCCTTCTGTAAGCTGAGCCTTCTCTCCCCATGCCCCAAATGGAATGTAAATAGGATATTGACAGTGCACATACGCCACTAGACTATAGCTTTAAAAAATGAAAGTGAACGGACCAAGTTGCAACCTTTGTTTGGGTAGCCACATGGCATGTTTGGGGCATGCATGGAGTACACATACATGATAGGTAGAGCTGCCAGATGTGTGCCTTGGGCCACACACTTGCTAGTATGTGCCAGATTACCCTACCTAAGCAGCCCTATTTGGGCATACCAAGATTAGAATCACACATGGTGTCCATGAGGCATATCCAGACCTCCCCGCCCACATTTGTGTGTACTCAATGCACCCCCCAAGTATGCCATGTGGCTACCCAAACCAACCTTTCAACTTGGTCCGATGACTTCACCATTTAAACGTCGCATCCCGGTTATAGATCACCAAGCGGGGCCGGCCCGAGCGCCGATCTCACGCGACCACCGTGCCTGGCCTTCGACACGAAGAAAACTGAGAGGGTAGAGGACACGCTCAGCCTAGGTTGTGCAGAAATGGTGCGGTATGGAAGATGAAATTCGCCAGAAACGTCGATGGGGTTGGTTACAAGTGTAACCATACGGGTAATCCTGGTACGCCCTAGTTGTAGGCCTCCTCCAGGGACAAAGTTCCTTTATATAGCTTTTTATAGCTTTTTATACCTTTTTATAGCTTTTCATAGCTTTTTATAGCTTTTTACAGCTTTTATAGCTTTTATAGCTTTTTAAGGCAAGAACAAACCAAACAACTTTTTTCTTCTTACTTTTTATCTCAATATTTTTGCCAAAACGGGGTCAAAACTAGCGGACGCTATATATATCGGTAAAAAATCCCTGACAAAATCCCTGCATGCTAATAGAAAGACAGAGCGTGGGCTTAAAGTCCAGACGGATATTGGACTGTGGGCGATTTGAAAAAGTAGAACTCGTCTCTCTAAACTAAGTAACTAACTCTAAAATGAAGACCCCTTTCTGAAACAAAACAAAAGTTCTGACACAAGCAAGCCCTTCCTGTCACGGTTGGGCAAGTCCCTTTAGTAATGATAATGCCCGGTGGGGCGTGGTATTAAGGGAGCCCCGTCTTTCCGCAGTAGGGAACGGGCTGCTACTTACCCTGGAAAAAGCTACCATGGCGGTCGACAGCGACCGCGGACACTTAAGCGCACCCGTGGGGATTCGAACCCAGCACCTACGTTGTTCAAGGAGCTCTGCCATTGAGCCATTTGTTAAGCGGGGATACATTCCATTAGCCTATTTGACCTACCCCTGGAATGTAACATACATACATTTATATAGCAGCTCGCAAGCAAGATCAGGCAGTGCAACAAGCAGAATGAACAAAGCAGGTATGCGCCCAAGGTGCTCGGATTAATAAGGACTGGTAGTGTTGTAACATACATACATTTGAATAGGCAGAACAATACACGGTGAGCAGTGCAACGTGAGCCTAACAAAAATGAGTGAATGAATGAATCCTGGAGTGCTCCCACTGGTAAGACTTGACCTAGACGTCTGCTGCCCATGGTGTACCGATAACATACATACATACATACAAACGTACATACATAGAAACAAACAAACAAACAAACATGCATGCATGCATGCATACACATACATGCTCCTACCTGGACTGTTCTACTGGTTGACAGCTTCAAGGTGTGTGGGTGATGTGTGTGTGTGTGTTTGTGTGTGTGTTTGTGTGTGTGTGTGTGTGTGTGTGTGTGTGTGTGTGGTTGTGGGGGGGGGGGGGGGGGGGGGGGGGGCTCCTACCTGGCCGTCCTACTGGTTGACAGCTCCAAGGGTGTGGTGTGTGTGTGTGTGTGTGGTGTTGAGGTGTGTGTGGAGGGGGGGGGGGGGGGGGGGGGGCTCTACTGGCCGTTCCCTATGGTGTACAGATTCAGGGGTTGTGTGGGTGGCCATGTGTGTGTGTGTTTGGGTGTGTGTGTGTGTGTGTGTGTATGTATATGTATGGGGGGGGGAGGAGGGGGTAGCGCCGACCTGTACCGGCCTAGAACTGAGCTGCGACAGCGGTCAGCTCCCATCGCCCGTTATCCTCTAATCCAATCTCGTCTCTGTACTGTGATTCTCGCTCTTCAGTTGGTCACAGGTCCACAAGTGTAACCACACTCTCCACTCCTCATGTGAACAGTTGGCTGCTTCCCGCCGCACATGATGCCTTGGCGATGGGGTTCTGCACGCGTAGTTTTGCTTCTCATGGTGTGTCCTTCTGACGCAACTTCTCTTCCATGAACCTACATGTGTGTGTGTGTGTGGGGGGGAGGTTGGGGGGGGGGGGGGGGGGGGGGATGCTGGGGCGCTGCGTGGTGTCCTCTGACGTAACGACTCCCCATTAGCCCAGCTGTTTGTGTTGGTGGGGGGGGGGGGGCGCGGCGGGGGGAGGGGGGAGTTTGTGTGGGGTGGGGGGGTGGATTTGGGGGGTGGGGGTGGAAGATTTTTGGGGGTTGGTGTCCTTCTGATGCAACTTCTCTTCCATGAACCTAGATGTGTGTGTGTTTGTGTGTGTGGGGGGGTGGGGGGGGGTGGGGTGGGGTGGGGTGGGGGTGGGGGTGGGTGGGTGGGTGGGGGTGGGGGGGGGGTGAGTGTGTGTGTGTGTGTGTGTGTGTGTGTGTGTGTGTGTGGGGGGGTGCAGGTGGGGGAGGGGGAGGGGAGGATGTGTGTGGGTGTGTGTGGATGTGTGTGGTGTCCTTCTGACGTAACTTCTCCTCCATGAACCTATCCCTCTTGATCTCATACGTGTCCTTCTTCATCTCTAGTCTGCAATACGCATGTCCACCTTTTCACCAGCCCACCCCCCCCATGCAACACCAGCACTCCCTTACCCCTCACACCTGATCACCTTCTATCCCAGAATCTTCCCCGTGCGAGGGTTCTCGGCCCCGATGATGATATCCCGCATGAACTCATACGTGTCCTTCTTCATCTCTGCAATACACAGATCTACCTCTTCCATCCCCCCCCCCCCCCCCCCCCCCTATGCAACACTCATCACACCAATACTCCCCTACCCCTCACACCTGATCATCTTCTCTCCCAGAATTTTGACCGTCCGAAGGTTCTCCGCCCCAATGATGATATCCCTCTTGAACTCATACGTGTCCTTCGTCTCTACAATACACAGATCCACCTTTTCATCACCCCCCTCCCCCCCCCACCACCCACACGCACAAACATACACATGCAACGCCCATCACACCATCACTCCCCTACCCCTCACACCTGATCATCTTCTCTCCCAGGATCTTGCCCGTCCGAGGGTTCTCCGCCCCGATGATGATATCCCTCTTGAACTCATACGTGTCCTTCTTCGTCTCAGCAATACGCATGTCCACCTCTTCCATCAGCGTACGAATGTCATCAATATCCTTATCTCCTGCTTTTTTGAGCTGCTCGATCTCTGCCTGCACCAGCTCAATCTCTAACCCAACCAAGTCGTTTTTCTCGTCATCGTTAAGTTTGTTGAATGCATCCTTCTTGGTCTCCACCTTGGCCCCCTTCTTTGCCCCCTTCTTCTTCTGCAGCCAGATGAAGGGAAAGCACAGGGTGAGGGGGATGTGTGTGGGGTGTGTGGGGTGTGCGTGTGTGGGGGGGGGATGTGTGTGTGTGTGTGTGTGTGGGGGGGGGGGGGGGATGTGTGGGATGGCACCAGCAGATGCCGCCTTGCCCTGGATGGCAGGGTTGTTGTCAACCAGGGCTCCAAGAGCTCTTGATGCATGCTCCTACATGTGCGCTTGAGTGCCAGCTGACAACACTGCGACCAGGGGGAGAATGGCATCAGCAGATACCGCCGATGTATTATATTTCTATAGGTTTAGCTGGGCAGATAGCCAGGTGAGCTGCCAAGAAGCTGCTGCTGGAATATGAAAAACAACTTTGACCCCAGTGATTTGTTTTTGCAAATCTGAAAGAGCAAATCTTATTACGTTTTTGTATTTGCCTCCTCCCAGGACAGCATCCTTATTACGATGCTAGTCGATTTTCGTCATTTTTTGTCGATTTTAGTCAAATACAGTTTTTATTTTATTTGAGGTCTCTTATTACAATAATTTGGGCCAAAACGGGGTCTAATATTACGATCGTAATATATTACAGAAAAAAATCCCTGTTTGACCCCATGGCATATCCCAACAAACGTCTTCTAAAGTTGTGCCGGCACTACAGTACGCTTGCTGGTCGGCCCCCTAAGGGGGACAGACCTATGCGATACTTATGCAAAATCGTCAAATCTTCACATCTTCAAATCTTCAATTTCCCCAAGAACGCCGGTCAAATTTTCCGGTTAATCTGACGGGCCTAAAATCTTAGCGACTCGTGGTCGATTCCCGTCGAGGGCGGATGACCTCGGAGGGCACTTTTTTGCGTACGTATCTCAGGGTTGCCGACCGTGGACGCGGCGTTTTCATTTGTCGTTTCCCTCCTGTTCTGTGGACTCAATCTAGGGACCTTGAGCATGTCTACGATTTGCCCTTGAAGAATTCGCTTCTTCGTGACTCTCGTAGCCCATTGCATCAGCGCAATGTGCTTGACAAGGAAATCTGCTCTTTCGCACTAGTTCCTGCAGGTTGCAAAGTAGCAACTGTGGCCTCGGGAGCTGCTGCACCTGCCTCCATGGAACTTGGGGAAGTCAGTGAGCTAATAAGTTCATTAGCCTTACAGGCCACCAAGTTGAATCATAATGCCATGCCATGCTACATTGATTCTTGACCTCCCCCCCCCCCCCCCCCCCCCCAATATTAAATTGTACGGATAAGTAAGCAACTGCTTGTGCATCTATCACCAAGGAGGCTGCCACTGCTGCTTGACGAACACTACACCACCCCCGGGGCCCACCTCCAGGGGACCCGCCAGGGCACCCTACTATTTTCTTCGTGCAACGCGTCGCAAATTAAGCAACTTGGTCAACCCCAGTGCGACGCGTTGCTCCCCATAACTCATGGAGCACAAAGCATGGAGCCCAGGGGGGTTGGGTGGGCATTTGTGACTACTTTAGCCAGACCCATGCGTCGCCATGCGTCGCCATGCGTCGCCATGCAGCGACGGAATGGCGACGCGTCGCAAAACAAATACAGTGCTACTGTACTTTCCTAATATACAACTGTATACAACGTAAACAAATACAGTGCTACTGTACTTTCCTAATATACAACTGATACAACGTAAACAAATACAGTGCTACTGTACTTTCCTAATATACAACTGTATACACGTAAACAATACAGTGCTACTGTACTTTCCTAATATACAACTGTATAACAGTAAACGTAACATACAGTGCTACTGTTACATTTCCTAATATACAAACTGTAATACAAACGTAAACAAATACAGTGCTACTGTACTTTCCTAATATACAACTGTATACAACGTAAACAAATACAGTGCTACTGTACTTTCCTAATATACAACTGTATACAACGTAAACAAATACAGTGCTACTGTACTTTCCTAATATACAACTGTATACAACGTAAACAAATACAGTGCTACTGTACTTTCCTAATATACAACTGTAATACAAACTTACCCAAATACGTGCTAACTGTACTTTCCTAATATACAACCTCGTATACAACTAACAAATACAGTGCTACTGAATTTCTTACTATACAACTGTCAACGACCGTAACAAATACGTGCTACTGTACTTTCCTATATACATCTGTATACAACGTAAACAAATACAAGTGCACTGGTACTTTCCCTAATATAGCAACTGTATACAACGTAAACAAAAAACAAGTGCTAATGTACTTTCCTCCATATACACACTGTATACAACGTAAACCAATACAGTGCTACTGTACTTTCCTAATATACACCTGTATACACGTAAACAATACGGCTACTGTACTTTCCTATATACAACTGTATACAACGAAACAAATACAGTGCTACTGTAACTTTCACTAATATAAACTGGATCAACGAAACAAATAACAGTGGCACTGTACTTTCCTAATATACACTGGATACAACGTAACACATACATTCTGTACTTTCCTAATATAACAACTGTATTACAACGTTAAAAAATACAGTGCCTACTTACTTTCCTAATAACAACTGTATAACAACGTAAACAATACTGCTACTGTACTTTTCCTACTATCAACTGTATACAACGTAAAAATACATGCTCGTACTTTCTAATATACAACAACTTGTATACAACTTAAACATTAAATACAGTGCTACTTGTCTTTTCCCTATATACACTGGATACACGTACACATACAGTGCTACTGTACTTCTCCTAATATACAACTGTATACAACGTAACAATACATTGCTAACTGTTATTTCCTATATACAACTGGTATACAACGGAAACAATACAGTGCTACCGTCACTGTCCTATAACTACGGTATCACGTAACAAATACAGTGCAACTGTACTTTCCTAAAACAACCGTATACAACGTAAACAAATACAGTGCTATTACTTTCCTAAGATACAGCTGTAGTACAACTAAACAAAACATGCTACTGTACTTTCCCTAATATACAACTGCTATCAACGCAACAATACAGTGCTCTGTACTTTCCCTAATATACAATTACTGTATACAACGTACAAATACAGTGGCTACTGTACTTTTCCTACTATACACTGTATACAACGTAAACAAATACAGTGCTACTGTACTTTCCTAATATACAGCTGTATACAACGTAAACAAATACAGTGCTACTGTACTTTCCTAATATACAACTGTATACAACGTAAACAAAAACAGTGCTACTGTACTTGTTTTCCTAATAATACACTGTACAACGTAAAACAAAACAGTGCTACTGTACTTTCCTAATATACAACGGTAACATAACGTACCTAATACAGTGCTACTGTACTTTCCTAATATAACACTGTTACAACGTAACCCATACAGTGCTACTCGTACTTTCCATAATATACAACTTTATACAACGTAAACAAATACAGTGCTACTGTCCTTTCGCTAATATACCACTGTTATACAACGAAACAAAACAGTGCTACTGTACATTCCTAATATACAACGGTAATACACCAACAAATACAGTGCTACTGTACTTTCCTAATATACAACTGCATACACGTAAACAAAAACAGTGCACGTAGCTTTCCTAATATACAACTGTAATACAAAGTAAACATACGTGCTACTGTACTTTCCTAATATACAACGTATACACGTAACAAAACAGTGCTACTGCTTTCCTATATCCCCCTGTATAACAACGTAAACAAACGTGCTCCTGTACTTTCCCTAATATAACAACTGTATACAACATAACATAATACAGTGCTACTGTAACTTTCTAATATCCAACTGTATACAACGTTAAACAAAAACAGTGCTACTGTCTTTCCTAATATAACAACTGTACCAACAACAAAACGTGCTACTGCTACGGTAACTTTCCTAAATACAACTGTATACAACGTAAACAAATACATGCTACTGTACTTTCCTACTAATACAACTGTATACAACGTAAACAATACAGTGACTGTACTTTCCCTAATATACAACTGTAACAACGTAAACAATACATGCTCACTGTAGCTTTCCTAATATAACAACTGTATCCAACGTAAACCAATACAGTGCTACTGTACTTTTCCTAATAACAACTGTATACACGTAACAATACAGTTCTACTGTACTTTCCTATATCAAATGTATACAACGTAACAAATACAGTGCTACTGTACTTTCCTAATATACAACTGTAATCAACTACACAATCCAGTGCTAACTGTACTTTCCTAATATACAACTGTTAGACAACGTAACAAAAACAGTGCTACGGGACTTCCTAAATATACACTGTATACAACGAATCCAAAACAGTGCTAACTGTACTTTCCTAATATACAACTGTATACAACGTAACAAAAACCGTGCTACTGTACGTTCCTAATATAACAACTGTATACAACTAAACAATAACATTGCTACTGTACTTTCCTAATATACAAAAACTGTATACAACGTAACAAATAACAGTTCGTCTGTACTTTCTATAGACCAACTGTTACAACGTAAACAAATACAGTCTCTGTACTTTCCTAATATACACTGTATACAACGTACCCAAATACAGTGCTACTGTACTTTCTCCTAATATACAATCTGTGTCGACGTAAAAACACAACAGTGCTAACTGACTTCCCTATAACACCGGTATAAACGTACACAAAAACAGTGCTACGGTACTTTTCCTAATATACAACTGTATACAACGAACAAAAAACAGTGCTACTGTACTTTCCCTAATATACCAACTGTATACAACGTAAACAAACCAGTGGCTACTGTACTTTTCCTAATATACAACTTATAACAACGTAAACAATACATGCTACTGTACTTCCTCCTAATATACAACGTATACAACTAACAAAAACAGTGCTACTGTACTTTCCTAATATACAACTGTATACAACGTAAACAAATACAGTGCTACTGTACTTTCCTAATATACAACTGTATACAACGTAAACAAATACAGTGCTACTGTACTTTCCTAATATACAACTGTATACGACGTAAACAAAAACATTGCTACTGTACTTCCTAAGATCCCACTGTATACAACGTAAACCATACGTGCTACTGTACTTTCCTATATAAACAACTGGTATACAACGTAAACAAATACACTAATTGCTACGTAGCTCTCCTAATATAACACTGTATACAACGTAAACCATACATTCTACTGTACTTTCCTCATATACCACGGTATACGCCGTAACCAAAAACAGTGCTACTGTACTTTCCTAATATACACCGTATACCACGTCAACAAAACAATGCTACTGTACTTTCCTAATATACACGTATACACGTAAACAAAAACAGTGCTACTGTACTTTCCTAATATCACAACTGTATACAACGTAAACAAATACCAGCTACTGTACTTTTCCTCAATATACAACTGTACAACGTAAACAAATACAGTGCTACTGGAACTGTTCCTAATATACAACTGTATACAACGTACAAATACAGTGCTCTGTACTTTCCTAATCTACAACTGTATACAACGTAAACAAATACGTGCTACTGTACTGTCCTAATAGCCAACTGTATACAATTAACAAAAACAGGCGACTGTACTTTCCTAATTACAACTTCTACAACGTAAACAAAAACAGTGCTACGTAATTCCTAATATACACTGTATACATCGTAAACATACATGCTACTGTACTTTCCTAATATACAACCTTATAACGAACAAATAAGTGCTACTGTCTTTCTAATATACAACGGAATACAACGTAAACAAAATACAGTGCTACTGTACTTTCCTATATCACTGTATACAACGTAAACAAAATACATTGCTAACTGTACGTTCCTAATATACAACGGTATACAACTAAAACAAAACATGGCTACTGTACTGTCCTAAATACAACTGGTATACAACTAAACCAATACATGCTACTGTAACTTCTAATATACACTGTATACGACTTAAACAAAACATTGCTACTGTACTTTGCTAATATCCAACTGTATACACGTAACAAACGTTCTACTGTACTTTCCTAATATACAACTGTATACAACTAACAAAAAACAGTGCTACTGTACTGTCCCTAATATACACTGTATACAACGTAAACAAATACAGTGCTACTGTACTTTCCTATAACAACTTATACAACGTAAACAATCAGTGCTACTGTATTTCCCTAATATACACTGTATACACTAACAAATACGTCTATGTACTTTCCTAATATACAACTTGTATAACGACTAAACAAAAACATTGCTACGCTACTGTACTTTCCTAATATACAACGTATACCACCGTAAAACAAATACAGTGCTACTGTAACTTTCCTATATACAACTTTATACATACGTAAACCAACAACCGGACGTACTTTCCTAATATACAAACTGATACATACAACGTAAACAACAACATGCTACTGTACGTGCCTAATATACAACTGTATACAACGTAAACAAAAACAGTGCTACTGTACTTTCCTAATATACAACTGTATACAACGTAAACAAATACAGTGCTACTGTACTTTCCTATATACAAACTGTATACAACTAACCAAATACGTGCTAACTGTACTTTCCTAATAATACACTGTATCACGTAAACAAATACAGGCTACTGTACTTTCCTAATATACAACTGTATCACCGTACAAAGACAGTGCTACTGTACTTTCCTAATATACACTGTATACACGTAAAACAAATACATTGCTACGTACTTTCCTAATATACAACTGTATCAACGTAACAAAACAGTGGCTACTGTACTTTGCTATATACAACTGTACTACAATGAACACAACACATGCTACTGTAACTTCCTATATACAAAACTGCTATACAACGTAAACAAAAACATTGCTACTGTACTTTCCTAATATACAACTGTATACAAACGTAAACAAAACAGTGCTACTGTCCTTTCCTCCTATATACAACAGTATACACGTAACAAAACAGTGCTCCTGTACGTTCCTAAATCACAACTGTATACACGTAACACATACAGTGCTACTGTACTTTCCTAATATACACGTATCCACGAACACATACAGTGCTACTGGACTTTCCTAATATACAACTGTATACAACGTAAACAAATCCGTGGCTACTGTACTTTCCTACTATACACCAGTGTAATAACAACGTACCAATACAGTGCTACTGTCCTTTCCTAATATACAACTGTATACAACGTAAACAAAAGTGCTACTGTACTTTCCTAATATACAACTGTATACAACGTAAACAAAAACAGTGCTACTGTACTTTCCTAATATACAACTGTATACAACGTAAACAAAAACAGTGCTACTGTACTTTCCTAATATACAACTGTATACAACGTAAACAAAAACAGTGCTACTGTACTTTCCTAATATACAACTGTATACAACGTAAACAAATACAGTGCTACTGTACTTTCCTAATATACAACAAACGTATACACGTAAACAAATACAGTGTCTACTGTACTTTTCTAATAACAACTGTATACAACGTAACCATACCGTGCTACTGTACTTTCCTAATATACTCAACTTGGACAACGTACACAAATGCAGTGCTACGGTACCTTTCCTAATATTCACCTGTATACGACTAAACAAAAAATTGCTACTGTACTTCCTAATATACAACGTATACAACGTAACAAAAACATGCTACTGTACTTTCCTATATACAACTGTATCAACTAAACCAAAACAGTGCTACGTACTTTACTTTCCTAAGAGACAACTGGATAACAAACGTAAACAAAACAGTGCACTGTACTTCCTAATATACAACTTGTATACAACGTAAACCAATACAGTGCTACTGTCTTTCCTATATACAACTGTATACTAACGTTAAACACAAACAGTGCTACTGTACTTTCCTATATCCAACGTATACAATGTAAAACAAACAGTGCTACTGTACTTTCCTAATATACAACTGTTAAAACGAAACACATACAGTGCTACACTCTACTGTACTTCCTAATATACAACTGTATACAACGTAAACAAAACATGCTACTGAACTTTCTAATATCAACTGTATCAACGTAAAAACAATACATGCCTACTGTACTTTCCTATATACAACTGTATACAACGTAAACAAACATAGTGCTACTGTACTTTCCTAATATACAACTGTATACAACGTAAACAAATACAGTGCTACTGTACTTTCCTAATATACAACTGTATACAACGTAAACAAAAACAGTGCTACTGTACTTTCCTAATATACAACTGTATACAACGTAAACAAAAACAGTGCTACTGTACTTTCCTAATATACAACTGTATACAACGTAAATCAAACAAACAGTGTCTACTGTACTTTCCAAGATACAACTGTATACAACGAACAATACAGTGCTCTGTACGTTCCTAATTATCAACTGTACACAACGTATACCAACATACAGTGCTACTGTTACTTTCCCTAATTACAAACTGTAACAACGTAAATAAATACAGTGCTACTGTACTTCCTAATATACAACTGTATACAACTAAACAAATACAGTGTCACTGTACTTTCCCTAATATACAACTGTATACAACTAAACAATACATGCTAACTGTACTTTGCCTAATATACAACTGTTATACACGTAAACCATACTGCTACGGTACGTTCCTAATATACACTGTCATACAATGTAAACACAACCTGCTAACTTTAACTTTTTCCTAATATACAACGGTATACAAAACGTAACAAAAACAGTGCTACTGTACTTTCCTAATATACAACTGTATACAACGTAAACAAAAACAGTGCTACTGTACTTTCCTAATATACAACTGTATACAACGTAAACAAATACAGTGCTACTGTACTTTCCTAATATACAACTGTATACAACGTAAACAAATACAGTGCTACTGTACTTTCCTAATATACAACTGTATCACGAAACAAATACGTGCCTACTGGTACTTTCCTAATATACAACTTTCACACAACGTAAACAAACAGTGCTCTGTACTTCCCTATATACTAACTGTATCCAACGTAAACAAATACCTGCTACTGTACTTTTCTAAGATACAACTGGGAATAACGACGTAACAAAAACATGCTACTGTACTTTCCTATATAACACTGATCCAACGTAAACAAACGTTGCTACGGTACTTTCCTAATCTAATACAACTGTATACACCCGTAACCAAAACATGCTACGAACTTTCCTAATATACAACTGTATACAACGTAAACAAATACAGTGCACTGTAACTTTCACTATATACAACTGATACAACGTAAACAAATACAGTGCCTACTGTACTTTCCTAATAAAATAACACTGTATCAAAGTAAACAAATACAGTTCGACTGTATTTCCTAATATAGCAACTGTAGAAACGACGTAAACAAAAACATTGCTACTGTACTTTCCCTAAATAGCAACTGTATACAAACGTAAACAAATACCGTTCTACTGTACTGTTCCTAATCTACAACTGTATA
>JACBWV010000610.1:98091593-98268508 GCA_013435795.1 Chlamydomonas sp. ICE-L | reverse complement strand
TAAACAATACGGCGACTGACTTCCTAATAAACACACTGGATAGCCTCAAACTTGCTACTCTGTACTCCCTAATCTCAACTGTATACACGAAACAACAACATGCTACTGTACTTGTCCTAATATCAACTGTAGAACAACTTAAACAAAAACATTGCTACTGTCTTTCCTAATATACGACTGTATACCTAAAGCATACTCTACTTACTTCCTATAATCAACTGTCACAACGTAACAAATACAGGCTACTGTACTTTCCAAGATCAACTATACAACGTAAACAATACATCTACTGTACTTTTCCTAAATACAACTGTATACGACGGAAACAAAAATTGCTACGTACTTCCTAGATATGACAACAGTATACAACGTAAAAAATACAGTGCTACTGTAACTTTCCCTATTCACTGTATACGCGTAACAAAAACAGTGCTACTGGACTTCCATAATATACAACTGTATACAACGTGAAACAAAACGTGCTACTTCCTTTACTATATACGCAAACTGTTAACAACGTAAACAAAACATGCTACTGTCCTTTCCGATATATAAAATGTATCCGTAAACAATAGCATGCACTGTACTGTTTCCTATATCAAGTATACGATACGTAAACAAATACAGTGCGACTGTACTGTTCTATAGACAACGGTATAAAGTAAACCGCCCCAATACAAGTGCTACTGTACTTGCCTAATTACAACTGTATACAACTAAACATACGTGCGACGGACTTTCCGAAGATATCAACTGTATAAAGGCGTAAACAAATAGTGCGACTGCTTTGCCTAATATACAACTGTATACAACGTAAACAATACAGGTGCTACGGTACTTTCCTATATACACTGGATCAATTAACCAAACAGTGCTACTGTGCTTTCCTTCCGAATTACAACGTATCACGGTAAACAAAACGTGCTACTGGACTTTTTTCCTATATACAACTGTTACCGTAAACAAAACAGTGCTACTGTACTTTCCTACTCACTGTATACAACGTAAACATACGTGCATACTGGAAACGTTCCTAATATAACAACTGTCTACACGTAAACAAATCGTGCTACTGTCCTTCCGAATATACAACTGTATCACGGAAACAGAATACAGTGCACGTGTACTTCCAATAACAACTGTATACAAAACGTAACAAACCCAGTGCACGTACGTTCTATATACACTGTAACAACGTAGAACAAATACAGGCTACTGTACGTTGCCTAATAGACCCTGGATACCGAACGTAACAAACTTCTACATGTACTTTACTTTCCTATATTCCACTGTATACCACGTAAACAAACACGTGCTACTGTACTTTCCTAGTTTATATACACTGTAGACAACGTAAACAAAACAGTGCCGACTTTCCTATATACACCTGTCGACAACGAAACGAATACAGTGCTACGTCTGTCCTAATATACGCTGGATATACAAAGTAAAACAATACAGTGCGACTGTACTGTCCTAATATACAACTGTACAACGGAACAAATACGTCACGTCTGATCCTAATATACGAACTGTGACAACTTAAACCAACCAGTGCTACTGTACTTTTCCCTCCTAATATACAACTGTTATACCCGTAAAAAATAACAGTGCTACTGTACTTGTCTAATATACACCTGTAATACGACTCACACACACAGTGCTACTTAACTTTCCTAATATACAACTGTATACAACGTCAACAAACGTGCTACTGTAACGTTCCTAATATCACACTGTATACAACGTAAACAAAAACAGTGCTACTGTACTTTCCTAATATACAACTGTATACAACGTAAACAATACAGTCTACTGTACTTTCCTAATATACAACTGTATACAACGTAAACAAAATACAGTTGCTACTGTACTTTCCTAATATACAACTGTATACAACGTAAACAAATACAGTGCTACTGTACTTTCCTAATATAACACTGTATACAACGTAAACAAAATACAGTGCTACTGTACTTTCCTAATATAACAACTGTATACAACGTAACAAATAACAGTGCTACTGTACTTTCCTAATATACAACTGCTATACAACGTAAACAAAAACAGTGCTACTGTACTTTCCTAATATACAACTGTATACAAACGTAACAAATACAGTGCTACTGTACTTTCCTAATATACAACTGTATACAACGTAAACAAAAACAGTGCTACTGTACTTTCCTAATATACAACTGTAATACAACGTAAACAAAAACAGTGCTACTGTACTTTCCTAATATAACAACTGTATACACGAAACAAATCAGTGCTACTGTACTTTCCTAATAATACAACTGTATACAACGTAAACAAAAACAGTGCTACTGTACTTTCCTAATATACAACTGTATACAAACGTAAACAAAAACAGTGCTACTGTACTTTCCTAATATACAACTGTATACAACGTAAACAAATACAGTGCTACTGTACTTTCCTAATATACAACTGTATACAACGTAAACAAATACAGTGCTACTGTACTTTCCTAATATACAACTGTATACAACGTAAACAAATACAGTGCTACTGTACTTTCCTACTGTACACCGTAAAAAAACAACAGCTGCAATTGAATACAAAAGCCAACCTTGATTACTTATCTAATTGTCCTTATAAAAAAGAAATCCGGACACAAATGTTTAGCATTTGTATTATAATTCCGCTCAATATGTTAAGCATTTATATTGTGATTCTGGTTATTATGTTAAGCATGTGTATTATAATTCCGCTTAATATTTGAAGCATTTGTATTACTATTCCGGTTAATATTTGAAGCATTTGTACTGTAATTCCGCATAATATGTTAAGCATTTGTATTCCAATTCCGCATAATATCATAATCCTTCTTCTTTATCCCCAACTAACTCTCCGCACCGTGTGGCCCACAGATTTGTTTTTCTACTACCACTAGCGGTAGCTACCTGGAGTGGGACCCTGTTGTGGCCAAACCTTCCGCTACTTTCTACTACCACTAGCGGTAGCTACCTGGAGTGGGACCCTGTTGTGGCCAAACCTTCCGCTACTTTCTACTACCACTAGCGGTAGCTACCTGGAGTGGGACCTTGTTGTGGCCAAACCTTCCGCTACCAGGTGACTCGAATCTCGGCCCCGCCCCCAGAACCCCCCGGGTCGCCCCTTCTGGCCGCCTACCCAAATCACGACCAGGAGCCCAACCTTGAAAGACACCAAATCCCTGATCGCTATCAGAAGACCCCCTTCCTGAAATGAAACGAAAAGCTATGGTGTGGTTGTAGTCTCTGTTTACCACCCATTGTCAAAGTAAAGTACTAAAATTCGTGTAGTCTCTGTTTACCACCCATTGTCAAAGTTAAGTACTAAAATTCGTGTAGTCTCTGTTTACCACCCATTGTCAAAGTAAAGTACTAAAATTCGTGTAGTCTCTGTTTACCACCAATTGTCAAAGTTAAGTACTAAAATTATTTTACTTTTTCTTTTTCTTTTCTTCTTTGTGCATGTCTTCGTAAGTCTCCCTTGACTCCGTCAACCCGAGGGCACATTTGGAGTCCAGTAGGGCACCAAGAAAAATATAATCATCATCATCATCATCATTGTCAAAATTAAGTGCTGCTCCACAGCTCCGCAGAATCAAAATAATCCTAATACACAGCGAATACAAATCGGATAGAAATCTCCATTTGTGTGTTTACAAGCTTCTGCTGCATGTGTGTTTGTGTGTGTTTGAGTCCAGGGGTAGGCCAAATAGGCTAAGGAGACTTGCCCAACCGTGACAGGAAGGGCTAAAAAGAAAAAGCATTGATGAACTGAACCCCAAAATCTTCTGCTGTGTTTTCAACTGACTGCACCACCACCACACCACCTTATGATATGCCCCTTATCAATTGAAGGAAATCAAATTCAAGCTCACCAAGGCTCCACCGGGTTGACCTCAAACCCATCCAAAATTATGTTCAGATTCAAATTCAAATTCAAATTCAAAGCGCACCTTGGGGCCATCGTCTTCTGCTGTGATGCCAACTTTGCTGAAGTCGACTTTGGAGAGGTAAGCATCCAACAACAAATTCTCACGTTGCAAGAACTCGTTGTCCTTGATCTGGGTGTGGGTGTGGGTGTGGGTGTGGGTGGGTGTGGGTGTGGGTGGGTCGTGTGGGTGTGGGTGGGTGTGGGTGTGGGTGTGGGTGGGTGTGGGTGTGGGTGTGGGTGTGGGTGTGGGTGTGGGTGGGTGGGTGTGGGTGGGTGAGTGAAGTGAGTGGGTGGTGTGGTGGGGTGTGGTATGGGGTGTGGGTGAGTGGGTGGGTGGGAGGTGTGTGGGGGGGTGGGGGTGGGGGGTGGGGTGGGGGTGGGGAAGGGGGGGGGGGACGGTGTGTTGGGTGTTGCGTGTGGGGTGGGTGTGGTGGGTGAGGGTGGGGGTGGGTGGGGGGATATGTGTGTGTGGTGTGGGTGGTAGGTAGTGGGGGGTGGGTGGGTGGGTGGGTGGGTGGGGGTGAGTGCGGGCGTGGGTGTGGGTGGGTGTGGGTGTGGGTATAGGGTGTGTGATGGTGGTGGTGGTGGTGGGGGTGGGGGTGGGGGGGGGGGGGGGGAGGGAGGGGGCAGTTTGGGAAGCAGGAGGGGGTTGAGGTCCATGCATTGGGTTGATGTGGAGGGTTGTAGTGTGTATGTGTGTGTGTGTGGTGGGTCGAGGATGGGTGAGGTTGGGTGTGGAGGGGTGTATTGCGGAGAGATGGGTGTGATGCAGTCAGTTCTTGTAGAGTGTGGGCGTAGAGAGTTGTTTTCTGGGGTGGGTGGGTATAGAGGGCTGAAGTGTGTGGGGGGAGGTGTGGAGGGGGGTAGTGTGTGCGGGTGTTGTGGCCTGGTGTGGGTGGGTGGGTGAGGGTGGGCGTAGGCGGGTGTAGTGTGTTGGTGTGGAGGGTTTGGTGGGTGGAGGGTGCGGAGGTGGGGTGGGTGTGGGAGGCTGATGGGAGTGGGGAGCAGGTGCTGGGTGCTAAGAGGCCCGATTTCTGATTGTCAAAAGGTGGTGTACTGAAGGTATTCATTAGCCATGGATGCAGGCAGAAAATTGAGCACCGCAACAGAGGCGAGCAATACGAAGAGTTGGACAAAATCAAGCGGCCATCACCCTCCTGGTCACGAATACGCTGGGTCTCACCAGTTGCTGCAAATATTCGACCTGGGGGTCAGTCTCCCCCTCGAACTCCTCGAACCCCTCCTCGCCTTGCTCAGACATGTCGACTTGCGGGGTGTCAAAACCGAAAGTTTCTGATACTAAAAGACGCAGCCGCTGTTTGTGCGAATATCAGCGTTCCCGTCAAGAAAGCGGTGTTCGCAGGTCAGAGGCTGGGCAGCTGCAAGAGAACCGAAGCTTCGATCTAATCGCGATGATCGATGTTGTAGATGAACATATATAAGACTCGCGTTGCTACTTGCGTGGATATGGCGCCAGTGCGAGCCTGGGACAACTAGCTATGGATGTCAGGTATGTACTTTCGAGAAGTACAACTCGGGCTCGCGCTCAGAGGGCAAATCTGATTAAGGAACCATGAAACCATGGCATGCCACCTTTGCTTGGTGTATCTGAGAATCCAAATGCCTGTCCTCGAGGGAGGGCAGTTGCCCTGTTATGTAAGCGGTGATGCGGGATGCTTCTAATCGTGTGTGTCAACATGTTCGTGATGCCCCAAACAAATGATTGGGCAGCCGTGATGATGCCTCGACCGACATATCAAACATAATTGCATGTTTTAATCAGTCGGTACCGGAGTTCATACTCTCATATGATCACATGAGGTCGGTGACGCGCAATGCAGTTATCGTGATAGATAATATTTTATATCGTTGCCGTATCGATGAAAGTTGTTATCGTCATAGACTCATAGATGAGGCCCGAAGCAAATGAAAGCCGTGGTCATGATGAGTAGTCCCATAGGGTTCGGGGCAGGGTAGTCCAAGACGCTCGTCCTTGCGTCCCAGGACGCATCATGGGGAGGGCCGTTGCGTCCCAGGACGCAACATTGGCAGGGTCGGTTGCGTCCCGGACGCAGCCTCATAGATTGGTTGCGTCCGGGACGCAGGTTTTGGAAGTTGGTTGCGTCTCACTTCATTACCCTGCGTTCTCATGCGTCCCAATGCGCCCCAAACCGCCCCAGTGCGTCTGATGCGTCCGACTCGAGAGTGTCTCAGTGGGTGGTGCAGGAAGCAAAGGACTCTCTCAGCCACATAATTTGAATGGACTCGAACCTAAAAATCCCCCACATGCCCCCAGGCCCTGAGTGGATGAGCGGGGTTCAAACAGCACCCTAGTCTAAAGCCTATACTTTTTTGATGTTATCGATTTATTCTGGTCGGTCTCTCCAAAAATATTCGAACCGTCAAAATGCAATCTCGCGGCACGCCCAATGCTCCGACCAAGCAGCGAAGGCTGGATGATTTTTTTGTTGCCAAGCCCGCTGCTGCTGCTGCTGCTGGGACGCATCAAGCATGGAGAAAAATTGAGACGCAGTGGGCCGCAGTGGGACGCATCAAGCATGGAGAAAACTTGAGACGCAGTGGGACGCAGTGGGACGCATCAAGGTGCTGTTGCTGTGGGAGGGGGAAAGAGGAATTTTTGGGACGCAACCTTCAAACTTTACTGCGTCCCAGGACGCAACCTATGAAATTGGCTGCGTCCCTGGACACAACCTACCCATTTGGGTGCGTCCCAGGAAGCAACTCCTGGGGTCCGTTTGGACAACCCTGGTTCGGGGCGCAGTTTGAATGCCCAGTCTGCACCGGTTACAGCCTGTTGCCATCACCGTTCAACGCATCGACCGACAAAGTAGAGCCAACTAGAATTCGTCTTATCCCAAGGTTGAGCAAAGCTGCCACGGTCTGCTGAAAGCACAAGTGCAGACTGAAGCGCAGAGTCGTGCGCGCAGAATATCTCTAGTTCTGTTTTGACCCTTCACTTGAGCCCTCCCGGCCATCTTCTGTGTGGGTTCCTTTCGTCGAATATTCCTGCTCAATTGGTCACCTTCCTTCCGCTACTTACTTACTGTCTGTCTGTCTGTCTGTCTGTCTGTCTGTCTGTCTCTCTGTCTCTCTGTCTCTCTCGCGGACTCTAGAGACTCTGGCATATATATCTCTATATCGAGATGCGAGAGAGAGAGAAGAGAAGTCGAGAGATGAGAGAGAGAGAGGAGAGAGAGGTCGAGAGAGAGATAAGGAGAGAAAGAAAAAGAAAGAAACGAAAGAACAGAAAGACAAGAAAGATAAGAGGAAGAGAGAGAGATCTCTCTCCTCTCTCTCTTCTCTCTCTCTCTCTCTCTCTCTCTCTCTCTCTCTCTCTCTCTCTCTCTCTCTCTCTCTCTCTCTCTCTCTCTCTCTCTCATCCTCTGCACTGTCGGATTCGAGGGACCTTCCTGACGATCTTGTCTTGGACATTGCTAAAAGAGCGCTTCACCTGGGGGTGCCCAATAGTTCTGTAGCCACTGTTTGTCGTGCCTGGCGCTCCACCGCGCAGCTCAAACTTCCCGAGCTCTTAGTCCAACATTCGAATGGCGATATGACCAAAGCTTTCTTGCTAGCGCTGCAGAATGGGAAAACCGATGTGGCTTGGAGAGTGGCTTCGTTTTCCACTTGCTCTTTCTGGTCGGATACCGCTCTCCAATTCGCTATTCGGGAAGGTTATGCCGACGTAGCTAGGCTTCTGATCGAGGCTCCCCACCATCCAGCTCGTGCAGATTGCTGTGATGGAGAGGCACTGCTCATAGCAGTGAGGAATGGAAACAGCGACTTAGTGAGCCTGTTGCTAGACACCCCACAGCATGCAGCTCATGCATATTGCCGTGATGGAGAGGCATTGATCATGGCAGCAAGGAATGGAAACAGCGACATAGTGTGCCTGTTGCTAGACACCCTACAGCATGCAGCTCATGCAGATTGCTGTGGTGGAGAAGCACTGATAATAGCAGCGAGGAATGGACACGGCGACATAGTGCGCCTGTTGCTAGGCGCCGAACAGCATGCAGCTCATGCAGATTGCCGTGATGGAGAAGCCTTGCGTCAATCAGTGATCAATAGACACAGAGACGTAGTGTACCTCTTACTGAGTGCCCAACAGCATGCAGCCCGACCAAACTGCCGTCGTGGAGAGGTGTTCATGAAAGCAGTGCTCGGAGGGCAAGAGGAGATAGTGCACATGTTCCTGCATGACCCGGAGCACGCACCCCATGCTGACTCCGGCAATGGAGAGGCGTTGCTGGTCGCAGTGAGGTATGGACACATTGGCGTAATAGCCGAGCTACTGTCTGCTCCACAGCACGCAGCCCGTGCTGATTGTCGTAATACGCAAGCACTCTTGGATGCAGTTGACCATGGGCATGTCTAGGCGGCGAGAGTGCTGCTCGATGCCCCACAGCATACAGCCCAAGCCAATTGCCGTGAAGGAGAGGCGCTGTTGATGGCGGCTAGGCTGGGCTTCGGTTTAATACTGGGCTTGCTGCTTGAGGCTCAGGAGCATGCAGCACATGCGGACTGCCATGATGGACTGGCGCTGATCGAAGCTGCTCGAGGTGGCTATGGCGGGATTGTCCGCATGCTGTTGAATGCCCCAGAGCATGCCGCCAAAGCAGATTGTCAAGATGGTGAGGCGCTTCTTGAAGCTGTGCGTGCAGGCCACGGCCGCATTGTTACTATACTGTTGCATGCCCCAGAGCATGCAGCACGAGCAGATTGCCGTGATGGAGAGGCGCTACTTGAAGCAGTTCGGAAAGGATATGCCAACATCGTGCACATGCTGTTGGGTGCCCCACAGCATGCTGCTCAGGGAGGTTGCCGTGATGGGCTGGCACTGGTGGAGGCAAGGCTGAGATGCCGAAGTGACATAGTAGGCATCCTGCTAAAGGCCAGCCAGCAAGATGCAGAGGGCGTTGCTACAATAGAAACTGTCACTTGCAGTTGAATGGACAACAGCAAAAACTGTACCTTCAACTACTACAACAACAGAAACTGTAACTTGCAGTTGGAGGCACTACAGCACTAACTTTATCTTCAATTGCTGCCACAACGAAAACTGTAACTTGCAGTTGAAGGCAATACAGCACAAGCTGTACCTTCAACTACTGCAACAACAGAAACTATAACTCAGAGTTGAAGGCACTACATAACAGACTGTACCTTCAACTACTGCAACAACAGAAACTGTAACTTGCAGTTGAAGGCGCTACAGAACAGACTTTACCTTCAACTACTGCAACAAGAGGAACTGTAAATTCCCATGACACTTGAATGTAATTGGATTGTGACATAGTCACACGTTTTTTTTGGCGGAGCCCCCCTTTGTGGGGGGCGGGAGCCCCCAGGGTCACCGCGTTGTCCAATTGTCTGTCTGTCACGTTCCAGCCCTGGGCCTTACTGGCCCCTGGCCCTGTCGTAAACCTACTATCCACCCTTCTAAACCTCGGACAGCTACCACTCTCCGCCTGGTTCTGGCGTCGCTTGAGACGCTTTTAGGACTTATCAGCCAACTCAGGGCTGCTCACTGTCTAACATTTTTTGGAAGTCCCACCGTGCGATACCCACGGTAACCAGGCAGCGTTTTCTTCTGGGCTATCCGTAGCAGCTTCTAGGCAGCTCCCTGAGCCAGACACAGTGCTAAATCCTTAGATTTCAGGAGCACTGGTAAGCTGACCATGTCAGCTGTTAGATGCACCAGCTTGCGCTCGCTTTGATCTAGTAGCTAGGCAAGGGAGCTTCCCAAAAGCTGCTCCATTTAGCCCAGAAGAACAACACTAGAACCAGGGTGCACATTTGGCTTGGATTGTTACATATTTTGGGCGGAGCCCCCCCTTCTGGTAAGTGGGAGCCCCCAGGGTTACTCATTTGTCCGTCCGACCGACCGACCAAAACATTGAAGCTTGACGCGTCACCCAAGTGTCTCATAATTAACTGGCTTCGGTCAGCTCCAGTCTGTTGCCACCTGTCGTTCAGTTGCTAACACACTCCGCTAATTTTCCGCATCGCTTGCGACGCTGTATAGGACTTGTTCTTTTGGGCTACTTGCAGCAGCTTCTAGGCAGCTACCTGAGCCAGGCACAGTGCTAACCCCCTAGATTTCAGGAGCACTGGTAAGCTGACCATCTCAGCCGTCAGATGCGCCAGCTTGCGCTAGCTTTGATCGAGTAGCTAGGCAAGGGAGCTGCCCAGAAATTGCTACATTTAGCCGAAAAGAAAACACACCGGAACCAGGGAGCACATTCGGCTTGGATTGGAACATGTTTTGGGCGGAGCTCCCTCTTCTGGGGGGCGGGAGCCCTCAGGGTCACCGTGTTGCCCGTCTGTCTGTGCGTCCGACCACATGAAGCCAAGTAGCACTGGCCCTTACTGTCTCGTAAACCCTGGCTTCGGTCTGCTGCACTCGATTCCGGTGCCACCATTCGCCCCCATAGCCAACACTCTCCGCCAATTTTCCTCGTCGCTTGCGACGCCTAGGACTTGTTTCAGCCAACTTGAACTTGGTTACATGGCTCCAGCCTTTAAGGGTGCCCACAGTCTTCAGCAATAATATAATCAATTAAAAACAAAGCATTATAATCAAAATATACTTGATGCAATCCCTGTATACATTCATTGATAAACAAAAGTAACTTCTAGTGATCTTCCACCCCTAGGTTGCACATCAAGTAATGTAAAGGAATTGTTTTGTTCTCAGATTGGGAAATGGGGTTATGATCATTACGTCTTGCCTCACATGTGCCTGCGTACTTGTACATAGGTATGGCCCCCTTTGCTACTGCCTTTTGGATGAGTTGGACCGCTTATTGGGTCTATTAATTTACATCCCTTTGAAGACAGGGTGGGTGCACTCAGCAAGAATATGCCATGATCCATCATGTACTTTGTGGCAGAGAGGGCATGAATCATCAGAGGGGGGGCTGGTGTTGGAACCATAGGGGCGTTTGTATCTATTAGGTTTCTAGTCCATAGGCATCCCCACCTAGCTTTTTGGATTTGAATTTTTTCGCCATTTGATGTCGGATTGCCAGAAGCGATTACTAGCTTGAGGGAGGAGGAAGGGGTCAGCTTGCTCCCACATAGAAGAGTAGATGCCTGTGGTGTTGGCCTGCCCGGTGTGCAAGTGGGTGGGGGGGTTGGCCTTGATACACTTGGTGAGATTGTGGGCCGGGTGCTGGGCTGGTCCCCGTTGATAGATTTGGGGGGCTGGACGGATGCATATTGCCCCCCCCCCCCCCCCCCCAGTGCATATTTAGGTGGGCACATTCCCCCGTTTTAACTGGTCCGATCATATTGTATCTAGTCGTTGCCTCTTTGGCGAGATTGTCTATTGCATCATTCCCTGTAATACCTGAGTGAGATCGGACCTTAAGCAGGCGTGTGGTAGCAGCAGCATTGTGTCTCTGTATAATGTGGATGGCTATGTCCTGTAGGAGGTCGCGATGCTTGTTCTCTCTGGTCCGGCTGGGTTGGTAAATTTGCAGGTTAATAAGCTGCAGGGAGCATAAGCTGCCGGAGTAGATGGTGAGGTCTTCATGCGTGTCGGTGTGTGTGAGTGCCTGTTGAATGGCCTTTAGTTCTGCGCGATTGATGTCTGCGGTGATGCCCTGTCCACCAGGGTCTATGCGGAGGCAACGTGCGGCCCGGGAGTAGTAGATGCCGGCTCATAGGCGCAGCATGCCGTGGTTGTCCATGATGGCACTTCCATCTCTGTATAGGGTGAGGCCTGGTGCTTGCAGGATGGCATGTGTGCTCTGGAGCATGGTGTGTGTTATGGGTGTGGGGTCTATCTGCATAGAGGTGGGTTGTTGCGCCCAGGTCTTTAGAGGGAGCCAAGTACCTTAGGCAGGTGGGTGGTAGGAAGGCCCAATTTGGGGGGGGGGGGGGGGGGCTGTAGGGGGATAGAAGTGGCCCCATGTGTTTCCTGGGGTTTACTGTACTTAGGGATTGCCAGTCAACGTCTATTATTTTAGAGATGTCTGTATCATTTTTTCCTGAGTCATGTTTGCCCAGTTACGTCTGTTTATCCTGAAGATTATCAGAGAAAATGTACATAGCGCCTACTGTCTGAATGCATCTTAGAAAACCATGAGAGTCTCGTGATGAGACCAGCATTGTTTGTTGCTATCTTGGAGTGCTCAAAAGTAATCAGGCACATATTATTATATTTCACACCCCTAGCAGATTGATTAAATAAGCATACCACCCCATGATACTTGACTATGGCTCATGTGCTGGGGTTGTAGGTCTCTGGTTGAATGCACTTGTATGCCTGCCTTTTGCTAGGGTTCCCCTCCAGCTTTTCTGACATTTCCATGTGGCATACAAGTTGTTACCGGTACCCAAACTTGATTTTTGTATACTCTGTTAGATTCGTTTTACCCACCCCTTCAGCTCAAAGTCTATCGTACGGAAGGCCTTTATGGTCCGAGGTCCGCACATTTTAAGAGGTTGGCCCTGCAGTATATATTCCTAAGCACAGCCAAGCATACTAATTTCAGTGCGGGCAAAAAGCATGCGGCTCTGCTCATCGGTCCCCTTGTTTTATGACTTCTCATTTGTTAGCTTCTTCCCTCCGCCACTGTTAGTGGTTGAAATCTGGGTCCTGCTCTAGGGCTTTCAATACCTACGCCACCAAAACGGTGGTTGGGAGTTTGGTTTGTATGTCCTCGACTTACCCCTGATGTAATGGGGTTTTTTGCTTCGTGGGTGCCTTTTCTTTGTTTAAGCACAGATTCCCATACACCCGCGGAGTTTCCAGTAGACTTTAACATGTAAAAGACAAAAGACAACAGATCGGTGCACGCAAAGCATGCAGCAAATTTCTGGGTGCTTGCCAGGCGTACTGATCAGAGAGTGTACGGCATGCATGCCAAAGCAAACACTAACCGTCTGGGAGTGTTCAGACAGACGTGGTCTGCTAAACCAATAGCAGGGATCAAAAGTCTACAGAAGATAGGGGTATGGCCGTATGACGGAGAAATAAAAAAGACCGAAGCTCATGCGCCAGGATAATTCCCTAAGAATAATAATCTCAGCACGTTCTTCCCCCTTCCGCTGAATTGATGCGCCACTTTACTGCACATGCTAGAGATCTTGACCAGCCACACGACTGCATTAGTCCAAGTATTATCGAGGGGGGGGGGGGGGGGGGGGGGGGGGGGGGGGAAGGGGTAAGAAAAAAGCTGCCGTACAGCACCTTCGCTTTAAATAGAGCTTATCCTCAAACCACAAAAACAAACGTTTTTTTAGCCCAAAATTAAGTTGTACAAAAGTTAGAGGGGGGCCAAAGTTTTTTCACCCAAAGCGGCCCAAATCCTAGCTTCGCGATAAATCACGTTTGGGTAACCCCATGAAAGATGTAAAGCTGGGTATTATTGTAAGCAGGGTACTACTTCTTGCCAAATTGGTCAGCGCTTTAAGCGCACAACCCTCAAATTGGTCAGCGCTTTTTAGTGCAAAAAGCGCAAAAATTGCGCGCTGCGCCCACAGGGGGATGAAAAATCTGCGCAAAACGCGCAGAGGGGCTCAAAAGGGCAGCGCGGCACCGCGCTGCCGCGCGTGCTTAGTAGTACCCTGATTGTAGGTAGCTACTGCAGTGATGCAAATGAAGCAAACTTCAAATTATTTTTCTCTTGCCATGAGTGTCCTTCAGCCCGAGACTTGAACTTGAACTTGGTTGCATGGCTCCAGCCTTTAAGGCTGCTGGCCGTCTTAGGCAGTATCATTTATATATTTGTGCAGTCAAGGGGTGGCCAAATAGACTGAAGGGTCTTGCCCGACTTTAAAGTAGGAAAGGCAGCTTAAAAAACAAGCACTGGTGAACTAACCCCCAACAAATATTAAACAACGGGGGACCGGAGTTCGTGCTATGCAGATAACTTAACTTTCCTGTATTGGAAAGCCAAAGCTGTGCTGAAATAAAAAGAAACTACCGTAACCCCACAACGGTTGATGGACAAATATCGCTGCTCGCTGAAAAATCGAGGTTGACCTTGATTGTACCTCGATTGAAATGGCTCAGCCGAACTTTTGATGCATCTAAAATTAATTTAGGATGTCCTGGGACCTGGGAAAAGGTCTTCAGAACCCTGAAACAACCCAAAATTTGGTTTCTGGGTTTTGACACGTTCAAGCCCGGACCGACATAATCTGTGAAGAAAAAAGAAAAAGAAAAAACATTTTTGGGCTGTCGGAATGTGTCGGAATCGCTCAGAAGCTCGCAACGCAATAATTTTGGTCGCTGGGTGGCTCATGTTAGCTTTGGGGAGGCCAGATATTGATTGTTCCCGTTTGCATTTTCCTTAGTAATTCATAGTACTGCCGAAGATGATCAGTGGCCAAAATGCTGGCTGGAGCTGTGGAATCAAGTTCAAGTATAACTGTTGCTGGATAAGTCGTACGGAGACGGGATCAGAGCAGATCTGATTGCCAGGTGATGTCAATTACATGAGAAGATTAATTCATAATACTGGTAGCTCAAAGCTTACTCAGTCAAGAATAGGAGCCCTACGGTGCTACAAGTGCTACTGGGTCACAGCAGCAGGACACGGTACTACAGGTGCTACTGGGTCACAGCAGCTTCATATGAAACTCTGTCAATAATGACTTCATAATAGTCAATTAGCTTCATATCAGACCAGCTCAGTCCTACGGAGCAGACACTGGCCAACAACTTGGGCCTTGCGTGCCTCAGCTAACACCAACATGTGACTTGACGAAACAATAACTAACTAATCTAGTTATCCAAGGCACTAACCCTTTTGGGTTTGAAAGTTTGGAACTGCACCAAGGGTGGCTTAGTGTAGTTATGACTAATGTACAAAATAAAAAATGCAATGCTAGCGCTGTTGAAAGAAAACAAGATGATATAAGCACACAATCTGCTCATCTTCCACATCCATCTGATTACTAGTGATGGATCTATTTTCTCCAAACATCTCTGCTATGTACAAACTAACCTATCTTCCTTCTCAGCAAATAAATGCTATAAGGCGTAATGTGCATGAGGTTGAGGGGGACAGCCTGCTTGCTTGCACTGGGGCCAACCACCAATTCCTTCTCAGCACAGAATTACTTTCTACAGTCAAGACATCACAACAATTCTGCGATTCCACATTCAGAACCTTTATGAATGGAAATGGCACTAAGTCTTTTTGGAGCAACCTAGCCGACTATCTTTCTACTTGTAGAAGAGCAAGACAGGAAGCCCTGGACTGCTTAGTGGCACCGTAATTTATCATCCCTTTTTTTCTTCTTCTTGTGACTTCTCATTTGTTAGCTTCTTACCTCCGCCACTGTAAGTGGTTGAGATCTGGGTCCGGCTCTAAGGGGTTTAATACCTACGCCACCAAAACGGTGGTTGGGAGTTTGGTTTGTTTGTCCTCGACACACCCCTGATGTAATGGGGTTTTTTGCTTTGTGGGTGCTTTTTCTTTTTGTTTAAAGCACAGAGTCTCATACACCCTCGCGGTGTCAAGAAGACTTTAACATGTAATGTAATGTAATGTAATGTAATGTAATGTAACAACAAGCAGGGCCAACATGGCACTCATTCCTAGGTTGACCTAAGACACATAGGCAGCGTCAGGAGAAGGGGGTGGGGATTCTTGGGAATCATTGTAGGGAACATCTCAATCTCGGCCTGGAACCATGCAACCAAGTTCAGGCTTCAACAGACAAGACATCACGAAAGCAAGCAGGGCAAACATGGCACTCATTCCTAGATAGACCTCGGACACACAGGCGGTGTCAGAAGAAGGGGGTGGGGAATCATTGTAGGGAACATCTTAATCTCAGCCTGGAACCATGCAACAATGCTCAGGCTTCTACAGGCAAGACATCAGTACAGCAAGCAGGGCCAACACGACACTCATTCCTAGACTGACCGAAGCCACAGAGGCAGCGCCAGGAGAAGGGGGTGGGGAAGCATTCTTGGGAACATCTTGGCCTGCGCCTCCGTCGGAGGAGCCGACCTGGGTGACAGTGACGGATGAGGCTCCGTACTTGGTCACATACTCCGCGGTGACCACATCTTGGGGGTTGGACAATAGGCGTGCTGTCATGGCCTCGATGTCCACCGAGGAGATCGAGTTGTCGAAGAGCAGCTTGAAGTCGACGATGACAGATCCAGGGGAGATACGGGTAATAGCCACCCTGGATGGGCTGAGACCCAGGCCCCTGGAGATGGCATTCTGGGTGTCGACAGTGAATTCGGCAAGGACGGCGGTAACCTCATCGTAGTCCGCGTCCAGCACCATCCTAAAGCTGCGTGGGTTGGGGATAACAACGGCTCCTCCGTCCTCGGGCTGGATGGTGCCGTCGGCACCGGGGTTGGATGCACCGGAATACATCGGAGGAATCCCATAGACGCTGGGGCCGTCTACTGCTTGTGCAAAACGGCGAACATGATCCCCCATGTTATCAATCTTATTCAAGGAGTCCATGAGCTGATCGGTCTCTCCCTGTAGCCTTGACTCTAGGGAAGCTTTCAGGGCCTGGATGTGTGAGCCGAAGTCCGTCTGAAGCTTACGAGGCCTTATTTCAGCAGCAGATGCTCCATTCATCAAGCACACCATCAGGAATGCTAGGATAGCAGGCTTCATTATGTTCTGCATCTTGTTGCGAATTGCACTGCCGAGTTCTTGCGTTTCGCGCTGGCTGTTACTGGCGAGGCGAGGCGGAGTGCAAGGTCTCCAAAGGTTTTGACGAGCGAGGTGCTTGAGGGCGAATGTGCTGATGCGAGCGTAAGAGCTAGGTATAGATTTGAATGAGGATGGTTCACAATCTAGTAAAGGTATGTGAACGCTCCGTCGTGATTGAAAGAGTATGCGAGAAGCGGTGGCGCGGGAAGCGGTTACGCAGTTGGGCGGGTTTAGGGGGGGCTGCTAACGGCGGGCGGGCGGGCGGTTGTGGCCGTGGATTTCATGCAGATTTCAAACCATTTGGCAACGGCAGGCTGGCAGCTTCTGCGAAACTTCGATCCGCGAAAATCTGGCTCGCGCATGTAGTGGCCATCCTGTACAGCGATAAGCATGATGGCCAATTACTCTCTGCTTGGGATCGCATGGGGCGGAGGAGGGGGAGGTGATCATGTGAAGTGTATCCGAGTGTAACCAGAGTGTAACTTTGACATCTCTCATCTGATCTCGGGTTGGTCACCTGTTCCTTCGACGGGAAATATTCTGTTGCGATTGGGTGTCGATTGGGTGTAGAAAGTGCGCTTATGAGAAACTTAGGCTCTCGAAACCACCCAGCAATATGGGAGTCCGGCAACAGCACGCAAACCACGGGACCCGGGCGGGGCGATCCGAATGACACGTGCTCGGGGCTCGGGAGAGGATCACCAGGCCATCTGGGGAGGGGGCAGGGCTGGCTAAGGACAAGTTTTTTTACGAGAGAGGGGGAGCAGGCAGCAGGTTACAGGAGATCGATAGTTGCAGAGGTGAACAAAATGTGCTGTTTTCTTCGGTCGTAACATAATCTACATACCGGTAATAAATTCGAATCAGAAAGCATTAGCCAGAGACAGTGAGCAATCTGAAGGTCTTGGAATTGAACTTGGTTACATGGCTCCAGCCAGCAATTTGGTGGCTCATTGTCTTCGGCAGTAGAAATTGAAATTGAAATTAAAATTGTTACATCCGAGTAATGCGGCACTCTCAGGACGTGAAGTTAAGGACACCACTGCGTAAGCCGGAGAGGTGGCTCACCGTCTTCGGCAGTACAATCAATCATATTCAACCTAGTTCATACAAGATCTTTAAAAAATTGCTTCCAGTCTGTCTGCCTTCATCCACCAATCTACGTTTTGAGGCAAGTTTTGCAAACTCTACGATTCATGAGCCAAATCCACTTAAATGAGCCAACATCTACCTCTCTCGCGCGCTACAATCTGCATTTGCAACGTATGTGGATTTATGTTACCGTCCAGGGGTAGGCCAAATAGGCTAAAGGGACTTGCCCAATCGTGATAGGAAGCTTAAAAACAAAAAGCACTAATGAACTGAACCCCAAACAATCGTTTTACCTACGGGGGCCCTGAGATCGTGCTACATTGATCATTTAATTCTACAACACGTAACAGACCCTTCTCAGAATGATGAACTACAGTGATACGAGTTCTGTATTGGCATCTTATAAGATAAATCTGCGATTGATATAATGAGATGCGAAACGTAACGTTTTAAAGAACCCTGAGGCGATTTGATTCCAGATACACTTGCAGTCCAGCACAAGTCCTAGGCAGCTTCACAACTCGCAAATTGGCTGAGAGTGTTAGCAACGGAATCGAGCGGACCAAAGCCAGTCAGTTTCGAGACCGTTCGCTGGTATGTCAGGCTGTATCTCGGTCGCTGATCGGTGGCACAAACAAACAAATAGTAGGGTGCCCTGGCGGGTCCCCTGGAGGTGGGCCCCGGGGGTGGTGTAATGTTCGTCAAGCAGCAGTGGCAGCCTCCTTGGTGATAGATGCACAAGCAGTTGCTTACTTATCCGTACAATTTAAGATTGGGGGGGTCAAGAAGCAATGTAGCATGGCATGTCATTATTATTCAACTTGGTGGCCTGTAAGGCTAATGAACTTATTAGCTCACTGACTTCCCCAAGTCCCATGGAGGCAGGTGCAGCAACTCCCGAGGCTACAGTTGCTACTTCGCAACCTGCAGGAAATAGTGCGAAAGAGCAGATTTCCTTGTCAAGCACAATGCGCTTATGCAATGAGCTACAAGAGTCACGAAGAAGCGAATTCTTCAAGGGGAAATCGTAAACATGCTCCAGGTCCCTAGATTGAGTCCCCAGGACAGGAGGGAAACGACGAATGAAAACGCCGCGTCCACAGTCCGCAACCCTGAAATACGTACGCGAAAAGTGCCCTCCGAGGTAATCCGCCCCCTACGGGAATCGAACACGAGTCGGTAAGATTTCAGGCCAGTCAGATTAACCGGCAATTTTGACCGGCGTTCTTGGGGAAATGTGAAGATGTGAAGATTTGACGATTTCGCGTAAGTATCGCATAGGTCTGTCCCCCATAGGGAGCCGACGAACCGACCAACAAACGGACAAAGGGTTGACCCTGGGGGGTCCTGCCCCCAGAAGGGGGAGCTCCGCCAAAACTCTAACCACCAGGATTCTGGCTGGCTTTGGCAGCAGCAACAGCATTCGAAGCTTTATGATTAAAACAATATTCTTGCTCGATCTTCTCTACAAGGCTGAGGATGAAGGTGAGTATGAACTTCTCCACAAGGCTGCTCACTCGAGCATGAGTATGCGTATGACCAACAGGGGCCCTTCGTGTTACAGTGTAAATTTAATTCTACGATCACAACCAAAGAATAGTCAGTCGCCATAGGAACTCCCAAGAGTGTCCTCTGCGAAGACTAATAACTGCGAGCAAAATAAGCAACTCTGCGCTTAAAATACCAATGGGCTCTCCAAGATTATTCAGAACTAGAACAACACATCTCAGTCATGGGTTCGAATCCGCTTGGTGTACTCCCTGGGTTGTGTGGGTATCACACGGGGGTGGGTGGGCTTAGCATTGGAAGATGGTGAGCAGCCCAGGGTTGCCTGAAAAAGTATGAAGCAATTGAATTAAATTCTAGAACAACATACCTCCAAATTGCCTTAAACATGTTTCGAGCAGTAGCTTCTAGGCAGTTCCTTGAGCCAGGCACAGAGCTAAACCCACATATTTCAGCAGTTCTGGACAGCAGATTGTGTCAGCTTCAAAGTGCACTAGGTTGTATTATATTGGGCTGAATTGCCAGCCAGGGGAGCTGACTAGAAGCTGTTGCTGGCAGCGGAAAAGAAAAGCAATGACAAAAAATCCCTAAATCCAAAGAAACCACCCCCACCGACAGACAGCTGTGTCATCCACCTTAGTTGAACGATACGGAATGCGAATGCGCTCTGGATAGCTTGCAAGATGTCCAGAAGTACTCGCAGCCTGTATTGTTCAACAATCATGCATGTCCCGAGAGAGGAACGATGATTACCCAGTGGTCTCATCCACAGCCGCAGCAGGTCTTAACTATGGTGGCGACTTAGTACTTCCCAAGGTTTCGCACCCGACCTGCGTCCAGTGGGATTCGATACCCCCCCCCCCCCCCCCCCCCCCCCCCCCCCTCTCGTGATATACGTTATTGTTGAACTACACGGAATGCGAGTGTGTTCTAGACATCTTGCAAGATGTCCAGAAGCACTCGCAGCCTGTACAGATCAACAACCTTCATTATTGACTTCATATCCATTCAGATTCATTATTAATGATGGCCATTCAGATTTATGATTTGGATGTGGGTTTTCAAAACACTTAGTAGTTTGAAGTTCATACCTCAACTTTTTCAGGCCAAATTCCAGACAATGTTCAGGCCAAGCCAACAGACAGAGAGCTGTGATATCTACGCAGTGGTTAGCGTGAAGGGACCATAACCTGTTGAAGGAGAAGTTGGATGGAGACGGGAACACAGCATACATGTGACAGCACAGCGTACATGTGACAGCACAGCATACATGTGACAGCATAGCATACATGTGACAACACAGCATACATGTGACAACACAGCATACATGTGACAGCACAGCATACATGTGACAACACAGCATACATGTGACAACACAGCACACATATAGCTAAGCAGAACCAACATCTCCTAGCGATCAGTTCAGGTATGCTCTGCTCCCGTCTCCAACCAGCTTCTCCTTCAACTAAGTGCGGCTTATTCATTGTGACATGCCATGATGGGTAAAAGCAACATTTAAGCTTTTTGACCACTAAGCCGTCTTTCCTGGTAATTTATTTTACTGCCGAAGACTACGAGCAGCCAAATTGCTGGCTGGAGCCATGTAACCAAGCTCAAGTTCAAGTTATTGCTTGGTAGGCAAAAGCTTTTTAGCGGAGCCCCTGGATTCACCCCGTTGTCCGCCTGCCTGTCCGAATGCATGTCATGTCACCTCTCAGACGCACTAGCTAGCCTTAGGTTTGGCAGAAGGACAGGGAGAGGGAGCTGCCTAGAAGCTGCTTCCCGTAGCCCAAAAAAGAAACAGTGCCTCTATATAGCTTAGAATTGCTTAGCAGGCAAAAGCTATTTTCAATTCGTTCCCTTCACCATGATTCGTACCTGACCGGAGGTGACCGGCCCATGTTGCGGGTTCATGCACAGGTGGCGTGGGCCGAAGGCCTGTGTGGACGCCTAACCCTTAGGTATAATCAGGACCCCCAGTGTAACCAGTGTAAGAGTGTGTAGTTTTGAATTGCCAGTTAGATTGCAAGTTTACACAAATAGCATGAAAGCTTTTATTTTCAGCTACGGGCAGCAGCTTCCAGGTAGATCCCCAAGCCAGCCACTGGGTTAAGACCCAAGATTTCAACGGTACAGGACAGTCGATTTCGAATTTGATTCCAGATGTGCTGCATTGTTCTAGGCTGATTAGTTCACAAGACAGGGGAGCTGCCTAGAAGCTGCTGCTTGTAGCCAAAAAGAAAAGCTATGAGTAGCCACAGTTATTTAGGGATCGGCAAATCCTATCCTATCATGACCATGAAATACATCATATGATACATCATATACCACATCATATGATATCATACAAATTGCATCATATGCTATTGTATTTGAATGGAAACTTTAGCCCAGTCAGACTGCCAGCTATATGATGTCAGACTGCCAGCTATATGATGTCAGGCTGCCAGCTATATGATGTCAGACTGCCAGCTATATGATGTCATATGATGTCATACTGCCATTCCCTACAGTTATTGGGCCAACCCAATAACTGTAGGGAATGTACATAGGGGGTTGTGTACCGCTCTCTTTCTTTTTGGCTACTAGCAGCAGCTTCCAGGCAGCTCCCTGAGCCAGCCACTGGGCTCAGCCTCAACATTTTAGCAACGCTTAAAAGCTGATTGCGTAAGCTTGCATGGTGCACTACGTTGCTTAAGGTTTGGCTGATTAGCCAGCCATGGGAGCAGTTGTGGTAGTGGTGCTGCTGCTGCCCCTGTGGTGGTGGTGGCCCCCCTATGGGGAGTGGTTGTGCTGGTGGTGGTGGTGGTGACGGTGCTACTACTACTACTGCTGCTGCTGCTGCTCCTTTGGTGGTGATGGTGCCGCTGCCCCTATGGTAATGGTGGTGGTGGTGCTACTACAACTGCTGCTGCTGCCCCCGTGGTAGTGGTGCTGGTGCTGGTGTCACTGCCTGTGCAATTAAGAGGCTGCCCGTGGTGGTGCAGATGGGGCAGCGATGGTGGGCTCCTCCTCTGCCACTGACTGCTGCCACTGCAGTTGGTGCTGCTGCAGGTACTGGTGGTGCTGCTGCTGGTGGTGCTGCTACTGCTGCTGCTCCCGTGGTGGTGGTGGTGGTGGCGGTGCTGGTGTCACTGCCTGTGTGGTTAAGAGGCTGCCCGTGGTGGTGCAGATGGAGCAGCAATGGTGGACTCCTCCTCTGCCACTGACTGCTGCCACTGCAGTTGGTGCTGCTGCAGGTACTGCCGGTACTGGTGGGGCTGCTGCTTCTGCTGCTACTCCCGTGGTGTTGGTGGTGCTGGCGCTCGTGTCACTGCCTGTGTGGTTAAGAGGCTGCCAGTGGTGGTGCAGATGGAGCAGCGATGGTGGGCTCCTCCTCTGCCACTGACTGTTGCCACTGCAGTTGATGCTGCTGCAGGTACTGGTGGTGGTGCTGCTGCTGGTGCTGCTACTGCTGCTGATCCCGTGGTAGTGGTGGTGGTGGCTGTGCTGGTGTCACTGGGTGCAAGTGCTACTGGGTCACAGCAGCAGTACACGATGCTACAGGTGCTACTGGGTCACAACAGCTTCATATGAAACTCTGTCAATAATGACAGTAAGATTTATATCAAAACAGCACAGTTCTACGGACCAGACGCTAGCTACAACTTGGGCCTTGCGCGCCTCGGCTAACACCAACATGTGACTTGAGGCAACAATAACTAACTAATCTAGTTATCCAAGGCACTTACCCCTCTGGGTTTGAAAGTTTGTAACTGATTGGTGTAGTTATGACTAATGTACAAAATAAAAAATGCAATGCTAGTGCTGTTGAAGGAAAACAAGATGATAAAAGCACACAATCTGCTCAGCTTCCACATCCATCTGAATACTAGTGATGGATCTATTTTCTCCAAACATCTCTCATCTGCTATGTAACAAGTTCTATGCAGCGTCGCCTGCGACGCTAAAAATGGCGGAAAGTGATCGCTAGGGAGCGACAGGTGGCAACGGAAGCGAGTTAGTTACGAGGCCGTTGGCTGACGTGTCGGGCTTCATCACGGTCAGATGGATGGATGGATGGTCGGACGGACGGACAAATGGGTAACACTGGGGGCTCCGCCAAAAACTAACCTATCTTCCTTCTCAGCAAATAAATGCTTTGAGGCGTAATGGACTGCCCCCCTCAACCTAATGCATGTGCATGTGCATGTGCATGTGCATGAGGTTGAGGGGGGCAGTCTGCTCGCTTGGGCTGGGGCCAACCACCAATTCCTTCTCAGCACAGAATTACTTTCTACAGTCAAGACATCACAACAACAAGCAGGGCCAACATGGCACTCATTCCTAGGTTGACCTAAGACACATAGGCAGCGTCAGGAGATGGGGGTGGGGATTCTGGGGAATCATTGTAGGGAACATCTCAATCTCGGCCTGGAACCATGCAACCAAGTTCAGGCTTCTACAGACAAGACATCACGAAAGCAAGCAGGGCCAACATGGCACTCATTCCTAGATAGACCTCGGACACACAGGCGGTGTCAGAAGAAGGGGGTGGGGAATCATTGTAGGGAACATCTTAATCTCAGCCTGGAACCATGCAACAATGCTCAGGCTTCTACAGGCAAGACATCAGTACAGCAAGCAGGGCCAACACGACACTCATTCCTAGACTGACCGAAGCCACAGAGGCAGCGCCAGGAGAAGGGGGTGGGGAAGCATTCTTGGGAACATCTTGGCCTGCGCCACCGTCGGAGGAGCCGACCTGGGTAACAGTGATGGATGAGGCTCCGTACTTGGTCATATACTCCGCGGTGACCACATCTTGGGGTTTGACAATAGGCGTGCTATCATGGCCTCGATGTCCACTGAGGAGATCGAGTTGTCGAAGAGCAGCTTGAAGTCGACGATGACAGATCCAGGGGAGATACGGGTAATAGCCACCCTGGATGGGCTGAGACCCAGGCCCCTGGAGATGGCATTCTGGGTGTCGACAGTGAATTCGGCAAGGACGGCGGTTACCTCATCGTAGTTCGCGTCCAGCACCATCCTAAAGCTGCGTGGGTTGGGGATAACAACGGCTCCTCCGTCCTCGGGCTGGATGGTGCCGTCGGCACCGGGGTTGGATGCACCGGAATACATCGGAGGAATCCCATAGACACTGGGGCCGTATACTGCTTGTGCAAAACGGCGAACATGATCCCCCATGTTATCAATCGTATTCAAGGAGTCCATGAGCTGATCGGTCTCTCCCTGTAGCTTTGACTCTAGGGAAGATTTCAGAGCCTGGATGTGTGCGCCGAAGTCTGTCTGAAGCTTGCGAGGCTTTACTTCAGCAGCAGATGCTCCATTCATCAAGCACATCATCAGGAATGCTAGGATAGCAGGCACCATACAGTTCTGCATCTTGTTGCGAATTGCACAGCCGATTTCTTGCGTTTAGCGCTGGCTGTTACTGGCGATGCGAGGCGGAGTGCAAGGTCTCCAAAGGTTTTGACGAGCGAGGTCCTTGAGGGCGAATGTGCTGATGCGATCGTAAGAGCTAGGTATAGCTTTGAATTAGGAGAGTTTTGCACTCAAGTAAAGGTATGGAAATGCACCGTCGTGATTGAAAGAGTATGCGAGAAGCGGTGGCAGGAATGTACGCAGTTGGCGGTTTAGGGGCGGGCGAAGCGCTTCGCAGCATGCCTGTCAATGGCGATTCACGATTCCAAGCGTTCAACGGTCGGCTCTTTACATCACTTCCCCCACTCCAGGTCGCTTCATCAAAATATCTCCTTTCCACCAGCGCAACAACGAATTGCAAGTTCTTTCTTTCGGTGATGAACTTCGATGAACTGTCGCCTACACTGGCTAACATTTCCGGTACCTTGCTGAAGACACCGTCCTTTTGGTGATGATGTGCAAAAAAGAACCCTGATGCTCATGCAACAGAGTGGTCGCCTGGGTAGAACCAAGCATATTCGTTCATTGAGAACTGCAACGCGGCTGGCCGACATGGTAGGTCCACCCGCGATGCTAATCACTTCGCCTCCTTATCGAGCGGTTCCACGTGACGTTTTTGCGACACCCCACAATGATTAATGGCTTGCTAACAATCGCTAACCTGGCTTTTCCATGTGTGACAGGGGCTGAGTCCGATGCTGCATGTTTCGACGATGGCTTAATAGATGTTCGTGGTGCTGCTACCAATAGTGCTGCCCATGAACATGGAGGTGGATGGGGTGCTGTTGCAGACAATGGTGGACAGGGAGGTGGAAGTGGTGGTGTTTGTGCCGCCCATGGTGGACATGGAGGTGGTAGTGGTGGTGGTGCTGCTGCCCATGGTGGACATGGAGGTGGCAGTGGTGCTGCTGCTGCCAATGTTGGACATGGAGGTGGAAGTGGTGATGTTGGCGGTGTTGCCAACTGTGGACATGGAGGTGGAAGTGGTGGTGGTGCTGCTGCTGCCAACGGTGGAAGTGGAAGTGGTGGTGGTGCTGATGCCAACTGGGAGCAAAGCCACGGGACCAGGGCGGGGCGATCCGAAATGAGGGCTCGGGAGAGGATCACCAGGCCATCAGGGGAGGGGGCAAGGGCCAGGGCTGGCTAAGGACAAGTTTGTTTACGAGATAGGGGGGCGGGCAGCAGGTTACAGGAGAACAACAGTTGCAGAGGTGACCCAAATGTGCGGTTTTCTTCGGGCGTAACGTAATCAGCGCAATAAATTCGAATCAAAAAGCATTAGCCAGAGACAGTGAGCAATCTGAAGGTCTTGGAATTGAACTTGATTACATGGCTCCAGCCAGCAATTTGGCGGATCACCGTCTTCGGCAGTACAATCAATCATATTCAACCTAGTTCATACAAATCATAATGCCTCCAGTCTGTCTGCCTTCATCCACCAATCTACGTTTTGAGGCAACAGTTTTCAAACTCAACGTTTTATGAGCCAACTCCACTTTTAATGAGCCAACATCTACCTCTCGCGAGCTACAATTTGCGTTTGCGTCGTATGTGTATGTCTGTTACCGTCCAGGGGTAGGCCAAATAGGCTAAAGAGACTTGCCTTACCGTGATAGGAAGGGCTTAAAAAGGAAAGCACTTATGAACTAACCCCCAAACTATCGTTTTACCGACAGGGGCCCTGAGTTCGTGCTACAGTGATCATTTAATTCTACAATACGTAACAGACCCTCAAAAATCTGCGATTGATATCATGAGATGTGAAACGTAGCGTTTTAAAGACCCCTAGGGTGATATGATTCTAGATCCACTTTTAATCCAGCACAACAAGTCCTATAGAGCGTCGCAACTTGCAAGCGACGTATAATATTGGCGGTGAGAGTTAGCAACGGAATCGAGCGGACGGAAGGCAGTCAGTTCCGATACCTTGTCATACCATGTCAGGCTGTGTCTCGGTCGGTTGTCAGAATGGTAAACTACATGCACACGGATGCTATATCGGCACCTAGATCTATAAGCTGCTGGCTGTCTTAACAAGTAACAAACTGGAAGTAACAAACTAACAACAGCATTCGAAGCATAGTGATTAAAATAATATACTTGATCGATCTTCTCTACAAGGCTGAGGCTGAGGTTGATCACGACCTTATCCACAAGGCTGCTCACTTGAGTATGAGGATGCGTACAAGTAATCGAGTATATGACGGACACATCTAACCATATACCAACTCTTAGGGCCATCCAATTCATTTTGGTAACTCTCTCATCCGAAGATCTTGCCCTCAGGGGCCCTGAGTTCGTGTTACAGTGCAAATTTAATTATATGGTCACAACCAAAGAATAGCCAGTCAGCATAGAAGGTCTCAAGAGCGTGCTTTGCGAAAACTAAAAATAACAGCGAGCAAAATAAGCAACTCTGCGCTGAAATACCAATGGGCTCTCCAAGATTATTCAGAACTAGAACAACACATCTCAGTCATGGTTAAAATCCGCTTGGTGTGCTCCCTGCGTTCTGTGGGTATCCCACGGGGGTGGGGGGTGGGGGGGGGGGGGGGCTTAGCATTGGAAGACGGTGAGCAGCCCAGAGTTGGCTGAAAAAGCATGTAACAATTGAATTAAATTATAGAACATCATACCTCCAAATTGCCTTGTATCCATTTGTACGAGCAGAAGCTTCTAGGAAGCTCCTTGGGCCAGGCACTGAGCTACACCCACATATTTCAGCAGTTCTGGACAGCAGATTGTGTCAGCTTCAAAGTGCACTAAGTTGTGTAAGCTTTGGCTGAATTGCCAGCCAGGGGAGCTGACTAGAAGCTGTTGCTGGCAGCGGAAAAGAAAAGCTATGACAAAAATCCCCAAATCCCAAGAAACCAACCCCACCAACAGAGAGCTGTGGTATCCACCTTTAATACCTCACATCCATTCAGATTCATTATTCATGATAGCCATTCAGGTTCATGCTTTGGATTTGGATATCCAAAACACTTTGAAGTTCGAATTTCGAACCTCAACTTTTTCAGGCCAAATTCCCGGCAATTCCCCAGCTAACGCTGAAGACAGAGAGCTGTGATACCTGCCTTCATTACTTGATATCCATCCAGATTCATTATTCATGATAGCCATTCAGATTCATGATTTGGATTTGGACTTTCAAAACACTTAGTAGTTTGAAGTTCATACTTCAACTTTTTCAGGCCAATTCCAGACAAATTTCAGGCCAAGCCAACCCACAGAGAGCTGTGATATCTACGCAGTGGTTAGCGCGAAGGGACCATAACCTGTTGAAGGAGAAGTCGGATGGAGACGAAAGCACAGCATACATGTGACAACATCACCTAGCGATCAGTTCAGGTATATTCTGCTCTGCGTTTTGACAGGAAGGGCTCGACCAGCTAAGCTGATCGAACATCACCTAGTGATCAGTTCAGGTATGCTTTGCTCCCATCTCCAACCAGCTTCTCCTTCAACTAAGTGCGGCTTATTCATTGTGACATGGGTCAAAGCAACATTTAAGCTTTTTGACTACTAAGCCTTCTTTCCTGGCAATTTATTTTCCTGCCCAAGACGACGAGCAGCCAAATTGCTGGCTGGAGCCATGTAACCAAGCTCAAGTTCAAGTTCTTGCTTGGTAGGCAAAAGCTTTTTAGCAGAGCCCCTGGATTCACCCCATTATCCGCCTGTCTGTCCGCCCGACAGACGACCGAGACGAAGCCTGACACGTCCGGCAGCTCATAACTAACTGGCTTCGGTCCGCTCCATTCCGTTGCCACCCATTGTTCCGATAGCCAACACTCTCCGCCAATTTCTGCGTTGCTTGCGACGCTGACCAGGACTTGTTTTCAATCCTTTTCCTTCAAAACGATTCATGCCTCTACACACTGTTTCCTTTTTGGGCTACTTGTGGCAGCTTCCAGCCAGCTCCAACAGCCAGCTACTGGGTCAAACCCAAAGCTTGCAGCTGCATTGGAATGCATGGCATGTCAGCTATGAGGCGCACTAGCTAGCCTTAGGTTTGGCAGAAGGACAGGGAGAGGGAGCTGCCTAGAAGCTGCTTCCTGTAGCCCAAAAAAGAAACAGTGCCTCTATATAGCTTATATTTGCTTAGTAGGCATAAGCTATCTTCAATCCGTTCCCTTCACCATGATTCGTACCTGACCGGAGGTGACCAGCCCATGTCGTGGGTTCATGCACAGGTGGCGTGGACCAAAAGCCTCGGTGGACGCCGAACCCTTAGGTATAATCGGGACCCCCAGAGTTACCGGTGTAAGAGTGTGTAGTTTTGAATTGCCAGATAGATTGCAAGATACAAAAATAGCAAGAAAGCTTTTATATTCAGCTACGGGCAGCAGCTTCCTGGCAGCTTCCTGAGCCAGCCACTGGGTTGAGACCCAAAATTTCAACAGTACAGGAAAGCTGATTTCGACTATGATTCCAGATGTGCTGCATTGCTCTACACTGATTGATTCACAAGCCAGGAGAGCTGCCTAGAAGCTGCTGCTTGCAGCCGAAAAGAAAAGCTATGAGTAGCCACAGTTATTGGGTCCACGGGTGCAGATCCCCTGCCCAGCCAAGTCCCGCAAAGTAAGCCCATTATGGATGTTGAACGTATTGTGCATGCTATATGACTACATGAGTTGCATATATATATATATGTATGTATATATATATATATATATATATGTATATATATATATATATATATAATCATGTAGTCATATGCTGCGTGTGTGGTTCAGGCTCAGCCATACAGGCTAAATATACTCATTATCATATAAGGAGGGGGTTGTGAACCACTGTTATCCTTTTCGGCTGCTAGAAGCAGCTTCTAGGCAGCTCCCTGAGCCAGCCACTGGGCTCAGCCTCAAAATTTCAGCAGCCCTAGAAAGCTGATTACGTCAGCTTCAATGTGCACTAGGTTGCTTAAAGTTTTTTCCGGCTGATTAGCCAGCCAGGGGAGCTGCCTAGAATCTGCTGCCCGTAGCTGAAATGAAACAAGTACTGGATACAAAGGATCCCTCTTTTCAGTCCAGACTGATAAATATTTATTCAGTCCAGACTGGAAAGAGGATCCGTTGCCCCCCCCCCCCCCCCCCCCCCCCCCCCCCCCCCCTCCACTCAAACTTGACCTACGTCATCCTCACTCCTCCACCTGCGCCAGCGCCTGCACTTATGCCTGCACTGCGGCTCCTGCCCGTCGCAGCCCCTCCTCAACTCGTCGCAGTTTACTGATTGGTCACATGGCCCCAGCCACTGTTTTTTGCTTTGGCCCCCTCTGGACCCCCCAGGGTCCCAGGGCTGAAGCCCCAAGTTCCACCCATGTCTCTCGGTCTGTCTCTCTGAACGTCTCGGTCTCTCCAGGATCTGTTGCACCCAACCACTCCCACTCCATGGCAATGTACTTGAACTTGAACTTGGTCATATGGCTCCAGCCATTGTTTTTATTTTGTGAGATGCGCCGCCATTCAGTCACCCCATGACGACACATGGCGCCAGCTAAACTTGTCAGAAATGCCCCCCCGCCCCCCACCCCCTGGCTCCGCGCTTAGCGCAGTTCGGGGGGCACCGCGTTGCACTGGGGTCGCACCGAGTCGCTCAATTTGCGACGCGTAGCACACAAAGAAGGAGGCTCCAGCCAGCCCTGTGGCACTGAACAATACATAGCGTACTGCTTCTCCATGGGTTAGCTTTGAACTTCACTCCTGGACAGCGGTATACCATGTGTTTCTTTTTACCACACGCCTGGTTGCCCCAAGTCCTAGACCCAGAGGTTTCAGGTGTCGGTCAGTCAGTCCACTGTCTCTCTTTGCGGCAACTAGCAGCAGCTTCCATGCAGCTCCCTGAGCCAGCCACTGGGCTCAGCCTCAACATTTCAGCAGCGTTTAAAAGCTGATTACGACAGCTTGCATGGTGCACTACGTTGCATAAGGTTAGGCTGATTAGCCAGGCAGGTGAGTCGTTGTGGTGGTGGTGGTGGTGGTGGTGGAGGTGCTACTACTACTGCTGCTGCTGCTGCTGCTCTTTTGGTGGTAATGGTGACGCTGCCCCTATGGTGGTGGTGGTGGTGGAGGTGCTACTGCTACTGCTGCTGCTGCTTTGATGGTAATGGTGCCGCTGCCCCTATGGTGGTGGTGGTGTCACTGTGGATAACAGGCTGAATGTGAGGGTGCAGGAGGGGAAGTGATGGTGGGCTCCCCCTCAGCCACCGACTGCTGCCACTGCAGTTGGTGGCGCTGCAGGTACCGGCGGTGCTGGTGGGGGTAGTGCTGGTGGTGCTACTGCTGCTGCTTCCGCGGTGCTGGTGTCACTGCCTGTGTGTTTAAGAGGCTGTCTGTAAGGGTGCATATGGGGCAGCGGTAGTGGGCTCCTCCTCAGCCACTTAATGCTGCCACTGCAGTTGGTGGCGCTGCAGGTACCGGCGGTGCTGGTGGGGGTGGTGCTGGTGGTGCTACTGCTGCTGCTCCCGTGGTGGTGCTGGTGGCAATGCTGGTGTCACTGCCTGTGTGGTTAAGAGGCTGCCCGTGGTGGTGCAGATGGGGCAGCGATGGTGGGCTCCTCCTCTGCCACTGACTGCTGCTGCTGTCGCGCTCTCTCCCGCGCCTCCCGCGCCAACCTACGAGCTCTTCGGCGTTGAGCCCGGTCTGCCGATCGCTGCCGTTGTTCCCGTTCAAGGGCGGCTTCAAGTACGCTAGGTTCAACCAGCACTAAGCGACAGATGGGGCAGGAGGAGTTGCGCTGCATCCACTGATCGATGCAGCTCTGCAGGGGTGGGGGGGCAGGGGATGGGGGTGGGGGGGAAGGGGCTGGTGTGTGTGTGTGTGTGTGTGTGTGTGTGTGTGTGTGTGTGTGTGTGTGTGTGTGTGGGGGGGGGTCGAGGTGGTAGGGTGTGGGGTGGGATGGGTACGAGGAGTTGTGCTGCATCCACTGGTCGATGCAGCTCTGCAGGGGTGGGGGCAGGGGGTGGGGGAGGGTGTGTGTGGGTGGGGGTACGAGAAGGTGGGGGGTGCCAGGGGGTGGGTGGGGTGGGAAGAGGTACGAGGAGGTGGTGGTGGTGGGTACGAGGAGGTAGGAAGGGGTGGGTTGGTACGAATAGGAGGTGGTGGGGGTGATGGTGTGTGTGTGTGTGTGTGTGGAAGGTGGGGTGGGTGGGTGGGGGTGGGGGTGGGGTATGCGGAGCATCCACTGGTCGATGCAGATCTGCAGGAGGGGACTAGGGGTTGGGTTGGGTGGGTAGGGTGGGTAGGGTGGGTAGGGTGGGATGGATGGGTTGGGTTGGGTGGGGGTGAGGTGGGTGGGTTGGGAAGGGTGGGTGGGTATGAGGAGGTGTGTGTGTTTTGGGGGGGGGGGGAGGTCGAGGAGGTGGGTGGGTGGGTGGGTTCGAAGAGGAGATGTTGGTGGTGTTAGTGGTGTTGATGGTGTTGGTGTTGGTGTGTGTGTGTGTGTGTGTGTGGGGGGGGGGGGGGGGGGGGGGGAGGGGGGTAGGAGGAGGTGGTAGTGTGTGTGTGTGTGGGGGGGTGAGGTGGGGGCGAGGAGAAGGAGGAGCAGGAGGAGTAGGAGTAGGAATGGGAGTAGGAGTAGGAATGGGAGTAGGAGTAGGAATGGCAACACCATTCAAACTGAATCCTTGGTGCCGCTGGTTTGTGCCGGGAGACCCACCTCCTGGGATAAATTCCTTTCATAACTTATAAAACAAAAAATCAAGCGCCCCCCCACCTTTTGGATGGCATGTTTGCAAGCTATTAATTCATATAGCTCGATAGCTAGTACATCATGAATCGCCCCCCACACCCACCACATACATACACCCACCACCCACCATCCACACCCACATACACCCACCACATACATACACCCACCACCCACCACATAACCCCCACACAACCCACCCCACATACACCCACCACCCACCACATACACCCACCACCCACCCACATACACCCACCCCACCATACATACACCCACCACCCACCACATACACCCACCCGCCACCATCCACACCCACATACACCCACCACATACACACACCCACCCGCCACCATCCACACCCACATACACCCACCACATACACACACCCACCACCCACCACATACACCCACCACCCCACCCACCCACACCTGGTGAAAGGCATGATTACAAGGTAGCTTCCTCAGTGTCTCTCCCTCCTCGTACTCCACAATACAGAAGGAGCAAATGTCTTCATTGTGTTCTTATGGCCCATGTTTTGATACTGGGGTAATGCATTCTCTTTTCAAAAATTTCAACTTAGATCTTTAGTATTCACTGCCCGGAAAGAAGCTTTTATCACCCCCCCCCCCCCCCCCCCCCCCCCAACCACACACACAACTGGTGAAAGGCATGGTTACAAGGGAGCTTCCTCAGTGTCTCTCTCTCCGCGTACTCCACTTTACAGATGGAACAAAGGTCTTCATTGTGTTCCTGTGGCCTGGATGAATTCTCTTTTCGAAAATTTCAACTTAGATCCCTGGTACTCACTGCCCAGAAAGAAGCCTTCATTTCTTACCCCCCCCCCCCCCCCCCCCACACACACACCTGGTGAAAGGCATGGTTACAAGGCAGCTTCCTGAGCGTCTCTCCCTCCTCGTACTCCACAATACAGATGGAGCACAGGTCTTCATTGTGTTCTTGCGACTCAGCCGTCAGCAATCGCTCAGGTTCCCGCTCCTGGCTTCTATCCAAGCCTCCCCCCTCGGACGCATCGCTGCCACTGCCCCCCTCATCATAATTGGAGCCCAGGGGTCCGAGGGGGCCCAGGCCAATTGGGGCATCCAGGCTGGCGGGGTCTCGCAGGGGGTCCTTGACCCTTTGAGGGGGGCCTGAGGATTGGCCTGAGGGGAAGACGCCTTCCTCACCACTGTTACTAGGTGCAGAGAGTCCAGAGAGATCTGACTTCCGCAGTCTTCGAGCAGCGTTGAGTTCGGTGGTGGTGGTGGACCCAGGTGAGGCATGGGGAATGGTCGGGTGCATGAGGTTTGCCCCTGCGCTGCTGCTGCTGCCAATCTGCGTGCAGAGAAAGGGAGTGGACGCAGTTGTGGTATATGTAATATAGGGAAAGGTAGGTTGCACAAGGCTTGGCCATGCGATGTAATACATGGGAAGTTGCATGAGGCTGCCCCCAGCGCTGCTGCTTCTGCCAATCTGCGTGCAGAGAAAGGGAGTGGATGCAGTTGTGGTACATGTATTAGAGGGAAGGGTGCATGAGGCTTGCCCCTGCGCTGCTGCTGCTGCCAACCTGCGTGCAGAGAAAGGGAGTGGATGCAGTTGTGGTACATGTATTAGAGGGAAAGGTGCATGAGGCTTGCCCCTGCGCTGCTGCTGCTGCCAACCTGCGTGCAGAGAAAGGGAGTGGATGCAGTTGTGGTACATGTATTAGACGGAAGGGTGCATGAGGCTTGCCCCTGCGCTGCTGCTGCTGCCTACCTGCGTGCAGAGTAAGGGAGTGGATGCAGTTGTGGTACATGTATTAGAGGGAAGGGTGCATGAGGCTTGCCCCTGCGCTGCTGCTGCTGCCAACCTGCGTGCAGAGAAAGGGAGTGGATGCAGTTGTGGTACATGTATTAGAGGGAAGGGTGCATGAGGCTTGCCCCTGCGCTGCTGCTGCTGCCAACCTGCGTGCAGAGAAAGGGAGTGGATGCAGTTGTGGTACATGTATTAGAGGGAAGGTGCATGAGCTGCTGCTGCCAACCTGCGTGCAGAGAAAGGGAGTGGGCGCAGTTGTGGTAGGTGCAATAGAGGGAAAGGTTTATCAATCCCCGTTTCGACGAATGGCTCAATGGCAGAGCTCCTTGAACGAAGGTGCCGGGTTCGAATCCCCACGGGTGCGCTTTAGTGTTCGCGTTCGCTGTCAACTGCCATGGTAGCTTTGTCCAGTATTAGCAGCAAGTTCCCTCCCGCCATAAGACCGGGCCCCCTTAATATACCGCCCCACCAGGCGTTATCATTACTTTTTAGAGGGAAAGATCCATAATAAGGCTTGCCCCTGCGCTGCTGCTGCCGCCAACCTGTGTGCAGAGAAAATGAGTGGGCGGAGTTGTGGTAGATGTAATAGAGAGAAAGGGTACATGAGGTTTGCCTCTGCACTGCTGCTGATGCCAACCTGGAGGCAGAGACAAGGAGTGGGCGCATTTGTGGTAGATGTAATAGAGGGAAGGGTGCACGAGGCGTGGCTCTAGCGCATGGAAATGGGAAGGCTCCCTTAACTCAAGCCCCTTGCAAGACCTTTTTTTTGCATGACTAACAATTTTTGGAAGGCGTACCATTTTTTGAAAGATGTACAATGTATTGGAAGATGTACAATTGTTTGCAAGACGTACAATGTTGTGTAAGATGTACAATGTTTTTTGTAAAATGTACAGGTTTTTGCAAGGCGTACAATGATTTTTGTAAGACGTACAACTGTTTATCAGGTGTGCAATTTTCAAAGTTTTCAATGACATCCAGCGTTACTCATATGATTTAGCTAGGCACGTTTATTGACTTTTACACGGGCTCTACCTACGTGCTCCACCAACATAGTCGGCCCTGGGCTGTACTCAACAGGGCACTACATTTTGTCATTTTGGGTTGCGCGTGTAACAAAGCTGCCTCCTTTTGGCTCGTGCTTTTGACTCGAAGGTCCTACTCCTAAACGGAAAACGGAAATCTGCGTGTTGCGCCCAGAGGGGTTTAAAAAAAAATCGTCAATCGCGCAGTCAGGCTCCAAATCCTTGCGCGCTCGAGCGCAATAGCGCGCGTCATGTAGTACCCTGGGCTGTACTCAATGCTAACAGACAGAGGACCAGATGGCAAGCACTAATTATATTATTCAGCTAGGCGCATTCCTTTTATTTAACACAAGCTCCACCTACTAATAGTGCTGGGGTGGGTGGGTGGGTGGGTGGGACGGTGGGTTGGGTGTTGTACACAAGTGCTCCACCTACCTGCTCCACCAACAAAGCCGGCCCTGGGGCGTACTCGACGCTTACAGACGCTGCCCCTTGGCCCACCAGGCCTCCCTTTAAGGCTGCACCTACTACTCGTACTGGGGTGGGTGGGTGGGTGGGTGGGTTGGGTGTTGTACACAAGTGCTCCACCTACCTCCTCCACCAACATAGCCGGCTCTGGGGCGTACTCGACGCTTACAGACGCTGTCCCTTGGCCCGCCAGGCCCCCATTTAAGGCTGCCCCCCCATTCTGTGCTTCGCTCAGCTTGACCTCGCTGAGCTCAATCTCGGCATCCCCTGCGCATCCTTTCTCCGATGCTGTCCTGCTGCTTGTTTGGGTGCAGCCAACACCATCGGGGTGCTCTCCGTACTTGAATGTGGGGAAGGTGGCGACGACCTCAGGTGGCACGGCTACAGTGGGTGCACGCTCGGTTGGGATGGCGCCCTCCAGGGCCCCATTGGGGCCTGCCTCCACGTCTCGCGAGCGAGATGGTTGCCTGTAGGGGGTGGGGTGGGGTGGTTTACACAAGGTCCACCTACTACTGGTGTGTTTGTGGAGGGGTGAGGCTGGTTCAGGTGGCATGGCCACAGTGGGTGCGCGCTGGGTTGGGATGGCGCCTGACTCCAGGGCCCCATGGGGGCCTGCCTCCACGTCTCGCATGCGAGATGGTTGCCTGCAGGAGGAAGGGTGGGGTGTTTTACAGAAGCTCCACCTACTTCTGGTACTGGTACTGGTGTGTGTGTGTGTAGGAATATGGGGAAGGTGGCGACGACCTCAGGTGGCACGGCTACTGTGGGTGCGTGCTCGGTTGGGATGGCGCCTGGCTACAAGGCCCCGTGAGGGCCTGCTTTCACGTCTCGCATGCGAGATGGTTGCCTGCAGAGGGTGAGGGTGATGTCGGGTTGGGTGTGTGTATGAGGTTGGGTAGGGTTGGAGTAGGTGTGTGTGGGGGGGGTGAGGTTGGGTTGGGTTGGGTTGGGTGTGTTTGTGTGTGTGTGTGTGGGGGGGGGGAAATGAGGTTGGGTTGGGTTGGGTTGGGTGTGTGTGTGTGTGTGGGGGGGGGGATGAGGTTGGGTTGGGTTGATGGACTCGAGTGCACTGCGATAGCCAGCTTCCACGCCTCGCATGCGCCATGGTTGCCTGCAGTGTTTGTGTGAATGTGTTGGGGGGTGATGCTGGGTTTGAGTGGGCGGGTGGGTGAGTGTGTGTGAATGTGTGGAGGGGGTGATGCTGGGTTGAGTGGGTGGGTGGTTGGCACGGATGGTTGCCTGCAGGGTGGGTGAGGCTGGGTTGGGTTGGTGGGTGGGGGGTTGAGGCTGGGTTGGGTAGGTGGGTGGGGGGTTGAGGCTGGGTTGGGTAGGTGGGTGGGGGGTTGAGGCTGGGTTGGGTTGGTGGACTCAAGGGCCCCATGCAAGCCAGCTTCCACGTCTTGCATACGCGATGGTTGCCATCAGGGTGTGTGTGTGGATGTGGGAGGGCGTGGGTGTGTGAGTGGGGGTGATGTTGGGTTGGGTTGGGTTGGGCTGGCTTGGCTGACGTTGGGTTGGGTTGGTGAACCCACACAACAAACACTCACAAGATTAGGCCTCACAGTGATAATAGGAGTGCGATGATGGAGATGCCCAGCATCCCCCCCCCCCCCACACACCCCCCCACCCACATACACACATTCCCCTCCCCTACCCTTTCCCCCCCCCACCCCCCCCACCCACACAAACTCACAAGATGAGGCCTCGCAGTGCTAACAAGCAGGTGATGATAAAAGAGATTCCCAGCATCCCCAACAGGCTGCCAGCGCCTATCAAGATCCCAAGCTGCCAGTGGAAGATGCCCCAACCTTTCACCCCCCCCCAGCCACACACACACACACACAAACTCACAAGATGAGGCCTCGTAGTGCTAACAAGCGGGTGATGATGAAAGAGATTCCCAGCAATCCCAACAGGCTGCCAGCGCCTATCAAGATCCCAAGCTGCCAGTGGAAGATGCCCCAACCTTTCACCCCCCCCAGCCACACACACACACACACAAACTCACAAGATGAGGCCTCGTAGTGCTAACAAGCGGGTGATGATGAAAGAGATTCCCAGCATCCCCAACAAGCTGCCAGCGCCTATCAAGATGCCAAGCTGCCAGTGGAAGATGCTATCTTTCCCGGAATCTACAAGCTCGATGTCGAGGGCGTAGTAGGCGGTGGTGTTGCCGTTGTTGTACACCATGATCACCCAGTTGAAGACGGAGTAGAAGTAGAGCACGTTGGCCTGTGTGTGGATATGTATGTATGTATGTGTGTGTGTATGCATGTGTGTGTATGTATGTTCAGGGTGGGTTGGTGAGGGTTGGTTTTGTTTTGGTGTTGGGGCTGGTGTTGAGCTGATGTGGAGGTTTGTCAGTAGTTGTTGTTTTGTTCTACACCATGATCACCCAGTTGGGTGGGTGATTCAAGGTCAGCTCTATGAAAACCATAAAAATGCAACATACAGCATTAGGACTTAATGAGACGACGGCATGAGTAGAGAATACCTGCTGGTCTACACCTACAAAGCTACTGCATCCATGCTCACGCTCATGCAGGGACACTTATGGGTGACCAAGGTGCTCTAATGAGACGACGGCATGAGTAGAGAATACCTGCTGGTATACACCTACAAAGCTACTGCATCTATGCTCACGCTGATATTAAGGGCTGTGTGTAGAGTACCTGTAAACACTTTCTCTAAATATCATCGCTAAAAAAACATGAAGGGCATTGGCTAAGCTTTATAGACCATTTTTGAGAGAGTGTTTAGTTAAGAGATATACACATAAAAAGCTACTACATCTAAGCTCATGCTGGTCTACACCTACACAGCTACTGCATCCATGCTCGCGCTCATGCAGGGACACACATGGATGACCAAGGTGCTCTAATGAGATGACGGCAAGAGACTCATTATAGGAATCACAGGTGAGCTCGAAACGTCTGAAATCATTGTGCTGGCTGCTTCACGGTGGGTGGGGTAAGGTGGTTAGGGTGGTTAAGGTGCTTCAAGGTGGGTGGGTTAAGGTGGTTAGGGTGGTTAAGGTACTTCAAGTTGGGTGGGGGTGCTCTCAGGTCAGCTCTATGAAAAAACATTGAAATGCAACAAACAGCATTAGGACCTGCGCCTGTACTTCTATGCACCTGGACCTATCGAGACGACGACGGCAAGAGGCGCTTTAACTTACGGACAGTAGGACCCTTGGAACCCTCTTCAGCCCTGGGACGCAACAAGCCAATATAGAATCTAACACACACCGGTACAACCATTTAACCGTTTTTCACTCTACAGTTCATCGTTGAGTCTCTTTGTCTTTGTTTTATAAGATCTTGTCTGTAAAGGTCTTTGTCTTTGTTGCTTTTATACTCTTAGGTGTGAGACCTATGTGTAGGGAACGGCAAATCATATGATGTTGACCAAAGACGAGTATGATATCATATGATACCATACACAAATCATATAATTTAATATCATATGATATGATAACCCAGGCCAGAGTTACCCAGCCAGACCGCCGGCATCATATGATATCATATGATGACATGATATCATATGATATCATATTGCCGATCCCTACCTAAATGTAATTCTGTAGGGTTCTCATACCAAACCCCTTAAAGTTTCTGAGGTTCAGCGTTTGTCGTTCGCCAGATGGTGCGTTTTTTTGAATGAAATAAAAGCAAAATTATTGCCAGCCAATTAAAATGAGACAACGACGAGAGACTTGAAATGAATGACCCTGTGCAGCAGATCTATTTGTCTCGGATAGTTCATGGATAGTTCATGGCATGTTTGTCATAGTTCATGGATAGTTCATGGCATGTTTGTCATAGTTCATGGATAGTTCATGGCATGTTTGTCATAGTTCATGGATAGTTCATGGCATTTTTGTCATAGTTCATGGATAGTTCATGGCATGTTTGTCATAGTTCATGGATAGTTCATGGCATGTTTGTCATAGTTCATGGATAGTTCATGGCATGTTTGTCATAGTTCATGGATAGTTCATGGCATGTTTGTCATAGTTCATGGATAGTTCATGGCATGTTTGTCATAGTTCATGGATAGTTCATGGCATGTTTGCCATAGTTCATGGCATGTTTGTCATAGTTCATGGATAGTTCATGGCATGTTTGTCATAGTTCATGGATAGTTCATGGCATATTTGTCATAGTTCATGGATAGTTCATGGATAGTTCATGGCATCTAACGAAGCGGGGTCGGGGGTTCGATTCTCCCTACGGTCACCCTGAGCGTTGCAGGTCGTTGTCAACAACCATGGTAGCTTGTCCAGTTGAGGTGGTAGACCGTTCTCTGCCTGCGTACGACAGGTTCCCTTAATACCACGTCCCACCAGGCGTTATCATTACTTTTTCATGGCATCTAGAAAATCCATGTAATTTGTGCTTTTCATATGCTGACAATCTTACTGTATCTGGAATCATCACAGCAATCTCTACCAGGGATTTTTTTTCAAATAAAAAAGAGGAAATATTTTTCCTTTTTATTTTATTCCTCCCTATTTTCCTCCCTAAACAGGATCTTTATTCCGATTTTGGTCAATTTTGGTCATTACTAGTCGATTTCAGTAAAAAGAAAAAAACCTTTTTTTATTTTTAGGTTTCTTATTCCGGTAATTTTGGCCAAAACGGGGTCTCGTATTCCGATCGGATGTATTCCGGGAAAAAATATCCCTGACCTCTACCTTTACCGGTGCTGCATTACATTACATTACATTACATGTTGAAGTCTACTTGACACCGCGAGGGTGTATGAGACTCTGTGCTTTAAACAAAAAGAAAAAGCACCCACAAAGCAAAAAACCCCATTACATCAGGGGTGTGTCGAGGACAAACAAACCAAGCTCCCAACCACCGTTTTGGTGGCGTAGGTATTAAACCCCCTAGAGCCGGACCCAGATCTCAACCACTTACAGTGGCGGAGGTAAGAAGCTAACAAATGAGAAGTCACAAGAAGAAAAGAAAAAAAGGGATAATAAATTACGGTGCCACTAAGCAGTCCAGGGCTTCCTGTCTTACTCTTCTACAAGTAGAAAGATAGTCGGCTAGGTTGCTCCAGAAAGTCTTAGTGCCATTTCCATTCATTAAGGTTCTGAATGTGGAATCGCAGAATTCCACATTCCATACGGTTAAGTCGGTATCCTCATGGACATGCCTATAAATATCTGTAAACAGCTTCTGGTAGCGGAGGCGAATATCATTATAAAAAGGGCACTCAAACATATGCATTTCATCCTCAGGTTTTTGGAACCCACACATTTGACAGTGTCTCATTGAACGAGGGATGTGTGCTCTATCCACCACCCTCATTCTTTCTGTGTTCAGCCAATGGGAACCCATTCTAAACTGTGCTATAGAACGAATCTGATCCATGAGCTTACTGCCTTACCTTTAGAAGAAGAAAAACAAGTTTTGACTTTTACATACAAAAATTAGATGACACACAACATCGACAGATGGTACTTTTTTTTGTAACGAACAATTACAAAAATTAATTGCCAGCCAAATAAAATGAGACGATGGCAACAAAACTTATCACTGCCTTACCTTTATTGATGAGCTGGCATAGCGGTAGATTGTGTTGGTGGAGTCGAAGTATACCTCGCCTATGCTCTGTTGTACAGCTCCCGAGTACAGGGGGGACGACACCTGCACAGTAAAAATTGGGACAAGGAAAATGAATACTCAAACATGTGCATGGAAAGGTTTAAGAAAGGGAAATGAATATTCGATCATGTGTGCGGTAAGGATTGAAACTAAGACAAATGAATATTCAAACATGTGCACGGGGGGCTCGGGGGGCATTTCTGACCAATTTGGCAAGTTAGCAGCGGGGCCCATTGCTAGTCTTAGGCAGCTTTTATTTCAAGTACCGGCCCTCTGCCTCTGGGTAGGCAAGTACCGCCCATAGAAATAGGCGGATCCATGTGATTACTAGTGTTTCTCTTGCCCTGAGCGACTATCTAGAATTATCCATGTGATTACTAGTGTTGGGCCGTGAGTGCCTATATTATGTCTATACCTATGCCTATGCCTATTGTATACCCATACCTATGCCAATGCCTATGCCTCGAGTACTGGCCCTCTGCTAGTGGGACCTTAGCTGGTGTCTCAGTGCGACCACTGTGCGACCCCTGTGCGACACGCTGCACCCTGAACCCCGTGGAGCGGGAACCGTGGAACCAACACTAATTATTTCTTCACTCACCATCCATAAGCTATCAGGGCTTGAGTCCTCACTCCTCCAGTTGACCACTAGTTGTGCCACTGCCACTGTTTTTACGCGACGTGTCGCGAATTTAGTGGCTCGGTGCAACCCCAATGCGACGCGCTGCCCCCCGATCCCTGCGGAGCCCCATGAAAAAACATCTCTTCACTTACCATCGACAAGTCATCAGGCCCAGCGTCCTCACTCCTCCAGTTGACCTTAGTTGTGCCAATGCCAGTGTTTTGTTATTGCACCACGCGTCGCAAATTTAGCGACTCAGTGCGGCCCCAGTGCGACGCGCTGTACCCTGTACCCTGCGAAGCCCCACACAAACTATGTCTTCACTCATAAGCCATCAGGCCTGGCATCCTTGCTCATCCAGCTAACCACAATAGTGTCACTGCCACCAGGGTACTTCAAATGGCCAAATTGGCCAGCGCTTTAGCGCACTTGAAAACAAAAAAACTGCGCTTTGTAGTGCAAAAAGCGCAAAAATTGCTTGCTGCGCCCACAGGGGGTTGCAAAAAACTGCGCTTAAAGCGCAGAGGGGGCCAAAAAGTCAGCGCTCAAAAGCTCAAAAGCGCGCGCTTTGAATTACCCTGACTGCCACCGTTCATCGTTTTACAGAACGCGTCGCAAATAGAGCGACTTGGTGCGACCCCAGTGCGAGGCACTGCCACTCGCGGAGCGCAAAGCACGTGCTTGAAAACAAATGATATCTTCACTCACCATCCACAAACCATCAGGCCTGGCATCCTTGCTCATCCAGTTAACCACAATAGTGTCACTGCGTGCATTTGCCGATGTGGGTTCAATGCGGACCATGTAGTACATACGTTGGCCAGGCGCCAGAGCGACAGCTGCATCCGTAATGAGGGGCTTGCCACCGCTGACTTGTGTGGTGATCTGGACACCGTCACATCGCGGCCCCCCATAACCTGAGCAACAAGTTGGGCGGATAATGCTTGGGAGTCATTCAGATTCAAATGCCACGACACATATACTCAGAGGCCATAACAACAACAACAACAACAACAGCTGAACAACAACAGCAAAATCAGTTTTGAATGACCAGCCGCTACTAACTTGGGTGCTGATCTGAACACCGTCACATCGCGGCCCCCCATAGCCTGAGCAACATGTTGGACGGAGCATGCTGGTGAGTCAGTCAGATTCAAATGCCACGACCTAGATATTCAAAGGTCATAACAACAACAACAACAACAGCATCCGCAGAATCAGTTTTGAATGGCCTGCCACTACTAGGTCGGGTGCTGATCTGAACACCGTCACATCGCGCCCCCCCATAACTCGAGCAACATGTTGGGCGGATAAAGCTTGTGAGTCATTCAGATTCAAATGCCACGACATAGATACTCAGAGGCCATGAGAACAACGACAACAGAATCAGTTTTGAATGGCCTGCCACTACAAACTTGGGTGCTGATCTGGACACCGTCACATCGCGCCCCCCCATAGCCTGAGCAACATGTTGGGCAGAGCATGCTGGTGGGTCAGTCAGATTCGACATAGATATTCAGAGGCCATAACAACAACAGCATCAGCAGAATCCGTTTTGAATGGCCTGCCATCATTGCCTGGGGAGCTGATCTGGACAAGTCCTACGCAGCGTCGCAAGCGACGCGGAAAATTGCCAGTGTGTGCTGGCAACGGAACGAAAGGTGGCAACGATGGAGCTGACCGAAACGAGTTAGTTACGCGACCGTTGGATAACGTGTCAGGCTTCAAGAAATTCGGTTGGACGGACAAATGGGTAAACATGGGGGCTCCCGACCCCTTGAAGAGGGGGCTCAGCCAAAAATGTCACATTGCGGCCCTCAATAATCGGATGGGTGGGGTGGGCGGTACAAACGTAATTCGCGTATTCTTAACCAGCATTCATGTCCTCTGGACCTGGGTTGGAGCACCAGCCCCTGACTTATAATAATACATAATTTATAATATACCTTCCCATCTGTACATCAAAACGAGTAACAAGCATGCATGTCCTCCATATGTGTGATTTATGTCATTTATAATATATACAGACATACTATTATAATAATATGTAATTTTTAGAATACCTACCCTCTCTACAGCGACATGAGTACCCAGCATACATGTCCTCTGGACCTGGGTCGGAGCACCAGCCCCTAACATATATTAATACACAATTTATAATATACCTTCCCATCTATACATCAAAATGAGTAACCAGCATGCATGTCCTCTGTATGTGTGATTTATGAAATTTATAATATATATATACACATGTACTATTATAATAATTTGTAATATATAATGTACCTACCCTCTTTACAGCGGCATGAGAATCCAGCATACATGCTCTGTACATATGTAATTTAAGTAATATATAAACATATACTATTCATTTATTATAATCATTTGTAATTTATAATGTACCTACCCTCTTTACAGCGGCATGAGAATCCCGCATACATGTTCCCTAAACATGTAATTGAAGTAATTTATAATATATATAAACATATACTTTTAATCTATTATGATACTTTGAAATTTATAATGTACCTACCCTCTTTACAGCGGCATGAGTACCCCGCATACATGTTCTCTGGACCTGGGTTGGAGCATATGCCATTTCCATTGCACGCTTGTGGACACACACTAGTTGACTTGTTGGAAGAGCTGGTGGTCCATTGCACTCTGAGAGAGACAGGAGGGGTGAGTGAGTAGGTGAGTGAGTAGGTAGGTGGGAGAGTGAGTGGGTGGGTGAGAGAGTGAGTGGGTAGGTGCGTGGGTAAGAGATTGAGTGGGTAGGTGGGTACGTGGGTGTGTGGGTGGGTGAGAGCGTGAGTGGGTGGGTGATGGAGTGAGTAGTAGTAGGTGGGTGGGTGAGAGAGTGAGTGGGTTAGGTGGGTTGGTGGGTGGGTGAGAGAGTGAGATGGTAGGTGGGTGGGTGGGTAAGAGAGCGAGTGTGTGGGTGGGTGGGTGGGTGAGAGAGTGAGTGGGTGGGTGGGTGAGAGAGTGAGTGAGTGGGAAGGTGGGTGGGTGAGAGAGTGAGTGCTTAGGTGGGTTGGTGGGTGGGTGAGAGAGTGAGTGGGTAGGTGGGTTGGGTGGGTAAGAGAGTGAGTGGTGGGTGGGTGGGTGAAAGAGTGAGTGGGTGGGTGGGTGGGTGAGAGAGTGAGTGAGTGGGTAGGTGGGTGGGTGAGAGAGTGAGTGCTTAGGTGGGTGGGTGCGTGGGTGGGTGCGTGAGGGAGTAAGTGGGTAGTGGGTGGGTGAGAGAGTGAGTGGGTGGGTGGGTGGGTGGGTGAGAGAGTGAGTGGGTAGGTGGGTGGGTGAGAGTTAAACACCACTGCGTTAAACACCCAGATAAGCCAACCACCAATTCTGCTTCAGTAACAGGTTTCAATATACCACCCCACCCCCTTCACCCCACAGCTGCCTGCACCTAGTCAACACCCTATTAAGGCGTTAGACATGTTTAAGAGGTCTCCAAGAGTTTATCATGTTTAAGAGGACCCGACCTTGCAGTCCTAAACATCCCTAGGGTGGTAACTAGGTGCAGGCTGCCTTAGGGTCAGCCCCTCCCCGGCACTTGAGCGTCAAAGGAGAGAGGGATTCAGTGTGCGCGGACACTCAAACCCTACACTTCACTCTTTCACCCCACCCTACCCCCTTCACCCCAACAGCTTCAGCCCCTCCCCTGCACTTGCTTGAGCGTCAAAGGAGAGAGGAGTTCAATGAGAGCGTATACTCCACCCCTTCACCCCAACCCTACACCCAACCCCTACACCCCACCACCTCCAGCCCCTCCCCTGCACTTACTTGAGCGTCAAAGGAGAGAGGAGTTCAATGAGAGCGTATACTCCACCCCTTCACCCCAACCCTACACCCAACCCCTACACCCCACCACCTCCAGCCCCTCCCCTGCACTTACTTGAGCGTCAAAGGAGAGAGGAGTTCAATGAGAGCGTTTACTCCACCCCTTCACCCCACCCTACCCCCTACACCCCACCACCTCCAGCCCCTCCCCTGCACTTACTTGAGCGTCAAAGGAGGGAGGGATTCAATGAGAGCGCTGTCCATCCCATGAAGCGGCCGAGGGGCCGCGTTAAACACTCCAACCCAACTGCGGGACAAATGAAAGTGTACGTTCAATCAAACAAATAAGTAGTACGCCTAATTACGAGGTATGAGATTTGATGGGGCCAGCCCGTTTGGTGTAACTGGGGCCAACCACGGATACAAATGAAAGTGTATGTCACATAAGTTAAGCACTCCAATCCCACTGCGTGAGAGATGAAAGTGTATGTTACAGACGTTCAACACTCTAATCCCACTGCGTGAAAGATGAAAGTGCATGTTACAGACGTTCAACACTCTAATCCCACTGAGGGAAAAATGGAAGTGCATGTTACAGACGTTGAACACTCCAATCTCACTGAGGGAAAGATGAAAGTGTATGCTACAGACATTCAACACTCTAATCCCACGGAGGGAAAGATGAAAGTGTATGTTACACACGTTCAACACTCTAATCCCCTTGAGGGGAAAATGGAAGTGTATGTTACAGACGTTCAACACTCCAATCCCACTGCGTGAGATGAAAGTGTATGTTTCAGACGTTAAACACTCCAATCCCACTGTGGGACAGATGATAGTGTATGTTACAGATGTTAAACACTCTAATCCCACTGTGGGACAGATGAAAGTGTATGTTACAGACGTTAAACACTCCAATCCCACTGTGTGACAGATGAAAGTGTATTTACAGACGTTAAACACTCCAATCCCACTGTGTGACAGATGATAGTGTATGTTACAGACGTTAAACACTCCAATCCCACTGTGGGACAGATGATAGTGTAGGTTACAGACATTAAACACTCTAATCCCACTGTGGGACAGATGAAAGTGTATGTTACAGACGTTAAACACTCTAATCTCACTGCGTGCCAGATGAAAGTGTTAGTTGCATTCGTAAAATATAATAATCCAACTGCGGAATAGATGAAAGTGTATGTTCCATACATTCAACACCCCAATCCTACAGTGGGATAGATGAAAGTGTATGTTCCATACGTTGAACACCCCAATCTCACTGTGGAACAGATGAAAGTAAATAAATAAATGGTACGCCTTGATACGAGGCATGAGGTTGAGAGGGCCAGCCTGTTTACTTTCACTTGGGCCAACAACCCAACTTCGGGACAGATATAAGTGTACATAACATATGTTGAAAGTGCATGTTACATATGTCAAAAGTGTATGCCTACCCCTGGACTGCAACAACCTACATACATGCATATGTACAAGCAGAATGCACAAAGCAGCTATGCGCCAAAGGTGCTTGTATCCATGAGGCCTGGTTGTATTTTCTGCAGGCGTAGGGTAATGGTTCACCAACAGACAACGGCCTTGAAGATAATGCCCCATGTATCCTTGGGTTGATGCCAAGGCACCATGCAAATGCCAATGCATGTGCAAATGCAAACATCATCCATCCATCCATCCACACACACATACACACATGCATCCATCCATGGATGCTCCTGCTCCATAATCTCGATGGAGTAATGAATGCCCTCATAGCGCTTCTGGGAAATCTCGATCTTTTTGGCGGAGCCCCCTCTTCAAGGGGGCGGGAGCCCCCATGTTCACCCATTTGTCCGTCCGACCAAATTATTTTTTGAAGCCTCACACGTCAGCCAACGGTCGCGTAACTAACTTGCTTCGGTCAGCTCCATCGTTGCCACCTTTCGTTCCGTTGCCAACACACTCCGCCAATTTTCCGCGTCGCTTTCGACGCTGCATAGGACTTGTTCAAAAAAGGGGCCTCAGTCAAAGGTGTGCCAGAGTACAGGTGAGCCAAAGCTTCCTCTGGAAATTCTGCCTTTTGATTGTCCCTGAATTGGTGGCGACCTACCAAGTGAGTCCCAAAGTAACCAACCAAGGATTCCAGGTGAACGCTGTAGAAGATCTAACAAGTAAAATCCTTGAACACGGAAAGATGAGTACAAGGTGCATGGCGACGAGGGTTTGGGGTTTACGGTTTGGGGTTTAGGGTTTAACGAGATAAATGCTCACGCAAAAGTAGCTGAACGGCTGTACACTACTGAACGAAGTGTCAACCCGAGAATGAGGTCAAGGGGGACTGGACTAACGCACAGACCCCTACCCTACCACATTCCCATGGGGTTGCCCAAACCGAAGGAAGAAATCCACGACAGTGAACTGTGTACCCTGCAGTGCCGCGAGCAACCGTCCCTTCTTTCCAAGGCAATCATGGAAGGGGCATTCTGGTGACCAGGCAGAACGCTAAATACATACATGCACACATACATACATACATGCATACACAAATCCATGCATACATACATACATACATAAATGCATGCATACTTACATAAATACATGCATACATACACATGAAGGCCACACGTGTTTTAAAAGGTCTGGCAGCAGCAAACATATCTTGGGGTGCAAGGTTGCTGCCAGGCTGTCTGGCAGCAGCAAACATAACTTGGGGTGCAAGGTTGGCGCCAGGCTGTCAGGGAGCAGCAAACATAATTTGGGGTGCAAGGTTGGCGCCAGGCTGTCTGGCAGCAGCAAACCGAACGGCATGAGATGAGAGTACTTACTAAGATTTGACCCCTTGTAGTGCCAGCGACCCTTGGAAGGCGTACATGTAATCCGGGTCCTGAAGGCAACAGCAAAATATGTATCAGTCCAATAGGGCACTGAAGGCGTACATATAATCCGGTTCCTGAAGGCAAATGGGGCACTGAAGGCGTACATATAATCCGGTTCCTGAATGCAAATGGGGCACTGAAGGCGTACATATAATCCGGTTCCTGAAGGCATATGGGGCACTGAAGGCGTACATATAATCCGGTTCCTGAATGCAAATGGGGCACTGAAGGCGTACATATAATCCAGTTCCTGAATGCAAATGGGGCACTGAAGGCGTACATATAATCCAGTTCCTGAATGCAAATGGGGCACTGAAGGCGTACATATAATCCGGTTCCTGAATGCAAATGGGGCACTGAAGGCGTACATATAATCCGGTTCCTGAAGGCAAATAGGGCACTGAAGGCATACATATAATCCGGTTCCTGAAGGCAAATAGGGCACTGAAGGCGTACATATAATCCGGGTCCTGAAGGCAACAGCAAAAAATGTATCAGTCCAACAGGGTGCTGAAGGCGTACGTATAATCCGGGTCCTGAAGGCAAATAGGGTACTGAAAGTGTATATATAATCCGGGTCCTGAGGGCAACAGCAAAGGGACCAGCATGGTGAAGAGATGGACATGTGTGCATCATGGTGTGTGCGTGTGGATGTCGAAACAAAAAGAAGAGAGCTGTGCATCACTGCTGACCAGCTTAGGAACCCGATGAGAGATCTGTGCCAAGTTAAGAGTTGAGTATGAGGGATGGGGTTGGCACGGGTGGTGGTGTTTATATATGTGTGTGTGGTGTGTGTGGTGTGTGTGGTAGGGGTGGGGGGGGGCGGGGTAGTTGAAACTAAAAGAAGAGAGCTGTGCATCACTACTGACCAGCTCAGGCACCCGATTTGAGATCTATGCCATGTTGAGAGTTGAGTATGAAAGATGGGGTTGGCACGGGTGGTGGTATATATATATATATATATATATATATATATATATATATATATATATATGTGTGTGTGCGTGTGTGTGGTGGTGGTGGTGGTGGGTAGTCGAAACAAAAAGAAGAGAGCTGTGCATCACTACTTACCAGCTCAGGCACCCGATTTGAGATCTGTGCCATGTTGAGAGTTGAGTATGAAGGGACCCGTCCCTCCCGCGTGCTGATCCACGGCAGTTGCGACATGATATCCTTGCTGCTCACTGACAATGCACCCTGGGTGCCCAAGCCACCTTCTTCCGCTATCGCGGCAGCTTCCTGGAAGCTGCCCGTGGGCTGAGACAGCTCAGCAAGCAGCTTGGCATTGGGGTCCAGCTGGCGTGCATCCTCAGTCATCTTGCGGAGGAACTGGGGAGGTGCCGAGGGGGGGAGGGGGTCGGGGGTGGGGTTTGGGGGGGAAAGGTTAGTTGGGGCGGGGGGCGGGGTTGGGATTGGATTTTGGGGGGGTTGGGGTTGGGTTTGCGGTTTGGGGGGGTTCGGTTTGGGGGGGTTGGGGGGATGGGGTTGGGGGGGTAGTTGCATTTCAAGGGACGCATGTAGGTGTGGATGGTGTGGGTGTCATCAGGTAACAACAAATAAATAACATGAAAGGATGAAGAACATTAAGCTTATTACATTACATTGTCATCGACAGGCCATTGTTGGCCCAAGACAAGCCCGCTCCAAAACATCGGGGAGGGGTCTTTCACGGACGTTGACGTATTAGTAAGCACGTGCCTGAGGCGGGAGACAGCAACAGACACAATCGGCAAAAAGTAGTAAATCAAATGAAAGGATGAAGGACAATATGCGTATTACATGGACGTATTAGTAAGCACGTGTCGGAGGCGGGAGACAGCAACAGACACCATCGGCAAAAAGTAGTAAATCAAATGAAAGGATGGACAATATGCGTATTACATGGACGTGGTAGTAAGCACATGCCTGAGGCAGAAATCAGTGACAGAAACCATCGGCACAGAATAGTGAAGCAAATGAAAGGATGAAGGACAATATGCGTATTACACTGTCGTAGCAGTAAGCACATGCCTGAGGCGGGAGCAGCAACAGAGACCATCGGCAACAAGCGGCAACATGAATACATCACATAAAAGGATGAAGAACAACAAGCTTCTTACATGGATGTAGCAGTAAGCACATGTCTGAGGCAGGAGACAATAACAAAGACAATCGGCAACAATTGGTAAAGCAAATTAGAGGATGATGGCAATATGCTTCCTACATGGATGCAGTGGTAATCACATGCCTGAGGCAGGAGAGAGTAACTAAGACAATCGGCAACAATTGGTAAAGCACATGAAAGGATGATGGCAATATGCTTCCTACATGGATGTGGTAGTAGTCACATGCCTGAGGCAGGAGACAGTAACGGAGACCACCAGGTGCAAGCGGCGACAATTAATAAATCACATGAAAGGATGACGAACAACAAGCTTCCTACATGGATGTAGTGGTAATCACATGCCTGAGGCAGGAGACAGTAACAGAGACCATCGGCAATAATTGGTAAAGCAAATTAGAGGATGATGGCAAAATGCTTCCTACATGGATGTAGCAGTAAGCACATGTCTTGAGGTAGGAGACAGTAACGGAGACCATCGGCAACAATTAGTAAAGCAAATTAGAGGATGATGGCAATATGCTTCCTACATGGATGTAGTGATAATCACATGCCTGAGGCAGGAGACAGTAACAAAGACAATCGGCAACAATTGGTAAAGCACATGAAAGGATGATGGAAATATGCTTCCTACATGGATGTAGTAGTAGTCACATGCCTGATGCAGAAGACAGTAACGGAGGCCACCGGGTGCAAGCGGCGACAATTAATAAATGACGTGAAAGGATGGACAATATGCGTAATACATGGATGCAGTAGTAGTCACATGCGACAGCAACAGACACCATGAGCAAAAAACTAGAAAATCAAAAGAAAGGATGAAGGACAATATGCATGTTGCATGGACATAGCAGTAAGCACATGCGTGAGGCAGAAGACAGCAACAGACACCATCGGCAAAAAGTAGTAAATCAAAAGAAAGGATGAAGGACAATACGATGATCACACGGACGTGGCAGTAAGCACATGCCTACTGCAGAAGACAGCAACAGACACCATCGGCAAAAAGTAGTAAATCAAATGAAAGGATGAAGGACAATATGCGTATTACATGGACGTATTAGTAAGCACGTGTCGGAGGCGGGAGACAGCAACAGACACCACCAGCAAAAAAAAGTAAATCAAATGAAAGGATGAAGGACAACATACATATTGCATGTCCGTAGCAGTAAGCACATGCATGAGGGAGAAGACAGTGACGGAGACCCCCAGGAAGAAAATAAACATGCTCCTCACCAGTCCTCACATTGAAAAAAACTTTTAAAGGGAAAAAACTTTTAAAAAACAACACTTTGAAAGAAAAAACATCACTTCAAAAAAAACAGAAAGAAAAACTGTTTACAAAAAGCACTTAGATAGAAAGAAAGAACAATTTAAAAAAGACAGCACTTCGAAAAGCAAAAAACCTGCTTCTTACTTGGACGTGGTAGTAAGCCCATGCCTCTCAATAACAACAATTTGACATAGCAACACTTCAAAAAAATAGCACCATGCTTCTTACTTGGACGTAGTAGTAAGACCATGTCTGATGCAGGACACAGTGACAGAGACCACCGGAAAGTAAATCACTTAGAAAAAAAACTTTGGAAAAACTAAGTTCTTACTTGGACGTAGTGGTAATCCCATGTCTGAAAAAACAACATTTTGACATAACAACACTCTGAAATAACACTAAATAGCTTGAAAAAATAGCACCATGCTTTTTACTTCAACGCAGTAGTAAGCCCATGTCTGAAAAAACAACACTTTAAAAAAATAGCATTATGCTTCTTACTTGGACGTAGTAGTAAGCCCATGTCTGATGCACGAGACAGTGACAGAGACTACCGGAAAGAAAACCACTTTAAAAAAAATGGAAAAAAAAGTTCTTACATAGACGTAGTGGTAAGCCCACGTCTGAAAAAACAACATTTTGACATAACAACACTATAAAATAACCAGGGGGGGCAGAAAGACAGATTTTGGACCGCGCTTTCGATATGGTCTCCGATTCAGATGAGAGTTGGAATTGTGGAAGTTTCATACAAAAAGAGAGGACAAATAAAGTTGGGGAAAAAAAATTACCCCCACACACAACCTACCCTCCTAAAACCCAATTACCTCACCCTACCCCCCCCTAAAATGGGGGTCATTCGAAAGATCTTTTCTGGCCCATTCCAGTTATGCTCTTACATCTTGCATGGGGTTGCCCAAACGTGATTTATCGCCCATTTAAGATGTGGGCCGCTTTGGTTGATAAAAACTTTGGACCCCTCTAACTTTTGTACAACTTTATTTTTGGCTAAAAAAAAACTTGTTTAATTTAGTTTGAGGATAGGCTCTAATCAAAGCGAAGGTGCGGTACGGCGGCTTTTTTCTTGCCCCCTCCCCTCGGAAATAACACTAAATAGCTCGAAAAAATAGCACCATGCATCTTACTTTGACGTAGTAGTAAGCCCATGTCTGGGGGGCCAGATTCACAGTAATGTCTTCCCCAGAGCGCGATGTGATATCTGTCACTAGTGCATTGCAGCCGTATTCGTAGTAGCCGGGCTCACAGCGGCACTCGTAGCCACGACCTGTGCTCTGTGGAGTGGAGGGGGAGGGGGGATGGGGTTGAGGGAAAGAAGGGAAGGGGGGGGGGGGGGCGGGGGGGGGGGGGGGGGTATACTGTAGGTCAGGTGCGTAGAGGGGAGGGCGGGGGTAGTTCATGTCTGGTAAAGCTGTGGCACTTAGCACTAGTCATGACCTGTGCTCTGTGGAGTGAAATGTGTGTGTGGTGGGGTGGTGCGGTGGGGGGGGTGGGGTGGGTGGGGTGGGGGGTGGGGGGGAGGTAGGGGGGGGGGGGGGGGGGGGGGGATGTAGGTAAGGTGCGTAGGAGGGTGGTGTTAGTGCAGGCGTATTCGTATTCGTAGTAGCCAGGGTCACAGAGGCACTCATAGCCACGACCTGTGCTCTGTGGAGTGGAGAGGGGGGAGGGAGGGTCGGGGGGGGGTGGAGGGAGAGAGGGAGGGAGGGAGGGAGGGAGGGAGGGAGAGGGGGTGGGAGTGGGGTGGGTGGTTGAGTTGGAGGGCGGGGGGGGGAGGGGGGGGGGGGGGGGGGGGAGTCAGAATGTAGGCCAGGTGCATAGGAGGGAGGTGTTATGTGTAGTCGTATTCGCAGTAGCCAGGGTCATAGCGGCACTGATAGCCACGACCTGTGCTCTGTGGAGTAGATGGGGAGGTGGAGGGTGTGGGGCGAAGGGGGGTGAGGTGCGTAGGAGGGGGTGTTAGTTAACATGCTGTACAGCTGTGGCACTCATAGACACAACCAGTGCTCTGTGGAGTGGAAGGGGGGAGGGGGGGCGGATGGGGGGGAGGTGTATAGGAGGGTGGTGTTAGTTAACATGCGGTAAAGCTGTGGAAGGTGGTACTCATAGCCTCGACCTGTGCTCTGTGGAATGAAAGGTGGTGGTGGGTGAGAGGGGGGGTGGGGGGGAGGGAGGTAGGGCGTGGGGGGGGGGGGGGGGGGGGGAGTTCATATTTGGTAAATCTGTGGTACTTGTAGACACAACCAATGCTCTGTTGAGTGGAAGGGGGGAGGGGGGGCAGAGGGGGGTGGGGTGGGGGGGGGTGGGGGGGGGTGGGGGGCATTAGGTAGTCACCCCAACCAGTAGTGGAGGGGGTTGAGGGGAGGTGGGGGTGGGGGTGGGGGTACAATGTAGTTTAGGTGCGTAGGAGGGTGGTGTTAGTTAACATTGGGTAAATCTGTGGAAGCTGTGGCGCTCATAGCCACGACCGGTGCTCTGTGGAGTGGAAGAGAGGGGGGGGGGGGGCAGGGATTTTTTTTCAAATCAAAAAGAGGAAATCTTATTCTTTTTTATTTTATTCCTCCCTATTTTCCTCCCAAAACAGGATCCTTAGTGCGATTTTTGTCAATTTGGGTCATTTTTAGTCAATTTCAGTAAAAAAAAAAACTTATTTATTTTTAGGTTTCTTATTTCGGCAATGTTGGCCAAAACGGGGTCTCGTAATCCGATCCGACTGTATTCCGGGGGGAAAAAATGGGGGGGTGGGGACAATAGAATTACGTATTGCTATGTGAGAGGGTTGATGCGTCAGTGGGTTGGAAGGCAGGATGTAGGTTTGGTGAGCAGGAGGGGGGAGGGGAGGAAAGAAAACGGACAACGGGTTGACTCTGAGGGATCCTGCCCCCCAGAAGGGGGGCTTCACCAAAATGTTGAGGTACTAAGTACGACCTGTCGACCTCGATTTCCAATTGATCCGACGAATGGCTGTGAAAATGAAACAGGCTGTTTCTTACCACATCATAGTTGCATCGCCCCCGGCCTCCGCATTCAGGCTCCAAAGGAGAGGGGCGCGCACAGGGGGTCCTGAGCGCACAGGTGGCACGCACTCTGAAGCCTGGCAGGTAGCCAAATCCCAAGTTGCTCACAGACACAGTCCTGCAGAAGAGATGGGCACATGGGGTGGGGGGGGCAGAAGGGGTGGGGTGGGGGGGGAGGGGTACGATTGGGGGGTCCTGCGCGCACAGGTGGCATGGATTCTTAAGCCTGGCAGGTAGCCTAGTTCTAAGTCGCTCACAGACACAGTCCTGCAGTGGGGCAGGGCACACGGGGTGGGTGGGTGGGTGGGTGGTGGGGGGGGGGGGGGAGGGGTATGATTGGGGGGTCCTGCGCCCACAGGTGGCATGGATTCTTAAGCCTGGCAGGTAGCCTAGTTCTAAGTCGCTCACAGACACAGTCTTGCAGTGGGGCAGGGCACACGGGGTGGGTGGGTGGGTGGGTGGTGGTGGTCGGAGGGGGAGGGGTACGATTGGGGGGTCCTGCGCCCACAGGTGGCATGGATTCTGAAGCCTGGCAGGTAGCCTAGTTCTAAGTCGCTCACAGACACAGTCCTGCAGTAGGGCAGGGCACACGGGGGTGGGGGGGGTGGGGTGGGGGGGTGGGGTGCAGGGGTACGATTGGGGGGCCCTGCGCGCACAGGTGGCATGGATTCTGAAGCCTGCCTGAGTGGCCACATCACGTTAACGCCAACCCACATCCCCTCTTTGTCGTACGTCTACTTCCCCCGCCCTCGGACTCAAACACACCCCTCCACATACCCCCCCACCCCCCCACACCTGAAACACACACACCCTACGGAACACGCATCTACATACCCGTACCCCCCAACCCAAGCCAACCCACCCCACACACACCACGTTAACGCCGACCCACATTCCCTCTGTATGGATTCTGAAGCCTGCCAGAGAGGCGGGTAGCCCCATCCCAAGTTGCTTACAGACAGTCCTTGATCCAGGGAGGGCACAAGGGGGGCCAGGGGGAGGCACTTGGGGGCAGTCAGCCAGCCCCACCCCCACCCCACTCCTACCCCCTGATCCACATATTTCCTCCACACACACAGTACTCCACCGTCGCCACTACACCATCCCACGCACCATGGACCCAAACACAAGCAGCTACCCTTAGAGGTACCTACCACACACACACACACACCCAGACATCCACCCAAACAATATCACCCCCCACCCACCCACCCACCCACACCCCTACCCCCCGACCCACATCTTCCCTCCACACAGACAGTACTCCACCACCGCCACTACCCTATCCCATGCACCATGTACCCACAAACACAAGCAGCTACCTCCAGCGGCACCTACCCCCCCCCCACCACCACCACCACCACCACCACACACACACACCCCCACACACCCCACCCACACACACTCAAACAATATCACCGCACACCCACACACCCAAACGCACGCCCCACCCCCACCCCCGACACACACACACTCATCCCCTACCCCACACACGCACACAAACTCACCCCCCACCTCACACACCATGGACCAACGCACACAAGCAGCAATCCTCGAAGGCACCTACCAGTTGCCTTCCGACCCGCCTACTTGCTTCCGGGCCACATCCGGAATGACCATGCTTTGGTATGGCCGTGATTCGTTGATGGCCGTGCCATCAGCAAAAGAGACCTGGCTGGATACCGTTCCATAGGAGGCGAGTGAAAGCTCAGGCTCAACCCTCAGATCACCGGATGATGTTAGGACAGGCTGTACGTAGGTAACAAAAGGGGGCGGGGGGCGGGGGGGTGAGTGGGTGGGGGGTGAAGACTTGGTGGGTAGGAGTGAAGGGTGAGTGGGTGAGGTGTCAGAAAGGAGACCCTGCTGGATACCGTTCCATAGGAGGCGAGTGAAAGCTCAGGCTCAACCTTCAGATCACCGGTTGATGTTAGGACAGGCTGTACGAAAAGCAACACAGGGGGCGGGGGGCGGGGGGGTGAGTGGGTGGGGGGTGAAGACTTGGTGGGTAGGAGTGATGGGTGAGTGGGTGAGGTGTCAGAAAGGAGACCCTGCTGGATACTGCTCCATAGGAGGCAAGCGAAAGCTCAGGCTCGACCCTCAGTTCAACGGATGATGTTAGGACAGGCTGTACGAAGAGTAACAAAAGGGGGGCGGGGGTAGAGTGGGTGGGGGGGTGAGGGCTTGGAGAGAAGTATTGGGGGATGAGTGGGTGAGGTGTCAGAAAGGAGACACTACAACTTGCAATGTGCACTAGGAGGCAGGATCGGGCTTAACCCTCATCTCATTAGATGCGCTTAGTATAGGCTGCACGAAAAGCAGTACAGCGGGGCGGGGGTGACTGGGTGGGGGGAAAAGAAATACAGGGGGGCGGATTCACACAGGCATATGCATATGACACCAACACCACCACACTCTCACCCCAGGCGAGCTTGAAAGATAAGGCACCTCCTCACCACCACCACACCCACACCACTACTGTGAGCACAGGTACTTAGGCATATGCGTTGGGAACCAACGCCTTCACACTCCTACCTCTGGCAAGCTATTGGGACAAGACACCCACACACCCCACCATCCCACCACCACCACACCACCACCAAAGGCACTTAGGCAAATGCATATGGAACCGACACCCTCACACTCTCACCTCTAGCAAGCTCTTGGGACAAGACCCCACACACACACCCCACCACCACCACCACCACCACCATGAACACAGGCATATGCATTGGGAACGACACCCTCACACTCTCACCTCTAGCAAGCTCTTGGGACAAGACCCCACACAAACCCCACCCCACCACCACCACCACCATGAACACAGGCATATGCATTGGGAACGACACCCTCACACTCTCACCTCTAGCAAACTCTTGGGACAAGACCCCACACACACACCACTACTGTGAGCACAGGCACTTCAGCATTTGCGTTGGGAACCAACACCTTCACACTCTCACCTCTGGCAAGCTATTGGGACAAGACACCCACACACCCCACCATCCCACCACCACCACCCCACCACCACAGGCACTTAGGCAAATGCATGGGGAACCAACACCTTCACACTCTCACCTCTAGCAAGCTCTTGGGACAAGACCCCACACACACCCCTCCACCACCACCACCACCACCCCGAACACAGGCACATGCATTGGGAACCAACACCTTTACACTCTCATCCCGGGCAAGATCTTGGGACAAGACCCCCCACACACCCCACCATCTCCACCATGAACAAATGTGCCTAGGCATACGCGTATGGCACCAACACCTTCACACTCTCACCTCTGGCGAGCTCTTGGGACAAGACCCCCCCCCCCCCCTCCCCCCAAAACACACACAAACGCACCCTACCACCACCACCATGCACACATGCGCCTAGACTTACGCTTACGGCACCAACACCTTCACACTCTCACCTCTGGCGTGCTCTTGGGTGAGACAAGGAAGTACACATGAGGCAGTACAGTCAAGCTGTTCACTGGTGAACCATCTGCCTCTAGGGCCCACCACTCTAGCACCAGGTAGCTGCATGGGTAAGTGGGTGGGTGAGTAGGTAGTTGTGTGGGTGAGTAGGTAGTTGTGTGGGTGAGTAGGTAGTTGTGTGGGTGGGTAGGTAGTTGTGTGGATGGGTAAGTGGGGTAGGTAGTTAGTGAGTAGATAGTTGCGGGTGGGTTGGTGGGGTAGGTGGGTATGGGTAGGAGGGTATGGGTAGGTGGGGTAAGTAGGTATGGGTAGGTGAGTATGGGTAGGTGGGTATCCGTAGGTGGGTATGGCTATGTGGGTATGGCTATGTGGGTATGGGTAGGTGGGTATGGGTAGGTGGGTATGGCTAGGTGGGTATGGCTAGGCAGGTATGTGTAGGTGGGGTAGGTGGGTATGGGTAGGTGAGCATGGCTAGGTGGGTATGTGTATGTGTGTATGTGTAGGTGGGGTAGGTGGGTATGTGTAGGAGGGGTAGGTGGGTATGGGTAGGTGAGCATGGCTAGGTGGATATGGGTAGGTGCGGTATGTGGATATGTGTTGGTGGGTAGGTGGGTATGGTAGGTGAGCATGTCTAGGTGGGTATGTGTATATGTGTATGGGTAGGTGGGGTAGGTGGGTATGGGTAGGTGTGTATTCTTCGCCACTGTCACCTATTCCACTTTCATTGCCTCTCTGGTCCATAATAACCCCATGCTACCACCACCGTCCAAAGGCTGATTGTCTTTCTAGTTTACATTCCACCCCCATCTGTCCCCTTTTTACCCCTTTCTAATCCATACTGGGAACCTGAAACCACCCTCCCGCTCCTGTGTATCTTATTCGTGTTGGTGCCACTGCCACCATTTCCACTGCCTCTCTGGTCCACAGTTAACCCCTGTGACCACCGCCCTCCACAGGCTGTTTTTCTTTCTTGTTTTCATTCCACTTCCACCTGTCCTCTTTTGACACCTTTCTAATCCATACTGGGACCCTGAAACCAACCTCCCGCTCCTGGGTATCTTGTTCGTGTTGGTGCCACTGCCACCTGTTACATTTGCAATGTCTCTCTGGTCCACACTTAAGCCCAGTGACCACCACCCTCCACAGGCTGTTTTTCTTTCTTGTTTTCATTCCACTTCTACCTGTCCTCTTTTGACACCTTTCTAATCCATACTGGAACCCTGAAACCACCCTCCCGCTCCTGGGTATCTTGTTCATGTTGGTGCCACCTGTTCCTTTTCCAGTGCCTCTCTGGTCCACAGTTAACCCCTGTGACCACCACCCTTCAAAGGCTGTTTATCTTTCTTGTTTTCATTCCACTCCTACCTGTCCCCTATTGACGCCTTTCTAATCCATACTGGAACCCTGAAACCAACCTCCCGCTCCTGTGCATCTTGCTCGTGTTGGTGCCACTGCCACCAGTTCTATTTTTATGGCCTCTCTGGTCCACAATAACCCCTGTGACCGCCACCCTCCAAAGGCTGTTTATCTTTCTTGTTTTCATTCCACTCCCACCTGTCCTCTTTTGACGCGTTTCTAATCATACTGAACCCCTGAAACCACCCTTCCGCTCCTGAGTATCCTGTTTACCTTGTTCATATTGACTCCACTTCCACCTATTCCCCTTTCTTAACATTTGGAGTCCTATCCGGAACCTTGTGTCCACCATACCAGGACTGTTTCACAATCTCATTTTTTAGTTCACTCCCACCTGGCTCCTCCTTCCTGTGATTGACCCCTGCTGATTTTTCCCTGCTCGCACCTTTTCTGGACTTGACAAGCTTCCGCATCTGCTATCTGAATCGAGATGCAATCCCCTATGGCCAACTCGCTGGAGTAAATGAAATCTGTGCTCGCATCTAGAGTCCCATCCTGGGGCTCGATTTTATTTGGGTGCACTCGCCATGACCTACATCGACCCTCTGCTGCTGTTGCTGTACCTGCAATTAGTCAATCGATTAGGCAATCGCATCTCAGACTCTCGGCTGGACCCGAGCAAAGCAGTGGCACTTGCAGAGGCAATATTAGCTGCGACAGAGGCAGGAATACTAGAAGTAGAAGTACCATCAGCAGCACTAGCATCAGTCGATAGAAGCAGGAGGGGCAGAAGCAGTAGCAGGGTACCAGGGGTAAGGAAACAATGGCCAGCAGCGAGCAATGGCGAAGCGTGCCAGAACAAACCTGGAGCTAGGAGCACGAGGGATAGCAAAGCAGGGAGGAAGAACTGCTTTCGCATAGGAAAGTCCAGCAGTAGCAATAAATTCAACCCGACGCGTTGAACAAAATGAATGAAGCAGTGATATAGACCGCAGACGGGGACAGAAGCTATTTACTCGTCGACCTAGGTGCGGAAGAGGCTAGAAGAGAAAGAGTGATTACTAGAAGCTTGCGGTAGCATAGAAATAATGCCAACTCATGTGAGGTTGTGCCCAATGAGCGTTACTGAGAGCGTTGTATGAGTTCGTGAGAAGCTGTCCCCTTCACACCCTGCTCCTATAATTATCTCTGGTCCGAGCTGCGACTGGAAAGCGCTATGTTTTTTTGCTCGGGATGGGCTGTAAAAAAGGCAAATAATCGTACACAGACGGCTGACTTGTGTTACTTTTAATATCAGCCAAACATGCTTCATTCTGACGACATACTCGAAGTTGATTTGGAGCTCGTTAGGAGTTAGTTCAGAGTTGGTTAGGAGTTGGCTCGGAGTCGGTTAAAAGACCGTTATCGAAACGGCTCTTACTAAACTTGTCTGCAAGGTGCATGTGGCTCAGACGTGGCATTTTTTGTATTTTAACAAACTGGTTTTAACACATCCACTCCACCTAGCTTTTTGGCGGAGCCCCCACTAGGGGGCGGGAGCCTGGGGCGGGAGCGCCCGGGGTCACCCATTTGTCCAAGTGTCTGTCACGTTCCAACCCTGGGCCTAACTAGCCCTTAGCCCTGTCGCAACCCAACACCTTATCATGATTGATGACACAGAAAGCGGGCCATAGTAATATAATATATACCCCTTTGTGTCCCACTCTCCACCCCTCCAAACCTCGGACAGCTCTAACTCTCCGCCTATTTTTCGCGTCGCTTGCGACGCGCTTGGGACTTTCGTTTATAATCAGGTACCCGTGGGCCCATGATATCTGGTATTTGTGCTCAAGGCCGTTGTCCCTTTCTTGCTCCTCTCCGCCTTTCTCTAGATAATCCAGATGGATCGCATCAGCATGAACAGAGCATTTGCTTGCTGCCGTAGGAAAGGTCGACACGCGCACAAGTGTGTCACCCGAACACAGGCAGGTGGCCATAGTGAAGGTGTAATTGAGACCGGCACCACATTAAGCGGGTAGGTACTAGGCAGCCCCCTGAGGTAGCCCTGCTAGAGAGTGACACAAGCTAAGGCCCCCAAAATGTGTGCGTGACACGCACGCGTGCGCGCACGTCCCTGTCAAAATGTGCGGGAAAAACTGTGAAAACAAGGGGAAACATGCACGTCTTCAGTTCAAATCTGAAAAACTGAACAAATATATAACGCAATTGTTGCAGAGGACATAGTTCCGGTCCTAAGAGTCCGCACTCCGCAGACTCTTTTTAGTTATTCCGCAGAATAACTAGCTAGTATCAGTTCCGCATTGGTCGACAGAATCGGTTGCCAACCGACAAAGACGCGGGGGGGGGGGGGGGGGGGGGGGGGGCACTGGGGCAGCCCTCCTCAGGTGTGTTACTATCTTTTTACTCAGGCCTCCAAATATCATTCTGAGATAACCAGTGAGATTCTGTTGACAAGGGCAGTTCATTGGCACCACTAAAACCCAGGGGGTGGATGGGTGTGTGGATGGGTGGATAATGTGGGTGGGTATGGGTGGGTGAGTTTGGGTGGTAAGGGTGGGTATGGGCTATGGATGGGTGGGTTTGCCCTCCTCGGGTTTTTTAGGTTGGGGGGATCTGGGAGGGATGGGATCTTTTTTCTCCTCCTGGGGGCTTAGAACGAAAGAACTGAACCCCAAACAATCGTTGTAACGACGGGGGGGTGGGGTGAGTTATTTCTACAGTGAAAATTTAATTAAACGATTATACTTAGTGAATTTGAAACTCCAGCTAATACGCGGGTGGCGCTAGCTGGCCCAGGCTCAGTTCCCACCATCTCTCAATTAGTGAAGTTGAAACTCCAGGTATACCAGCAATTGTGAGAGAGGGACAGAGAGTCGGAAGGGAAGACCCAGATTCTACTTCTGATTAACTTCTTACAATTTATTTAAAAAATGCGAGAAGAATAAGAAACATGGAAATAGCATTAAAAATAGTGAGGGATACAGCAACCTCAGCACGCAGCTGTCACATCCCCTTATCAATGTTGTGAGGGCAGGCTATATAAGCTGAGACCAGAGTTCTACACAATTCACTAATTCAGCTTGGGCAAGCAGTGGTCCAGACTTGTAGAGAAATGACTCCCGTACTCCTCAGCCTACATGAGATGACTTGGGGGCATCTCATGACAAGACTTCTATCATATAATTGGTATCTCATCGATGTGACTTTGGTGCCTTGGCTCATGTTGATCATATATGTGCACCTGTCTTCAATGCTCTACGGAGAGTGCTCCTCCTGTCATGCTCCGGGTACTCCCAAGCCTTCATCTTGCCAGTACCTTTAATGCTTGTCGCTCTTGGACTTCTTAGACTTCTTAGACTTCTTAGTCTTGTCCTTCTTGGACTTCTTAGACTTCTTAGTCTTGTCCTTCTTAGACTTCTTAGATTTCTTAGTCTTATCAGACTTCGACTTGTCGCTGCTACTAGACTTGTCAGCGTATTTTGACAATAACCTCCTGTAATGCTTCAGGTAATCGCCCATCTTGTCAGTATCCATCTCAGACTTTTCAGACTTGTCAGACTTGTCAGGCATGTGTCCGTCCTTGTCAGACTTGTCAGACTTGTCAGGCATGTGTGTGTCCTTGTCACTCTTGTCAGACTTGTCGCTGCTAGAAGACTTGTCAGACTTGTCAGACTTGTCGCTGCTGGTAGACTTGTCAGATTTGTCAGGCATGTGTGTTTCCTTGTCACTCTTGTCAGACTTGTCGTTGCTGGTAGACTTGTCAGACTTGTCGCTGCTGGTAGATTTGTCAGACTTGTCAGACTTGTCAGGCATATGTGTGTCCTTGTCAGACTTGTCAGGCATGTGTGTGTCCTTGTCAGACGTGTCAGACTTGTCGCTGCTGGTAGACTTTTTACTGTCCTTGTCGCTCTTGTCAGACTTGTCACTGCTGGAAGACTTGTCGCTGTCAGTCATGTCAGTGTCAGTAGTCTCGGATTTACCAGGGGAGTAAGGGTGGACAGGTCTGGGTCCGACAGTTTTCTCTGTCTTGCTGGGAATATAAGCTGTAGCATCAGCTTGCGGCAGTAGGTTGGCACCAAGGCACAAAAAGAGGGCGATTGCTAGGAGCAAGGCTGCCCCGGTCATTCTTGAGGCTGTTTTCATTGTTACACAATTCAGGGTTCACCTGTGAAGGCACGCAGCAAACAGTTTTGAAATGTGTGAAGGGGTATGAATAGGGAACGGCAATATGATAGCATATGGTATCATGTCATCATATGATATCATATGATGCCAGCAGTCTGACAAGGCTGAAGTTACCATTTATATACAATATCATATGTTGCAATTTGTATGATTTCATATGAAAACACACTCGCCTTTTGTCAACAGCATATAATATGCCGGTCCCAAGATATGAAAGGGCATGCATTAGTACTTCAATAGAAAGAGGCTTGCCGCTTTATTTGTCCAAATCAGCGTTCATCCTTGTGCTGGCGGACAAATAACTGGATAAATCGGATATATGAACAAACAAACTAGCAAACACGCTGACAGACAGACAAACTAATTTATGAATTGAGTGTATGGATGGGATGGGGTGGGACGGGATGGATTAAATTATCAATATAAATTGCGTAGCGGCGTTTTGTGAATTATTTGGCGGTGATGGTTAATGAAATACACCAGACAAGCAGTCACAGCCATGTATTAATATTATCCAGGCCAGTTTAGTCCATGTATTGATATTCTGTCCATGGATTTTCTTTTCAAATCAAAAAAAGGAAATCTTATTCCTTTTTATTTTGTTCCTCCCTATTTCCTCCCCAAACAGGATCCTTATTCCTATTTGGGTCGATTTGGGTCATTTTTAGTCAATTTCAGTAAGAAAAAAACTTTTTTATTTTTAGGTTTCTTGTTCCGACAATTTCGGCCAAAACGGTGTTTCGAATTCCGATCGGAATGTATTCCGGAAAAAAATATCCCTGATTCTGTCATCAGATGAGAGCTGGCAGCTTCATGTATAAGGGCGCCTTGAGGCGCGTCCCGAATTAATTTATCAGTGAGAGCTGGCAGCTTCATGTATGTATATTATTTATGTATGTATATTATATATTTATGTATGTATATTATTTATTTATGTTGCAGTCCAGGATGTAGACAATTTGAATGACGGTTTGATACCTGATTCTGAGAGGTTTTTTTTAACGTTGTGAAAGGAATTACACCCCAGGAGGTGGGTCTCCCGACACAAACCAGCGACACCGAGGATTCAGTTCGAATGGCTTTGCCACTCCTACAAAAGAGTAGGCGGAATTAGGGTCGGCGGGAGATTTCTCTGGTTGGTTTTGGAAGGCTTGCATGTGATGCTTTTGTGGTATTCATATGATTTGCACCGTCTCACAATATATGTGATCCCGTTCATCTCCACCGTTCGTCGCTCTGTTCTTAATAAGGAGTATATATTGGCAGTTTGTATTGACGCATTAGAGAGAACACCTCGTTTATATCGACGCGTTAGAGAGAACACCTCTACCGACTTGGTCCTCAATGAACTCAATAGGTCACCTACATGGGCTCAATGGTTGAGACAATGTATTGGCTTTGGGAATAAAATCGTCGACCGTAAGGACGATGATTTTGTGAAATGAGCCCTGCTAGAGAATGTTCTAATGGCAACCAGAGATAGCAATAAACAATGCTGGTCTCATGGATTACTAAGATGCATTCAAAGATTAGGTGTTATAGAACATTTCTCTGACATTATTCAAGATAATCAGACTTCTTTGAGCAAGATTGTCTTAGATTAAATTGATGAAGGCATCTCTAAAATAACAGACATTGTCTGGCAATCCCTGAGTACAGTGAGCCCCAGGAATCTTGGTGACAACCAAGGAATCGGTATTAAAACTATTACGAATGCAAATTGGATGATGTCAGAGGATAGAAAACATAGTTCAACGTACACTAACTTATCAAACAATAGGGATGATATTAAATGCATATAGCAAGACTATGTCTTCGAGCTCACAACATTAATGTCGAATCAGAAAGAAGGACCTCTCGTTCTGGTAGAATTTGCAGGTGCTGTGATACGATGTTTGACGGTAGTGGGTAGTTGAAGGTGAAATGTATTTCATATTAGAATGTCCGTTATACGCTGAGGATAGAACAAATATTTTTGAGAAATGAACATTGAACCTGAATTGGTGGATAAAAACTCCAGTACGCAGCTGGTCATGAATTCTGATTCCTTTGAAGGACGGAAACACTGAATACAATTTATAGAAAAATGCGATAATAATCGCACAATTAAATTATCATCCTAGCTGAGATGATGATGTAATTATATTGTAGAATTAAATTATCACTGTAGCACAAACTCAGGGCCCCCGTCGGTTAAATAATTGTTTGGGTTTCAGTTCATCAGTGCCTTTTCTTTTTAAGCCCTTCCTATACGGGTTGGCAAGTTCCTTTTGCCTATTTGGCCTACCCCTGGACTGTAACATGCATACATACATACATACACACATGGGGTGATTTTCAGGGTGAAGGGATTGGGTGGTCTGGAGAGTCTGACTAGAATTTTGTTACTAAGACTGAGTGATGAAGTTAGTCTGGCAGGGATTTTGTTATCAAGAGAATCTGACCAGTAAGTGCTAGTTGGAATTTTGCTACTAAGCTTGAGTCATTAGGACAGTGTGTTAGGGATTTTAAGGACTAAAGTGTTTTTGATGGGAGGAAAATCGAGTTGCCTGATACCGTACTTCTTCTACCAAATGTAAGGAATATCGCGCGTGCCAGATACTGAATGTTTCTGCCTTATCAAAATCCAATTTGGCCACCCCTGGACTGTAACATCCATACATACATCCATACATTTTTATCCTGACAATGTTAACTCACCAGGGGGGCAGTGGGTCGCTTCCAGACACAAGATGCAAAGATCCTCAATTCTTCGACTGTTACAGCAGCTGTGTTTGTCAGTTATCGAAGTTCTGCTTGGCTCATCAGCAGACGGGTTTATATAGCCTTGGGCGGACTTACACCAGGCTGCTGCGTCATTTTGTGGGTTCTAGTATCAGGGCTCATGACTACAGGACAACATGATCATTGTCGCATCATTGCATGGTACTAATATTTTACAGTACCCTGGTACAGGATAATAATTTGTTGCAAGTTGTAGCAACTGGTTACCTAGTACTTCGACAATTGGTTGTCTAGCTTATCAGGGTCATATCCAACAATCAAAATATGATTACAATACAGCCCACAACAATCGTTTGGATTAGCTTTTGAGCCCAATATTGGGATACCTTAGGATACTTGAACAATTGCTACGGACTACCTTGTCGTAGTCTCGCTCCAAGTCACGCCATGCACCATTACTACCGTACGGATGGAGCTCTCCGGAACCTTTAGGCCAACACGGGCCAGCATCCTCTTGAACATGCCCCTGTTCGCACATACCGGGATACTTCCGATATATGCCTTGGTCGTCAACCTGTAGCGGTTCCATGCTACTCAAATTCGGAAATGAACTGAAATGCGAGAAGTTGGGCATCCGTTTGTGTTTGTGAATGAAGCAAGTGTTTGGATAATTGGGGGTTCGCACAACCGATAACGCTTAGGACGCGCTGTCAGGTAAGCCATCGCAGGGGAATTCGCCTGGTGTTTGTTGCACTTCTGATTCCCGGAGGGCTTGAGTCAGATGTACCACTCTGCCCGTACCAGATGTACCGATGGAAGCCCCCCCCCCCCCCCCACCACCACCACCACCACCACCACACACACACACATCAAATTGATAGCCACCCCCCCGGTTTGGTGTTGTTGTCCGAGGACCCCCTTTGGACAGCTTCCTTAATCACGCCAAATTGGCGTACTGCTTTTCTTTTCTTCCAGCATGAACCTGGTCATGAATCCTGATTCCTTTGAAGGATGGATTTACTTTATACAATTTCTAAAAATGCAGGAGGCGCCCAGGCCTCAAATTATTTACTCATCCCGATTGATTTTTTCTGAGAAGTGGGGTATGATGGCTATGGTTGCAGCCCTCCTCGATTTTTGACTGGATGACAGGCCCAATTTGTTTTTTACTCCTGAAAATGGGATAAGAATCGCACAATAAAATTATCATCCCAGATGAGATGATGATTTCATTATATTGTAGAATTAAATGATCACTGTAGCACGAACTCAAAGCCCCCATAGATAAACCGATTGTTTGGAGTTCAGTTCATCAATGCTTTTTCTTTTCAAGCCCTTCCTATCACGGTTGGGAAAGTCCCTTCAGTCTATTTGGCCTACCCCTGGACTGTAATATACATACAACTCTGGCTAAGACGCTACGTGGTAAGGGATAGGCTATGTATGGATATACTTCTGATGTTGTTGCGTCTATCACCATCATACGTTATGACTTTTTACAAGTTTTTTGTAAGTCATTTTTCCTTTTTTAGTTGTGAAAGGTGGGTCTCCTGACACAGACCAGAGACAACCGAGGAACTGAAGATATACCATAATAAAGCCGATAACCTTCATGTTATGGTAGTTAATTGACAGACAAATTGGAGACCAGACAGCAGTGCAGCAATACAGCACATCAGCAATACATGGGCCTACAGAACCGTTATTTACACTCAAGAAGTCAAGAGCATTTATCGATAAATCGTATGCTGTAACATGCTGTAGCACGAACTCAGGGCCCCCGACGGTAAAACGATCGTTTGGGGTCCAGTTCATCAATGCCTTTTCTTTTATGCCCTTCCTATCACGGTTGGGGGATTCCCTCTAGCCTATATAGCCTACCCCTGGACTGTAACATACATACACGCCATTTGATTCATTAACCATGCTCTGCAGGGAACAAGCAGTGGACTACTACACTTGAAACTCCTGCCTGATTACGACATCCAAAACACCAACTCCAACGGTCACACGGGCGACGCGCTTATAAGTACATAACTAAATACAATACTATTCCACTCAATACAATCTGCACTATATGTATGTATGGAACTGTTGCTGTGTTTGCCGCCAACCACAGCAGACACAGCAGCAGACACACTCAACACTTCTGTTGATCACACAACTTAGCAACTTGATCTCTTGATCCCTTTGTATTGCTGGCGATCACATGACTGTGCGCAGGTCACACAAGCAAGCCATGATGTACTGCCCCATGCAATCACAGGACTGTGCGCAGGTCACACTAGCAAGCCATGATGTACTGCCCCATGCAATCACAGGACTGTGCGCAGGTCACACTAGCAAGCCATGATGTACTGCCCCATGCAATCACAGGACTGTGCGCAGGTCACACTAGCAAGCGATGATGTACTGCCCCATGCAATCACAGGACTGTGCGCAGGTCACACTAGCAAGCCATGATGTACTGCCCCATGCAATCACAGGAATGTGCGCAGGTCACACTAGCAAGCCATGATGTACTGCCCCATGCTAGCACAGGACTGTGTGCAGGGCCCACTAGCAAGCCATGATGTACTGCCCATGGCAATCACAGGAACTGTGGCGCAGGTCACACTAGCAAGCCATGATGGTACTGGCCCCATGCGATCACAGGACTGTGCGCAGGTCAGCACTAGCAAGCCATGATGTACTGCCCATGCAATCACAGGACTGTGCGCCAGGTCAACACTAGCAAGCCATGATGTACTGCCCCATGCAAATCACACGACTGGCGCAGTCACACAATCAACCATGATTACTGCCCATGCAATCACAGGACTGGTGCGCAGGATCACACTAGCAAAGCCATGATGTAACTGCCCATGCAATCACATTACTGTGCGCAGTCACACTACCAGCCATGGATGTACTGCCCCATGCAATCACAGGATGTGCGCAGTCCACCAGCCAGCCATATGTACTGCCCCATGCCAATCACAGGGACTGTTCGCAGTCACATAGCAAGCCATGATGTATGCCCCATGCCATCACAGACTGTGGCGCAGGTCACACAGCAAGCCATGATGTCTGCCCCATGCGATCACATGACTGTGCGCAGGTCACCTAGCACAGGATGTACGCCCCATCAATCACAGGACTGTGCGCAGGTCACACTAGCAAGCCATGATGTACTGCCCCATGCAATCACAGGACTGTGCGCAGGTCACACTAGCAAGCCATGATGTACTGCCCCATGCGATCACAGGACTGTGCGCAGGTCACACTAGCAAGCCATGATGTACTGCCCCATGCGATCACAGGACTAAATGCTGGTCACACAAGCAAGCCATAATATACTGCCCCACGTACTGCCCCATGCGATCACATGACTGTGCGCATGTCACACAAGCAAGCCATGATGTACTGCCCCATATGCATACCCAACTAACTGACAACTGATGTTACATGAGCCATTATTCATTTTCGGTAGGTGTACATTTGTACAATCTGATTCAAATGGTCGTATGGTAAAACCACAGCTTATGACACTGTCATACAAAATAGTCTTTAGACACATAGAGTGCATAATCTCCTTTCAAAACTAGACATGCACTCTAATCTCATTGTTTCCTTTTGGGGCTACGCATAGCAGCTTCTAGGCAGCTCCCTACCCCCGTCCTACGAACAAACGTGAAGCTAGCCAGTGTATCTGAAATCTGACATGATAGGCATTCCAATGAAGTTGAAAGCTGTGGTGTGCCGCGATGGCTGGCGGATGGGAGCTGCTATGCGTACCCCAATGGAATGGAGGTGTATGGTATGGAGGTGGATGGAATGGAGGTGGGTGGGAGCTGCTATGCGCACCCCAATAAAGAAAAAGTGGTAATCTCTCAAAAAGCATCTCTCTAACTCATGCTGAAAACCTCACTAAAAATCTAACATACGGTACAGTACAAGAAAACCCGCCAGCTAGCACCTCCACCTTCAGCACACCCCACGATCGTTACAATTCGCCAGCTAGCACCTCCACCTCCAGCACACCCTACGCTCGTTACAATTCACCAGCTAGCACCTACACCTCCAGCACACCCTACGCTCGTTACAATTCACCAGCTAGCACCAACACCTCCAGCACACCCTACGCTCGTTACAATTCACCAGCTAGCACCTACACCTCCAGCACACCCTACGCTCGTTACAATTCACCAGCTAGCACCTACACCTCCAGCACACCCTACGCTCGTTACAATTCACCAGCTAGCACCTACACCTCCAGCACACCCTACGCTCGTTACAATTCACCAGCTAGCACCTACACCTCCAGCACACCCTACGCTCGTTACAATTCACCAGCTAGCACCTCCACCTCCAGCACACCCTACGCTCGTTACAATTCACCAGCTAGCACCTCCACCTCCAGCACACCCTACGCTCGTTACAATTCACCAGCTAGCACCTCCACCTCCAGCACACCCTACGCTCGTTACAATTCACCAGCTAGCACCTACACCTCCAGCACACCCTACGCTCGTTACAATTCGCCAGCTAGCACCTACACCTCCATCGCACGCTCCAATCAATCCTCCTCCCCAGCCAGCACCTCCAAAGTCAGCAGGTAGTCTGTGAAGCGTTCCATGGTGTCCCTTGTCTCTGTCAGGTATGATCCAAGTACATCAGCAGAAGAGCAGTACTCAAGGAGAGAGTCCACCCATCCCTCTTGCTTGGGTGCGAATCGTAGCATGCCAAAGCCAGTGGCCAGTCGGAGCAGGTCCTTGGCACTGAACTCCTTCCATCTGCGTGTGTGTGTGTGTGTGTGGTGGTTGTTGTTGTTGTTGTTGTTGTTGTTTGTGGTGGGGTGGAGGAGCAGGTCCTTGGCATTGAACTCCTTCCATCTGCGAATGGCAGGAAGTGGGGAGTGAGGGAGGGGTGGTAAGGGGGTAGTTATATGAATATGGCGGTCAATATCGTCCTGGCTCCAAGATTACCATGATGTGATATTTCATTGTACGGCATTGTACGCTATTTTGGTAAATGGTAGGATACCGTATGGTATATGTATCTTCTACATCATACTTGTAGGGACCGGCGTATCATATGATGTTGACCAAAGGCGAGTGTTGGTTGGTGTTGTTGGTGGTGGGAGATCCAAGTGTGCTGTGTGTGAGGGTGGGAATGTTTTGGTGTTGGTTGGTGTTGGTTGGTGTTGTTGGTGGTGGTGGGAGATCCAAGTGTGCTGTGTGTGAGGGTGGGAATATTTTGGTGTTGGTCGGTGTTGGTTGGTGTTGGTTGGTGTTGTTGGTGGTGGTGGGAGATCCAAGTGTGCTGTGTGTGAGGGTGGGAATGTTTTGGTGTTGGTTGGTGTTGGTTGGTGTTGGTTGGTGTTGGTGGTGGTGGTGGGAGATCCAAGTGTGCTGTGTGTGAGGGTGGGGCTGTTTTGGTGGTGGTTGGTGTAGGTTGGTGGTGGTGGTGGGAGATCAAAGTGTGCTGTGTGTGAGGGTGGGGCTGTTTTGGTGTTGGTTGGTGGTGGTGGTGGGAGATCCAAGTGTGCTGTGTGTGAGGGTGGGGATGTTTTGGTGTTGGTTGGTGTTGGTTGGTGTTGGTCGGTGTTGTTGTTGGTGGTGGGAGATCCAAGTGTGCTGTGTGTGAGGGTGGGGATGTTTTGGTGGTGGTTGGTGTATGTTGGTGGTGGTGGTGGGAGATCGAAGTGAGCTTTGTGTGAGGGTGGGGATGTTTTGGTGTTGGTTGGTGGTGGTGGTGGGAGATCCAAGTGTGATGTGTGTGAGGGTGGGGATGTTTTGGTGTTGGTTGGTGTTGGTTGGTGTTGGTGGTGGGAGATCCAAGTGTGATGTGTGTGAGGGTGGGGATGTTTTGGTGCTGGTTGGTGTTGGTTGGTGTTGGTGGTGGGAGATCCAAGTGTGCTGTGTGTGAGGGTGGGGGTGGGGGTTGGCATATCATATGATGACCAAAGGCGAGTATGATATCATATGACATCATACAAATTGCATCATATGATATTGTATATAAATGGTAACTTTAGTCTAGCCAGACTGCCGGCATCAAATGACATCATATGATGACATGGTATCATATTGCCTTTCCCTACATACTTGACAACAGGGTTCTTCCATTGACCAAATTGGCCAGCGATTTAACGCACTTGAAAAAAAATGCGCTTTGTGGTGCAAAACGCGCAAGAAATGCTTGCTGCGCCCACAGGGGGTTGCAAAAAACTGAAGTACTATTATTGTGACACTGTAATAATATTAGTTAATATTAGCTTTCCAAACACTAATATAAGTTGCCGTTCCCTACAAATGGGTCCCTCTATAATACTTTACCCACCTGCCACTTCATGCCCCAGCAAGGCACTGAATAGGGTCCCTCTGTGAATCCATGGACTTGGCCTACCTTGTACTATCTGCCTCAGCGAAGCACTTAAGAAAGTCCCTCGATAACACGTCACATACCTGTTGGTGGTTGGCTCTGGTGCAAGCAAACGGTCTGGTCCCCTCAACCTCACACATCGCAGGAAGGCGTACCATTTATTTATTGATTTATGTGTTTATGTATATATTCACCTACCTCTCACTGCATGCATCAGCCAGGCGCTCAAGTGAGTCGATCTGTGAATCCATGAACTTGGCCTACCTTAACTTTGCCTACCTTACTTTCCTACTGTAACTATCTGCCTCAGCAAAGCACTCAAGAAAAAGACTGTACAAGTACACACTATAACACTTCACCTACCTCACACTGCATGCATCAGCCAGGCGCTCTAGAGAGTCGATCTGTGAATCCATGAACTTGCGCTTGTTCTTGGTTTTGCCGAGGGCCCAGGCCACCGTGGCAAGGCTGCTGGCTTGGCACCCGCCAGGAACACCGCACTCGGTGTTGTTCAGCTCCGCCAAGAAGCTGGGTTTGGGTGGGAGGGTGGGTGATAGTGAGTGGGCGGGTGGGTGGGTGGGTGATAGTGAGTGGGTGGGTGGGTGGGTGGGTGGGTGATAGTGAGTGGGCGGGTGGGTGGGTGGGTGGGTGATAGTGAGTGGGCGGGTGGGTGGGTGGGTGGGTGGGGTGATAGTGAGTGGGTGGGTGGGAAGGTGGGTGATAGTGAGTGCGCGGGCGGGTGGATTGATTGACGGGTGTCGATGAATTAATAGATGAATGCATGGATGGAAGGATGAAGGAATGGATGGAGGACAAAATGAAGGCCCAGGCCACCGTGGCAAGGCTGCTGGCTTGGCACCCGCCAGGAACACCGCACTCGATGTTGTTCAGCTCCGCCAAGAAGCTGGGTTTGGGTGGGAGGGTGGGTGATAGTGAGTGGACGGGTGGGTGTAGATGAATGAATGAATGAATGAATGAATGAATGAATGAATGAATGAATGGATGAATGAATGAATGAATGAATGAATGAATGAAATAATGAATGAATGGATGGATGGATGAAGGAATGCAGGGATGAATGGATGAATGAATGCATGGATGAATGAATGCAAGGATGAAGGAATGAAGGTCCATGCCACATGTGGCAAGGCTGCTGGCTTGGCACCCACCAGTAACACCGCACTCAGTGTTGTTGCGCTCCGCCAGGAAGCTGCGCCTTGCATGGTTCGGTTTGCTGGGGGTGGTATAAATAAATAAATAAATAAATAAATAAATAAATAAATAAATAAATAAATAAATAAACAAATAACACAAGCCAGCCAGCCAGCCAGCAAGAAACACGCACCAGGCAAGCAAGCAAATCCGCCCTCTTACATATTCATCAGCATTGCCGCCATACAACATCAACATCAACTTACCTGTTCAGCAGTCTTGGCGCCAGCTCCCTGTCCACTCATCATCCTATCACTCCACCCACCCATCATCCTATCAATCCATCCACCCATCCACCTATCCACCCATCCAACCACCCAAACATCAGTACCAGGGTACTTCCATTTATCAAATTGGTCAGCGCTTTGTAGTGCAAAAAGCGCAAAAACTGTCCCCTGCGCTCACAGGGGGTTGCAAAAAACTGTGCAAAACGCGCAGTGGGGCTCAAAAGGGCAGCGCACCAGCGCGCAAAAGCGCGCGCTTGGAAGTACCCATCCACCCACCCAACCATCAGTACCTGTTCAACAGTCTCGCCGCCAGCTCCCTGTCCACGGGTCCATGCACTTCCCTCACCAAGCTGTCCATCAGCTGAGCATGGCTGTCGGCACTGCTCAAGTTATCCACGCGCCCCTTCTTAGGCTTTGGGGCCTTCTCTTCCACATAAGCTGCAGCCTCGACAGCGCACTCTGCTGCCTCCTGTGAATATGCATGTATGTATGTGTGTGAATGTGTGTCTATTACAGTGCAGGGGTAGCCAAATAGGCAAAAGGGACTTGCCCAACCTTGATATCAGGAGGGGCTAAAGTGGCAAGTTGACATTAGCAGCGGCCTCGACAGCGCACTCTGCTGCTTCCTGTGAATATGCGTGTATGTATGTGTGTGTATGTGTTTCTATTACAGTCCAGGGGTAGCCAAATAGGTAAAAGGGACTTGCCCAACCTTGATATTAGGAGGGGCTAAAGTGAGAAATCGACATTAGCAGCGGCCCGACAGCGCACTCTGCTGCCTCCTCTGATGACGCATGTATGTGTGTGTATGTTGCAGTCCAGGGGTAGCCAAATAGGCAAAAAGGACTTGCCCAACCTTGATATCAGAAGGGGCTAAAGCGACAAGTTCACACTAGCAGCGGCCTCGACAGCGCACTCTGCTGCCTCCTGTGAATATGTATGTTTGCATGTATGTATGTGTGTGTATGTTACAGTGCAGGGGTGGCATAATAGGCAAAAGGGACTTGCCCAACCTTTATGTCAGGAGGGGCTCAAGCAACAAGTTGACATTAGCAGCGGCCTCGTCAGCGCACTCTGCTGCCTCCTGTGAAGATGTATGCATGTATGTTACAGTCCAGGGGTAGCCAAAAAGGTGAAAGGGACTTGCCCAACCTTGATATCAGGAGGGGCTAAAGCGACAAGTCGAAATTAGCAGAGGCCTCGACAGCGCACTCTTTCGTCTTCTGTAAAGATAGGTGTGTGCATGTGTGTGTATGTATGTTACAGTCCAGGGGTAGCCAAATAGGCAAAAGGAAGTTGCCCAACCATGATAGCAGGAGGGGCAAAAGCGACAAGTCAACATTAGCAACAGCCTCGACAGCGCACTCTGCTGCCTCCTGTGAAGATTTATATGTGTGTGTATGTTGCAGTCCAGGGGTAGCCAAATAGACAAAAAGGACTTGCCCAACCTCGATATCAGAAGGGGCTAAAGGGACAAGTTCACACTAGCAGCGGCCTCGACAGCGCACTCTGCTGCCTCCTGGGAATATGTATGTATGCATGTGTGTATGTTTGTGTTTTTGTATCTTACAGTGCAGGGGTAGCCAAATAGGCAAAAGGGACTTGCCAACCTTGATATCAGAAGGGGCTCAAGCGACAAGTCAACATTAGCAACAGCCTCGACAGCGCACTCAGCTGTCTTCTGTGTGTATGTGTGTATGTATGTATGTATGTATGTATGTATGTATGTATGTGTGTATGTATGTATGTATGTATGCATGTTACAGTCCAGGGGTAGCCAAATAGGTGAAAGGGACTTGCCCAACTTCAATATCAGGAGGAGCTAAAGCGACAAGTCGACATTAGTTGAGGCATCGACAGCGCACTTAGCTGTCTTCTGTAAATACATGTGTGTGCATATGTGTGTTTGTGTATGTATGTTACAGTCCAGGGGTAGACACATAGGCGAGCGTGACTTGACCAACCTTGATATCAGGAGGGGCTAGAGCGCAAATAAGCACTGATGAACTGGGCCCCAAAGATATACACTGCGTCAGAGCATGGGCTATATGTATCTGTATAGAGATGTACACTGCGTCAGAGCATGGGCTTGTCAATTGTATGAATTTTTGATTTTTGAATTTTTTTTGCTTTGTGGGTGCTTTTCCTTTTTGTTTAAAGCACAGAGTCTCATACACCCTCGCGGTATCAAGTAGACTTTAACATGTAATGTAATGTCATGTAATGTATGAATGATTAGATCACATCACGAGCTCTTGGTTGGTATAATAGTACAAGTGCAATGCCAACGCAGCCACGCATTCACATATTGTCAGCCTTTCCCTTCTTCTTATCATTTGCCAGTGATCGAGTGTTAGTGCTTGTGTAAGTGTTAGTGGCTTGGTGCCAGTGTCAGTGTTAGCGCAGCCACTAGTATAAGGGTCCGTGGCAATACCACCCAGCCATGAATTCCCACCTTATCAGTCTCCCCCTTCTTCTTGTCATTTGCCAGTGATCGATTGTGAGTGTTAGTGCTAGTGTTAGTACTATATCAGCGCCAGTGTTGGCACAAATGCTAGTGTAAGGGTCCGTGGCAATACCACACAGCCATGCATTCCCACCTTGTTAGTCTTGCCCTTCTCCTTGTCATTTGCCAGTGAGCTAGTGCTAGTACGAGTGTTAGTACTTGTGTTAGTACTTGTGTTAGTGTTAGTGGCTTAGTGCTGGCGAAAGTGTTGGTGCAATCGATAGTGTAAGGGTCCGTGGCAATGCCAACACAGCCATGCATTCCCACCTTTTCAGCCTTGCCCTTCTCCTTGTCATTTGCCAGTGAGCTAGTTCTAGTACTAGTGTTAGTACTATATCAGCATCAGTATTAGCTCTTTTGATAGTGTTAGGGTCCGTGGCAATACCACGCAGCCATGAATTCCCACCTTGTCAGTATTGCTCTTCTTCTATTCGTTTGCCAGTGAGCTAGTGTTAGTGCTTGTGTTAGTGTTGGTGGCTTAGTGCTAACATCAGTGTCAGTGTTAGCGCAGCCACCAGTGTTAGGGTCCGTGGCAATACCACGTAGCCATGAACTTCCACCTTATCAGCCTTGCCCTTCTTCTTCTCACTCGCCAGTGAGCTAGTGTTAGTGCTTGTGTTAGTATTAGTACTATATCAGCGTTTGTGTTGGCGCAACTGCTAGTCTAAGAGTCCGTGGTAATACCACGCAGCCATGAATTCCCACCTTGTCAGTCTTGCCCTTCTTCTTCTCACTCGCCAGTGAGCTAGTCTTAGTGTCAGTGCTAGTGTTAGTGCTAGTGTTAGCGCAGCTGCTAGTGTTAGGGTCTGTGACAATACCACGCAGCCATGAATTCCCACCTTGTCAGCCTTGTCTTTCTTCTTCTCACTCGCCAGTGAGCTAGTGTTATTGTTAGTGCTAATGTCAGTGCTAGTGTCAGTGCTATATCCGCGTCAGTGTTAGTGCAACCGCTAGTGTAAGGGTCCGTGGCAATTTATAATAATAATTACCACGCAGCCGTTAATTCCTACCTTGTCAGTCATGCCCTTCTTCTTCTCACTTGCCAGTGCGCTAGCTGCCGCCTCTGCCATTGCAGATCTTGCCTTGACAGGGTCCAGACCCAGGAGAGGGCAGAGGTCGCGAGCCAAACCAGCTGCGGAGGATCCTCTCACGGCGTACAGTGGGACCCCTGATCGACGTAGTGTGTCCTTCAACTGTGAGGCGTGGGGTGGGGTGGAGTGGGTGGCGTGAGGTGGGGTGGGGTGGGAGTGGGGAGAAGATGCTGAGTAGGTGTTTGTGTTTATACGTGTTGGAGGGAAGGGCGTAGTGTGTCCTTCAGGTGTGTGTGTATGTATGTGTGGGTGTGTGTGTGTGTGTGTGTGTGTGTGTGTGGGGGGGGGGGGGGGGGTTGTGTGTGCGTGTGGGTGTTTGGAGTGGCATGGTGGGGCCAGCAGCAGAGGATCCTCTCACGGCGTACAGTGGGACCCCTGATCGACGTAGTGTGTCCTTCAACTGTGAGGCATAGTGTGGTGTGGGGAGAAGATGCTGAGTAGGTGTTTGTGTTTATACGTGTAGGAGGGAGGGGCGTAGTGTGTCCTTCAGGTGTGAGGGGTGGGTGTATGTGTGGGTGTGTGCGGGGGGTAAGTGTGTGTGTGTGTGTGGGTGGGTGTGTGTGGGGGGGGGGGATGTGGTGTTTGTGTGTGCGTGTGGGTGTTTGGAGTTGGATGGGGGGGCCAGCAGCTGAGGATCCGCTCACCGCATACAAAGGAACCTCTGATCGACGTAGTGTGTCATTCAACTATGAGGCGTGGGTTGGGTTGGGTATGGAGTAGGGTGGGAGTGGGGTGGGATGGCATGAGGTGGGTGTGGTGAGGTGGGTGGGGTGAAGTGGGGTGGGAGTGGGGTGGCGTGAGGTGGGAGTGGGTTGGGGTGGGAGTGGATTGGGGTGAGAGTGGATTGAGGTGGGAGTGGGGTGGGGTGGCGTGAGGTGGGTGGCGTGAGATGGGTGGGGTGAAGTGGGGTGGGAGTGGGGTGGGGTGGGAGTGGGGAGAAGATGCTGAGTAGGTGTTAGTGTTTATATGTGTGGGAGGGAGGGGCGTAGTGTGTCCGTGTGTGTGTGTGTGTGTGTGTGTGTGTGTGTGTGTGTGTGTGGGGGGGTGTTTGGAGTGGGATGGGGTGGATGCTGAAGATCCTCTCAGGCACAATGATTAAGTACCCCCCCCCCCCCCCCCCCCCCCCCCCCCCCAACACACACACACACCTCTACACACATCTCCCCCACCACCCCTACCACCACACAAACATACGCCCACACATAACTCCTTCTCCCCCCCTCCCCCACCCCACCACCCCCTCCCCCAACACCACCCACACCCACCATCACCCACAGCACACCTCCCACCACACCCACCCACCCACCCACCCACCACCATTCACACCACCACCACACACACTCACACCCCCCACCCCACCCACTCACCCCCCCCCACCCCATCCACACACGCCCCCCACCCCGACCCACCACTCACCTTGGGGTCGGCTCGAATTCTCGTGCGACTGGCCACAGCCACCTCTGCCTCGTCCAGGCTGCCCACCAACTGAGCAGCATTGGGACCTCCCAAAGAGCAGAGGATGCTCAGCACCTGAAGGTAGGGGCGTGGTTCACTGGAATTGGTCCTAGGAGGTGGCTTGGTTCATAGGAGGTATGGTTGACATGATGCCGATTTACCGGTGGGTTGGGTCATAGGAGGTGAGTTTAAGGGCAAGAGGATGCTCAGCACCTGAAGGTAGGGGCGTGGTTCACTGGAATCGGTCCTTACACATGGTGCAACGAACTCATTAGACGGGCAGGTGGGGTCAACCCCTCTACCTTGCACTATCATTGAAGGTTAAGTAGCTTGTGACCATGTAAACAAAAAAGTAATGATAACGCCTGGTGGGGCTTGGTGTTAAGGGAACCCGTCGTACGCGGGTAGGGAGCGGTCTTCTACCTCAAATGGAGAAGCTACCATCGCGGTTGACAACGACCTGCAACGCTGAGCGACCGTATGGGGAATCGTTAGCATCTAAGGTATCTGTTTTATTTTCCCATATATAGGATTTATTCCCCCATATATATAGGGAACGGCAATATGATATCATATGATATCATGTCATCATATGATATTATATGATATCATGTGATGCTGGCAGTCTGATTAGGCTCAAGTTACCCTTTATATACCATATCATATGATGCAATTTGTATGATATATTGATATATGATATATTGATATATATGATACCATAATTGCCTTTGGTCAACATCATATGCCTTGCCGATCCCTACAAATACATACCCATCGGGACCTCCCAAAGAGCAGAGGATGCTCAACACTGTTGTTGTTGTTGTTGTTGTTGTTGTTGTTGTTGTTCGTGGTGGTGGTGGTGGTGGTATATATATATACCCATCGGGACCTCTCAAAGAGCAGAGGATGCTCAACACCTGGAGGCAGGAGCGTGGTTCACTGGACTTGGTCCTAGGAGGTGAGTTAGTTCACATGAGGTATGGTTGACATGATGCGGATGTACTGGGGGTTTGGGTCATAGCAGGTGGGTTTAAGGGCAAGAGGACGCTAATCACATGAAGGTAGGGGCGTGGTTCGCTGGCATTGGTCCTAGGTGGTGGGCTGGTTCTCAGGATGTATGGTTGACATGATGCAGATTTACTGGTGGGTTGGATCATATGAGGTGGGTTTAAGGGCAAGAGGATGCTCATCAACTGAAGGCAAGGGCGTGGTTCACTGGAATCGGTTCTAGGAGGTGGGCTTAAGGGCAAGAGGATGCTTAGCACCTAAAGGCAGGGGCGTGGTTCACTTGAATCGGTTCTAGGAGGTGGGTTGGTTCATAGGAGGTATGGTTGGCATGATGCGGACTCACAGGTGGGTTGGTTCCTAGGAGGTGGGTTGGTTCACAAGAGGTGGGTTTAAGGGCAAGAGGATGCTCAACACCTGAAGGCAGGGGCGTGGTTCACTGGAATTGGTCCTAGGAGGTGGGTTAGTTCACAAGAGGTATGGTTGACATGGTGCGGACTCAAAGGTGGGTTGGGTCATAGGAGGTGGGTTTAAGGGCAAGAGGATGCTCAACACCTGAAGGCAGGGGCGTGGTTCACTGGAATTGGTCCTAGGAGATGGGTTAATTCACAGGAGGTGGGTTTAAGGGCAAGAGGATGCTCAACACCTGAAGGCAGGGGCGTGGTTCACTGGAATTGGTCCTAGGAGGTGGGTTAATTCACAGGAGGTGGGTTTAAGGGCAAGAGGATGCTCAACACCTGAAGGCAGGGGCGTGGTTCACTGGACTTGGTCCCTACCCATGGTGCAACGAGCTCACTAGATGGGCAGGTTGGGTTCAACCCCCTGTAGCTCGCAGTATCATTTATATGTATGTATGTTACAGTCCAAGGGTCCAAATAGGCTCATGGGTAGTTTGTGTGTGTGTGTGTGGCGTGGGGAGTAAGTGTGTGTGGTTGTGTGTGTGTGTGGGGGGGGGGGGGGAGGGGGGGGGGGGGGGGGGGGGGGGGATAAAATTGTTTGGGTGAGTGTCTGGGTGTGTGGGTATGTGGATGGGGTGGGGGTGGTGATATTGTTTGGGTATTGGATATTTTGTGTGTGTGTGTTCAAGGTAGATTTTAGTATTTTGATATTTCATGTATGTGTGTAAAAGGTTGATTTTGGTACTTTGATATCTCGTGTGTGTGTATGTATGTATGTATGTATGTATGTATGTATGTATGTATGTATGTATGTATGTTACAGTCCAGGGGTAGGCCAAATAGGCTAAAGGGACTTGCCTAACCGTTAGGAAGAGCTTAAAAAGAAAAAGCACTGATGAACTGAACCCCAAATAATCGTTTAACCGACGGGTGTGTGTTAAAGGTAGACGACATCTGCAGGGTCGCGAACTACAATATCGTATTCGTACAATATATTAGGGTGTATGATCTAGCACACCCGGTCCTATCACACTATTGGATGGACAGTTTATTACGGATGTATCACACTTTTGTTATGTCTCCTTGGCTCCGCCTCTAACGACCGTGGCATGGAGCCTGTTAGCCGTGGCCAATAGGGGTAGTTGTGAATGTTCGTTTGGTCGAGGGTCGGGATTTCCCACCGATCCGAAGTGCGCCTACTCTTTTGTAGGAGTGGCAAAGCCATTCAAAATGAATCCTCGGTGTCGCTGGTTAGTGTCGGGAGACCCACCTCCTGGGGTGAAAATCCTTTCAAAACTTAACAAACAAAAAACTTGGTGTTTACCTGATCGTCTGAGATGTCATCGTCCAAGAAAACTCGGTGTTTACCTGATCGTCTGAGATGTCATCGTCCATGAAAACTTGGTGTTTACCTGATCGTCTGAGATGTCATCGTCCATGAAAAACTCGGTGTTTACCTGATCGTCTGAGATGTCATCGTCCATGAAAAACTCGGTGTTTACCTTATCGTCTGAGATGTCATCGTCCATGAAAAACTCGGTGTTTACCTGATCGTCTGAGATGTCATTATCCATGAAAAACTCGGTGTTTACCTGATCGTCTGAGATGTCGTCGTCCATGAAAAGGAAGAGGCGCATGGGTCGGCACTCCGCCGCCGCCGCCACCGTCGCATCATTCACAATCGCACGCTGGTTCTTAGATCGTTTTTGTGACTCCAGAGTAGAGCTGGCGGCAGCTTTGGCGATACAGGTTGACTCTGGCCACAGCATACGCTGGTTCTTAGAACGTTTGTGTGACTCCTGAGGGGAGCTGGCGGCAGCTGTGGCAGTGATGGTCGACTCTGGCCACAGGTCGGTATCCGAGTCACTACCACTGCCCTCAGACCTCTCCCCAGGCGAGTCCTTCGACCCCGTAGCGGGTACATCAGAGGAGGAGGGAGTCCAGGAAGCAGAGTTAGGGGTGGGGGTGGGGGACGGGGTGGGGGAAGGAGCTGAGGAGCGCTTGGAGACCGGCTGCTGTAGGGACTGTAACAGGGAGGTGCTCATGGAGGCTAGGCTGGAGGAGGCCCTTGGTAGGCCAGGCATGGGTAGCTTGCCTGCTCCCGGTAGTGAGCTTGCCATCAAGCGACTGCCGGCCTGTGGGTTGGGTTGGGTTGGGTTGGGTTGGGTTGGGTTGGGTTGGGTTGGGTTGGGTTGGGTGTGTTAGGCTGTGCTACATTCGATGCCTGGCATGGGTACCTTACCTGCTGGTAGTAGTGAGCTTGCCATCAAGCGACTGCCGGCCTGTGGGTTGGGTTGGGTGTGCTGTGTTAGGCTGTGTTATGTTGGATGCCTGGCATGGGTAGCTTGCCTGCACCTGACAGTGGAGCTTGCCATCAGGCGGCTATCGGCCTGTGTGTTGGGTTGGGTTGGGTTGGGTGTGCTGTGTTAGGCTGGGTTATTTTGGATGCCTGGCGCAGGCAGCTTGCCTGCGCCTGGTAGTGAGCTTGCCATCAAGCGATTGCCGGCCTGTGGGTTGGGTTGGGTTGGGTATGCTGTGTTAGGCTGTATTATGTTGGATGCCTGGCAAAGGCAGCTTGCCTGTGCCTGGTAGTGAACCTGACATTAAGCGATTGCCGGCATGTGGGTTGGCTTGGGTTGAGCGTGCTGTGTGAGGCTGTGCTACATTGGATGCCTGGCATGGGTAGCTTGCCTGTGCCTGCTAGTGGAGCTGACATCAGGCGGCTGCTGGCCTGTGAGTTGGTGTGTAGTGTTGTGGTTGGGTGGGTCCTAGTTGCCTGCTGCCCTACAGGTGTACTGGCTCACGCAGCAGACAACAGTCTTTATCAACACTGCACCATGGGTCCTCAGGTTGACACAAGTACAATGAGCAACACAATGCAAAAGTAGTGCAGATACAGGGCACGACCAACCAATGATTTCAGTACACACGTATGCATACGTATACACGTTTAAACGCGTATGCATATGTATACACGCGCACACACGTATGCATAAATATACACGTTTAAACGGGTATGCATACATATACACGCGTACACACGTATGCATACGTATACACATTTAAACACGTATGCATACGTATACACGTTTAAACGCGTATGCATACATATACACGCGTACACACGTATGCATACATATACACATTTAAACACGAATGCATACGTATACACGTTTAAACGCGTATGCATACGTATACACGCGTACACACGTTTGCAAACATATACAAGGCTAGCTGGCAGCAGGGTACTTCCATTTACCAAATTGGCCAGCGCTTTAGCGCACTTGAAACAATAAAAACTGCGCTTTGTAGTGCAAAAAGCGCAAAAAATGCTTGATGCGCCCACAGGGAGGGTGCAAAAAACTGCGCGAAACGCGCAGTGGGGCTCAAAAAGGCGGCGCGCCAGCGCGCAAAAGCGCGTGCGTGGAAGTACCCTGGCTGGCAGTGTAGACAAGTTGGCTTAGGTGGTCACTGTTGTTTTGTGTGTGCGATGCTCCTCCACTATTTGATGACACGCGCATAGGCCTCAGCTCAGCCTTTCATTGATTTATTTGCATATTTAATTTAATTGACACACCCTATCTGGCGATGCTCCCCGGCTATTTGATGATGCGCACATAGGCATCAGCTCAGCCTCTCATTTATTTTATTTTATTAATTTACTTCAATTATCACACCTTGTCTGGCGATGCTCCCCCTGCTAGTTGATGCCACGTGCATTGGCTTCAGCACAACCTCTTATTAATTGTATCCATTTGTTTATTTATTTAAGACACCTTATCTGCTATGATCCCCCGCTATTTGAAGAGGCGCACATTGGCTTCAGCACAACCTCTAATTTATTTATCTATTTATATATTTTACTCATTAATCACACCTGGTTTGGCGATGCTTCCTCGCTAGTTGATGATGCGCACATTGGCTTCAGCGCCTAAGAAGGAAAAAGAAAAAAGAAAAAAGCTACGCAGCCTGTGAAGCTCACCTTGCTTGGCGATGCTTCCCCGCTATTTGAAAAGGCGCGCATTGGCTTCAGCACAACCCATAATGTATTTATGTATTTTAATTATTTATTTTATTATTTTATTTATCGCACCTTGCTCAGCAATACCTCCCCGCTATTTGAAGAGGCGCGCATTGGCTTCAGCACAACCTCTCCACTCCCGGTGACCCACTTCTCCATCTGTCGGGCCATACCATCTTCTCCAACCTGTGGATTTGTGTATGTTGTTGATTTTTGTATGACCCACTTTTCATCTGGCGTGCCATACCATCTTCTCCAACCAGTGGATTTGTGTGTGTTGTGACCCACTGTGGTGCATGTTGTGATTTGTGTATGTTGTGTATGTTGTGACCCACCCGTCCGTCCGTCCGTCAGTTGGTCAGTTGGTCAGTCAGTCAGTTGGTCAGTTAGCTATTACGGTAGTTGGCTAGTTAATTAATTAGTTAGTTAGTTAGCTAGCTAGTTAGTTAGTTAGTTAGTTAGTTAGTTAGTTAGTTAGTCAGGTTATGCGAGTGAGATAGTAAGCTAGATAGTAAGCTAGATAGTAAGCTAGATAGTAAGCTAAGTAAGCTAGACAGTGAGCTAGATAGAGAGTGAGGGCCGTTCTAAGGCGGTGCCCTTGAGTGACCTAAATATTCATACGGTATACATGGGTTCTACTACTCTTTAAGTTGAAGCTGTAAAAATCCCCATGCAATTTGAGAAAGATACGACCCTTTTATTCCATTTCGCCCTAAACATTTTTTTGTATTACCGGTAATACACGGCCACCCAGGACAAACAGTAGTGCTCAGGTTGCAATCCCGTTTTAACGAATGGCTCAATGGTAGAGCTCGTTGAAACAAGAAGGTGCGGGGGCTTGAACTCCTACGGGTGCGCTTTAGTGTTCGCAGTCACTGTCAACGGCCATGGTAGCTTAATCGAGAAGTAGCAGCCTCTTATCTACCGCCGTAAGATAAGGCTCCCTTAATACCACGCTCCACAAGGCGCTATCATTACCTTGAGTGCTCAGATATCTTTCTCTCAATCTGTTTATACTACAGCGTACAGTGAACTTGTGCTTGGCGATCCACATGCCTCACATATTTCACTTTATAATATTTCCCCCTGTTGTTTCAGTAAGTGTTCAAGTATCTTTCCCTCCATCCGTCCATATTATAGTGACCTTGGGTTTGGCTATGTACATGCCTCACAGATTTTAAATCAGAATATGTCCACTTGTTGTTTCAGGTAGTGTTCAGGTATCTTTCCCTCCAACTGTCCATATCATAGTGAACTTGTGCTTGGCTTGGTACCAGACGTTATCATAACGTTAGGTACCTGACACTTAATTATTTTCCAAATCTGAAAGTGGGTTTCTTCTAGCTTTATGGTTTCAGGGCTCCTCCAGGGACAGCGTTTTAGTGATTAGTGTAGCTTTTGTAGCTTTTTAGGGCCATTTATGGCCATGCATCATGCGAAAGGGCAAAATAATAATAAAAAAATTGTTTACTTTTTTTAGCGATAATTTTGCTGAAACGGGGTCGTAACTAGCGATCGCTATATAAAGCGGAAAAACAAAACACTGGTACCTGACCATACAGTAGTTACCTTGTCTTTGGCTTTGTACATTCCTCACATATTTCACTACCAAAGGTTGGTGTCATCTATTTAGTTTGTTTCAGCGCTTGCGTTGTCTCAAACTAGAGCATGTTCTGTCTCAATGCTTGTTCTTGCAGCCTTGCAAACAGATGCTGGGTGGTCAGCCCTCTCCATGTCTTTGTATACAGTGTCACGCAGTGTCAGGAAGAGGATGGTGGCAGTCTCAACTGAGGAACAGGGGACTAGGATAGGGATAGCAAATTGCCATATGTAGGGGCCGACATATCATATGATTCTGACCTCAGGCGAGTATGAAATCACATGATATCATACGAATTGCATCATATGATATTGCATATAACTGGTAGCTTTGGCCTAATCAGACTACCGGCATCATATGGTATCATACGATGGCATGATCTCATATGATATCATATTGCCGTTCCCTAGTCATGTGTGTAGTTTGTTCCATTGCTTCACACCTTTCGCATGCTCCAAGTGAGGGTCTTCAAAGTTGATTTACTATAAATTGACGACACATATGTTTACTTTAATTTCATATGTGGAAAGAGGAGCTCAAAAGCTTTCACATCAGCTATCTGAATCAGAATTTCCCATTCCACTGACGTCATAAATCCCAGTCCTCTCACATTCAGACAAGTCCTATGCAGCGTCGCCAGCGACGCGGAAAATTGGCGGAGTGTGTTGGCAACGGAGCAAAAGGTGGCAACGATGGAGCTGACCGAAGCGAGTTAGTTACGCGACCGTTGGCTGACGTGTCGGGCTTCAAGAATTTTTCCGGTCGGACAGACGGACAAATGGGTAACCCTGGGGGCTCCCGCCCCCCTGAAGAGGAGGCTCGGCCAAAAACTCACATCAGCGGCTGTTGAGTCCTGCCCACGCACCTGCCCACATTGTGCTGACCTTGTACTTGGATATATACATGCCTCACAGGTTTCACTTTATAAGGTTTGTATATATATAATATACATATATATTTAAAAGGTATTTTCCAGACGGTATTTATTGTTGTTATAATTATTATTATTATTATTATTATTATTATTATTATTGTTGTTGTTGTTATTATCATTATTATTATTATTATTATTATTATTGTCTTCCATTTGTCTCGTAGCTAATCACCTTTCGAATGGTCCCAGTGAAAGTGATTCCACGCACAGCACCGGTTGTTGGGTCTTGCTCTCGCACCTGCCCCTCAGGTTCAACACCTGTATGATGTTCGATAGGAAATAATACAACTCAGTTTTGGGCGGAGCTTGTGTGGTCATGTTCCAGTCATGTATGTATGTTACAGTCACTCAGGTTCAGCACCTGTATGATCATGATGTATGATAAATGATAGGAAATGGTGCACGTCAGTATTTGTGGTCAGTTTGGGTCCAGCGCCTGTATGATGTATGTTCCAGTCATGGATGTTTGTTCCAGTCATGGATGTATGTTCCAGTCATGGATGTATGTTCAGCACCTGTATGATGTATGTTCCAGTCATGGATGTATGTTCCAGTCATGGATGTATGTTCCAGTCATGGATGTATGTTCCAGTCATGTACGTATGTTCAGCACCTGTATGATGCATGATAGGAAATACTGTCACTCAATCTTGGTCCGTTTGTGCAGTCTGTTTGTGCAGTCGGTATTTGTGGCCAATTTGTGTTGCCAATATCTGAGGTCAATTTATGTGATTAATTTCTGTGGGCAATTCCTGCTCAAGCACATGTCCCTCGGCTTCAGCACCTGTATGATGCATGATAGGAAATGCTTTCACTCAATCTTGGTCCGTTTGTGTGGTCTGTTTCTGGTCCGTTTGTGCAGTCAATTTGTGTTGCCAATGTCTGAGGCCAATTTATGTGATCTTTTTCTGTGGTCAATTCCTGCTCACGCACATATGCCCCTCAGGTTGATGAACACATGTATGATGTATGATAGGAAATTCTGCAACTCAGTTTTTGGCGGAGTTTGTGTGGTCAGTAATAGAGGTCCATTTCTGATGTCAATTTGTACGGTAAATTCCCGCTCACGCACATGTCCCTCATGTTCAGCACCTGTGTGATAGGAAATGTTGTCAGGTTGGGTTAGGGTTAGGTTTGGGTTAGGAAGGGTTAGGAGTGGTAGTGGGTAGGGGTGGGGTGAGGTGAGGTGAGGGTGGGGTGAGGTGGGGTGAGGTAAGGGGTGGGTAAGGTGGGGTGGGGTGGGGTGGGGTGAGGTGAGGGGAGGGGTGCAGTTATGGGCCGAGCTCCCCTCTTCTGGGGGACGGGAGCCCCCAGGGTTACCCCTTGATCCGATCGTCAGGTTGTCGGGGCATGTATCCCTGGCCCTAACTATGCCGTAAACCCTGGCATAGGTCCACTGCACTCAATTCCAGCCTGATTCTAGTGCTACTCTCCCGTTACACGTCGCAAATTTTTCAAGCGCCTTAGACTTGTCATGTTCAATGTCTGTGGTCAATTCCTGCTCACAAATAATAGGCTAGGCCCTCAGGCTAAGCACGTGCAATGATAACGCCTGGTGGGGCGTGGTACTAAGGGAGCCCCGTCTTACGGCGGTAGGGAACGGGCCGCTACTAGTCCTGGACAAAGCTACCATGGCAGTTGACAGCAACCACAAACACGAACGCGCACCCGTGGGGATTTGAACCCGGCACCTTCTGCGTTCAAGGAGCTCTGCCATTGAGCCATTCGTCGAAACGGGGACACTTGTAAGCTATCCTTTCTATAATACGACCCTTATAATAGCCATTGATGTTTTTAACTATTTTCCTTTGTTTTCCGTGTTTTTAGAGGGAGGGATTGGGGGCAGGAGGGCAGGAGGGGGGGGGGGGGGGGGGGGGGGGGGGGGGGGCGGGGTCTTTTTATTTCCTTCTCTTCCTTCTTCTGTCGTCCTTCTTTTCCCTTTCTGAGAAAGGGAGGGGGGCGGGTGGGAGGGGTGGTGGTGGGGGGGGAGGGAGGAGGGAGGGACGGGAGGGAAGGGAAGGGCAGGGAGGGAGGGAGGGAGGGAGAAAATGGGAAGGGAGGGAGCGAAGGGTGAGGTAGTTAGGGTGGGCGGGAGGAGGGCATGAGGGCGGGGCGAGAAGGCCGGGAGGGGAACACTGCCCTCTCAGGCTATCAGGTCTGCGGACCCTGGGGCTTGGGGGCGGGGGAGGATATGGGGGCCCGGGGGACACCAGGCGAGGACACACCCGACAGCGCCAATAGCGGATGTAGAGTAGGCATCCTTACGAGCAACACGAGCCAAGACCAGTAAAAGCACAAAACAGCAACAAACCCACCAACAAACCCAAAAAAAAAAAAAGATAAAAGAAAAGAGAAAAAAAAATAACAAAGAAAGGAGAAATAGAAAAAAAAACAAAAAGAAAAAAAGAAAAAAAAAAAAAAAACACAAAAAAAAAAAAAAAAAAAAATAAAAAAAAAAAAAACAAACGGAAAAAAGAAGGAAAAAAGAAAAAAATACAAAAAAAAAGGAACAAAACTAATAAATAAAGAAAAAAAAAAAAAAAAAAATAAAAAAAACAAATCCCCCCCCCCCCCCCCCCCCCCCCCTCACCCCATCCTCACCATCCAATCCTCACCCATCAGAACGCCATCCACAGCGGAACTAACGTCCATGTGCACTCTCCACATGCCACGCTCCAACATCTCCACAGCCACATCCAACCCAACCCAACCCATAACACTTTTTTTAGTTATGAAAGGAAGTTCACCCCAGGAGGTCGGCCTGCCGACACAAACCAGCACCACCAAGGATTCAGTTTGAATGGTTTTGTCACTCTTACAAAAGAGTGGGCGCCTTACACCCCTCTTAACTCTCATCACTTAACAATCTTATCTCTCACCACTGCTCACCAGTATAAATAGAAATGACACTCATATCTCTCAACCCTCTTAAGAGCATTATCATTCTTATCTTCTGACTTTTAACCACTGTTTTGTTTGTGCCAAGCGTCGTCATTCCATCGCTGCATGGCGAAGCAAGTGTCCGGCTTAGCTTGTCAGAATTTCGGGGGAGCCTGGCCGAGCCTGGCCAGAAATTCAAGGAATTCCAGGCTCCTAGGCTGCCTGGGCCAGGCCAGTTGGGACTTGAGGACCAGATCTAGCTGCATCGCTCAAACCGCTTTCATCACTAGGCCAATACCGAATGCGATGGGTTTCATCGCTAATAGCGATACATCGCTCAAATAAAAAACCCTGGTCAGAAATGCACCCCCCAATCCCACCGGGCTCCGTGCTCACCGAGGTTCGGGGGGGCAGCGCGTCGCACTGGGGTCGCACCTGGGTCGCACCGAGCTGTTCAATTTGCGACGCGCTGCCCCCCGAAACAAAAACAGTGCTTCTAACACTCTATCTCTATCTCCTGACTCTTCCAAGCCATCAAAGAACAACCCCCCTGCCTCACCCATGAGAATGCCATCCTAACCATGCAAGAACAATCCCCACCTCACTTATAAAAATACCATCCAAATCATGCAAGAACAATTTGCGCTCACCCATGAAAACACCATCCAAGCCAGTCCAAGCCATAAAAGAACAACCCCCCGCCTCACCCATGAGAATGCCTTCAAATCCAGTCCAGGCCATAAAAGAAAAAAAACCCGCCTCACCCATGAAAACACCATCCAAGCCAGTCCAAGCCATAATAGAACAACCCCCCACCTCACCCATGAAAACACCATCCAAGCCAGTCCAAGCCATAAAAGAACAACCCCCCGCCTCACCCATGAGAATGCCATCCACCGCAGCACCAACGTCCATGTGCACCCTCCACAAGCCACGCCCCAACATCTCCACAGCCACATCAAAGGTGGGCGGGTGCGCTCGCTCAAGGATGGACTTCTGCATGCCCCGCTTTCTTGCGGTGTCATCTCCTAGGGTCACGCTCTGCATGGGGTTGGGGTACAAGATGTACGATCTGTTGAGATGTGCATGCTTTCGTGCTGGGTCGTCGCCTAGGGTCACACTATGCATGGGGTTGGGATGCATGTGGTTGAAATGCAAGTGGCGGGGGTGCAAGATGTACAAGCTGTGAAGGGTCCCGCTTCCTTGCTGTGTCATCCCCAAGGGACACACTCTGCACGTGGTTGGGATGCATGGGGTTGGGATGCAAGTGTCGGAGTACAGTATGTACAAGCTGTGAAGAGGCCCTGCTTTTTTGAAATGTCTTCACCAAGGGTCACACTCTGCACGTGATTGGGATGCATGTGGTTGAAATGCAAGTGGCGGGGGTGCAAGATGTACAAGCTGTGAAGGGTCCCGCTTCCTTGCTGTGTCATCCCCAAGGGACACACTCTGCACGTGGTTGGGATGCATGGGGTTGGGATGCAAGTGTCGGAGTACAGTATGTACAAGCTGTGAAGAGGCCCTGCTTTTTTTCAATGTCTTCACCAAGGGTCACACTCTGCACGTGGTTGGGATGCATGTGGTTGAAATGCAAGTGGCGGGGGTGCAGGATGCACAAGATGTGAATGTCCCCGCTTTCTTGCTGTGTCATCGCCAAGGGACACGCTCTGCATGTGGTTGGGATGCATTTGGTTGGAATGCAAGAGGCGGGGGTGCAAGATGTACAAGCTGTGAAGGTGTGTATACTTTCTTGCGGTGTCGTCGCCCAGTGCCCCGCTCTGCATGTGGTTGGGATGCAAGTGGTTGGGGTACAAGATGCACAAGATGTGAATGTCCCCGCTTTCTTGCTGTGTTGTCCCCAAGGGATACGCTCTGCATGTGGTTGGAATGCATTTGGTTGGAATGCATGAGGCGGGGGTGCAAGATATACAAGCTGTGAAGGTGTGTATACTTTCTTGCGGTGTCGTCGCCCAGTGCCCCGCTCTGCATGTGGTTGGGATGCAAGTGGTTGGGGTACAAGATGTGCAAGCTGTGAAGAGGCCCCGCTTTCTTGCTGTGTTGTCGCCAAGGGATACGCTCTGCATGTGGTTGGAATGCATTTGGTTGGAATGCATGAGGCGGGGGTGCAAGATATACAAGCTGTGAAGGTGTGTATACTTTCTTGCGGTGTCGTCGCCCAGTGCCCCGCTCTGCATGTGGTTGGGATGCAAGTGGTTGGGGTACAAGATGTGCAAGCTGTGAAGAGGCCCCGCTTTCTTGCTGTGTTGTCGCCAAGGGATACGCTCTGCATGTGGTTGGAATGCATTTGGTTGGAATGCATGAGGCGGGGGTGCAAGATGTACAAGCTGTGAAGGTGTGTATACTTTCTTGCGGTGTCGTCGCCCAGTGCCCCGCTCTGCATGTGGTTGGGATGCAAGTGGTTGGGGTACAAGATGTGCAAGCTGTGAAGAGGCCCCGCTTTCTTGCTGAGTTGTCACCAAGGGACACGCTCTGCATGTGGTTGGAATGCATTTGGTTGGAATGCATGAGGCGGGGGTGCAAGATATACAAGCTGTGAAGGTGTGTATACTTTCTTGCGGTGTCGTCGCCCAGTGCCCCGCTCTGCATGTGGTTGGGATGCAAGTGGTTGGGGTACAAGATGTGCAAGCTGTGAAGAGGCCCCGCTTTCTTGCTGTGTTGTCGCCAAGGGATACGCTCTGCATGTGGTTGGAATGCATTTGGTTGGAATGCATGAGGCGGGGGTGCAAGATATACAAGCTGTGAAGGTGTGTATACTTTCATGCGGTGTCGTCGCCCAGTGCCCCGCTCTGCATGTGGTTGGGATGCAAGTAATTGGGGTACAAGATGTGCAAGCTGTGAAGAGGCCCCGCTTTCTTGCTGTGTTGTCGCCAAGGGACACGCTCTGCATGTGGTTGGAATGCATTTGGTTGGAATGCAAGAGGCGGGGGTGCAAGATGTACAAGCTGTGAAGGTGTGTATACTTTCTTGCGGTGTCATTGCCTAGTTTCCCGCTCTGCATGTGGTTGGGATGCAAGTGGTTGGGGTACAAGATGTGCAAGCTGTGAAGAGGACCCGCTTTCTTGCTGAGTTGTCGCCAAGGGACACGCTCTGCATATGGTTGGAATGCATTTGGTTGGAATGCAAGAGGCGGGGGTGCAAGATGTACAAGCTGTGAAGGTGTGTATACTTTCTTGCGGTGTCGTCGCCCAGTGCCCCGCTCTGCATGTGGTTGGGATGCAAGTGGTTGGGGTACAAGATGTGCAAGCTGTGAAGAGGCCCCGCTTTCTTGCTGTGTTGTCACCAAGGGACACGTTCTGCATGTGGTCCGAATGCATTTGGTTGGAATGCAAGAGGCGGGGGTGCAAGATATACAAGCTGTGAAGGTGTGTATACTTTCTTGCGGTGTCATTGCCTAGTTTCCCGCTCTGCATGTGGTTGGGATGCAAGTGGTTGGGGTACAAGATGTGCAAGCTGTGAAGAGGCCCCGCTTTCTTGCTGTGTTGTCGCCAAGGGACACGCTCTGCATGTGGTTGGAATGCATTTGGTTGGAATGCAAGAGGCGGGGGTGCAAGATGTACAAGCTGTGAAGGTGTGTATACTTTCTTGCGGTGTCATTGCCTAGTTTCCCGCTCTGCATGTGGTTGGGATGCAAGTGGTTGGGGTACAAGATGTGCAAGCTGTGAAGAGGCCCCGCTTTCTTGCTGTGGTGTCGCCAAGGGACACGCTCTGCATGTGTATCTGTACATTCTGGAGAATGGATAGGGAAGGTCTCTACCTCTTCCAAGGCGGCAAGTCTGTAATTTGTGAACCTGGCCAGGGCTCGAACTACTTACCAGTTTGATTGATGCTGTGTAATACTATGCAAGCTGTGAATATGAACATCCGGTATCAGGCAGGGTACTTCCATTGACCAAATTGGCCAGCGCTTAAGCGTACTTGAAACATGAAAACTGCGCTGTGAAGTGCAAAAAGCACAAAAAATGCTTGCTGCGCCCACAGGGGGTTGCAAAAAACTGCGCAAAATGCGGTGGGGCTCAAAAAGGCAACGCGCCAGCGCGCGCTTGGAAGTACCCTGGTATCAGGTGTTCAGCTAATTGATGAACTGTAGGCATAGTGTCACAAGTGCATGGTCACTGTTTCACTTGTTTACGATGCGTCGCCATTCTGTCGTTGCATGGCGATGCATGACTTCTCGGAACCCCCCGGGCTCTGCGCTTCACGCTCCTCCATGCGAAGGCTTCACAACAGTCCTGACATCAGGCTTGAGTAGCCGAAGTAGCTACTCAACCTGGCCACCAGAAATCTGAAAGAAATAAAACACTGGGCATGGTAGGGAGTGAACTTGAATTTGAACTTGGTTACATAGCTTCAGCCAGCAATTTGGCTGCTCGCCGTCATTCGCAAGAAAAACAATATAACCAGGAAAATGCAACCGTGAACAAATCACTTTTTCTTTCATTTTTTTTTCATACAAAAATACTGGGCATGATAGGGACTAAATGCTCCGTATCAGCTTTGACCTCCAATGAAACAGAAGTACACCTTACGCCATACTCTGGCCTACAAGGTAATGATAACGCCTGGTGGGGTGTGGTGTTAAGGGAACCCGTCGTACGCGGGTAGGGAGAGGTCTTCTACCTCAACTGGACAAGCTACCATTGCGGTTGACAACGACCTGCAACGTCAAGAGCGACCGAAGGGGGAATCGAACCCCCGACTCTTCATCCTCAAAATGATTTGGTCTACCACTAGACCAATGTATATCACTGAAAGGGGCTAGCCTACAATGTAACAGAAGTAAATTTTACACTGTACTTCCATCCTACCTGGATCCCTCCAATCAAGTCAGACAGGGAAGGATTTTTGATCACGTTTTCAAGAGCATTGCCATGCGCTGTGGCCACCAACTGCACACCTGAAAGTCATGAAAGGGGATCAAGCACATCAGTATCAGCATGCTAGAGAACAAAGCAGCGTGAAAGGTCGTGTGGGGAGCCATGTAGCCACCAACTGTACACCTGAAAGTCATGAAAGGGGATGAAGCACGTCAGTATCAGCATGCTAGAGAACGAAGCAGCGTGAAAGGTCGTGTGGAGAGCCATGTAGCCACCAACTGCACACCTGAAAGTCATGATGAAAGGGGATCAAGCACGTCAGTATCACCATGCAAGTGTACAAAGGTCATGAGGAGGCCATGTGGAGGCCATGTGGGGGTGAGTGCTCATGCACTGTGGGCACCAACTGTACACGTCATAAGTAATGATAACGCCTGGTTGGGCGTGGTATTAAGGAAACCCGTCTACGCTGGTAGAGAACGGTCTACCACCTTGACTGGACAAGCTACATCGCAGTTGAAAACGACCTGCAACGCTTAGGGTGATCGAAGGAGGAATCGAACCCCCAACCCTGCTTCGTTTAAGCGATTTGGTGTACCACTAGACCAATCGTATGAATGAATCTGGCTTGTACACATCACAGTCACTGAAGGGGATCAAGCAGATCAATGCTGTTTTTTGGCGGAGCCCCCTCTTCAAGGGGGCGGGAGCCCTCAGGGTTACCCATTGGTCCGTCTGTGTGTTTGACCGACCGACTGACCGTCCGACCACCTGTTTGACCGAGACAAAGCCAGATACGTCAACCAACGGTCTCGTAACTAACTCACTTCCGTTGCCACCTGTCGCTCCGTCGCGAACACTCTCGGCCAATTTTTTGCGTCGCATGCGACGCTGCATAGAACTTGTTTAAACTAGCTTTCCTGTTTTTAAGGTTGGGCAAGTCCCTTACGCCTATTTGGCTACCCTAGGGTTTAGGATGTAGGGTTTTGAAACTAAACCCTAAACCCTAAACCCTGGATTGCAAAATACAAACAAACAAACAAAGGGGTTGAAGCAGGCCAGCATCACGAGTCGGTTACAGTAGCAGGCCAGTATCACGAGTTGGTTACAGTAGCAGGCCAGTATCACGAGTCGGTTACAGTAGCAGGCCAGGATAACGAGTCGGTTACAGTAGCAGGCCAGTATCACGAGTCGGTTACAGTAGCAGGCCAGCATCACGAGTCGGTTACAGTAGCAGGCCAGTATCACGAGTCGGTTACAGTAGCAGGCCAGTATCACGAGTCGGTTACAGTAGCAGGCCAGTATCACGAGTCGGTTACAGTAGCAGGCCAGTATCACGAGTCGGTTACAGTAGCAGGCCAGATCACGAGTCGGTTACAGTAGCAGGCCAGCATCACGAGTCGGTTACAGTAGCAGGCCAGTATCACGAGTCGGTTACAGTAGCAGGCCAGGATAACGAGTCGGTTACAGTAGCAGGCCAGTATCACGAGTCGGTTACAGTAGCAGGCCAGTATCACGAGTCGGTTACAGTAGCAGGCCTGTATCACGAGTCGGTTACAGTAGCAGGCCAGAATCACGAGTCGGTTACAGTAGCAGACCAGTATCACGAGTCGGTTACAGTAGCAGGCCAGTATCACGAGTCGGTTACAGTAGCAGGCCAGTATCACGAGTCGGTTACAGTAGCAGGCCAGTATCACGAGTCGGTTACAATGTGCCTTAAGGTTACCAAACATAAATTTGAAATTGCCACCTGCCACCAACCAGGCAACCACCACCTGGTTCAGAAATTGGCACTAACCTCCACCTGGTTCACTACAGCCACAACCTGCACACTACCTGATCCAGAGGTTTCGGACAGCCAAAACGTTCTGCATTGATCTAAGGTACCTGGCTGCTCGATGCCCAGGTTAAATACAAACAAAGGGATTGAGGAGGCTAGTATTACAATATACAAAAGGGTTCAATTCATATTCATATATATTCATATATATATGCATATACATACAAAGGGGTTCAACCAGGCCAGTATCACCATGCTTGAGTACAAAGCAGCGTGAAAGGTCATGTGGGGGGCCATGCATGTATGGTACAGTCCAGGGATAGGCCAGACAGGCTATAGGACCTGGCCCAACCGTGACAGGAAGGGCTAAAAAGAAAAAGCATTGATGAACTGTAGATACTTCAAGTTTAGGCCCAAAACCTTCCAAAACAAGTTATATGCAGCGTTGCACGTGACGCTGAAAATTGGTGGAGAGTGTTTGCGACGGTGCGACAGGTGGCAATGGAAGCGAGTTAGTTACAAGACCGTCGGTACTGTTGGCTGACGTGTCAGGCTTCGTCTCGGGCAGACTGCCGGACGGACAAATGGGTAACCCTGGGGGCTCCCGCCCCCTTGAAGAGTGGGCTCCGCCAAACACTGTTCCTCCTCGGTGCCAATCTTATAAATGCAGTGACATACGAATAAACCAAAACAAATTGAAAACTAGTACGAGCTGCCACAGGCCGTGAGCTTGAAGGAACCCTCCCGTTTGTATGTACTGTACATACTGGAGAATGGCTTCTATATTGGGTTAATTTGGTTTCGCAGACCGCAACTGCGCCTGAGCTTGGACTATCGCGCGGAAAAATAAACCATTTAATTATGGAGGAGAGGATGATGTTTAGCCCCAGTGCAAGCAATCGGGCTGGCCCCCTCATCCTCATGCCTCGTAATAAGGTGTGCAATTTTTTGTGTATTGAATGAGGGAGCCCTTACCTCGTTGTGCGATGGTTCTAGCCGCCATGCATTCCTCCTCTGTGCCGATCTCATCGATGACAATGACTTGAGGCATGTGGTTCTCAACAGCCTCTATCATCACCAGATGCTGAACTTCAGGACGAGGCACCTACACAGGTTCACGAGTTCGGATGTCAATAGCGTACCGGTCCACAAGATTATCGGGCGATATGTAATACGATATATGGTGACAGGTTGACCATACTGATAGGTGCATTGATAGTGAAGTATGGTCAACCTGCCATATCGTACAATGTGTTGATATATCGTACGATAATGTACGACGCATCCTACGAATACGTCAGTATAACAGCCTGTATCATCACCAGATGTAGAACTTCAGGTCGAGGCACCTACACAGGTTCACGAGTTTGGATGTCAATAGCGTGCTGGTCCCCAAGATGATATCAAGACTGTGATATATCATGACTGGTTGACCATACTGATGGGTGCATTGGTAGTGTAGTATGGCCATCCTGTCATATTGTAAGATATATTGATATATAGTACAATTATGTACGATGCATCCTACGATAATGTCAATATAACAGCCTCGATCATCAACAGATGATGAACTTCAGGTCGAGGCACCTACACAGGTTCACGAGGACGGATGTCAATAGTGTACTGTTCTCCAAGATTATTGGGCGATATATCATACGATATCGTGACAGGTTGACCATACTACTCTACCAATGCACCTATCAGTCATATGTACTGTGTAGTTGACCGTGGGGGAGGTTTTTACAGTCCTCTAAAAAGTAATGATAACGCCTGGTGGGTCGTGGTATAAAGGGAGCCCTGTCTTACGGCGGTAGAGAACGAGCTTCTTCTTTACCTGGACAGTGCTACCATGGCGGTTGACAGTGACCGCAACCACTAAAGCGCACCCGTAAGGATTCAAACCCAGCACCTTCTTCAGCCCAGCGGAATGATCAGCCATTGAACCATTCGCCGAACCGGGATACAGTCATATATGGTATATCCCACCTGCATTCGTCGTAAATCCCCCCAACACCCACATCCCCCCAACACCCCCCAACCCCCCGTCGTAAATCCCCCCAACACCCACATCCCCCCACATCCCCCCAACACCCCGTCGTAAATTCCCCCAACACACCCCCCACACACACCTCCACCCGCAAGGTATGTGCCTGTCAGCATGGTGGTGGGCCTGGGTCGCTGCTGCCCTCGACGTACCTGATCCGCTGTGTACACACGAGTACAGTACAGTACAGTACAGTACAATGACAATTACATTACATATGTCCCACCTGCATTCGTCGTGCGTCCCCGGTGGTGGAGGTGATTACAGAGAAAAACTTCAACAACAGAACTGCGGGATACAAGTGCATCGCTTAAACCAAATTTCGATTTCCAGTTTGCATTTGAATATGCATTTAACTTTACCATTAACTATATCACACCTGCATTCGTCGTGCGTCCCCGATTCCAGAGTGGGGCACATCCCCATCCCCACCAATCTCGTTTGAGGTGTCAACAATGACTGTTCGCTTGTGAAGCTCATCCGCCAGCATGCGCGATATCTCTCGAATGGCGGTTGTCTTGCCAACACCTGCAGACAAATGAAAAAAACATTGCCTAACATTGATTGACGTTGATTAACAGTAATTTACTTTGATTAACAGTAATTTACATTGCTTGAAAGTGATTTACATCGATTAACATTGATTATTGATTTACAGTGATTAAAGGTGATTAACATTGACGCCTTGCATCTTATTAGGTTGTGGTTGGCCCCAGTGCAAGCAAACGGGCTGCCCCCCTCAACCTCACGCCTCGTAATAAGGCATACTATGTATTTATTTATACGCCCTGCCAGTTGCCACGGGGAGGTGGTGGTGGGATTTGGGGCGTAAGAAAAGTATACAAGTGAGAGGAGGTGTACAAGGACAACTACGAGCAACAGTAGGGGGGCACCAAAAGGCAATGATAACGCCTGGTAGGGCGTGGTATTAAGGGAACCCGTCGTACGCAGGCACGGTCTACCACCTCGACTGGACAAGCTACCATCGCGGTTGACAACGACCTGCAACGCCAAGAGCAAACGAAGGGGGGATCGAAACCCCGACTCATCATCCTCAAAGTGATTTGGCCTACCACTAGACTAATGTATAGGGGGCAACAAAGTAGCAGGCCAGTGGTGCAGAAAAAAGGGAAAAAGGAAATAAAAGGAAAAAAGGAAAAAAGAAAAAAGGGAAATTGTAATGCCTAGGCATTGGGATTTGGGGTGTAAGAAAAGGATAGAAGTGAGAGGAGGCGTATGAGGACAACTATGAGCAACAGTAGGGGGCTACAAAGTAGCAAGCCAGTGGTGCAGAAAAAAAGGAAAAAGGGAAAAAGGAAAAAAGGAAAACAGGAAAAAAGGAAAAAGGGGAATTGTAATGCCAAGGCATCGGGATTGGGGTGTAAGAAAAGGATAGAAGTGAGAGGAGGCGTACAAGGACAAGTTATAAGATCGTGTCGCAAGCGACACGGAAAATCGCTTTACCAGTCACCGGCAGGGAGTTTCGAAAGTAGTGGAGAAAGTAGCTACTCGTAGCCAAATAGAGCTACAAACATTGAACAACTTTTGCGAAGGATCTTGACCGCTGCAATGCTGATAACTCGTCATGCGCACTCCAACTATGAGCAAAATGTTTGGGTGCGGAGGTGGTCGGAATCTTTCAAACGCCTGGAAATCTGTCGGACAGACGGACAGCCGACAGCGGACAGACCGCGACAGACAGCGGAGAGGGGCTAAAGCGAAAACTATGAGCAACCTTAGGGGTCAAGAAAGTCGCAGTCCAGTGGTGCAGATTTTTAATTTAATTGTCAAATAGTTAAATTGTTGAGAATTGTTAAATTGTTAAATTGTTATGCATTACCACGGGGCATGAGTTTGAAGGAACCTTCACGTTCTCTTGCACAAGGGAATGGAAACTTGGGATTTGCTTTCTCAGACTGTTACTGCGCCTGAGCAGTTCGATTACCGCGCGATAGCACAGAGGAAAGTTCTCGACCCCTTTTTAAGGCAGCAGGTCGGAAATCGTGAACCTAGCAACTGGTTTGAACCCCCGACCTGTCAGTCAAACTGGTACTACAGGACCAACCAAGCCTGAGCTCTATGGCACTGATTTTCTTTTCAGCTACGAGCAGCAGCTTCTAGGCAGCTCCCTGAGCCAGCCACTAGGCTAAGCCCCAATTGTTTGACAGTTCTTGACAGCAGATTCTACTGCTGCACCAACCAAGCCTGAGCTTTGATCCATCCATCCATCCATCCATCCATCCATTTACCATGCGTCAATGGCATGCTAGGCAAACAATTGATTACCAGCGAAGCCGTGATTGTGCCGTAATACACTGGTAAAATAGCCAGCTGAGCTGGATGCCATCAACATCTGTAGTGCATGAGACGATCAGAATCACTGAAGTAAATGCTACGCCTCAAGACGAGGCGTGAGGTTGAGGGGGCCAGCCTTTTCGCTTGTGCTGGGGCCAACCACCAGTAATGATAACGCGTGATGGGGTGTGGTATTATAGCCATTCAGGGGATGATTTGGGAAGCACACTTTGTACTTCGGACTTGGTTCTCAGAATCTCAGGCCAATTATCGAGAATTCTCGCGAGAATTCTCAGATTTCCAGGCCAAATTCTCGATTTCATGTAAGAAGTCCGAGTTCTTCAGAAACCTTGAACCCAAATCATCCGCTGAATGGCTATAAGGGAGCCCCGTCTTACAGCGGTAGACGGGGCTCCCTTCTAGGGGCTGCTGCTCGTTTCAACAATCTCTACCATCTACCCACCCCATCAAGGATTATAGTGGACGTTTTGGGGCCTCTTCTTGCTCCAGCCCCCATGACCTATTCTCCAATGCTACTCTCACCAACAAACTCACCCATCCACCCACAAATATCAGCTGCTGTACCTTCTCAAATCGTTCGGCTCTGAATTCGCCCAACACCGCCAAGGTAGAGCCCAGGAAGTAGGTGAGGGCACCAACAGCTATTGAAACAGCACGCAGAGTGATGCCAGGTAGATAACGGGCTGCTTGTTTCAACAATCTCTACCATTGAGAAATTCATCGTAACGGGATGGGCCCTCCACCAAACATGACGGGTTGGGACGACATGAATGGTCAATGGCAGGGGACAGTCAGGAAGTTTTTTTTGTTTAACCTTCGTCAGGAGGTTTTTGCCATTTCCCTCCCTCCCTCTCCCCCCCACACTCCCCCTAAAATACCACCACAAACACCACCAACACCACCAGAATTCACCTGGCCTTCCAGGTAAGAGGACACTCTTTCCTTCTCGCACTATGTCCTCCACGAGGGATCTGCTACCCTCAATTAAAGACCCAACACCACCAACACCAACAACACACATACACAAACGTCACCACTAACACCACCACCACTACCAACACCCCCAACAACAAAAAGCACACCAACTCACCCAGCCTTCCAAGCAGTAGGATGCTCTTGCCTTCTTGCACTATGTCCTCTAAAAGGGCTCCGCTACCCTCAATGGAACACCCAACACCAACAACACCAACAACACACAAACACAATCGTCACCATTAACACCACCACCACTACCAACACCCCCAACAACAAAAAGCACACCAACTCACCCGGCCTTCCAAGCAGTAGGATGCTCTTGCCTGCTTGCACTTTGTCCTCTAAAAGGGCTCTGTGACCCTCAATGGAACACCCAACACCAACAACACCAACAACACACATACACAAACGTCACCACCAACGCCATCACCACTACCAACACCCCCAACAACAACAACAAAAAAACTCACCAGGCCTTCCAAGCAAGAGTATGCTCTTGCCTTCTTGCACTATGTCCTCTACGAAAGCTCTGTGACCCTCAATGGAACATCCAACACCACCAACAACAACAACACCAACACACAAACACAGGAGCGCCACCACCAACACCACCACCAAGGACAACACCACTACCAACACCCCCAAGAACAAAAACCACACCAACTCACCCGGACTTCCAAGCAGTAGGATGCTCTTTCCTTCTTGTACTATTTTCTCCACGAGGGCTCCGCTACCCTCAATGGAACGCCCACCACCACCACCACCACCATCAACAACAAGAGCACAAAAAAAGACATGTCAGCCACCAGAACTCACCTGGCCTTCCAAGGAAGAGGATGCTCTTTCCTTCTTGTACTAGGTCCTCCACGAGGGATCCACTACCCTCAATGGAACAACCAACACCACCAACACCAACACCAACAACACACATACACAAACGTCACCACCAACGCCACCACCACTACCCCCCCCCCCCCCCCCCCCAAAAAAAAACCCACCTGGCCTTCCAAGCAAGAGAATGCTCTTTCCTTCTCGTACTATGTCCTCCACGAGGGCACCGCTACCCTCAATGGAACGGCCAGCTCGACATGTCAGACCCACAACCTTGCCCTGACGGTTTCGGATGCTGCGGAGGGAAGCGGAGGCACAGGGGATATGTGTATGTGTATGTCTGTGTTTGTGTGTCTGTGTGCGTGCCTACGTGGATGCGTCAGTGTTTGCGTGTCTGTGCGCGTGCCTGTGTGGGTGTGTCTGTGCGCGTGCCTGTGTGCGCATGCCTGTGTGAGTGTGTATGTGTCTGTGTCTGTGCGCGTGCCTGTGTGGGTGTGTCTGTGTTTGTGTGTCTGTTCGCGTGCCTGTGTGGGTGTGTCTGTGCGCGTGTGTCTGTGCGCATGCCTGTGTGGGTGTGTCTGTTTGTGTGTCTGTGCGCCTGCCTGTGTAGGCGTGTCTGTGTTTGTGTGTCTGTGTTTGTAGATGTGTATCTGTGCGGCTGCCTGTGTGGGTGCAGGTGTGGGTGTGGGCGTGGGTGTGGGCGGGTGCATGTGTATGTCTGAGTTTGTGTGTCTGTGTCTGTGTTTGTGTATCTGTGTCTGTGTCTGTGTTTGTGTATCTGTGTTTGTGTCTGTATCTTCTTTTCTTCTTGTGACTTCTCATTTGTTAGCTTCTTACCTCCGCCACTGTAAGTGGTTGAGATCTGGGTCCGGCTCTAGGGGGTTTAATACCTACGCCACCAAAACGGTGGTTGGGAGCTTGGTTTGTTTGTCCTCGACACACCCCTGATGTAATGGGTTTTTTTTGCTTTGTGGGTGCTTTTTCTTTTTGTTTAAAGCACAGAGTCTCATACACCCTCGCGGTGTCAAGTAGACTTTAACATGTAATGTAATGTAATGTAATGTAATGTAATGTAATGTAATGTAATGTAATGTAATGTAATGTAATGTAATGTAATGTAATGTAATGTAATGTAATGTAATGTAATGTAATGTAATGTAATGTAATGTAATGTAATGTAATGTGATGTGATGTAATGTAATGTAATGTAATGTAATGTAATGTAATGTAATGTAATGTAATGTAATGTAATGTAATGTAATGTAATGTAATGTAATGTAATGTAATGTAATGTAATGTAATGTAATGTAATGTATGAGTTTGTGTGTGTGTGTGTGTCTGTGTGGGTGTGGACGTGGGTGAGTCTGTATTTGTATGTCTGTGCAGGTGCCTGTGTGGGTGCGGATGTGTGTGTATCGGTGTGAATGTGTATGTGTGTCTATATGTTCGAGTTTCTGTATGTTCCAGTGTCTGTATGTTTGAGAGCCTGTATGTGCTTGTATGAGAGTGAGAGAGTGAGAGTGAGAGTGACAGATAGATGGATGGATGGATGGATGGATGGATGGATGGATGGATGGATGGATGGATGGATGGATGCATGGATGGATGGATGGATGGATGGATGGATGGATGGATGGATGGATGGATGGATGGATGGATGGATGGATGGATGGATGGATGGATGGATGGATGGATGGATGGATGGATGCATGGATGGATGGATGGATGGATGGATGGATGGATGGATGGATGGATGGATGGATGGATGGATAGATAGATTAATAGACAGATAGATAGATAGATACCTGGTACTACTAGCAGCTATTTTGCTTGCGAACAGCAAGCTCAAAAGGCTTTAACAGAGCACCCGGTGCCACTGACAGCTGTTTTGCCTGACAACAGCAAGCCCAACAAGCTCTAACGTAGCACGGTGGTGCTCCTAGTAGCATTTGGGGTGCTACTTGCAGCTGTTTTGCCTGGGTAAAGCAAGCCCTAAGGGCTCTATCGTACCACCCAATACAACTAGCAGCCGTTTTGCCTGCCAACAGCAATCCCAAAGGGCTCTAATGTAGTACCCCCAAAACACCAAGGCGTGTAATGAACCAATTGTGCTACAAGTAGCACCTTCAATAAAACCCTGAGCCTCACAAGCAGTGATAGGGATTGGGTGGGTAGCCATCCCCAATGTAGACCGGAGACTGTAACTGACTGACTGACTGACCAACCAACCAACCAGCCAACCAACCAACCAACCAACAGCAGATCTCACCAGCAGTGATAGGGATTGGGTGGGTAGCCATCCCCAATGTAGACCGGAGACTGTAACTGACTGACTAACCAACCAACCAACCAACCAACCAACCAACCAACCAACCAACCAACAGCAGGTCTCACCAGCAGTGATAGGGATTGGGTGGGTAGCCATCCCCAATGTAGACCGGAGACTGTAACTGACTGACTAACCAACCAACCAACCAACCAACCAACCAACCAACCAACCAACCAACAGCAGGTCTCACCAGCAGTGATAGGGATTGGGTGGGTAACCATCCCCAATGTAGATCCTAGACTGTAACTGACTGACTGACTAACCAACCAACCAACCAATAAAATCCTGCTCACCAGCTGATCCGATGGAGCGTTGAATTGATTCCCGCCCTGTTGTCTGTGTCAAAATCACCCACCTACAGGTAGGTCAGCAACAGGTAGAATAGTACATTGGACGACTTCAAAAGGAAAAGCAACAGGTAGAATGGTACACTGGATGACTTCAAAAGGAAAAGCAACAGGTAGAATTGAATGATCTCTGTAGCAGGAAAGCAGGGCCCCTGTGGTAAAAGGGTTGTTTGGGGTTCATTTCATTAATTCTTCTTCTTTTTAAGCCCTTCCTATCACGGTTGGGCAAGTCCCTCTAGTCTATTTGGCCTACCCCTGGACTGTAACATACATACAGGTAGAATGGAACATGGGATAACTTCAGAAGTAAAAGCAACAGGTAGAATAGTACATTGGATAAATTCAAAAGGAAAATCAACAGGTTGGACAGTACCTTGGATATTTTAACAAGGACAAGCAACAGGTAGGACATTGGAGAACTATCCTCCTATGTACTATCCTCCCTGTTATCGCTACATATCCCGATCGTAGTACATCGCTACATCGCTACATATCCTGATAGTAGTACATCGGTACATATCCCGATCGTAGTACATCGCTACATCGCTACATATCCCGATAGTAGTACATCGGTACATATCCCGATCTTAGTACATCGCTACATCGCTACATATCCCGATAGTAGTACATCGGTACAAATCCCGATCGTAGTACATCGCTACATCGCTACATATCCCGATAGTAGTACATCGGTACATATCCCGATCGTAGTACATCGCTACATCGCTACATATCCCGATAGTGGTACATCGCTACATATCCCGATCGTAGTACATTGGATAACTTCAAAAGGAAAATCAACAGGTTGGACAGTACCTCGGATAACTTCACAAGGAAAAGCAACAGGTAGAATGGTACATTGGATAACTTCAGAAACAAAAGCAGCAAGTTGGATAGTACTTTGGATAACTTCAGAAGGAAAAGCAACAGCCTTGAAACAAACAAATAAACAAACAAACAAACAAACAAACAAACAGACAAACAAACAAACAAACAAACAAACAAGCAAACAAACAAACAAACAAACAAACAAGCAAGCAAGCAAACAAACAAGCAAACAAACAAATAAACAAATAAAAGTAATACCAGGTGGCCAGAACACATAGAAAGCAGCAAGCAAGATTAAGGCACAGCTCTGCATGACTCTACAAGTAAACACAAGTAAACACAAGTAACAAGCAAACAAGTAAACAAACAAGCAAACAAATAAACGAACAAGCAAGCAAGCAAATAAATAAAAGAAATACCAGGTGGTCAGAACACATAGGAAGCAGCAAGCAAGATCAAGGCACAGCTCTGCATGGCTCTATACTACATCACTCTTGAAATGTGCACAGACATATGTAGCAGCAAGCAAGATCGAGGCACGGCTCTGCATGGCTCTATACTACATCACTCTTGAAATGTGCACAGACATAGGTAGCAGCAAGCAAGATCAAGGCACGGCTCTGCATGGCTCTATGCTACATCACTCTTGAAATGTGCACAGACATAGGTAGAAGCAAGCAAGATCAAGGCACGGCTCTGCATGGCTCTATGCTACATCACTCTTGAAATGTTTACAGACATGGAAAAATGAAAGAACTGTGGATTCTAAATAAATACATACATACATAAGGGACAGTTCGGAAGTAAGAGGGTCATATACCATTACGTGGCACCATAACTCATACCCATACATATTAGTATATTACCCATACCCTTACACATACACATACATATTACACATACACATACACATACACATACACCCATACCCATGCACATACACATACATATTACCCGTACACATACACATACACATACATATACATATACCCATACCCATACCCATACCCATACCCATACCCATACCAATACCCATATATATATACATATACTCATACCTGTACCCATACCCGTACCCATACCCATACCCACACATATACCCATACCCGTACTGATACTCATCCCCATACCCATGCCCGTGCCCGTGCCCATGTACATGCCCATGCCCACACCCAAGCCCCTACACGGATTGCACAATATTCGCACCTGGGCAATAGCCTCTGCCAAGGCCTCCTCGGTGATGTTATCATCACTCAGCTTCACTTCATCATTGGGGAATCGAGCAAAGGGCGGCCGACCAAGATCTAGCACCACCTCCACAAGCTACAGTTTGACAGGGTGGGTGGGAATGGAGTGGGGTGGGGTGGAGGGAGGGGGGTAGGGTAGGGGTAGGGTTGGGGTTGGGGGTGGGGTGGGGTGGGGTGGGGTGGGGTGGGGGTAGGGGTAGGGTTGGGGTTGGGGTTGGGGTTGGGGTTGGGGTTGGGGTTGGGGTTGGGGTTGGGGTTGGGGTTGGGGTTGGGGTTGGGGTTGGGGTTGGGGTTGGGGTTGGGGTTGGGGTTGGGGTTGGGGTTGGGGTTGGGGTTGGGGTTGGGGTTGGGGTTGGGGTTGGGGTTGGGGTTGGGGTTGGGGGTAGGGGTGGGTTGGGGTGGAGTTGGGGTGGGGGTGGGGGATGGGGTGGGGTGAGAGGATCGCCAAGGGCGGTCTTCCAAGATCAAGCACCACCTTCCCCAGCTGCAGTTTGGCAGGGGTGTGAGATCAAAACGATGCCTGGTAACCACCACATAACATATATGCATAGCAGGGTGCCCGGGGCCCACACAGTCTGTAACAGTTGAGCACAGTATGTTAGTATGTAACAGTTGATTCTCACGTCTCTCCCGTCCCATGATCCATGTCAGTCTCTAACCGGGCATGGATAATGAGGAGGAGGAGGAGGAGGAGGAGGAGGAGGAGGAGGAGGAGGATTTCATTTTTCCTGGTGCCATACTGGACTCCAAATATGCCCTCGGCTTGACGGGGTAATGACAAGTGACCCATTACAACATGCGTATGTCCCATAGCTGTTCTTTTCAGCTACGAGCAGCAGCTTCTAGGCAGCCCCCCCGACTGACCATCCAGCCAATTCCAACACAACCTAGTACATCTTGAAGCTGACGCAGTCAGCTATCTAGAACTGCTGAAATATTTGGGTGTAGCACAGTGGCTGGCTCAGGGAGCTGCCTAGAAGCTGTTACTCTTAGCCGAAAAGAAAAGCTCTGCTATGTCTCAGACTCATAGGACCAAGGGATTTTATTCCCGCTATATATAGCGATTGCTACTTAACTGTCACTATACAAATAGAAAAAATGTTTGACCTAAATGGCCCTAAAAAGCTATAAAAAGCTATATAAGCTATAAAAACGTTGTCCCTGCAGGAGGCTTCAAACCATTAAGCTATAAAAACCCCACTTTCAGATTTCTCTGACAGGACCCTTCAAGGCTGCTCAGCGTCTTCTGCAATTAACAAACAGCATATTTGAAAAGTATATTCGTTTACTTCCAGTTACATTTGCCAAGCTAAATTACGGTATATTTGAAAAGCTTAATTACAGTATATTTAAGAAGTATATTCGTTTACTCCCAGATATATTTGACAAGTTCTAACAGCGTAAAACGCTTTAGCAGTCACCGTCAGGGAGTTTCGAAAGTAGTGGAGGAAGTAGCTACTCGTAGCCGAATAGATCTACAAACATTGAACAACTATTGCGAAGGATCTTGACCGCTGCGATGCTGATAACTCTAGTCATGCGCACTCCAACTAGAGCAAAATGTTTAGGTGCGGAGGTGGTCGGAATCATTCAAACGCCTGGACATCTGTCGGACAGACAGACGGACAGCGGAACATCGGACAGACGGCGGAGAGAGACACGGGGGGAACCTAGGGCTTCAGTCCCAGGACCCTGGGGGGTCCAGAGGGGGCTAAAGCGAAAAAGCTTTCCTCGGCACACCATCCTGCACCCACCCCACCACCCCGTCCACATGACATCACCTCCATACCAAGAATATCACCCCCACACCCACCGAGCTAGTCCCCATTTTACCATTCCATCTCACCCCATGACTCCCTGCTTTCTCTGTCACGCCATCCTGGAACCACACCACCACCCCATACACATATATCCACCATACCCACAAATGTCACCAAGCTAGTCCCCATTTTTCCGTTCCATCTCACCCCATGACTCCCTGCTTTCTCCATCACACCATCCTGTAACCACACCACCACACCATACACATGACACCACCCCCATACCAAGAATATCACCCTCACACCCACAAACATCACCAAGCTAGTCCCCATTTCCCATTCCATCTCACCCGCTGACTCCCTGCCTTCCCTGTGACACCATCCTGTACCCCCCCCCCCCCCCCCCCCCCCCCCCCCTATCCCCACCATGCCAATGATTCCACCCCCAAGGCAATCATGCAACCAACCCGTCCTAATGACTCCACCCTATACCCATGATACCATCCCATTCCTAGGACAACACCCCATGCCCATGACACCACCATGCTAATGACATCAACCCTTACCCACGATGCCTCCCTTAACAAATGGCACCACCCCCCATACCCATGACACCAACCTGTCTCGATGACTGTACCCTATACTCATGATACCACCCCATTCCTAGGACAACACCCCATGCCCATGATAACACCCCTTACCCAAGATAGCATGCCATACCCATGACACCACCGCATAATAATTCACCCTCTCTGTACCCCCCCCTCCCCCCCCTCCCCCCCCTCCCCATGAAACTACTAATGAAACTACTATACTCATACCCCCCCCCCCCACACACACACACACACACACACACACACACACACACACACATAAACACACACACACCCCACCCCACCCCACCCCCACACACACAGACACCACCACCACTAAGTAGCCCTAGCGACCGACTGACCTGGGACAATTGAGGGTGGTTCTCTAGTGGGGTTCTGACACTTTCGGGTAGCAAAGACACAAGCTTGAGAAGCTCCTGCATGTTAAGGCTGTCGCGGTCCACGCTGCCCGTTTCCACTAGTGACACAGTCGCAGCTTGCGAATCGACCACAACAGCCCTTAGAAGCCCTAGTTCTCGTTTCGAGGGCATTGGTCTCAGATCGTCGCAAGCAAGATGCGCAAAGGTAGTATTGCGCTTTATCGAGCATCTGCTAACGAAACTGGGGCTGACCCTCGGCTTGAGGCAGCTAAGTGCATGAGGCGAGACTCTCATGTCGTTTGTGGCCAGGGCGAGCGTGAAAGGATAAAGAAACGATGTGGTAGAGTAGCCAGGGCAGTAGGGCACCTTAAGATGCTATTTTCGAATAAAGAATCTGTTTGTTACAGCTGGATCTGCGTCATGTGAAACACGAAATGCTGCGAATTTTGGCCTTCCCGGAGCCGGCCCCCCGATAGTCCGGGCCCCCAATAATCCGGGCGTGGGCGGGCCCGCGCAACAATTCAAATCGGGATTCAAATGGTCGCCGGCTGTGGACCAGCCCGGCTGGGTTGTTCAAGGGTACTTCAAAATTTACATTGCCTTCCCGTTCCCTTGGACTGGGGAATGGTTACTACGTTGGTTTTTGGTTTTGCAGACCGCTGCTGAGCCTGAGCTCGGATTGCCGTGCAACAGCACGGAGTGAAGATCTCAATCCTCTTCCTAGGAGGAAAGTCTGAAAGACTGTAACATACCGGTACATACTTTTCTGCTTTTCTTAGCAGATCCTAGGCAGCTTAGGAAGATCCTTGAGCCAGCCACTGAGCTAATCCTCAAAATTATGGATGCAGCAGTCTTGGACTTATACACATTCTAATTAGTTAGTCAGTTATAGTTGAAGCTGTTTTACGAGTAGTTGACAAGCAGTTGAAGCTGTTTAAGCTGTAACAAGCAGTACGCCCTATTACGAGTCGTGAGTTTGAGGGGTCCAGCATATTTCTTGCACTGGGGCCAGCCATCATCGGGGGGGGGGGGGGGGGGGGGGGGGGGGGGTTAGGTTGTTCGTGGTGTTATGCTTGTACATGTTTGCTGTGGCCATCGGTTACGCAATTATCCGTGCGATGGGATGATCACAGTAACAATGCACGATGACAAGCTACCTAATGTGAAAGGGGATGGAAGTATCAATGATGGTGGTGGTGGTGGTGGTGGGTGGTGGTGGTAGTGTTGTTGATGTTGGTGGTGGTGGTGGTGGTGGTGGTGGTGGTGGTGGTGGTGGTGGGTGGGTGGGGGTGGGGGGTGGGGGGTTGGGTGGGGGGGGTGGGGGGGGTGGGGGGGGGCTTCCATCGGTACAACGGGTACATCTGGTGGTGCGGGCACAGAGGTACATCTGACTCAAGCCCTTGCAGAATCAGATGTGCTATAAACACCAGGCGAATTCGTATGCGATGGCTTGCCTGCCAGCGCGTCCTATGCGTTATCGATTGGTCATCCCGAATTCTCCAGACACTTCCTTCATCCACACATGCAAACGGATGCCCAACTCCTCGCATTTCAGTTCATTTCCGAACTTGAGTCGCATGGATCACCGCTACAGGTTGACGAAATGACGACCAAGGAATGTATCGGATGTATCCCGGTATGTCCGAGAGGATACTGGCCCGTGTTGGCCTAAGGGGTTCGGGGAGCTCCAAACCCACACCGTACGGTAGTAACGGTGCATGGCGTGACTTGGAGCGAGACTATGACAAGGTAGTCCGTAGCACTCTATCTTGAGTCCGTAGCACTCCATCTTGAGAAAAACACTTGTATCCAAAAGCCATACCAATATTGGGCTTATAAGCTAATCCAAACGAGTGTTGTGGGTTGGATAAGAATCATATCTTGATTGTTGGATATGACCCTGATAAGCTAGACAACCAATAAACTGAGTACTACGTAACCAGTTGCTACAACTTGAAACAAATTATTCTCCTGTACTATGGTACTGTAAAATAATAGTACCATGCAATGATGCAACAAGGATCATATTGTCCTGTAGTCATGAGCCCTGATACTAGAACCCACACAGACACGCTGCAGCCTGGTGTAAGTCCGCCCAAGGCTATATAAACCCGTCTGCAGAGCCATATAGTACTTCGATAACTGACAAACACAGGTGCTGTAACAGTCGAATACTCGAGGATCTTTGCATCTTGTGTCTGGAAGCGACCCACTGCCCCCCTGGTGAGTTGACATCGTCAGGATATAAATGCAAGGACAGAACGACAAACCCGGTGGACATGACCCGAATCACATAAATTGTGAGGCGATGCAAATCATATGAATACCACGAAGGATCACATGCAAGCCTTTCAAAATAACCCTGAGAAATTTTCCCTAAGTGCGCCAACTAATTTGTTGCAGTGATAAAGCCATTATAAATGTATCCTCGGTGTCGCTGGATCGTGTCAAGAGACCCACTTGCTGGGGTGAAAATCCTTTTCACAACATAAAAAAAACATAATCAGGTAATAAACATTTCAACCATCATCCGAATTGTCTACACCCCGGACTGCAACATAAATAAATAATCTACATTCAAGAAGCTGTCAGCTCTGATCTAATACCGTAACATAATATTAATGGATGGCCCAGACTGGCCTGGATAATAAGAATCAATGGCTGTGACTGCATGGCTGATGCATCACCTAGCCCGTCACGGCCAAATAATTCACAAAACGTTGATACGCTATTTAATTTGATAACTTGATCCATTCCGTCCTAAACCACCCGGGGCCCCGTCCATGACCTAAATTCATTTATTAGTTTGTCTGTCTGTCTTCATGCGTGTTTGCTAGTTTGTTCGTTCGTCCATCCAATGTATCCAATCACTTGTCCGCCGGCACCAGGATGAACGCTAATTGGGACAAATAAAATAAAAGACCTGTTTTTCTATTGAAGTGCTAATGAATGCCCTCACCAAGGGACCGGCATATCATTTGATGTTGACCAAAGGCGAGTATGATATCCTAACAATTGCATCATATGATATTGTATATAAATGGTATCTATTGCCTAGTCAGACTGCTGGCATCATATGCTATCATATTGCCGTTCTCTATTCTCATCCCTTCACACATTTTAAAACTGTTCGCTGCTTGCCTTCACAGGCGAACCCTGAATTGTGTAACAATGAAAACAGCCTCAAGAATGACCGGGGCAGCCTTGCTCCTTGCAATCACCCTCCTGTTGTGTCTTGGTGCCAACCTACTGCCGCAAGCTGATGCCACAGCTTATATTCCTAGCAAGACAGAGAAAAAAGCCAGCCCCAGACCTGTCCACCCTTACTACCCTGGTAAAACCGAAACTACCGACACTGACATGACTGACAGCGACAAGTCTTCCAGCAGTGACAAGTCTGACAAGAGCGACAAGGACAGTAAAAAGTCTACTAGCAGCGACAAGTCTGACAAGTCTGACCAGTCTGACAAGTCTGACAAGGACAAACACATGCCTGAGAAGTCTGATAAGTCTGACAAGGATGCACACATGCCTGACAAGTCTGACAAGACTGACAAGGACACACACATGCCTGACAAGTCTGACAAATCTACCAGCAGCGACAAGTCTGACAAGTCTGACAAGTCTGACAAGTCTTCCAGCAGCGACAAGTCTGACAACAGTGACAAGGAGACACACATGCCTGACAAGTCTGACAAGTCTGACAAGGACGGACACATGCCCGACAAGTCTGACAAGTCTGACAAGTCTGAGATGGATACTGACAAGATGGACGATTACGTGAAGCATTACAGGAGGTTATTGTCTAAGAAGGCTGACAAGTCTAGCAGCAGCGACAAGTCGAAGTCTGACAAGACTAAGAAGTCTAAGAAGTCAAAGAAGGACAAGACTAAGAAGTCTAAGAAGTCTAAGAAGGACAAGACTAAGAAGTCTAAGAAGTCTAAGAAGTCCAAGAGCGACAAGCATTAAAGGTATTGGCAAGATGAAGGGTTGATTGGGAGTACCCGGAGCATGACAGGAGGGGCACTCTCCGTAGGGCGTTTATCAGCTAGAAAGCACTTCGAAGAGTGGAGAGAGATGTATGCAGCGGAGACAGACGCGCCAATCTATACACGGAGACAAGAATAGCGTTACAAGGACAGGCTGACGCCAAAGAACACCAGCGGTGGGAGAGGCGGATGCCTGTAACCTGACTAGACCCTAAGTCAGGAAACTTAAGCCAGGCACCGGCTATACAGAGTGTGTCAGTGAGAGACCGATGACGCAGTCAACAGGAAGCTGTCACCGTGTCATGAAGGATGACACAGTCTACGGGAAGCTGACACAGTACAGACAGAAACACTGTCTGGGCCGATAGTTCTAAGGAAGTACATAAGTAGTCACCAAGTCATAAAACGCGTGAGAGCACCGCAATTCATGCTGACACTCCACCTATGACACAGGTGACATACAATACTACCTCTCCACCTATGGCACTGGGGACATAGAACTATATGTAACATATATAAAAAAAAAAAATCAAAGAACTCCGAAAAAATCGAGAGAACTTCAAATGGAACCCAAAGGGTTATAGGAAGGAATGAAACAAGGCAAAAAATTCTAAAACAATTTGCCAAGCTAGAAAGAGAGGAAAAACTAATATCAAAAATGGGTAACAACGGTATAGAAAACCCGATCCGGGAATAGGAACCTAATGCCAAACTTTGATAACGAAAAGAAACTAATATGACCAAATGCAAGGATGACCCTAAGAAGAAGCGGTCATACCTAACATGCGGACAAACCTCCAGAACACAGCAGGATCAAGGGGCTTGGTGAAGGGGTCAGCACAGTTATCCACGGTGTTAACATAGGCAACATCCAGTGAACCATCCTCCACCAGCTCCTTGATGTAGTGATGAATAACATCAATGTGCTTGCTGCGAGGCAGGAGCTGCCAGTCTTTGGCCCAACTTAGAGACCCTAAGTTGTCACCCTGAATGGTAACCAAAGCACAAGGCAGACCCAGATCCACCCTCAATTTCTTCAACCATTGTACCTCCCTGGCAGCCTGGGACAGGGCCTGATACTCAGCCTCACTAGAGCTAATGGCAACAGTAGGCTGCCTCTTGCTCATCCAGTTCACTATGCACCCCCCAGCTAGCACAGCAAAGCCAGTCTGAGACCGCCTGTCAGACCCATCATCAGCAAAGGATGAGTCACTAAAGACAGTAAAAGAGAACTCAGGGTTGTGGGTGTAAGTGAGACCCAGGTGGGAATGTGTTCTCAAATACAAGAGCAACCGCTTGGCAGCCCCCCAGAGAGGGACGGTAGGGTGAGCAGAAAACCTGGACAGGTAGCTCACAGCAAAAGAAATATCAGGCCTGGTGCAAGTAGCCAGGTATAGCAAAGCACCCACAAGAGAGAGGTACTGGCTATTAGACGGCAGGGGTTCTCCAGGGGCGTCAGAAACGGTGGACTTGGCCATGGGGGCAGCAAACCTGGGTGGGGCAGCATCAGTAAGACCAAACTACTCCACCAGATCAACAATGTAGGTGTGCTGAGAGATGTTGATCTGAACACACCTGCCTTCAGAATCAAGTGTAACATGCATGTCCAAAGAGAGGAACTGAACCGGAACACCCATCTCTTTGACCTCCCAGCCAGCCTTTTCCATAGCCTGGATAAGCAACACATACCTATCCAGCTCACTAAAAGCACAGATAAAATCATCAACATAGGTCAGAACATAGCTCCACCCACCATCAGAATCCTTCCTAAAATACAGAGCAGGTTCAGCCTTGCACATAGTGAAGCCGTGTGCAACCAGAACCCGCTTGACATCCCTACTCCAAGCCCTGGGTGCCTGCTTCAATCCATAAAGAGACTTGAGCAGCTTGCACACAAGGGGAACACCGTTGGGACCAAGGTGCTGAAAGCCCTCAGGCTGGCGGCAGTACAGGTCCAGACCAGGTTCCAGCTTAGCGTTCAGAAATGCAGTTTTGATGTCCAGCTGCCGAACAAACATCTTTCTATGAGTGATGGCAGCCAGGAGCACCCGAAGACCTGCTTTAGAGGAGACAGGGGCATATACGTCATGAAAATCCAGTCCAGGACGTTGCAGAAAGCCACGTACCACAAAACGTGCCTTGAAGCGTATAGAACCATCAACCCCAATCTTCTTCACAAATAACCACCTGCCTGACAGGATCTTTTGCTTACGAGGCTGTGGAGTGAGTACCCAAGTACCATGGGCATGTAGGGAAGCCATCTCATCCTTCATAGCAAGAAGCCATTGATCCCTGTCAGGGTTGGTAGGGAGCATGGCAGCTTTATAGGTTAGTTCAGTGGAGGGGGGCAACAGATGCTCCCACGTACAAGCAGTTTACTTGTACATGAGCAGCGGGGATATCAGCAGTATCAGCAGTAACCGGTAGTAGAGCCCCCAGTGCAGAACTACTGCCTGGTTGAACAGGGCCGGCCTTATTTGCCTCTAATTCAACGAAGCCTGGGTCGACCGGAACACCCCAGCCATAAGCAGTATCGGAGCCTGACCAATGATCAAGATCATCACTTGCACTATCGGCAAAGGCTACATCATCACCCGGGCTCCCGATTAATCTATCAGGAACGGCAGGAGGCGAAGCGCTCACCAACCCCTTCGAGCCATCCAAGATGATTGGAGCAGGGTGACTATTAGACAATGGACCTATAAGAGGCTCCACTATGATCTGAGATTGTCGTAATCCTAGAGCTTCACCGACGGAATTTGACGCAGAGGAGGGCCTGGCGACCCCCTGAGATTCGGCTAAGATTTTATCCGTAGGAACTGCAGAACCTCGCCCGCCCAGTGCATTCTCACGCAATACAGTACCAGCAGCCCCTGACCTGGGACGCAGAATCATCCTATGGCCAGGACAGTGGTCAACAATTGGGGAAAGCAAAGGATCTAAGGAATGGCCCGCAGCCTCAGGCATGTGTCCGTTGATAGCGGCAGGGATGCTAGAAACATACGGCGACCCGTCATAGGGAGGAAGCCCAGGAATACAGTTATAGCTAAACTGTTCATAGAAGAGTACATCACGACTCTCTACTACCTGGCGCAACTTAGGAACCCAAATAAAATAACCCTTACTCACCAGAGAATACCCAACCAGTCTACCAGATAACGCCCTTTCGTCCAGCTTGTTACGTTTCTTCCCATTGACTAACGTGACATAGCAGGGGCATCCAAACACACGTAACAACGACACATCAGGCATCACCCCATAAAACAACTCATAAGGTGTCTTGCGTCCCTGATTGGGCAGTCGGTTACGAAGGTAACAAGCAGCTAGGAAGGCATAAGGCCAGAAAGACTTAGCTAGCTTTGATTCCAGGTGGATACTCCTAGCTATAGACTGCAAGACCCCATTATACCTTTCCACAGTTGCGTTCTGCTGGGCAGTGTACACCAACGATAACTCATGTACTGCCCCAACCGATATCAGCCAATCCTCGAACCATTTAACTATAAACTCCTTGGCCCTGTCAGATCTCAGACACTTAAAGGCAAACCCCTGCAGCTGATTTGACCATCTGAGGATGATAGTTTGGACTGCTAAGGGAGCTTCATCCCTGGTCCTCAAGCACAATACTTCAGCAAAGCCAGAGAATTGGTCTATGAGGCACAGGATGTAAAACTCCCCACGCAGACCCCTAATATGAACTGGTCCCATTATATCCAAGTGAAGTCGTTGGAGAGGTGCACGGATCTCAGTTTTGCTTTCTTTAGGAAAAGGGAGACGTTTGCCCTTAGCCTTGTGACAAGCATCACATGGGATCTTACCCAACTTTTGCACTTGACCCAGACTGAGGGGTAAGTTCTTAACCATACCACTCTTGACAAGTTTGTGTAAGGCACTATAGCCGGGATGACCCAACCGCCTATGCCACAACCATGCAGGAGTGGTAGGGAGAACAACTCCACCGTCCTCATCAACATCAAGTGCAAACGCTGGATAATTGTCAGCAACTCTTAAACAACGACTGGAGGTGTGACAAGGCCTACATGCAAACTTGTACACACCATCACTGGAGGCAGGGAAGGACCAGAGAACAGAAGAGTCCTGAGTGGCAGTGCAACTAAGACTATCAAAAGAAACATGGCAGTGGAGAGAATGAGCCACAGCATTTACTGACAGGAGATTCACCGGACAGTGAGGGATATAAAGAACATTGGTTAGAGTGATTGATGTTGGTAACCAATCACTACATAACACAATGGATCCCTTACCCTCTGACCGTTGAATCACCCCGTCACCAAATCGAACCGTAGGCCCAACAGCAGAAGATTCAAACACAGTGAACAAAGACTTATCACCCGTGATTGACATTCCAGCTCCAGAGTCCACATGCCAGACACCCTCAGAAAGACTAGGGCTACACACGTTAGAGAACTTCGTAGTGCAAGAGAATAGGACAGAGCGTACCTCCTAGTTCTTGGACATGGCGTACCCATCAATCTGAGCCTGCAAGGAGGGCAACTGCTTGCGAGTCAGCGAACCTGGAAGGGCCAAGGCAACGGGCACGGGTTCAATGCCCGGTGCACCAGCCTTGGCCTTTCGCAGGTGCGGATGTTTCGTCCAGCAACGGTCCTCCGAGTGGCTCGTTTTGGAAAGACAGGGGCCCCAAGTGCAATCCAAGCGCCTCTTGGTAGTCCCGGAACCCTGAGGACCAGGTCCCCTGCCACGCTGAAAAGCAGCATTGGCAGGGACTTGGGGAGGATCGCGGGACCAACCAGGATGCCTCGGATCAGACTTAGGGAGAGACACGTTCAAGAAATCTGATGATCTATATGCTGCCAGACAGGTCCAGTAATCAACAGGCTGGTTCTGATGCAGTGCGAGACCAAACTGTAGCCGCAGAGAGTCGAAGCGGGGGTGCATGATGCCATTAATAATAGTATGCATGGCATGGCGCTGAGGCTGTGGGTATCCCGCACTGCGGAGGTCAGTGCACAAGCCCCGGACCCTGCGAAAGAACACATCCACAGGTTCAGAGTTGTCCATGGTTGCACGCCGAAGCTCAACAAGCATGAGAGGGACACGAGCAGCAAGAGCATCAGAACGCTGTCTTCGGATATGCAAGAAGATATCCCGAGGAGTGGCAAAATCCTGATACACATTGACCATCGCATCCGTCATGTTCGCAAGCATCATAGTGAGACACATGAACTCCTGACGTTCCAGGGGCAGGGCACTAAAACCCAACAGTGCAGGATCTACACGAGACTCACCATGAGAGGCCGAGGGTCCAGCAGCAAGAGGATCAGGCACAGGAGCATACGAGGCACGAACCGACATAAAATACTCGGCAGCAATGCCAGCATCATATGCGCGCTGATCATCTAAGTTCCTAATGAGATCTAAGGAACGCGCAACACTCGCAACGAGCTCGAAATCAGGCCTAACAGGAACAAAACTGAGAGGGACCTTCACATAGTGATACCCTCGGAGATCATTGTTCCTACGCCCAATCCCACCAAAGGTAACACCTCCAGGGGAAGGGTAGTTAATCCCTGCCTTCACAGATCCTAGAAAAGCACGACACTCATGACCCAGCTCAGAGTAAGCCATCACACGCTTAGGGCGACCCTTTCTATCTAGATTAGCCCGAGTGGCTGCCTCATCCAGCCTACCGTACAAAGTGCGATCAAGAGAATCTCCAGCATACTGGGCTTGGCGAATAAGCCGGCAGTCCCGCACAGCCAGCCGCACAGGTGGTGTGCCATCAAGCAGATGTTCCCAGGATATGCCGGACAGCGTAGGATTCATAGACGGCGGAGGGCCAGGCGCAGGTGGCAGATCCACCGGTGGAGGTGGAGGGGGCTCCTGCGAGGTGCCAGCAGCAGATCTGTGGACACTCGTGGCAGCAGCCTCGCGAGCCCGAGTATGGTAAGCACCAAGAGCCCGCTCTGCAGGGTTGCGAGCCTGCTCTGCAAGGTTGAGTAGAGGACCCAAAGGACCAAGAGACGAACTCCGCAGCAAAGACGGCTTGACCACCTCAGGTAGGTCCGGTGGAAGCGGCGCAAGCAGAGCGGCAGACGGAGGCTTGAAGACCGCAGGAGAAGGTGCCAATTGAGGCTCATACACCGGAGAGACAGTGGAGGTGTGGAAAACCCTAGTAGCAGAAGAGGGAGTGACTCCACCGAAGTCGCCACTTCTGGCACTCTGTAGATCTTCCATACAATCATCAGAGTAATCTTCCTCTGAGTCGTCAGACTTGCCGTAAGCATAGCCATCTTCATGGCTATGGAGAGCAAGGTCTACAGTGTCGTAGGTAAAGCGGGCATCAGCGGGTGGAGGCGACCTTGCATACTGGATAATCTGTGTGGAAACACAGCATAGGCGCATCAGAATATCCTCAACCTCAGGTCGGAGACGTTGGACAAAAGGAGAAGGAGACGGAGAAATGGAGGTATTGGAGGGGGGGGGTGGCTTCCATGATGGCGGAAGGAGACTCATCTCCGGCAGCAGAGGCCGCTGGCGCGCAATCATCTAGCCAATCAGTGGGAACACGAATCTTTAGAGGAAGAATTCGGTCGCATCCATTACTGATAATGACGCTCTCCATACCGCGCGACCAGGAAATACCATTCTGTGGGGTAAGTTTCTCGAAGCCGGCAGGAGGCCCACGCGGAAGTTGCATTGTAAAGCAGTGGTAGAAGTAATAAGCCCGTAACCTATCAGCTAGAAAGCACTTCGAAGAGTGGAGAGAGATGTATGCAGCGGAGACAGACGCGCCAATCTATACACGGAGACAAGAATAGCGTTACAAGGACAGGCTGACGCCAAAGAACACCAGCGGTGGGAGAGGCGGATGCCTGTAACCTGACTAGACCCTAAGTCAGGAAACTTAAGCCAGGCACCGGTTATACAGAGTGTGTCAGTGAGAGACCGATGACGCAGTCAACAGGAAGCTGTCACCGTGTCATGAAGGATGACACAGTCTACGGGAAGCTGACACAGTACAGACAGAAACACTGTCTGGGCCGATAGTTCTAAGGAAGTACATAAGTAGTCACCAAGTCATAAAACGCGTGAGAGCACCGCAATTCATGCTGACTAAGAAGTCTAAGAAGTCTAAGAAGTCTAAGAAGTCTAAGAAGTCTAAGAAGTCCAAGAGCGACAAGCATTAAAGGTATTGGCAAGATGAAGGGTTGATTGGGAGTACCCGGAGCATGACAGGAGGGGCACTCTCCGTAGGGCGTTGAAGACAGGTGCACAGATATGATCAATATGAGCCAAGGCACCAAAGTCACATCGATGAGATACCTATGATATGATAGAAGTTTTGTCATATGATGCCCCCAAGTCATCTCTTGTATGCTGAGAAGTACGTAGTTGTTTAGTTGTACTCGGGAGTCATTTCTCGAAAAGTCTGGACCACTGATTGCCTGATTTGAATTGTGGAGAACTGTGGTCTCAACATATCTAGCCTGCTCTCACAACATTGATAAGGGGATGTGACGGTTGCGTGTTGAGGTTGCTGTTTGTCTCACCATTTTTGATGCTATTTCCATGTTCCATGCCCATGTTATGCTCTAAACCAATGCATTCCTAGTATTTATATGAGACCATGGGTCATTGTTGTACTAGATATCTGCTGCCTAAACTGCCAATGTTCTTGTTCATTTAGCCATCCTGAGCAAGAAGGAAGACAGTATGAGGATACGGAACCGCAGCAGAATATGATCAAACATTTATCTAACATATGTCAGGCAGGGTACTTCCATTGACCAAATTGGCCAGCACTTCAGCGAACTTAAAAAAAAAACTGCGCTTTGTAGTGCAAAAAGCGAAAAAATGCTTGCTGCGCCCACAGGGGGTTGCAAAAAACTGCGTGAAACGCACAGTGGGGCTCAAAAAGGCAGCGCGCCAGCGCGTGCTTGGAAGTACCCTGTGGTGTCAGGGCTAGTAAAGCTCTAGATCAAAAGTGTGATCACCAGACTTGGCCTGCAACATGTAACGGTACTCAAACATTCGTCAAAGGAGTTCTTAAGATGTCTGAATATGTTACTCATTCCGCAGTACATGTGTCCAACCGTCCCGTTGCACTCTTATCTTCCCTCCTCTAGGAATCCGTCCTGGGACTCATCTAGAGTGGAGCTACGATATGTAACGGCAGGTGTCAAGTACAAGGTGTCCGCGTACGTTTCTTACAGATTCCGTTCCTTGCCACCTCAGGCGGTGCGCCACCACAATCTAGCTAGATAGATCCCGGAGGCTCTCGCAGCCTGTATGGTCCAGCACATAGCAAGACTACGTCATCAACCTCACAACTTAAATGTTGAACCAAAAGGTACCTCTCGTTAATTCTGGCAGAATTTGCAGGTGCTTTGATATGGTGGTTGACGGTAGAAGAGTGGTCGAAGATGAAATGCATTTCATATCAGAATGTCTGTTGTACGCTGGACAAAAACATATTTTTGAGAAAATAAAATTTGAATCCGAATGGGTGGATAAAGACTCTAGCATGAAGCTGGTCATGAATCCTGATACTTTTGAAGGACGGAAACACTCAATACCTGCTCAATACAATGTATTAAAATGCGATGAGAACAGCACAATTATATTATCATCCTAGATGAGATGATGATTTAATTATATTGACATATTGTAGAATTAAATCGGCGGCCAAATTGCTGGCTGAGGCTATGTAACCAAGTTCAAGTATAATGAAATGATAACTTGACTGTAGCACGAAACTCAGGGCCCCCGTCGGTAAAACGATTGTTTGGGGTTCAATTCATCAATGCTCTTTCTTTTGAGCCCTTCCTGTCAAGGTTGGGTAAGTCCCTTTAGCCTATTTGGCCTACCCTTGGACTGTAACATACATACTGTCACGGTTGGGCAAGTCCCTTTAGTCTATTTGGCCTACCCCTGGACCAGGGTACTTCAAATGGACCCCAGGGGTTGCGTCCTGGGACGCACCCAATTCGGTAGGTTGCGTCCTGGGACGCAGTCAAACCCTTAGGCTGCGTCCTACTATCAACAGAACCCGTAGCCCAAGGAAATGGAGTGGTGGTGGGCCAATCAACTGATGGGTGAGACGCAACCAACGTCCTGAACCTGCGTCTGCGACGCAACCAACATCCTGAGCCTGCGCCTGGGACGCAACCAACATCCTGAGCCTGCGCCTGGGACGCAACGGACCCTCCCATGTTGCGTATGCCCCCCCCCCCCCCCCCCCCCCCCCCCCCCCCCCATGTTGCGTCCTGCACTACCCTGCCCTGGACTAGCATACACACATACATGTTACCAACATATGAAGAAAAATAAGAATTCTAGACAATCTGGCGGACACATATAATATCCAACGCAGAATAATCTGGTTTATATAATATCAAATATAGAATAATCTAAAACCCGGTCTATATCATGTTTACGAGGCATATGAATGGTAGTCTTCATCCGGTCTTCATCATATAATAATGGATAACGCAGGCTAACGTATATAAGTCTGGTTTCTACGCAACACCACAAGCACTGATTCGGACATCCATTTGGGGCGTCCCATCTGCCGATGCGGCTTCCTCATCTAAGCGCTCCACCAATTCCCGTTTCCGAATGGCTAAATGGTTGAGGTCCTCGAACGAAGAAGGTGCCGGGTTCGAACCCCCATGGGTGCGCTTTAGTGCTCGGGGTTGCTGTCAACCGCCATGGTAGCTCTGTCAAGGTAAAGTAGCAGCCTGTTCCCTACCGCCGTAAGACGGGGCTCCTTTGATGCCACGCCCCACCAGATGTTATCATTACGCACCACCACAAGCACTGATTCGGACATCTAATGTGGGCGTCCCATCTGCCGATGCAGCTTCCTCTGCTTTTTACGCAATACCACAAGCACTGATTCGGACATCCAATTTGGGCGTCCCATCTGCCGATGCGGCTTCTTCATCTATCCGCTTCAACACAGCCAGGCCCTCCAGAACCTTCCCGAAAACCACATGCTTGCCATCGCATTGGGGTGCTGCTGCTAGTGTGAAAAAGAACTGCCAGGGGTGGGTGGGAAGAGGTGGGTAGTGTTTATGCTGGCGGTGGTGTTTATGGTGGTGCTGGCGGTGGTTTTGGTTGAGTTTTGGCTACAGTGCTGGTAGTTTTTTTCCTGCCTTATTTTATTGTTGGTGTTATTGTTGTTATGATTGGTCGTAGTTAGTGAGTGTTGGAATTTGTGTTTGTGTAAGAAGTCCTTGAGAATAATGTGGTGTTTAAGTAAAAAACGAGAACGCCTGGTGGGGCGTGCTATTAAGGGAGCCTTCTTACGGCGGTAGGGAACGGGCTGCTACTTAACCTTGGCGTAGCTACCATGGCGGTTGACATCGGCTGCGAACACTTAAGCGCATCCGTAGGGATTCCAACACAGCACCTTCATTGGTTCAACGTGCTCAACCATAGAACCATTCATCGAAACGGGGTAAACATACACACCTACATACACACACATACCATAGTGTCCTTACCTGATAACTGCTACTGTTCTTCCCTGAGTTCGCCGTTGACAAGATCCCTGCAGCGTGCTTTAGTGCCAGACCCTTCTTCTCATCGTTAAACTTGCCGATGCCGATGGCACAAATACACACACAACATACACACGCATATACACACGCATACATACACACATATACTTACACACATACACATACCACAGTGTCCTTACCTGATATCTGCTACTGTTCTTCCCTGAGTTCACCATTGACAAGATCCCTGCATCGTGCTTTAGTGCCAGACCCTTCTTCTCATTGTTAAACTTGCCGATGCCGATGACAAAAATACACACGTAACATACACACACATACATACACATACACACAAAACATACATACACATACTTACACACACATACACATACACCATAGTGTCCTTACCTGAGAGCTGTTACTGATCTTCCCTGAGTTCGCCATTGACAAGATCCCTGCAGCGTCATGCTTTACAGTCAGACCCTTTTTCTCATCGTTAAACTTGCCAATGACAATGACACAAATACACATACACACATACACACACATATACACACATGCATACACACACATACACACACACCACAGTGTCCTTACCTGGGAACTGTTACTGTTTCCCCCTGAATTCACCATCGACAAGATCCCTGCAGCGTCATGCTTTAGGGCAAGACCCTTTTTCTCATCGTTAAACTTGCCAATGACGATGACACAAATACACACACGCATACATACACACATATACACACACGCATACATACACACACATATATACACACGCATACATACACACACATATACACGCACGCATACATACACACACACATATACACCACTGTGTCCTTACCTGAGAGCTGTTACTATAATTCCCTGAATTTGCCATCGACAAGATCCCTGCAGCGTCATGCTTTACAGTCAGACCCTTTTTCTCATCGTTAAACTTGCCGATGCCGATGACACAAATACACACGCAAACGTACACACAAATACTCACATACATACACACAAATACACACACATACACGCACCACAGTGTCCTTACCTGAGAACTGTTACTGTTCTTTCCTGAGTTCGCCATCGACAAGATCCCTGCAGCGTCATGCTTTAGGGCCAGACCCTTTTTCTCATCGTTAAACTTGCCGTTGTAGATGGAGTCCCCACTTGAGCCGTCTCCTCTCACCACATCCCCACCCTGGCAGCAGAAGCCTTCCACAATGCGATGGAACTTGACCCCCTATGGTGGTGTAGGGGTTGTTGGTGGGTGTTGGTGGGCCAGACCCTTTTTCTATTTGTTAAACTTGAGGTTGTAGTTGCAGTCCCCACTTGAGCCGTCTCCTCTCACCACATCCCCACCTTGGCAGCAGAAGCCTTTCCCAATGCGATGGAACTTGACCCCCTAAGGTGCTGTTGGTGTTGGTGTTGGTGGGTGTTGGTGGGTGTTGGTGGGTGTTGGTGGGTGTTGGTGGTGTGTGGTGTGGTGCAGCAGAAGCCGTTCACAATGCGATGGAACTTGACCCCCTATGGTGGGTGTTGGTGGTGTTGGTGGGTGTTGATGGTGTTGGTGGGTGTTGATGGTGTTGGTGGGTGTTGATGGTGTTGGTGGGTGTTGGTGTCGGTGATGTTGGTGGTGTGTGGTGCAGCAGAAGCCCTTCACGATGCGATGGAACTTCACTCCCTATGGTGGTGTCGGTGTAGTTGGTTGTGTGTGGTGCAGCAGAAGTCCTTCATGATATGATAGAACTTCACTCCCTGAAGAATGGTAGCTTTATGGGTTAAGGCACATTGTTTGTGGCGTTGGTGTTGGTGTTGGTGATGTTGGTGTTGGTGGTGGCAACCGAAGCCCTTCGCAATGCGATGGAACTTGCCCCCCTGAAGAATGTGGTGAGGGGATAAATAGCTCTGGTTAGAATGATGGTGTTGGTGGTGCAGCAGAAGCACTTCACGATTGCCTGCTTTCCGAAAAAATAAATTCATAAGTCAGTGGCTAGTGGAGCGGCTTCAATGGTAAATTCAAATTTAATGGTGAATTCAAACTCAATGGTAAATTCAAACTCAAATTCAAAAGTCACTTCCAAGTGGAGCGGCTCCTTAGGCGACTTGCCCAATCAGTGGTACATACAAATTCAAATTACCTGGTAGTGAAGCAGCTTCTTTGATGACTTGCCTATTCGATGGTAAATTCAAATTCAAATTCAAATCACCTGGTATTGGAGCAGCTTCTTTGACGACTTGCCCATTCAATGGTAAATTCAAATTCAAATCACCTGGTAGTGGAGCGGCTTCTTTGACGACTTGCCCAGGCCCTTCTCTCCAGTGATGAGGCATCGAAAGTTCTCGACTGTCTTGGGCACCTGAGGGTGAGGGTGTGGATGAGGGTGAGGGTGTGGGTGAGGGTGTGGGTGAGGGTGTGGGTGAGGATGAGGGTGAGGGTGAGGGTGTGGGTGAGGATGAGAGTGTGGGTGAGGGTGTGGGTGAGGGTGTGGATGAGGATGAGGGTAAGGGTGAGGGTGTGAGTGTGGGTGTGGGTGTGGGTGAGGATGAGGGTTAGGGTGAGGGTGTGGGTGTGGGTGTGGGTGAGGGTGTGGGTGAGGGTGTGGGTGAGGATGAGGGTGAGGTTGTGGCACCTGCCCAATCATGGAGCCAAAGGTTCTCTGTTCAGCTACGAGCAGCAGCTTCTAGGCAGCTCCCTGAGCCAGCCACTCGGCTAAGCCCCAAGATTTGCACAGTTCTGGAGAGCTGATTTATCAGCTTCCAGATGCCCTAGGTTGCGCTAGATTTGGCTAAATAGCCAGTCAGGGGAGCTGCATAGAAGCTGCTGGTTGTAGCTGAAACGAAAAGCAATGCATGGAGCAGCCTGTTATCAGTGCATGCACACACAGATACTACCAAGCATACACGGACACACACACGCACACATAAATACAAACACACACATGCGCACACACTCAAATACCCACACGCACGCACACACGAACACACACACCATGCGCACACACAATTACACGCACGCACAATTACACACAGGCACAATCACGGAGCAGCCTGCTGTCAGCGCGTGCACACACACAAATACACACATGTACACATGAGCACACACACGCACAAGCATGGAGCAGCATGCTGCCAGCGCGTGCACGCACACAAATACACACATGTACACATGAGCACACACGCACAAGCATGGAGCAGCATGCTGCCAGCGCGTGCACACACACAAATACACATGAGCACACACACGCACAAGCATGGAGCAGCATGTTATCAGCGCATGCACACCCACACATGCACAAATGCCCACACACACACGCACAGGCACATACAGACACAGGCACAATCACGCACACACATAGACATTAACACACACATGCACACACAAAGGCACAGACACACGCACACACATGCACAGGCGCAAACATGAACACCCACATGCACACACACAGGCACAAACACAAAGACGCACACATGCACACAAACATGCACAGACACACAGCACCCCCTTATCCTACCTGCCCTGCCCCCCCTACACCCAACCCCCCCACCCCCCTTATCCTACCTGCCCTGCCGCCCCCTACACAACCCAACCCCCCCACCCCCCTTATCCTACCTGCCCCTGCCACCCCCTACACCCCACCCCCCCCACCCCCTTATCCTTACCTGCCCTGACCCCCCACACACCCCAAAAACCCCACCCCACCCCCCTTAGTCCTACCTGGCCCTGCCCCCCCTACACCCAACCCCCCCCCACCCCCCCTTACCTACCTGCCCTGCCCCCCCTAACCCCAACCCCCCCACACCCCCTGATCCTACCATGCCCGTGCCCCCCTACAACCCAACCCCCCCACCCCCTTATCCTACCTGCCCTGCCCCCCCTACACCCACCCCCCCACCCCATTATCCTACCTGCCCTGTGGTGTATCATACGGATATAACCATAGGATTCCCCAATTTTCCTCATACACCACATTTGGTTTCGGAGCTTGGTCGAGTGGATCGACTGGACGGAAGTTGGGGCCTTCACCTGTACCACGCGGGTTCGATCCCGGGCTGGCGCATGATGGAAACCTTCGCTATGAGGGGGCTGGCTCGGCCGGACGTGCACATCTCAGACAGGAGGTGGGCGTCGGACCTTCGAAAGGGGGGTGAGTTGTGGTGTATCATACGGATATAACCATAAGATTCCCCAATCGGACAACACGTTTTCCTCATACACCACATGCCCTGCCCCCCCTACACCCCCCCCCCCCCCCCCCCCCCCCCCTTATCCTACCTGCCCTGCCCCCCCTACAACCAACCCCCCCACCCCCCTTATCTACCTGCCCTGCCCCCCTACACCCAACCCCCCCACCCCCCTTATCCTACCTGCCCTGCCCCCCCTACACCCAACCCCCCCCCACCCCCTTATCCTACCTGCCCTGCCCCCCCTACACCCAACCCCCCCACCCCCTTATCCTACCTGCCCTGCCCCCCTACACCCAACCCCCCCACCCCCCTTATCCTACCTGCCCTGCCCCCCCTACACCCAACCCCCCCACCCCCCTTATCCTACCTGCCCTGCCCCCCCTACACCCACCCCCCCCACCCCCCTTATCCTACCTGCCCTGCCCCCCCTACACCCACCCCCCCCACCCCCATTATCCTACCTGCCCTGCCCCCCCTACACCCAACCCCCCCACCCCCCTATCCTGCCCTGCCCCCACACACCCCCACCCCCCTTCCCCATCACCCACCAGTTCATCCAAGAGCTCACACACATGCACAGACCCCCCCACACACACCCCACCCCACCCCCCCTATCCCACCTGCCCTGTCCCCCCTACACCCACCCACCCTAACCCACCCCCCTTCCATATCACCCACCAGGTCATCCAAGAGTTTACACATATGCACAGAAACACAGCCCCCCCTTATCCTACCTGCCCTGCCCCCCCTAACCCCCCCCCTCCACTCCACCCCCCTTCCCTATCACGCACCAGGTCATCCAAGAGCTCACACACAATCCGACCAGCAAGGATGGGATCAGGTTTTGTTGTGGATGCCTCACCCTGTGAGGACCAGCTTGGGTCCCCTTCATATCCTTCTTGCAGCATCTGCTTCTGCTCGCTGTCTAGCTCATCCATGCATTTGGGCAGGCCAAACTACAAGGGGGGGCATGTTAGCGGAGCGCGGGGGTGTGATGTGTGACGTGTGAGGTGTGGGGCGTGAGGGATGGGTGGGGTGGGGTGGGTGAGCACGATCAGGAGGAGGAGGGGCAGCATCAGCAGCAGCAGTAGCAGAAACAGCAACAGCAGCACCAATAGCAACAGCAGCAGCACCAAGAGTAGCAGGTGTTAGTGTCAGGGTTGGTGCTGGTGCTTAAGCTACTCCATGCAGGGGCGTAGTAGTAGAGGCGCATCTCCTGGAGGTCTTCTGGCTGCTTGCATGTGTACATGTCATCAGCATGTGTCTGTGCAGGAGCAGGGGCAGGAGGGGTAGCAGCAGCAGTAGCAACAAGAGCAGCAGGTGTTAGTGACAGTGTTCGTGCTCATGCATGCAGGGAGGTGGTAGCGGAGTATCTCCTGGGGCTTTTCTGGCTGCTTGAAAGTGTGCATGTGATCAGCATGTGTGTGTGCTGGAGGAGGAGCAGGAGGAGGGGTAGCATATCATCATCAGCAGCAGCAGCAGCAGCAGAAGTAGCAGCAACCAGAGCAGCAGGTGTTAGTGACAGTGTTGGTGCTCGTGCATGCAGGGAGGTGGTAGTGGATTATCTCCTGGAGCTTTTCTGGCTGCTTGCAGGTGTGCATGTGATCAGCATGTGTGTGTGCAGGAGGAGGAGCAGCAGCAGCAGTAGCAGCAACAAGAGCAGCAGCTGTTAGTGATAGTGTTGGTGCCCGTGCATGGAGGTGGTGGCGGAGTATCTCCTGGAGCTCGTCTGGCTGCTTGAAGGTGTGCATGTGATCAGCATGTGTGTGTGTGCAGGAGCAAGAGGAGAAGGGGGGGTAGCAGCAGCAGGAGCAATATCAGCAGGTGTTAATGCTATTGTAGGTGCTGGTGCTTGTGCATAGAAGTGGTAGGAGAGGATATCTATCCTGGGGGTTCTCTGGCTGCTTACAAGTGTACATGCGATCTGCATGTGTGTATGATACATCATAATTGTGTGGGCCAATGCTTGAACGTGCACATGTGATCTGCGTGTGCCTGAGATACATTGTATTTGTGTGTGTCAATGCTTGTAGGTGCACATGTGATCTGCGTGTGTGCGAGATACTTTTTCTTTGTGTGGTTAAAAGCTGATAGGAGAAAATGTGATCTGCATGTGTGAGAAACCTTGTATTTGTGCGGGTCAATGCTTGTAGGTGCACATGTGATCTGCATGTGTGTGTGAGATACTTTGTATTCTTGTCTGTCAATTCTAGTAGGTTGCACATGTGATCTGCATGTTTGTGAGATACTTTGTATTTTTGCGGGTCAATGCTTGTAGGTGCACGTGTGATCTGCATGTGTGTGTGAGATACTTTGTATTCTTGTCTGTCAATGCTTGTAGGTTGTACATGTGATCTGCATGTTTGTGAGATACCTTGTATTTGTGTGGTTCAATGCTGGTAGGAGAAAATGTGATCTGCGTGTGTGCGAGATACTTAGTATTTTTATCGGTCAATGCTTGTAGGTTGTACATGTGGTCTGCAAGTGTGTGTGATACATCAAACTTGTGCTGGGGAGTGAAAGCAGGTAGGCGTAAAAAGGCTTGCTTTCGGCTATATAGCCTGTCTAATTTTGAGGATTAGTTGGAAGACACCTGCCAGATGTTGTGGAGCGGGCTTGTCTTGGGTCAACAATGGCCTGCTGATGACAGAGTAGTGTAATGTAATTGCGATAAGCCCTGTTTTTGTAATCATGCCTCCTGCGGTTTGCTGGCCGTCGTTCTATCGTGATTTATTTCATCTGCATGCGGGCTGCATGCCTCAATTAATAGCTGACCTACCTGGTTGCCGCACTTGGTCAGCCATGCCTCTGCGCGCTCGTAAGCATCCTTCGCGGACTGATACTTTTCCGCATCGCCAATCTCGATGTCAAGGAATACTTTGGTAGGAGCCATGGCGATGCGTGTGCTCCGACTTGCTAGGTGGAGGGGTGCGGGGTGTTGAATGAGGGGGGAGTGGGCGGGAGTGGGGGGGCTGGGCCCCCGGCTGGGCCCCTGGCTGGGCCAGGGGAGTAAAAGCTTGTTTCCAACCAGTTAAGGGTCCGGTTAAGCGGCGGTTAAAGTCGTTATTTTCGGCGCTAACCGGTGTTTGGTCGGAAACACGAAAAGTTAAGGTCCGGTTAAAAACCAACCGTCCCGGTTAGTGCAATGGCGCACCCCCCCCGCCATTAAAGAAAGTTAAGGGGCGGTTAAGTTCGGTTGATGAATGAGGTATGGTGACGCCACGAAGTTGGAGCGCGCCTCTTAAAAATCACGCTGCTTTGGAGTCCCGCATCCTTCTTTTTTTCTCGGACACTCATCATTGACCGCACAGTTTCTCTAAGATGGATTCGCAGCAGCAGTGCACCGTCCCTGCCACGCAAATTTCGACTGATCTTCCTGAGGCAACCAGCAGCGGCCAGAAGTGGAATAAACGCTGAAATCAGCGTCTGAATTGCGAGGGAGTGCTGCAGAGCGCATTTGCCACGTTGACCCATTTTTAACTGACCTGGTCAGGTGCAAAAGACTGCTTAACTGGTGGAACGTTTCCAACCATCTTCCCGAAAGTTAAGGCCCGGTTAGAGGTCGAGTCTAAACCCTCCGAAACATAATCCTTAACCGGACCCCCAACTGGTTGGAAACAAGCTGTAAGGATACGATTGGGTGGTACGATTTGGAGTATATCCTTCATGGCCAGGGGCCACCGGCCAGGGGCGTGGGCGGAGGCCGGCGTGGGCCCACGCCCCTGGCCCACGCCCCCGCCCACGCCCGGGTAGGAGTTTGGATTCTCCTCGCCAGTCCGACCGGAGAGTGACCTGGGTGTGACCGCGACCCGTCCGACCCAAATTCTCCCTTCCCATCCCGTCCGACCTCCTCATAGAGCGAGCAACCAAATCATCCAGTCCGGATCTTCGTGATTGTCAGCATCCTTGTTAGAGATAAATGTGAGGAGCGGAGGTGGGGGGTGGGGGGGAGGAGTAAGAGGCCACCACTGCCAGCAATCATCAGCACCAGCGTCACCCTGGAGCAGGAGCAGGAGAGACGAGAGATAGAACAATCGAGAAAGGTGCGGAGGTGTTTTGCGGCCTGCTGCGAGTGCGAGTAACTAGATACTACATGCAAATCCAATGTGTGTCAGGCTATGCATGGCATGGCATGGCTAAGACAAGTCTACTCAGCACATCCGGGGAGGGGGGGGGGGGGGTCTTCCAACCATTATTTACCGCAGAAATGGGCATAAATATTCACTAAGCAAGAAACTAGGCTGTGAAGCGAGGGGGCCAAGGAGAAAAGTGAAAAATGCTGATGTGAAAGGCGAAGCCATTCCTATAGAAGTACAGAAGTAGGCGGCTCCTACAAGGGGCCCGTAGTTTAATGATAACAATTGAAATTGAAATTGTTACATCCGTGTAATACAGTTTACTCACAGGACGTGAAGTTGAGGACATCATACTACCATAGCATAAGCCGGAGCTAGCTATAGTCACCGTAATGACAATACATTAGAGGGATGCTCTCTATTTTTTTTTGCGGAGCCCCCTCTTCAAGGGGGCGGGAGCCCACAGAGTTACCCATTTGTTGGTCCGACCATCGGACCGTTTGACCGAGATGAAGCCTGACACGTCAGCCAATGGTCTCGTAACTAACTCGCTTCCGTTGCCACCTGTCGCTCCGTCACAAACACTCTCCGCCAATTTGTAGCGTTGCTTGCGAAAAGGCATATATATTTTTCATGTGCAGCTGGTTCATCGAGTGCAACTTTAAAGTTCAAACAAGTCATATATGTTAACACTTTCTTTATTTGTAGGGACCGACATATCATATGATGATGACCAAAGGCCAGTATGACATCGTATGATATCATGCAAATTACATCATATGATATTGTACGTACCGTATGCGCAACATGTAATGGCAAGAATAAACATTGGCAAATGTGGTTTTTAACCTTATTTCATGGATCACAAATGTGTAGCAAAACTAATTTGGCAAAGGGTTTGGGTCTGGGACTTGCTCAAGGTTTGACTTGGAAACATTTGGCAAAGCTCCATTTTCTTATTAAATTTCCTTCTCCCATGTTTAAAAGTAGGTTGCTTGGGAATGCTTTAACAAACTGTTCCTCGTGGTCATAGTCTGGAAAAGAAATGATCCAAATCAGGGCTCTGCCTGGATAACGACTGAGGAAATCTGATAACCTCGTTAGTAATGTTGGTGGTGATTTTTTGGGGGGGGGAGGGGGAGGGGGGGGAATGGTAGGTGCATCACATCTTCTTTGTGAGTTATGTATAGATTGCTAGAGACCTCCATGTGTACTATTGCAGGCTCGGGGCAGATCCTTGCAACGGAACGGTGGTAGGCGAATCACCCTTCGGGTCTGGGACATAGAAACGTGGCATCCGGCTAGCGTTCAAACCGCTGCGGTCCCAACCGCTGGCGGTCAAACCAGTCAGTGCGATAGGGGCGACCAGCTTAGACAGGCGGACCAGCTTCAATAGGTGCGACCAGCGCTTGAGATATGGTGGGCCTACATGGCGCCTACTTTTTTTTATGCCTACTCGTGCCTACTAGTATCTCGAAATTAGTGCATGCAAGGAACGATCAAGGCGATCTGGACCAGTCGAACTGAGTTTGTTTGAATCCACGGTGTTGGACAAGCTTGGCAAACGCCGGTGATCCGGGACCGGCTCACTTACGTGCTGAAACGACGTTGGCAAATGGTCGTTTGCCAAATTATTTGCCATTACATGTTGCGCATACGGTATGGTAAATGGTAACTTTGGCCTAGTCTAACTGCCGGCATCATATGATATCATAGGATGACATGATCTCATATTGCCATTCCCTATCTATTTGTTCGTCTTGTTATCATGCATTTCACCCAGACTTGAGTACTTGACTACCGTACTGAAGTGAGGTGCCACCCTCCAGAAGCGGGAGAGAGAATGTTGCTTGGCCACTCAGTCTGTGTGTGTGTTTGAAAGAGAGAGAGAGAGAGAGAGAGAGAGAGAGAGAGAGAGAGAGAGAGAGAGAGAGGGGAGTATGTCACATAAACTGAGCAAAACAATGCCGATACAGGACAGCTGCAAAGCCTGCCTACCATACAATTGTATAAAACGTTTTATTAGGCCCCCACAAACCCTTAATATAAACTCAATGAAAGCATACCTCCATAAAACTCCATGAAAGCAAGCAAACAGTAGGTGGAAAAGAGGGCAAAAAGGGGAGGGATGCCAAGGCAGGCAACCCAGGGCACCGGTCTCAACAGACACAAGGGAGGCGGGGGCAAATCTGTTCAAATCTGTGCTACAAAGTTCTGTAGCGTTCACGAATCAAGCGGCCAGCAGTTCCTAGCGTAAACATGCTTTTCACTATAAAGGCGTGAACTGTGTAGTGTTCAAATTTGTGCTATAAATCTGTGCTACCCTGTGGATGTCTTGCAAGATGCCTGGAACACACTCGCATTCCGTGTCATTCAACAATAACGCATATCCCGAGAGGGGGGGGGGGGGGGGGGGGGGGGGGGGGTATCGAATCCCACTGGACACAGGTTGGGTGCGGAATCTTGGCATGTACTAAGTCCTGTCCATGTCCATCTGTTTAAGATCCAAATAGCACTGTGTGCATTATTGCATGGATCGAACGAGCCGTCTCACCAGAATTTCGAATATATTTGAAAAACTAATATTATTGTGACACTATAATAATATTAGTTAATATTCGTTTTCCAAACACTAATATTAGTTGCCGTTCCCTAGTTATGACCATGCCTTCCGTACTGCCTTAGCGCTGACGGCTACACCGTGGGGGCTACAACATCTTCCTTTATATCTAGGATCACCTAAAAATAAAAATAAACTCTGAGATTCACAAGTAATTAAAACTCAATCTAGAAAGAAAACTAGACATAAGAAAATATGACACTGCCACTGACCTCGGTGATGGCTGAGATGCTTGAGACGAGGTGTGACAAAAACTACTTTCTGGTCACCTACCCCCCACCCACCCACATACACATCCACCCCCACAAACACACCTACACACCTCCGCCTTCATCAAGACACTGCCACTGCCCTCGGTGATGGATACGAAAACTGGATATAGAAAAATAGAACCAGAACTCTTCAGAAAAACTGTCAAGGCACTCAACGAGGGGTTTTTTCTTAGGGTGCGATTCAACGGAAAGTGCGATTTTTAGACTTTTCCGTTTTGGCCTGGTGCGATTTCAGGTCGATTTTGGCCCTTGCTCATCGCACCCCAAGATCAAGTCAACGAGGGGGGGGGGGATCTACCAAAAGGCGCACATAGTGCCCTAGAATACCGGTAACCAGAATGCCTGGGCAGAATCAGAACATGACAAATAGCTGAAAAGCTCAAAATAAAGCCAGCTTCAGCTAGACATGCACATGACATGCTCAATCAATGCTTTTTCTTTTTAGACCTTCCTATCACGATTGGGCAAGTCCATTTAGCCTATTTGGGCTACCCCTGGACTGTAACATACATACAAACATACATACATAGGCATGCACAAGACATACAGCCAAATCAGGTACTTCAGTTGATCAAGGCATTTCGCCCTTCTCAAGTCATTCTGCTGTCCCGACCAATGGCGCTCAGGGGTGGGCATTCATTACCAGGGTACTACAAAAAGCGCGCGGCAGCACGATTTCCCGCACGCTTTTTGAGCCCCACTGCGCATTTTGCGCAGTTTTTTTAACCCCACGTGGGTGCAGCACGCAGTTTTTGCGCTTTTTGCACTATGAAGTGCTGACCAATTTGACATTTGTGCACTTTAAGCGCTGACCAATTTGACAAAATGTAGTACCCTGTTCATCACCCTTGACAGGGCACTGCCCAGTGATGGTGGCTCTGGTGCCTCCAGTTCCTCCCCTGGGCTTCAGGCTAGCATCCATGGCTGCCTAGTGGGGGACTTGGTTATTAGGGGTCTCCGCCCCTCTGCTGCCATGTGCCTGTGTGGACAGGACAGGGGGGCAGGTAGCATTCCCCCCTCCTGCCTCACTCTGGGAATCAGCTGTGGCCAGGCCTGCAACTGCGGCTGCCTGGTGTGCATCAGGGTTGTTGAGGACACTGCGCCCTTCGTCGCAAACGCAACGTCGAAGGGTCCGTTGCGTTGCAGGACGCAACGTGGGGAGGACCCATTGACCAGAAGGAAGGGTCCGATGCGTCGCAGGACGCAGGCTATACAATCGGTTGCGTCTCAGGCGGCAGAGCTGGGGGTCCTCCTGAAGTACCCTGCTTAGCAGGGAGCATACTTACCGGATTATAACTTGAAGTTGAACTTGGTTACATGGCTCCAGCCAATTTGGCTGCTCTCCGTCGTCAGCACACAAAACATTGCCAGCGTTGCCAGGCAAAAAATACCAACGAATACGTATATATTGTTGGCTGCTCATTTGGCGGTACCCCTACCGGCATCAGCAACATCACCGGTGATACCCAACTCTGCCACAGTAACAGATCAAAGTAATGATAACGCCTGGTAGGGCAAAAGTAATGATAACGCCTGGTGGGGCGTGGTGTTAAGGGAGCCCGTCGTGCGCGGGTGGTGAGCGGTCTCCTACCTCAACTGGACAAGCTACCATCGCGGTTGACGACAACCTGCAACCCCAAGAGCGACCGAAGGGGGAGTTGAACCACCGACTCTTCGTCCTCCAGCAATCTGGTCTACCACTAGACCATTGTATATCACTGAGAGGGGCTATGCCTGGTAGGGCATGGTAGTAAGAGAGCCCCGTCTTATGACGGTAGGGAACGAGCTGCGAATTTACCTGGACAAAGCTACCATGGAGGTTGACAGCGACCGTGAACACTAAAGCGCACCCGTAGGGTTTGGAACCCCGCACGTACCTTTATCATTTCAACGAGCTCTACCATTGAGCCATTTGTCGACACGGGATGAAACAGTAACAGCTATCATTCCGGCATCATCGGGAGGCTCAGCCCCAACCACTCTGGCATTCTCTGCAAGCGGTTGGGCAGGAGCACCATCCAGGAGTTGATCAAGGGTCTCCTCCCCTGTACTGCCACCTATGGGCAACCCCACTGGCCCACTCTGGGACTCAGCCAGAGTCTCCTCCCCTCTACTGCCACCTATGGGCAGCCTCACTGGCCCACTCTGGGACTTATCAGGCGTCAGTCCAGCAAGCTTGGCTGCTTGGTCCAGGAGTCGATCAGGGGTCTCCTCCGCTGTACTGCCACCTATGGGCAGCCCCACTGCCCACTCTGTGACTCAGCCGGGGTCTCCTCCGCTGTACTGCCACCTATGGGCAGCCCCACTGCCCACTCTGTGACTCAGCCGGGGTCTCCTCCGCTGTACTGCCACCTATGGGCAGCCCCACTGCCCACTCTGGGACTCAGCCGGGGTCTCCTCCGCTGTACTGCCACCTACGGGCAGCCCCACTGCCCACTCTGTGACTCAGCCGGGGTCTCCTCCGCTGTACTGCCACCTATGGGCAGCCCCACTGCCCACTCTGTGACTCAGCCGGGGTCTCCTCCGCTGTACTGCCACCTATGGGCAGCCCCACTGCCCACTCTGTGACTCAGCCGGGGTCTCCTCCGCTGTACTGCCACCTATGGGCAGCCCCACTGCCCACTCTGGGACTCAGCCGGGGTCTCCTCCGCTGTACTGCCACCTATGGGCAGCCCCACTGCCCACTCTGTGACTCAGCCGGGGTCTCCTCCGCTGTACTGCCACCTATGGGCAGCCCCACTGCCCACTCTGGGACTCAGCCGGGGTCTCCTCTGCTGTACTGCCACCTATGGGCAGCCCCACTGCCCACTCTGTGACTCAGCCGGGGTCTCCTCTGCTGTACTGCCACCTATGGGCAGCCCCACTGCCCAATCTGGGACTCAGCCGTGGTCTTAGAGCTAGTATCAGTCCTTATGGGCTGAGATCTTTCTGTGCTGCTGATGTCTTGGACATCAACAGCAGCACCAGGGTTCACTACGTATGGTAGTGTATGTATACACCATCCCCCCATCACAGTCCCACTCATGGGCTCGGCTAGGAACGTCGGGTTCTCCATGACCATAACATTACCAGCCGATCGGGGTCGCCCAGACTCAGGGACTATCGGCGATATCTGCCAGCGACCGTCAAGAATCCGCCAGAGTCGGTCAGGTGCATGGACTTCATATACAACATCTTCGGTACCAGGAGTGGGGAACATGAATGAGGGCATTCGCTTAGCCTCTGTGTCAAATTCTACTGCTCCAACACTCCCATCCTCACTAGCAGCAGTTTGGAACACGAGGGAGGGCATTCGCTTAGCCACTGTGTCCAATTCTACTGCTCCAACACTTCCATCCTCACTAGCAGCAGTGGGGAAGATGAGGGAGGGCATTCGCTTAGCCACTGTGTCCAATTCTACTGCTCCAACACTTCCATCCTCACTAGCAGCAGTGGGGAAGATGAGGGAGGGCATTCGCTTAGCCACTGTGTCCAATTCTACTGCTCCAACACTTCCATCCTCACTAGCAGCAGTGGGGAAGATGAGGGAGGGCATTCGCTTAGCCACTGTGTCCAATTCTACTGCTCCAACACTTCCATCCTCACTAGCAGCAGTGGGGAAGATGAGGGAGGGCATTCGCTTAACCACTGTGTCCAATTATACTGCTCCAACACTCCCATCCTCCCTAGCAGGAGGGGGGTACACAATAGGATCAGTGCAGTCGACACTCTGGGGAGGCGCCCCAGCAACCTCTAGATTATCAAGGGTGGCGCAAACAGTTTCCCTCTCTTCCATCTTTTTAGGCTCAACCACAATCTCACTGTCTCTTGCTTCGCCCAAGTCCAATGAGACTGGGTTAGCCTGCACAGTGTGGAGGCAGCAAGTTGGGGGAGTTGATCATGTAGAAAATGAATGAATAAATACATAAATAGTGTATAAATAAATAAATATATAAATAAATAAATAAATAAATAAATAAATAAATAAATAAATAAATAAATAAATAAATATATAAATAAATAAATAAATAAATAAATAAATAAATAAATAAATAAATAAATAAATAAATAAATAAATATATAAATAAATAAATAAATAAATAAATAAATAGTGTGCCTTATTACGAGGCGTGAGGTTGAGGGGGGCAGCCTGTTTGCTTGTACGAGGCTGGGGTTTAGGGTTTTGCTTGTACGGGGGGGGGGGAGGGGCTGGGGTGTCAAAAGTGTTCCCCAACGTATACCCAAAGGAAAATTGGGGCAACCAAAGTTGTGACAATATGGCAACCAAAGTTGTGACAATATGCTATGCTGACGTTCGGGCATACTTTGGGGAACTAATATGAATTTTTGACCGAAGGTCAGCCCTCATTTATTTTTCAAAATGCACGACTCCACGAGTCCACCTACAGGCTCGTATCCTTCTTTGGGTACACGCCAAAAAACAAGTCCTAGGCAGCGTTGTAAGTGACACGGAAAATTGGCGGAGAGTGTTTGCAAGGGAGCAGACCGAAGCCAGTTAGTTACAAGACCGTTGGCTGACGTGTCAGGCTTTGTCTTGGTCGTCGGTCATCGGTCGTCGGTCGGTCGCACAAACAGACTATGGGGAGACCCTGGGGGCTCCCGCCCCCCAGAAGGGGGGGCTTCGCCAAGAATGCAGGAGTCCACCTAAAAGAGGCCCTCGACCAGGAAAGAAAACTTCGAGGCCAGGCAGTGCCTCTGCCTACGTCCCAAATTTACATTCCCAAAGTGTTCAGCTAAACAAATGAGTGGCCGATGACCCTCCCACCAGGCTCCCCGGACCAAAGTGTGATATTATATTTGTTTTGCTCTTTTCTAATTTGTTGGGCCAAGAAGCAGAGAATATTTTCAAAAAATATTAAATATATTAAATTTATGATATGATTAAATTGTTTTTCTAATTTGCTGAGCCAGAAATTAGAAAAGAAGTTTGAAAATTATCAAATTCATTAAATACAAAATAAAAATAAAATAAGTTGTTGGGTCAGAAAAGAGAAAAGAGTTTCGGGGTGCCTCTCAGTGGTAGTTGCATTCAACTGCATTCCAAGGCAGAATGTGAAACAAAATGCGAAAGGCATAAAAATGATAAAAGAAGTATAATAACATAAATAAAATGCGAAAGGCATGAAATGGCAAAAATGCTCGAAACATAACATGAACTTGCACACATGTAATATATAAGTTTTGTAGGAGTGGCCACACCATTCTAACTGAACGCTTGGTGCCGCTGGTTTGTGTCGGTAGACCCACCTCCTGGGCTGAAATTCCATTCATTAACAACGTTTTGTACCTGGAGACGGTGCCCATTCCTGAGCTGGGAAGTCGAGCAGTGCTTGAGGTTTCTTGTGTCAGGCATCACGTCCTCATCCTCCACCTCCTCGCTGCCAGCCTGCCCGCTTCCGGTGCTCATGAGTTGGTGGCGTAGAGCTCGCGGTTGCTGTGCATGAAGTGAAGCTGTTGTGGACCCCGTGGTACAGCACATTTGCCGTGGTGCAGGACTTTGCTGCACCATGGGTTGGTGGTGTAGAGGTCCCTGTTGCTGTGCATCAAGTGAAGCTGTTGTGGACCCCGTGGTACAGAACATTTGCCGTGGTGCAGGACTGTGCTGCACCATGGGGACTACAGCTGCAGCACTTGTGCCAATAGAGCATGAGAGCAGCTTCCGGGCAACTTCCGATGCACCCTGGGCCAGACTCGACCTGGCTGAGGCCCTTGCATGCAGCACCCTGAAGCAAGACAAGGCAAGGATAAGGTTTGGATGGCAGACCAGATGACGGTGGCAATGCCATGCATACAGGCTCACACGTCACATGCATCCATCCCATGCCCACGCCAATTCCCATGTTACATATGTATATACATGCTCATGTCCATGCATGCCCAAGCATGCCCATCGCACATGCCACATGCATCCATCCCATGCCCACGCCCATTCCCATGTTACATATGTATATACATGCTCATGTCCATGCATGCCCAAGCGTGCCCATCGCACATGCCACATGCATACATCCCATGCCCACGCCCATTCCCATGTTACATATGTATGTACATGCTCATGTCCATGCATGCCCAAGCGTGCCCATCGCACATGCCACATGCATCCATCCCCTTCCCACGCCCATTCCCATGTTACATATGTATATACATGCGCATGTCTATGCATGCCCAAGCGTGCCCATCGCACATGCCACATGCATACATCCCATGCCCACGCCCATTCCCATGTTACATATGTATGTACATGCTCATGTCCATGCATGCCCAAGCGTGCCCATCGCACATGCTACATGCATACATCCCATGCTCACGCCCATTCCCATGTTACATATGTATGTACATGCTCATGTCTATGCATGCCCAAGCGTGCCCATCGCACATGCCACATGCATACATCCCATGCCCACGCCCATTCCCATGTTACATATGTATGTACATGCGCATGTATATGCATGCCCAAGCGTGCCCATCGCACATGCCACATGCATACATCCCATTCCCACGCCCATTCCCATGTTACATATGTTTATACATGCGCATGTCTATGCATGCCCAAGCATGCCCATCGCACATGCTACATGCATACATCCCATGCCCACGCCCATTCCCATGTTACATATGTATGTACATGCGCATGTCTATGCATGCCCATTGCACATGCCCATACATGCCCATGCCCATGCATACCCCAAATGGCAAGCCAGGGTAAGTGGCATCCACCCATTAGAAAGATTCACTCACCTTCCGTTTCCTGACGCCGAGCTTATGGATGTGGCTTCCTCGGATGTGAGTGAACCATTTTGCACCTGGTTCTGGCACCGACGCATCCTCTGGTCATTGGCATCCCGGTCCCCCTGCCTCAGATCTTGGAGCCCATCATCTGGAGCGGCGGCAGCTGATGCTGGCATGGTGACCACTAGCCTCCCTATGGTACTCTGCTGCCTCTGTAGCTCATCATCTGCTTGTGCATGTGCCCTTCTGGCTTTGCTTGAGAAGGCGATTCTTGCAGCACCTTTCACAGCGGAAAACAAGCCCCCAACTATCCCCACCTTGCTGGGCGAGTAGCCTGCTGCTAATGTTGTCGCCACGATTGATGTTTGACTTGACTCAGCAGTAGCTGCTGCAGCAGAAAGCAACCCCCCCCTGCGCCTTGCACTTGGTGGTGTCTCTACTGCCGCTGCTGGCAGCACCCCCTCATGCTGCGGGGCCAAGTCACCAATACGATTGAGCTCCAAAGTATGCGCAGCAAAGCAGCGATTGCATATGACACTGAGTGCAGCATCTGGGCGAGGCCTGCCCTCTGCTCGAAACCCTTCAACGAGCGTGAGACCCTCGGGTCTGACCCGCACCTTCATAGACTTCGTGCCTCGTTCCCAGTGCTTGTCGTGGAGGATGTAGCACAAGCAGCAGGCTCGTGTAGGAGGTAATGATGGCGCGCTCATTATGCGCGCGAAGCAAAACGACTGCCCAGACTCGGATTCCTCGTAGCAAACAAAAACATCCCACCGAGCAGGATGTCATCTCGTTTATAGGATGCATAGAGCTTGCTTTTACGAGGCGCGTCCTCAGAAGTCGCTTTGGACGTGCATTTTTCGAGGTCGCACTGCTTTTGGAACCCGCCCCGAAACCAACCTCCTCGCCCCCCCACACTCAGGGAATCGGTGTCAGGGAATCACACTGAGTCAGTGACACGAGGAGGTGCACTCGTCAGCGCATAAAGGTTGGCATATGTTACAGATTTGGGGCGCTCCATAAATTGGCTTAAGTTACAAATGGCGGAATTTGTTTTGAAATAACTGCCGAAGACGGCGAGTAGCCTTGAAGGCTAGAGACATGTGGCAAAGCTCGTGTTCTAGTTCAAGTAAACACCATCACAATTTGACTGTTGAATCAGATAGGAGTACTTCTCGTTCTGGCAGAATTTGGAGGTGCTGTGTTACGGTGGTTGGCTGTAGAAGAGTGGTAGAAGATGAAATGCAGAATGGTCTCCATACGCTGAGACTGGCTTAGGAGTTTTTTTAGAAACTGAAATTAAACCTGAATTGGTTGATACAGCCCGCAGCATGAAGCTCGTCATTAATTTTGATTCCTTTGAAGGATGGAAATACCTAAATGCGACAAGAATCGAACACTAAAATGATCATCCCTGCGGGAGTATAAAAAAAAGGGGGGACACCTATCCCTAAAAAACCTGAGGGGGGCTGACCCCCCCCCCCCCCCCCCCCCCCCATTTAAATCGAAATACCCCTTTTTTGAAAAACTTAGATATGAATTGGGTGGGTTTACAGTATGGCGCACATAATGGCATCTTCGGAATTCCCACAAAGGGATTGTCTGATAGTCAAAATTCAGTTTTTCAACCCCCATTCACCCAACAACGCACTCACCCACCCACCCACCCAAGGGGTAGATACTTATTGCATAAGGTCCAAAGTGGTGCCAATGGACTGCTCTTGCCAAGGCCTACTCGTGAGTGGTCTCAGAATGTCATTTCGAGGTCTGAGTAAAAAATTAGAAAAAAACTGGGTAAGGCTGACCCCAGACACCCACCCACCCAAGGGGTAGATACTTATTACATTCACCCACCCAAGGGGTAGATACTTATTGCACAAGGTCCAAAGTGGTGCCTATGGTCTGCCCTTACCAAGGCCTACTTAAGGGTGGTCTCAGAATGTCATTTAGAGGTCTATGTAAAAAGTTAGAAAAAAACCTGAGGAGCCCCCCCCCCCCCCCCCCCCCCCCCCCCCTAAATGAGGTGCTTAGAATGACCTGAAAAATGTCTCATAATATCGCAATGATACATGCGATTACAGCCCCATTATCAGAAAAAATCAATCGGGAGGAATCAAAATTTGGAGGCCTTGACACCTCCTGATCCCTGGGATGATAATTTACCGGAAATTATATTGAGGAATTAAATGATCAGTTAGTACGAACTCAGGGCCCCAGTCAGTAAAACGATTGTTTGGGGCTCAGTCCATCAATGCTTTTCCTTTTTAGCCCTTCCTGTTACGGTTGGGCAAGTCCCTTTAGCCAATTTAGCCTACCCCTGGACTGACATATACATACAGGCTAGACTGTAAAACACACACAATTAACACACAAAACATCATACAGTGGGCAGCCTCAATGCTAGACTCTAAATCATATGTGTGCATGTACGTATGTTACAGTTTAAATGTTCAATTTCCATTTTTATGTTACAGTCCAAGGGTAGCCAAATAGGCTCAAGGGACTTGCCCAACCTCGATATCAGGAGGGACTACAGCAAAAACAAGCACTGATGAACTGGGCCCCAACTAAACCATAACATACCCCCCCCCCCCCAAAAACAAGCACTGATGAACTGGGCCCCAACTAAACCATAACATACCCCCTCCCCCCCCCCCCCCCCCCCCCCCCCTCCCCCCCCCCACCCACACCCCACCCCCAAAAAACTTATCCACCAAGGCCCCCCTTCTCGTTTATGCTTGGCAGCTTCCCATCCCGCTTCAGCAGTGCTTGATAGCCCGTCTGCAGACCATCGATCTGCCCAAGGACGTTTTCCAAGTCCGAATGCCACTGCAGCACCTCCCCTGCCGCCCCGCTTACGAATTCCAAGTCCAGCTCGCGTAGCTCTGATTCCAACTCATCTAACAACTCCTGCCCTCGGCTCACAGACCCCTGGCGGAGGGCAGTGGTGGTCTTCGGCAGTGGTGGACCACCCTCCTTCCCCAGGCTACTAGTCCTAGGTGTTGACTTAAACCCACTACTGGTAGTATGTCCAGGGTTAAGACTGCTATGGATCTGGCTGCTACAACTAGGTCCATCTTCCGCCTGGCTCCCACACGTATCTGGAACCTTCCGGAAGGTAGTGGGATCCATCTTCCGCCTGGCTCCATCTTCCACCTGGCTCCCACATGCTTCTGGAACCTTCCGGAAGGTAGTGGGATCCATAGGGGGTAGTTGCCTAGCTCTGCCACTTCCAGGCCTGCTCCCACCGCCACTGCTACCAGCGCTCATGAGGGAGGGCCTGACCAGAGACTGAACGGAGGCTGTGTCTGTGTCACTGTCACCTGCACCAAAGGGGGAATTGATTCACGTTGGAAGAATGATTTAGAGAGGTTGGGGAAATGATTTGTTGAGGTTGGGAGCAGGGTAATACATTCGTTCATTTGGGGTTGCTTCAAAAGCGCAAATGCCTCCTTGTGGGTCGCTTTTGACTCAACTGAAAACGAAAATCTGCTTGCTGAGCCCAGAGGGGGTTTAAACAATTGCTTCAATCTCGCAGTCGGGCTCAAAAACCTAAAAAAATAGCGCGCATAATGTTTTACCCTGGTTGGAATAATGATTTGTTGAGGTTGGGGGAATGATTTAGAGAGGTTCGGCGGGGTTGGGGGTAAACAGCATCAGTGTTGTTGTTGTTGTTGTTGTTGGTGGTGGTGTCCCTGTTGTTTTTGATGTTGATGCTGTTGATGTTGGCGGATGATGATTTAGAGGTTTGGAGGGAGGGTGAACGGCGCTGGTGTTGGTGTTGGTGGATGATTTGGATAGGTTAGGAGGGAGCGGAATTACTGCTGCTCCTGCTGGTGTTGGTGGATGATAAATTCGTTCGTAGGGAGTGGAAACAATGGTGGTATTGGTGTTGGTCATCGCTTTTCTTTACGGCTGCAAGCAGCTCCCTGAGCCAGCCACTGGGCTAAGCCCCAAGATTATAGCAGTGCTAGAAAGCGGATTCTACCAGCTTCCAGATGCTCTACGTTGCTTGAGGTTGGGCTGGGTAGAAAGCCAGAGGAGCTGCCTAAACGCTGCTGCTTGTAGCAGGAAAGAAAAGCTATAGTTTTGGTGGTGATGTGAGATATCTAGGTGAAGAACATATCATGCTGTTTTTTTTTATAACAACCTAATAAAGCTGGCGTTGTTGCATTACAGCCTTTATTACCTTTACACACTTTTATTACAACCTAATAAACCTGGCGTTGTTGTATTACAGCCTATATAACCTTTATAACCTTTACACACTTTTTATAACAACCTAATAAACCTGGCGTTGTTGTATTGCAGCCTTTATTATAACCATTACAACCTTTAAAACCTGTAAATCCTTTTCATTACAACCTTCATTTCAACCTCTATTACAGCCTTTTTATTAAAACCTTTTTTCAACCTTAAAAAACTTGACAACCTTTTCATTAAAACATTTATTTCAATCTCTATTACAACTTTAGTAAACTTGACAACCTTCTCATTAAAACATTTATTTCAATCTCTATTACAACTTAAGTAAACTTGACAACCTTCTCATTAAAACCTTCTCATTAAAACCCTTATTTCAACTTCTATGACAACCTGTATAACCTTTAAAACCTTCTCATTAAAACCCTTATTTCAACTTATATTACAACCTGTATAACCTTTAAAACCTTCTCAGTAAAACCCTTATTTCAACTTCTATTACAACCTGTATAACCTTTAAAACCTTCTCATTAAAACCCTTATTTCAACTTCTATGACAACCTGTATAACCTTTAAAACCTTCTCATTAAAACCCTTATTTCAACTTCTATTACAACCTGTATAACCTTTAAAAACTTCTCATTAAAACCCTTATTTCAACTTCTATGACAACCTTTATAACCTTTAAAACCTTCTCATTAAAACCCTTATTTCAACCTCTCTATTACAACCTTAATAAACTGAACATCCTTTTTATTTCAACTTCTATTACAACCTTTATAAACTTGACAACCCTTTTATTAAAACCTTTATTTCAACCTCTGTTACAACCTTGATAACCTTTTCAACCTTTGTATTACAGCATTAAATTCAACCTCATTATTACAACTTTAATAAAGTTGACAACCTTGTTACTAAAACCTATATTTCAACCTCTATAAAGACCTTAATAAACTTAACAACCCGTTTATAAAAACATATATATCAACCTCTATTACGTCCTTAATAACCTTTACAACATTTGTCTTATCTCCATTACAACCTTTGTATTATCTCCATTACAACCTAATCAAACAGTTGTTGTTTCATAACAACCTAAAATCCCAACCGCTAAAATATCCAACTAGCTGCCCCTCTATAAGCTAGTGCACTATTTATTTTTAGAGCTACTGGTGGCAGCTGTGGCAGTTGACCTACCTGAGGATGGTCTTGAGTTGTATAGTTCCTTGCTTGATGTCGGCCTTGAGCTGTGGATCTCCTTGCTTGGTGTCCAGGCTCACACACAAAACACACACACCCCTACCCACCCCTACTTGAGGATGGTCTTGGGCTGTGCAGCTCCTTGTTTTTTGTCGAGGCCCCACTCTGGAGGTTCTTGTATGTATGTTACCCCCCCACCCCCCCCCCACCCCCCCACCCACCCCCACACACACATAAACACACCCCCCCCTCCACACACACACACACAGCCCTACCCCTACCTGTGGATGGTCTTTGGCTGTGCAGCTCCTTGTTTTGTGTCGAGGCTCCACTCTGCAAGCTCTTGTATGTATGTACCCCCCCCCCCCCCCCCCCCCCCCCCCCCCCCCCCCCCCCCCACACACACACCTACCCCTACCTGAGGATGGTCTTGGGCTGTGCAGCTCCTTGCTTTGTGTCGAGGCCCCACCCTGGAAGCTCTTGAAGTCAAAACTAGGCTCTGCATACTTGGCCCAGGCGCCGGCAGAGTACCTTGAGGAAGGAGCTGCTGAGTAGGGTCTAGAGGAGACCGCACTTGATCTACCTGATCCGCTAGACACCACTAGGATGTCTGGCTCTGCTGATGGCTGCTGGTGCTGCGAAGCTGATGCTTGATGGATGCTCTTAGAGACGGCAGGGAAGCTAGAGCCTGCATAGGAACTACAGCCTCCATGGGCACTTGAAACTAAACTAGAGGCTGCAGGGAAGCTGGTGCCTCGGAACGCTGGCATGGCGGATTGGGGCCGGGAGGCAGATGCAGGATGTGAAAACTTCATAGTACTTGAGGAGGTGAGCAGCTCTATCTCCTCAGGCGTGAGTGATCGAGAAGCATAATCTACATGGGGAGGTGGAGGTTGGGTTCTTTAGCATCGAATGATGAGCACACATGCTTCATAAGACATGACCCTCACCTTCCTCAGACGTGAGTGATCGAGAAGCATAATCTACACGGGGAGGTGGAGGTGAGGTTCTTTAAAAGTTTTTAAAGATGTGAGGTGTCTTTACAGGGTTTTAAAGATGTGAGCAGCTCAACCTCAGCTGGCGTGAGTGATCGAAAAGCATAATCTACACGCGGAGGTTGAAATGATGTTCTTTAGAGGTTTTTAAAGATGTGAGGTGTCTTTCAAGGGTTTTGAAGATGTGAGCAGCTCAACCTCAGCCGGCGTGAGTGATCGAGAGGCATACCCTACATAGTAAGGTGGAGGTGAGATTCTTTAGCATTGAATGATGAATACACCTGATGCACACATGATGAACCAAAGACTCAGGTCCTCCAGCGTATTTGATCATGTTTTTCGTATCTTTTCTTTTCAGCTAAGAGCAGCAGTATCAGCAGTCTATGCTACCTATGTATGCAAGTTGTTTCAGGCCAAATAGGCTAAAAGGACTTGCACAACCTGAAAAACAGGAAAGGCAGTATCATCATCATCATCATCATCACCATCATCACAATGCATCATGCAGTACGACAAGAAATTCACCTGCTCTGGCTGCGCCTGGGAGCTGTGGTACAGGACATCCACTGGTGTCAGCATCGTCATGCTATGTCCTCCTCCTCCTCCTCTGCATTATCATCATCCCTATGCATCGAACAATACGACAACCGTCTCACCTTCTCTGGCTGTCCCTGGGCGCTGTGCTAGAGGACATCCACTGTTATCAGCATCGTCCTGCTATCTCCTCCTCTTCCAACTTATCATCATCCCTATGCATCGAACAATACGACAACCGTCTCATCTTCTCTGGCTGTCCCTGGGCGCTGTGCTAGAGGACATCCACTGTTATCAGCATCGTCCTGCTATATCCTCCTCTTCCAACTTATCATCATCCTTATGCATTGAGCAATACGACAACCGTCTCACCTTCTCTGGCTGTCCCTGGGCGCTGTGCTAGAGGACATCCACTGTTATCAGCAGCATCCTGCTATGTCCTCCTCCTCCTCCTCCTCATTATCATCATTCCTATGCATTGAGCAATACGACAAGCCACTCACCTGATCTTGCTGTGCCTGGGCGCTGTGCTAGAGGACATCCACTGGTGTCAGCATCGTCCTGCTATATCCTCCTCCTCCTTCTCCTCATCATCATCCCTATGCATTGCGCAATACGACAAGCAACTCACCTGCTCTGGCTGTGCTTCGGCGCTGTGCTGCCGGACATCCACTGTTGCTAGCATCGTCCTGCTATGTCCTCCTCCTTCTACTCATCCTCCTCCTCATCCCTATGCATCGCGCAATACGACAAGCAACTCACCTGCTCTGGCTGTGCCTGGGCGCTGTGCTAGAGAAAAACATCCACTGGTGTCAGCATCGTCCTACTACGTCCTCCTCCTTATCATCATCCATGTGCATCGAGCAATAGGACAAGCAACTCACCTACTCTGGCTGTCCCTGGGCGCTGTGCTGGGGGACATCCAACGGCGTCAGCATCTTTCTGCTTGGAAGCTGAAGAGCTTGCAATCTGGGGATCACGCTCAGAGAGCTCCTGCTCGTTGTCTGAACTTTGCTCAGAGCTCCCTGGATTGTTGGAGGGTCCAGGCTCGTCCTTCACAGGTGTGGCAGCATATGCAGCTTCGTACAAAGCAGTGTTACGACGCATGAGGTCGGCCTGAGTGAGCGGTGGTGCACGAGGTGTGCACTAAGACAAAAGTGGATTGAGCATCAACACATGAATGCTATATACATATGAATAATACATATACAGCACTGACACATTAATACTATATACTTATGAATAATACATCTACAGCAATGACACAAGAATACTATATACTTATGAATAATACATCTACAGCAATGACACAAGAATACTATATATACACATTTTATTAGCGCGACGTTAGCCTGAGTGAGCGGTGGTGCACGAGGTGTACTAAGATAAATGTGGATTGAGCATCAACACATGAATACTATATGCATATGAATAATACATCTTTAGTACTGACACATGAATACCAAATTGAAATGATTAATACATCTATAGCACTGACACATGAATACTATATGCAGTGTGAATAATCCATCTATAGTCCTGACACATGAATACTATATACATATGAATAATACATCTATAGAACTGATACATGAATACTATATATACAAATTGTATTAGCGCGACGTTAGCCTGAGTGAGCGGTGGTGTACGAGGTGAAGAAGAAACGTAGAATGAGCATGAACATGAAATTGAAAGTAGAATAAGCATGACACATGAATGCAAAAATGAGTAAATGTTATGTCTTATGACTTATACCGTACCATGCATACATACAAGCTATCAAAGCATCCATGCACCACATATGCATATTGATGAATGAATGAACGTCCAAGTTCACATTGCACTAGGCTTGCACCATCAATCCACCGAGCCCACATGGGAGCACAATGGAATAGAAGGCTAGGTGACACTCTGATATCTGTACCTGAAATGTCATATGTGGCTATCTAAATCAAACTTGGGGCCACATTTAAACAAAATGGTCAACTTGTATTGCTTATTGTGATTGAGGAGGTCAATAGCTATAATACCTAAAATGAGCTATCTAAATCAAAAATTGAATGAAAACCGAGAATGTTAATGCTAGGAAGCGCGCTGTACTTTTCGACACATACTACTCATACGTTTAGACATACGTATGATTATACGCTTCGAGAAAAAACATACGTATGTATATATCATACGTTCATATGTCAGCCCAAGCCTATCCGTGCATCACATATGCATATTGATGAATGAATGAATGAATGAATATTACGCCTTATGACTTACACCATACCATGCATACATACAAGCTATCAAAGCATCCATGCACCACATATGCATATTGATGAATGAATGAATGAATGAATGAATGAATGAATATTACGCCTTATGACTAGGCGTGAGGTTGAGGGGGCCTGCCCATTCGCTTGTGCTGAGTTCAACCACCAAACTGACACACACATACGAATAGGCGGCGTTGTTCAACTCATGATTGCCTTATAGCAATTCAGCGGATGATTTGGGTTTAAGGTTTCTGAAGAACCCGGACTTCGTACATGAAATCGAGAATTTGGCCTGGAAATCTGAGAATTCTTGCGAGAATTCTCGATAATTGGCCTGAGATTCTGAGAACCAAGTCCGAAGTACAAAGTGTGCTTCCCAAATCATCCCCTGAATGGTGCCTCTGGTGCTGCACGCACCTTAAACCTTAAACCCTAAACTCACCATATCATTCTGATGCCGCTGGTGCCTGCAGCAAAAATGGGACGGGGTGAGGAGTCCTAGTTAGTGGTTGTAGTTGGTTGGTTGTGGTTGATTGATTGGTTGGTTGTAGGAAGTGGTTGTTCATGTAACATATTTTGGTCTACTTTTCTTTCTTTTTCTTTTTTGTAACATGGTTCTTCAGCCAACTCTGGGCTGCTAACTGAGTCACTGTCTGCCAATTCTTATTCCCCCCGTGTTATACCGACAGAAACCTGGGAGCTTGGGTTGAAAATGTGCATTAGAAATCCCTGGTTTCTGTGGTTCTCGCAGGGGGGGTAAGTGTTCGCTGCAATGTGCAGACGGTTAGACTCCAAACCTGGAGTACAAAACCTTGTATGGAAATCTGGGAGCACACAAAGCAGATTATACAGTTTAAAGACTTGTCCATGTTTTGGTATACTGTGGTCCTCCACTGTTTTCTTCACTTGGGACGCGTCGCAAATTGAGCCACTCGGTGCGACCCCAGTGCGACGCGCTGCCCCCCAAAGCCCACGGAGCCCGGGAGGTTTGCAGGGGCATTTCTTGCTTGTTTAACCGGAACCATGCGTCAACAGGCAGGCCCAATAGGCTAAGGGGACTTGCCCAACCATGACAGTAGGGGCTTCAAACTAAAAAGCACTGATGAGCTGAACCTCAAACAGTCATGTTACCCACGGGGGGGGGGGGGGGGGGGGGGGGCTGAGTTTGTGCTACAGTGAGAATTCAATTCTAAGATTATAATTTTATCATTACCCCAAATGCTTATAAACAACACATGATGAACTTGTCCCCAACGAACCGGCAGCATGTATGTATGTCACAGCCCAAAGGCAGCCATCTGAGACACAAGTCCTATGCAGCGTCGCAAGCGACGCGGAAAATTGGCGGAGTGTGTTGGCAACGGAAAGAAAGGTGGCAACGGAAGTGAGATAGTAACGAGAACGTTGGCTGACGTGCCAGGCTTCGTCTCTAGGGGGGCGGTTGGACGGACGCACAAACAGACAACAGGGTAACCCTGGGGGCTCCCGCCCCTTTGAAGAGGGGGCTCTGCCAAAAAAGGACATGCCCAACCTCGATAGATCAAGACCAACTACAGATATCAGGAGGCCCTGCTTATAATCAACACATGATAAACTGGTCCCCAACGAACCAGCAGCACAGGGAGGAGGACATTTTTTTCCAGCTACGAGCAGCAGCTTCTGGGCAGCTCCCCTGTCTGGCTATTCAGCTAAACTTGGTGAAACCTCGAGCATCTTAAAGCAATTCGGGGGATGAACTGGACACACATTTCGTACTTCGTCGAGAATTGTCGAGAATTCCAGGCCAAATTATCGAGAATTCTCGGATTTCCAGGCCATAATTCTCGACAAAGTACGAGTTCTCGCGGAAACGGTTTGTCCAGTTCATCCCCTGAATGGCTATAAAGCTGGCCAACCTCGAACGATCAAGACCAGATCTAGATATCAGGAGGAGCTGCTTATAATCGGCCCATGATTGAATCATCATCCCGAACAACAAGATGCAGACTACATGTTTGAGAAAGTGTCGTTGAAAAGCAGTACACTGCGAGCGGGGGGTGTCTGTGAGTGGACGTGCCTTCACTATTACTTTCGCGAGATGTAGTAGCGGTACGATACGGCAATTAATCCCCCCCCCCCCCCCCCCCCCCCCCCCTCTCCCATCCCACCAAAACACCCGGGACAAACACTAGATGACTCACCACTGCCTAATGCCTGATATTGCACTATCCATCTCACTCAATGTGCTGGCTGCAGTGTTCTCCCCCAGTAGTCCTGGGCCCTTATCCACACGCACTCCCAGAGGGGTGATTGCTCCTGGCCTGTGGGGAGGTACATAGCAGTACAAGACGTGATTATAGGAGTTTCATGGACAGATAGCCCCAGCACTCCCAAAGGGATAATTGCCCCTGGCACGTTGGGCAATACATAGCAGTACAAGACGTGATTATAGGAGTTTCACGGACAGATAGCCCCAGCACTCCCAAAGGGTTGATTGCCCCGGGCATGTTGGGCAATACATAGCAGTACAAGACGTGATTACAGGAGGTTCATGGACAGATAGCCCCAGCACTCCCAAAGGGTTGATTGCCCCTGGCATGTTGGGTAATACATAGCAGTACAAGACGTGATTATAGGAGGTTCATGGACAGACAGCCTCAGCACTCCCAGAGGGGTTATCGCCCCTGGCCTGTTTGGGCAGTACATAGCAGTACAAGACGTTACAATAGGAGGTTCATGGACAGATAGCCCCAGCACTCCCAGAGGGGTGATTGCCCCCGGCCTTTTGGGCGGTACATAGCAGTACACGATGTTACTATAGGAGGTTCATGGACAGACAGCCTCAGCACTCCCAGAGGGGTTATCGCCCCTGGCCTGTTTGGGCAGTACATAGCAGTACAAGACGTTACAATAGGAGGTTCATGGACAGACAGACCCAGCACTCCCATAGGCAGAGCTTTACTTTTTGGCTACAAGCAGCAGCTTCTAGGCAGCTCCTTGAGCCCGCCACCAAGCCCAAATAGTTCACCATGCAGCGACGGAATGGTCGCACAAAACAAAAACAGTGCAGTGATGGTCACCCTGGGCGCCTCATGCAAGGTAGGCAACAATATAGGGCTTTTATTGTTGGCTCTTCTTAGCAGCTTCTAGGCAGCTTCCCAAGGTAGGCAACATGATTGGGCTTTTATTTTTGGCTCTTCTTAGCAGCTTCTAGGAAGCTTCCTAAGGTAGGCAACATGATAGGGCTTTTATTTTTGGCTCTTCTTAGCAGCTTCTAGGTAGCTTCCTAAGTTAGACAACAAGACAGGGTTTTTATTTTGGCTCTTCTTAGCAGCTTCTAGGCAGCTTCCTGAACTGAGAGCGACCGTGCAGCACTCAAATATTTCAGCAGTATTCAGCTAATTATGTCTGCTTCAAGGTGCACTAGGCCACATTTGGTTTAGCTCCATAGCCACCCAGGGGAGCTGACTATGAGCTTTTGCTCGTAGCTGAAAAGAAAAGCTATGCCTGTAGGGGTGATTGCCCCATGTCTGTAGGGGCACATATATTGGTTAGGGTTGTCAAAATTGCACTGGTCCCCAGAAGTATTGTACGATATTGATATCGTTCAACATGGTCCTTGAAATCCCTAAAAGCGGTACAAGACCCTTTCATGGTCCTTGAAATCTGTAAAAAGCGGTACAAGACCCTTACTTGGATGGCCCTCGATCACCACACCTGTATAATAACACACAAGGCCCATTTCAGGTAAAACTTTCACACGTAAGCGTCGCACCGGCGTCGCACCGAGTTGCACAATTTGCGACGCGTCGCACATAAAAAACAGTGCCTGTATTCACCATCGCCCCTCCCCTGCCCAGCTACCGTACCCATTCATTTATCTATCCGTCCTCCCATTCATTCATCTATCCATCAATCCATCCACCCACCAACCCACCCACACGTTCATTTATTCACTAATCTATCCATCCGCCCATCCATTCATCCGCCCGTCCATTCAACCGCCCATCCATCCATCCATCCATTTATTCAACCACCCCAACGTTCATACATTCATTCATATATCCATCTGCCCATCCATCCAACCATCCATCCACCCACGCGTTCATTCATTCATTCATTTATTCATTCATTCGTCTACCCATCCGCCAAACCATCCATCAGCCCATCCATCTACCCACCTTCACCCCCATCCATGGTAACATACTTTCATCCATATTTACCCCCATCTATCTAGAATCATTCTTTCCAGTACTGCCTAGAGCCACCCACCCACCCACCACCACCACCCATCGACCCAATTGCGAAACCAGTCCACCACACCCACATCTTTAGCCACACCCCACACCATTGGAAACAGCGATAGCACAACCTATCCAACCTATTGCTACTCATCCCACATCATCTGCAGCTATGTGATGTGATATAGCTAGGGATGTCAATATCGTACCGGTCCTCAAGATGATCGGGCGATATAGCATACAAAATTGTACGATTTATCATATGAAAGCATTGACATATCAAACGATATATCTTCACGTTATCGAAACGGTGACTATAGCTAGCTCCGGCTTACGCTGTGGTGTCCTTAACATCACGTCCTGTGAGTAACTGTATTACACAGAAGTGGCAATTTCAATTTTAATTTCACGATATCGAACTTGACCACCCTGGGTATACCCCATCGGCACACTGAATCCCAACGCATGGCGTTCTTGAATTTCTGAAACCCCACGAAACACCACGTGAATTAAAATTATTTACAGCACAAGGTGTTTTGTAAGGGTTTAGGTTTTGGGATCTAGTGTTTTAGTGTTTGGTGTTAAGTGTTTTAGTGTTTTAGTGTTCAGGGTTTTAATGCCCCCACACCGCTCTTATGTTAGACCATGCCATGCTGTCATGCCATGCTGTACACTAAATAGACTCATGTGCCTACATCATGCCATGCTTTACACTGCATAGACTCATGTGCCCACATCATGCCACGCTGTCGTGCCATGCTGTACACTGCTTAGACTCACGTGCCCACATCATGCCATGCTGTCACGCCACTCATGCTTAAGACAGACCCCCCCCCCCCCCACACACACACACACCCCACACCATCAAGCACACCAGTTGGAAGCCGCACCATGAAGGCATGTGCATGGAGTAAGACTTTTACCTCTTAGCTCTCTGCTTGCTGCTCCCATCCTCATGTTCGCTGTCATCTGCTGCAAGCACTGCTGCTAATTGTGCATGCGCCCTATTCAAAGCGTCCTGTCCAACAAGCAGCACGAAGTTCGGCCTTAATACCAATCTCATGAGACTTTTCTACCCAATGGGTAAAACTAGAAACCGCATGAAGTCATGAGCGTCATGAGTGGTATTGCTGAGGCAGTATCGACTTGAGCTTACCTCAGGATCGATAAGGTTTTCGTTTTTTAGCGCCATCGACAACCGAATTTATCGCGGCACAGCAGCGCGGGAGTCTAATGGAGAAGTGCGAACGTGTAGGAATGACTCGAGAGGATTCTGTGTCCATAGGCCCAGCAGTACGTTGTACCAACTGATATTCCCGCGGGGGGGGGGGGGGGGGGGGGGGGGGGGGGGGGCATGGGGAGGGCTAGGGCACGGCCCGTCTCGAAAAACCCGAGCCATGATGAGGTCACGTACGCGCAGCAATCGCATCAATCTAAACGCGCAGCTAATTGTTGTACGAAACTCTTAAGCATAAAACGGATCAAATGCTCATGTCGATCGCAAGTTTTCTCACTGAGCGTGTTGGGCCTTAGGGGGGCCGAAAAACATACTTGAACAAGTAGCTCCACTGCGCGCTTCGAGGAGCTCCATGGCGCGCAAGTATCTAAACGCGTAATATTAAGTTATTATGATGGCTGCTAGCCACTTGCCACTGCTTGGAGACGAAGACCCAGTACTTGGGAAAAGTACGAATCCCCTCTTGCGATGGAATTCGTAGTGATGCGCGGCCTAATTTCGCGCTGCAATGATCCAGAAGGCCTATCTGAAGCATGGTGGTCCACTGTCACGACCTGTTTCGCCGAGTTCGTGGGCCAGGAACCGACCTTGTACCACAACTGCCGACCTTGGACCTTGGCGCGAGCCCATGTGGCTATAAGGCTTATATGTTCGTCCTTTTGACTGTCCTGCCTCTGCCTTTTGTATCTCAAAACTGCATGGCCCGATCGGCCCAATTTTTTGACAGCTTTTTGAGGGGCACCTAACGGAGGTATCCAAGCATTCAAAAAACAGTCCCGGCCCAAACCGTATAGCTTGTTCTAGGTGGGCAACATGGGTGTCTAAAAGCATGAAATCAGTGTACTGTGCGGCCCATTTGTAATAAACGCTCCCAATAGGCATCACAAGGTATTCATAGATGTATGGGGCATTGGTCTGCCAAGTGGCCGAGGAGCTGGTCGCGAAATAGATGCGGTTTATAGCTTTTTGCTGTGTTTTTGAGGGAATAAAGACACCCGCTATATCTGAAAACCACAGGGTATTTTTGTAGATGTTTGAACACAAATCTATCTCATTTGGGCCATACTTTAATATTATGCTCTACAAAAAAAAGTACCAGGTTTAATCAGCGCGTCATAGAGGCCAAAAACTGCTGTGTGAGTCCATTTAGGCCATTTTGGGCCATAACGTGCCATTTAGGGCCATAACCTTCTTCAACCCCCCTAAACCATGTTACAGCCCCGTAGAAAACATTGTGGTAATACCTCAATAGGCCTATAGATCAGTAAAATGTAATAAAAAGCTACCTAGAAGATGTTCAAGGCACTTAACATGCCACAATCTGCATTTAAAGCCCATTTTGGGCCATTTGTTAGGCCATTTGGGCCCCCCACAGTTAGCAAAACTTGTTTTTCTCCATTTCCAATTCTGAGTCAAATTGTCGACCGAACATTAAAAAAGAAAGACAAAACATTTTTTCTGCGAAAAAAATGGGACAATTTTTTGGTCCGTGTTTGGAGGCCTGGATGAGGGTTTAGTCCCATTCGCTACATGTTTGTCATCATAGCCAGAGCTTGATATACATATAAATATTCATCCTGCCTAAAAATTGGAGTGTAGCGGATGGGACTAGACCTCCTTCCGGCCATCCCCGTATCGGGGTTTCAGCTGTGGTGCAGCCCCCCCCATAGGGGGGGGGGGGGGGGGGGAGAGAGAGAGAGAGAGAGAGAGAGAGAGAGGAGAGAGAGAGAGAGAGAGAGAGAGAGAGAGAGAGAGAGAGGCTGTTGGTTTGGGGCAGTTTCCCAGCCCAGGGCTTTCGGGGTCCACCAGCGCCATCCGCTAGGCTACGTTGCACTTACCTCGCCATGTGCTGCACTCACCACCTTGCGAGTTCTTGTAGCTTGTCCTCTCTTCCAAGCGGTATCCAACTACCGCGTAGTGATTAAACCATGTTCGGCGGGGGCTTTTTCGGAGGCGGGTTTCCCGGGGAAGGGATGCCCGGCATGCGCTCTGCTCGTCCCAAGAGCGATAGCACTAAGTGAGCCCCACGATTCGGTACTAAGCCCTGTTCCTGATTCGTGTGGCTGCTACTTTGGGAGGGGCGCGCTTCTAGGGCCACTCCGCTTCGCCTCCACCTGACCCCGCTGCATTCGTGTTGGCAATGCTGCAGGGGAATCCCGCTTGCTTGTTATAGTTGTTTGAATCTCTTTCTTTTCTTGACGACAACGAAGGTACTACGAGATCTTAGGAGTCGACAAAAATGCGACTCCTGACGAGCTGAAGAAGGCGCACAGGAAGCTTGCTCTCAAACTGCATCCCGATAAGGGTACGTATGCGATCCAGAAACAATTATCGTGTTGAGGCTATGTGCTCACCGCCGTGGCGACTGCCCAGCTGCCTCACTTCCCACCCTGCACATTTACCTTCTGCCGTTGCTTTTTGCTAGCGATAAGAATTGCCTGCCTCCCGTTTCAGCGCTACCAGATCTTGGATCTGAGAGGCTTGGATGCTTCTGGACCCTATTAGCACCCAATTATGAGCATGGTCTTCCTGCCAATTGCAGGTGGCGATCCTGAGGCCTTCAAGAAGATTAATGAGGCACACGATGTCCTTAAGGACGAGGAGAAGAGGCGAATTTACGACGAGGTGATTGGCTGGAAATATTGGGCGCGGATCTGGGTTCCTAGTCTAGTAACTTCTTCTAGGTGCTTCCTACAAAGCCGTCTGCCCCAGTTTCTTCTGTAGGGCCCTTATAAAGAGTGGAAACCTCGGAAAAGGTGGCTGTGGGGTTGGATCACGTATCAGACCCTTCTGGCTCTCAGATCAGAACATTTAGAATACAGAGGCCCATGCAGCCACCCAAGGTGCACATGTACCTGGAAGTTGCATTCTCTGGATAGTAAATAGTATGTTTGTACCTCTCACATCCCATGGTGCGCATGCATTGAAACATTAGGTTGTCAGCATGACTGGAAGCCTCTTATCACCACCCTGGGTGGTGGTACAGCACTGGGTAGCACAGTGCGGTTGATCTAGCTTTCAGATGAGGACACATCTAGTCAGCGCCCTCAGTTGCCTGGGTGTCCCGTGCAGAGCAATGGTTGGGTTTGCAGCACAAAAAGAGTACCTTGTGTTACAGCCATAGTGGACAGTCAGCCTGCATGTCCATGAGAAGGCACTGCGACATGCACAAGCGTCAAGCATGTGGACATGCATGAACAAGCATTGCTACATGAGTGTCCCAATGTATGTTGTTACAGTCCAGGGGTAGCCAATAGGCTAATGGGACCAACCATGATATCAGGAAGGGCTAAAAAGATGAAGAACTGATGAACTGAACTCGAAACATTAAATTTACCAAAGGAGGCCCCGAGTCCATGCTACAGTAATAATTTGTGCACCTGTGGCTATGTGCCTGATGGTCCCCTCTAGTTCCCTGTAGTGTAACACATCCCCTATGCCTTATTCATAAACTCCCTACAAGACATGTAGGCCACCACAGACCTGAAACAACAATCAGGCATGCGTGTGTTATACAGTCTAGCGACAAAAGGCGTAGCCAAGTATGCATAGTAGACTTGCCTAAACTCAATTTTGGGAAGGGCTGTATTCAAAACAAGCACTGGTGCACTGAACCCCAACACATCATGCCTCACATCAATCCCCCTTCTGCATGCCCATGCGCACTGCTCCCACTGATGTGTCTATGCCAAAATTACTCCTCCTCTGGCTTTGTGCTGATGTACTTCCTGTTTTGCTTGAGTCTAAGTATGAAATATCTGCCTTATTGTGATGCATTATGCCTTATTGTGCGGCATGATCGATGAATGGAATGATTGACGCCTGTTTGTTGGTGTTTTGTCCATGTAACTCATTGCCTTGTCATTTTCTTATGTAGCCGTGTGTCGCCATATTTGAGGATTGCCACGTCATTTTCTTGTGCATCTGAACATTTTCATTTGTGGGCTTTACCACGCCATTCACAGGAGTAAGTTGTCACGCGTGAGCGTTGCCACATTATTTACACATGTGGTATGTGTGTTAGCATTGCAGGTATGATACGAGCCAGCTTTACACATGTGAGATGTGTCATTGCTCATGTGGTGTGTGTCTGAGCATTGCTCATTTATACATGTCGGAGCGTTACAAATGTGATATGTGTCAGCATTACACATGTGATATGTCTGGGCATTCAACCCCATGATCTGAGCATTCACCCTCAACCAGCCTCATTATATGATCATTCGCCCTCATTCACCATCATGATATGAGGATTTGCCATCGTTCACCCTCATCTAAGCATGATTTCCCCCATGATCTGAGCGTTCACCCTCATGATCTGAGCATTAGCCCTCAACCACCCTTGTGATATGAGCATTCGCCCTCATTCTCCATCATGATTTGAGTATGCACCATCAGTCACCCTCATCTGAGCATGATTTCCCCCATGATCTGAGCATTCGCCCTCAACCACCCTCATTATATGAGCATTCGCCCTCATTCACCATCATGATATCAACCATCGTTCACCCGCATCTGAGCATGATTTCCCCCATGATCTCAGTGTCACCCTTATGATCATCGCAGTACGGTGAGGATGCCATCAAGGAAGGCATGGGATCGCATTCCCATGGACACGGACACAGTGGCATGCCCGATATCTTTGACATGTTCGGTGGAGGCGGCGGCAGGGGCGGGGGCAGGCAGCGTGAGAGGAAGAGCGAGGACGTTCTGCACAAGCTCGCTGTAACCCTTGAAGAGATGTACAACGGAGCCACCAAGAAGCTGTCCTTGTCACGCAACCTGCCATGCGACACCTGCCGCGGAAGCGGTACCAAGACTGGAAAGAAGTACGAGTGCACCACATGCAGGGGCTCGGGTATTGAGGTCCGAATGCGCCCCATCGGACCTGGCATGGTTCAGCAGATCCAGTCCAAGTGCTCAGGTTGCAATGGCCAAGGCACTAGCTGCCCTCCTAGTAAGTAGGGACTGGTATATCATGTGATGTCGACCAGTGTTGAAGGCGGGTATGACAGGGAAAAGGAGCTGCCTAGAAGCTGCTGCGAGTAGCCAAAAAAATGAATAGTGAAGTCTACCTTGATGCTCCATGTTTAGGATTATTGAAATACTGGTTTGGTACTGCACTTGCTTGGTCCTGCTTTACAGACCCCACCCAAACCAACCCCCGCCTAACCCAAACCAACCTCCGCTTAACCCAACCCCTGCCTAACCCTACCCAACCCCCGCCTAACCCTACCCAACCCCTGTCTAACTCAATCCAACCCCGCCTAACCCACTGAAGACGGCGTTGCCCTCACATCTCTACAATCACCCCTCAAATGTTCCCCTGTTGCCCCCTCCCTGCTGCTTCCAGGTGACCAGTGCACGGCCTGTAAGGGCAAGTGCCTTGTGAGCGAGAAGAAAACCTTCGAGGTCCATATCGAGCAGGGTATGAAGAACGGAGCTAAGATTGTGCTGCGTGGTGAGGCCGGCTGCTCTGAGCCTGGGCTTGCCCCCGGCGATGTGGTGTTGATCGTCCAGCAGAAGGAGCACGCAACCTTCAAGCGCGTGCAGGGGGACATCGTGATTGAGAAGAAGATCTCCCTCACTGAGGCCCTGTGTGGTGTCACTGTCCAGATCAAGCACTTGGATGACCGCATCTTGCAAGTGGTAACCCCTCCAGGTGAGCACGTTTTCTAATTTGTATCAACAGTGTATACATGTAAGTGTATTTGGGGGGGGTGGGGGGTGGGGGGGGTCAAGCATCTGAATGGCCCCATCTTGCACATGGTAAGCCCACCCTGTGAGCGTGGTGGTGGGGTGTCCTTCTGGTGTGTGTGGTGGTGGTGGGGTGGGGTGGGGGTGGGGGGTGGGGTGGGGTGGGGGGGGGGTCAAGCATCTGAATGGCCCCATCTTGCACATGGTAAGCCCACCCTGTGAGCGTGGTGGTGGTGTGTGTCCTTTCGGTGTGTGTGGTGGTGTAGGGAGGGGGGGGGGGGGGGGGGGGGGGGGGTCAAGCATCTGAATAGCCCCATCTTGCACGTGGTAAGCCCACCCTGTGAGTGTGGTAATGTTGTCCTTTTGGTGTGTGTGGTGGGGGGGGGGAGGGGGTCAAGCATCTGAATGGCCCCATCTTGCAGGTGAAAGCACCATCCGGTGAGTGTGGTGATGGTGTATGGGTTGGCAGATGGGGGGGGGGGGGGGGGGGGGGGGGAGTACATGGTGCAGTGATGATCCAAGAGGGCGCTGCTTGGAGAGAATGGATAACAGGTTCCCATCGAATCCTATTTCAACCTGTCCAGTCCAACCTTATCCAATCCTATCCAATCCTACCCTATCCAACCCCATCCAACCTCTCTCCAACCCCAACCTAACCCTTCCAAACGCACAGGTGAGGTGATCAAGCCTGACACCTTCAAGGGTATCAGCGATGAAGGCATGCCCACTCATGGCCGCCCCTTCCAGAAGGGCAATATGTACATCCACTTCATTGTAGAGTTCCCAGATTGCATCGACATTGATCAGGTACGACATGGCTCTGAGGGGGCTGGCATGGTGACTGTAAGAATGTTCTCGTCCGTGAGCTCTTCGGTGGTGTGTGCATTGGCATGGTGAATGTCAGAAGGTTCGCTGTAGTTAGAACCTTCGTTTTGGGGGCTGGCATAGTGAATGTCAGAATGAGCCATGTGGCGTTCATGGGCTCTGATGTGGAGTGTGCATTGGTATGGTAAATGCTATAAGGTCAGAATGTGCTGTGCAGCGATTATGTGGTTGTTGGTGAAGCATATATTGGCATGGTGAATGGGAAGTTGTTCCCTGTCGACCCTGTGGTGTCCATGGGCTCGGAAGTGGAGTGAGCTGGTTTCTACACACTTTGATGGTGTGTGCATTGGCATGGTGAATGTTCTGAATGTCCTCTGCGATGTAAAAACAATATTGTGGAATGAGCATTGGCAAGGTGACGGTGCATGTGATGGGCAACGGCACAGTTCATGGTTTGTGCATGGGCAACGTGACGTAACATGGGATGAGCATGGGCAACGTGACGGTGCATGGAATGTGCATGTGATGGGCAACGGCACAGTACATGGTATGTGCATGTGCATGGGCAACGTGACGTAACATGGGATGTGCATGGGCAACGTGATGTGCATGGAATGTGCATGGGTAAGGTGATGGTACGTATGTTGGGGTGTTTGTGCGCGACTCTGTATGGCAAGTACTGGCATGATTGATGTATGTTCTCAATCCACGCCACTGCCGACCTTGCTGCGCAGGTCGGTGCCATCAAGAAGGCCCTTCCTATGCCCTCTCCCTCCGGCGCCTCCTCGATGGACACCGACGATGTGGAGGAGGTGCAGAGCTTCTTCAACGTTGATGACATTGAGACAGAACTGAAGAGCCGCATTCACTTAGGCAAGTCTGCAGGCGGAGAGTATGACAGCGATAACGAGGACGAGCCAAGGGGTGGTGGGCAGCGGGTGCAGTGTGCTCAGCAATAAAACAGCCCAGGGGCTGAGTGTAGGTACCACACAAGCAGAAGGATGGGGAGGTCAAAGCATAGGAGTCCCTATCTGGGTCTAGAGAGATGCACACGCTTGTAGAGGTTAAGGGACCACGCAACACATCTGATTTGATTGGATTGAATTGTTACATGGTTTTTGAGCCAACTCTGGGCTGCCCACCGTCTTATGATTCCAAGTCCCCGTATGCACATCTTGAATAATGGCTTGGAGGTGGGCTCTTTCATATGCCCGGTTTATCTCGTTTCGTGTAGGGGGTGTAGGTTTGGGTGGGTGGGGCGGGGGGGGGCTTCACTCCTTAGTCATGAATGCTGAGCGAATTCATTACTGCTTGGTCGTGGCACTGGTGGGATTGGTACGGTTCCATGGTATATCACCATTGCATCAAGGTCCGATGGCTGTGGTTAAGTATTAGAGTTCTGTAATTCTGTGAGGTTGTTCTGGTATGTAGTCACTATCTTCTCTTTGCACCTTTTCTGTTTGTCTTGCCTCCTCGTACTGTTGGTTTCAGGAACAGTCAAAATAGGAAACAAACTAGAGGCGGAGAGGGATTGGATGCCAAATTGACAAGGTGGGCAATCCAGATCACCAAGCCCAATAAGCACAAGGGAGGAGGGCCAATCCAGAAAGAGAGAAAGAGAGTGGGTTCGTTACATTAACTCAGCATATCATCGCCGACACAGGATATCAGCACAGCCTGCCAACCATATAATTGTTGTAATTATATAACACTGGAGGCGGAATGGGGAGCGCCAGAGCGAAAACGGGAGGGATGCCAAGAAAGGCAATCCAGAGCACCATTGCAGTATTGCACCAAGCCCAACAAACACGAGAGGAGGGCCAAATTAAAAAGAACTAAAGACCAGCCAAGGGCATGCGCAATGCGCACCTTAATATGCAGCGATCATGCCCTAAAGGAAAAATCACAATTCAACCCAAAACAACCATCTTACAGAAAAGGACCTGAGTGCCTAGGATAACCATGGGCACCCCATGAAGTAAAGGGAGAGACCAGACTAAAAACAGAGTGTCCAGAAACCGACCTAGCCAGACTCAGCACATCAGCAGGCAGGCACACATGACAGGGGCGAAAGAATCCACCACACAGGCCAGACCTGTTGGCTATACGCATCTGATAGTTTCTGCAGCCAACACGAAGGCCTGCCCGCACACCAGAAGCCACAAGCAAGAGCTCAAACTAGAGAGGAAAATAGAGGGGACGCCGTGTAACGGGCATATGAGAGAAAGAGGGTTCGTTACCCAAGAGAGAGAGAGAGAGAGAGAGAGAGAGAGAGAGAGAGAGAGGGAGGGGGGGGGGGGCGTTACAAAAACCTAGGAAAGATGATAAGGGGGCTCGTGTCCTAGCAGTGAAACAACACCGCCCTAAAGTCGGACTCCAGAAACCACCAAGAGAGAGAGGGGATATTGTTACATACTCAGCACAAATCAATGTCGAGACTGAACAGCGCCGGGGCAGCTGAACACTTTTAGAACAGTGAGGGTTTAGGCTACACACAACTCATAACCTGGTCTAGAAGGAAAACTAAAAAAACGAATGGAAAAGCTCGTTAAAGGGCCTTTACGAAAAAACATAGCGAACTGAAAAAGCATGCAAAACAAGCATGGGGCGAAGAAATTGAAATAGAAGTCTTTAGTAGAAAGCAAAGAGTGTCCATGACCTACTTAGCGAGATTCCACAAGAAAGCGTAGCAAGACAAAAAGCACAGAGTATCCACCAGTCAAGTAAAGAGAGAGGCCTAGAGATCTTGAATGGCAATCTATTAACCCCCTGTACGAAAGCAAATAAATACCATTCCACCTGCCGAAACTCCCCAAGCAAAAACGCCACTAAGAAGGGTCAAGACCACACTAAGCAAAACTACAGTCAGCGGGAGGAAGTCCACAAGTCCATTGCCCATCTAGCAAGAGTCCACAAGCAAGGCAAAGGAGAGAAGGCACATGGGAGCTACCAAACCGACAAGGAGGCAGACATACTCTCCATATCTAAAGGTAAACGCTACCTAAGTCATCTCCAGCGCCACAGGCAAGACGGATGCTCAGGCCTCCAGTAAAGGGGGGGGGGGGGCACTCGGGGGAAGAGGCTCTGGACAGGAACAGGTGGACAGAGAATTGAGGCTCACCCTAAGGTGCAGCCAGGAGGCCCACGGCCAGAGGGCCACCGCAAGAGGGGAGACATGAGGAGGGCGGAGGTAAACCATTGGGAGGGTGGGTTCACAAATCCAAGGAGAAAAAAGACCAGAGAGAGAGAGAGAGAGAGAGAGAGAGAGGAGAGAGAGAGAGAGAGAGAGAGAGGAGAGAGAGAGAGAGAGAGAGAGAGAGAGAGAGAGGGGGGAGGGGGGGGGGGGGGGCGTTACAAAAACTAGGAAAGATGATAAGGGGCTCGTGTCCTAGCAGTGAAACAACACCGCCCTAAAGTCGGACTCCAGAAACCACCAAGAGAGAGAGGGGATATTGTTACATACTCAGCACAAATCAATGTCGAGACTGAACAGCGCCGGGGCAGCTGAACACTTTTAGAACAGTGAGGGTTTAGGCTACACACAACTCATAACCTGGTCTAGAAGGAAAACTAAAAAAAACGAATGGAAAAGCTCGTTAAAGGGCCTTTACGAAAAAACATAGCGAACTGAAAAAGCATGCAAAACAAGCATGGGGCGAAGAAATTGAAATAGAAGTCTTTAGTAGAAAGCAAAGAGTGTCCATGACCTACTTAGCGAGATTCCACAAGAAAGCGTAGCAAGACAAAAAGCACAGAGTATCCACCAGTCAAGTAAAGAGAGAGGCCTAGAGATCTTGAATGGCAATCTATTAACCCCCTGTACGAAAGCAAATAAAGACCATTCCACCTGCCGAAACTCCCCAAGCAAAAACGCCACTAAGAAGGGTCAAGACCACACTAAGCAAAACTACAGTCAGCGGGAGGAAGTCCACAAGTCCATTGCCCATCTAGCAAGAGTCCACAAGCAAGGCAAAGGAGAGAAGGCACATGGGAGCTACCAAACCGACAAAGAGGCCAGACATACTCTCCATATCTAAAAAGGTAAACGCTACCTAAGTCATCTCCAGCGCCAACAAGGCAAGACGGATGCTCAAGGCTCCAGTGAAGGGGGGGGGGGGGGGGGGGGGGGGGGGGGGGGGGGGGGGGGGGGGGGGGGGGGGGGGGGGGGGGGGGGCACTCGGGGGAAGAGGCTCTGGACAGGAAACAGGTGGACAGAGAATTGAGGCTCACCCTAAGGGTGCAGCCAAGGAGGCCCAGCGGCCCAGAGGGCCACCTCAAGAAGGGGAGACGTGAGGAGGCGGAGGTAGAACCATTGGGTGGGGTGGGTCACAAATCCAAGGAGCAAAAAGACCAGAGAGAGAGAAGAGAAGAGAGAGAGAGGAGAGAGAGAGAGAGAGAGAGAGAGAGAGAGAGAGAGAGAGAGAGAGAGAGAGAGAGAGAGAGAGAGAGAGAGAGAGAGAGAGAGAGAGAGGGAGGGGGGGGGGGGGGGGGGGCGTTACAAAAACCTAGGAAAGATGATAAGGGGCTCGTGTCCTAGCAGTGAAACAACACCGCCCTAAAGTCGGACTCCAGAAACCACCAAGAGAGAGAGGGGATATTGTTACATACTCAGCACAAATCAATGTCGAGACTGACACAGCGCCGGGGCAGCTGAAACACTTTTAGAAGAGTGAGGGTTTAGGCTACACACAACTCATAACCTGGTCTAGAAGGAAAACTAAAAAAACGAATGGAAAAGCTCGTTAAAGGGCCTTTACGAAAAAACATAGCGAACTGAAAAAGCATGCAAAACAAGCATGGGGCGAAGAAATTGAAATAGAAGTCTTTAGTAGAAAGCAAAGAGTGTCCATGACCTACTTAGCGAGATTCCACAAGAAAGCGTAGCAAGACAAAAAGCACAGAGTATCCACCAGTCAAGTAAAGAGAGAGGCCTGGAGATCTTGAATGGCAATCTATTAACCCCCTGTACGAAAGCAAATAAAGACCATTCCACCTGCCGAAACCTCCCCAAGCAAAAACGCCACTAAGAAGGGTTCAAGAACCACACTAAGCAAAACTACAGTCAGCGGGAGGAAGTCCACAAGTCCATTGCCCATCTAGCAAGAGTCCACAAGCAGGCAAAGGAGAGAAGGCACATGGGAGCTACCAACCGACAATGAGGCAGACATACTCTCCATATCTAAAGGTAAACGCTACCTAAGTCATCTCCAGCGCCACATGCAAGACGGATGCTCAGGCCTCCAGTAAAGGGGGGGGGGGGGGGGGGGGGGGGGTGGGGTCCCAGAGAGGTGGGGGTGTGGGGGGGGGGTTTGGGTGGGGGGTTTTTTTGTTTGGTTCTTTTTTGTTTTCTAGTTTTATCTTTGTTGAGTTTTTTTGTTTTTTTTTTATTTTTTTTTGGGGGGGGGGGGTGTGTGTGGGCTGGCATCCTCGTTTTTACTCGCCTCTGGTCCCTGTATACGGTTGGGACATAGTACAATTGCGGCTCACCCTAAGGTGCAGCCAGAGGCCCACGTCCAGCTTGCACCGGCAGAGGTGAGACTGAGGAGGCTGAGGTAACCATGGTAGGGTGGGTTCACAATCCAATGATAAAAAGCAATAGAGAGCAGAGATATAGCTAAAAAGAGAGAGAGAGGAGAGACAGAGAGGAGAGACGAGAGTCAAGATGAGCAGAGAGAGAGAGATGAGAGAGAGAGATAGAGAGAGTTCAGAGACGAGCGCGACATCTCGAATGTATAGATAGCACTAGCAAGAGCTCTCTCTGCTATCTTGGGTTGTATCGGGTGGGGGGTTGTGCTACCAAAACTAGAATATGATAAGGGTCTCGTGTCCTACCGTAAACAACACCGCCCTAACGTCGGACTCCGAACCACCAAAGAGGAGAGGGATATTGTTACCTACTCCAGCCCAATCAATCTCTAGCGAACACGCCGGGGCAGCTGAACACTTTTAGACAGTGAGGGTTTAGGGCTACCACAACTCATACCTTGTCTAGAAGTAAACTAAAAAAACGATGGAAAAGCTCGTTAAAAGGCCTTTACGAAAAAAACATAGCGAATTGGAAAAAGCAATCAAACAAGCATGGGGCGAAGAATATTGAAATGAAGTCTTTTAGTATAAGCAAATAGTGCTCATGACCTTACTTAGCGAGATCCACAATAAAGCTAGCAAGTACAAAAAGCACAGAGTATCCACCAGTCAAGTAAAGAGAGAGGCCTAGAGATCTTGAATGGCAATCTATTAACCCCCTGTACGAAAGCAAATAAAGACCATTCCACCTGCCGAAACTCCCCAAGCAAAAACGGCCACTAATAAGGGTCAAACACATAACAAAACTCACAGTCAGCGGGAGACGTCCTGAAGTCCCACTTTGCCCATCTAGCAAAGAGTCACAAGCAAGCAAAGGATAGAAGCACATGGGAGCTACCAAACCGACAACTGGAGGCCAGACATATCTCCATATCTAAAGGTAAACGCTACCTAAGTCATCTCCACTCCAGACGCCAGCAGCAAACGGATGCTCACATCCAGTAAAGGGGGGGGGGGTGTGGGGGGGGGGTGGGGGGCACTCGGGGGGAAGAGGCCTCTGGACAGAACAGTGGACAAGAATTAGGTCACCCTAAGGTGCAGCCAGATGCACACGGCCAGAGGGGCACCGCAAGAGGGGAATACCATGAGATGCGGAGGTAAACCATTGGGAGGGGGTGGGTTCACAAATCCAAGGAGAAAAAAGACCAGAGAGAGAGAGAGAGCGAGAGAGTCGTAGAGTAGAGAGAGATAGAGACAGAGAGAGAGAGAGAGAGAGAGGGATAGAGAGAGAGACGAGGAGAGAGAGAGAGAGGGGGCTGTGGGGGGGGGGGGGGGGCTTTAACAAAAACCTAGGAAGATAATAGGCTCGTGTCCTAGCAAGGAAACCCACCGCCTAATTCGGACTCCCCAACCACCAAGAGAGAAGAGTGGATATGGTTACCCAATACTCAGCACATCAAGTCGAGACTGAACACGCCAGTGGCAGCGAACACTTTTATAACATGAGGGTTAGGCTACCCCAACTCATAACCTTGGTCTAGAAGGAAACTAAAAAAACACGAAGAAATCTCTGTTAAGGGCCTTTACGAAAACATAGCGAACTGAAAAAAAGCATGCAACAAGCAATGTGCGAAGAAAATTGAATAGAAGTCTTTAGTAGAAAGCAAAGAGTGTCCATGACCTACTTAGCGAGATTCCACAAGAAAGCGTAGCAAGACAAAAAGCACAGAGTATCCACCAGTCCAGTAAAGAGAGAGGCCTAGAGATCTTGAATGGCAATCTATTAACCCCCTGTACCATAAGCAATAAAGATCCATTTCCACCTGCCGGAAACAAAAAAAACTCCCTATCAGCACAAACGCACCTAAGAGGGTTCAGACCACCCGAAGCAAAACTACATTCCGCGGGAGAAGTCCACAGTCCCCCCATTTGCCCATCTCGCAAGAGTCCCACAGCAAGGGCGAAGGGAGATAAGCACATGGGATCTACCAAACCAAACCGACAGGAGGTGCACTACTCTCCTATCTAAAGGTCAACGCTACCTAAGTCATCTCCACGCCACAGCAAACGGATGCTCACTGCTCAGTAAATGGTGGGGGTGGGGGGGGGTGGGGGGGGCACTCGGACAGCAGAGGCTCTGGACAGAACGGTGGGACATAGAATTGAGGCTCACCTAAGTGCAAGCCATGAGCCCACGGCCATAGGGCCACCCGCAAGAGGGGGCGACATGAGGAGTGCGGATGTAACCATTGGGAGGGGTGGGTTTCACAAACCATCCCAGGAGAAAAAAGAACCAGAGCGAGATAGGCGAGAAAGAGAGCGAGAGAGAGAGGAGAGGACGAAGAGAGAGAGAGAGAGAGAGGGAGGGGGGGGGGGGTGCGTTCCAAAAACCTAGGGAAAGATGATAAGGGGCTCGTGTCCTAGCAGTGAAACAACACCGCCCTAAAGTCGGACTCCAGAAACCACCAAGAGAGAGAGGGGATATTGTTACATACTCAGCACAAATCAATGTCGAGACTGAACAGCGCCGGGGCAGCTGAACACTTTTAGAACAGTGAGGGTTTAGGCTACACACAACTCATAACCTGGTCTAGAAGGAAAACTAAAAAAAACGAATGGAAAAGCTCGTTAAAGGGCCTTTACGAAAAAACATAGCGAACTGAAAAAGCATGCAAAACAAGCATGGGCGAAGAAATTGAAATAGAAGTCTTTAGTAGAAAGCAAAGAGTGTCCATGACCTACTTAGCGAGATTCCACAAGAAAGCGTAGCAAGACAAAAAGCACAGAGTATCCACCAGTCAAGTAAAGAGAGAGGCCTAGAGATCTTGAATGGCAATCTATTAACCCCCTGTACGAAAGCAAATAAAGACCATTCCACCTGCCGAAACTCCCCAAGCAAAAACGCCACTAAGAAGGGTCAAGACCACACTAAGCAAAACTACAGTCAGCGGGAGGAAGTCCACAAGTCCATTGCCCATCTAGCAAGAGTCCACAAGCAAGGCAAAGGAGAGAAGGCACATGGGAGCTACCAAACCGACAAGGAGGCAGACATACTCTCCATATCTAAAGGTAAACGCTACCTAAGTCATCTCCAGCGCCACAGGCAAGACGGATGCTCAGGCCTCCAGTAAAGGGGGGGGGGGGGGGGGCACTCGGGGGAAGAGGCTCTGGACAGGAAACAGGTGGACAGAGAATTGAGGCTCACCCTAAGGTGCAGCCAGGAGGCCCACGGCCAGAGGGCCACCGCAAGAGGGGAGACATGAGGAGGCGGAGGTAAACCATTGGGAGGGGTGGGTTCACAAATCCAAGGAGAAAAAAGACCAGAGAGAGAGAGAGAGAGAGAGAGAGAGAGAGAGAGAGAGTGAGAGAGAGAGAGAGAGAGGAGAAGAGAGAGATATAGATAGCTAGAGAAATAGCGAGATAGAGGAGAGAGATAGATATCCGAGAGAGATAGAGCAGATATTCTATACGAGCTACTAGCTATCGATAGTAGATTAGTGCGAGAGAGATATATCGAGTAGAGAGCTAGTATATGCCGAGTAGAGAGATAATATAGATGCGAGAGGTCTCTATCGAGACTAGAGCGAGAAATTAGAGAGATATAGAGAGTAGGAGAGAAAGAGATGCGATATATACAGAGAGAGAGAGAGCTCTAGATGAAAAACTAAAAAACGAATGGAAAAGCTCGTTAAAGGGCCTTTACGAAAAACATAGCGAACTGAAAATGCATGCAAAACAAGCATGGGGAGAAGAAATTGAAATAGAAGTCTTTAGTAGAAAGCAAAGAGTGTCCATGACCTACTTAGCGAGATTCCACAAGAAAGCGTAGCAAGACAAGCACAGAGTATCCCAGTCAAGTAAGAGGAGGCCAGAGACTTGATGCATCTATAACCCCCTGTACGAAAGCAAATAAAGGACCATTCCACCTGCCGAAACTCCCCAAGCAAAAACGCCACTAAGAAGGGTCAAGACCACACTAAGCAAACTACAGTCAGCGGGAGGAAGTCCACAAGTCCATTTGCCCATCTAGCAAGAGTCCACAAGCAAGGCAAAGGAGAGAAGGCACATGGGAGCTACCAAACCGACAAGGAGGCAGACATACTCTCCATATCTAAAGGTAAACGCTACCTAAGTCATCTCCAGCGCCACAGGCAAGACGGATGCTCAGGCCTCCAGTAAAGGGGGGGGGGGGGGGGGCACTCGGGGAAGAGGCTCTGGACAGGAAACAGGTGGACAGAGAATTGAGGCTCACCCTAAGGTGCAGCCAGGAGGCCCACGGCCAGAGGGCCACCGCAAGAGGGGAGACATGAGGAGGCGGAGGAGGTAAACCATTGGGAGGGGTGGGTTCCAAAATCCCAAGAGAAAAAAGACCAGAGAGAGAGAAAGAGAGAGAGAGAGAGAGAGAGAGAGAGAGAGAGAGAGAGAGAGAGAGAGAGAGAGAGGAGAGAGAGAGAGAGGAGGGGGGGGGGGGGGGGGCGTTACAAAAACCTAGGAAAGATGATAAGGGGCTCGTGTCCTAGCAGTGAAACAACACCGCCCTAAAGTCGGACTCCAGAAACCACCAAGAGAGAGAGGGGATATTGTTACATACTCAGCACAAATCAATGTCGAGACTGAACAGCGCCGGGGCAGCTGAACACTTTTAGAACAGTGAGGGTTTAGGCTACACACAACTCATAACCTGGTCTAGAAGGAAAACTAAAAAAAACGAATGGAAAAGCTCGTTAAAGGGCCTTTACGAAAAAACATAGCGAACTGAAAAAGCATGCAAAACAAGCATGGGGCGAAGAAATTGAAATAGAAGTCTTTAGTAGAAAGCAAAGAGTGTCCATGACCTACTTAGCGAGATTCCACAAGAAAGCGTAGCAAGACAAAAAGCACAGAGTATCCACCAGTCAAGTAAAGAGAGAGGCCTAGAGATCTTGAATGGCAATCTATTAACCCCCTGTACGAAAGCAAATAAAGACCATTCCACCTGCCGAAACTCCCCAAGCAAAAACGCCACTAAGAAGGGTCAAGACCACACTAAGCAAAACTACAGTCAGCGGGAGGAAGTCCACAAGTCCATTGCCCATCTAGCAAGAGTCCACAAGCAAGGCAAAGGAGAGAAGGCACATGGGAGCTACCAAACCGACAAGGAGGCAGACATACTCTCCATATCTAAAGGTAAACGCTACCTAAGTCATCTCCAGCGCCACAGGCAAGACGGATGCTCAGGCCTCCAGTAAAGGGGGGGGGGGGGGGGGGGGCACTCGGGGGAAGAGGCTCTGGACAGGAAACAGGTGGACAGAGAATTGAGGCTCACCCTAAGGTGCAGCCAGGAGGCCCACGGCCAGAGGGCCACCGCAAGAGGGGAGACATGAGGAGGCGGAGGTAAACCATTGGGAGGGGTGGGTTCACAAATCCAAGGAGAAAAAAGACCAGAGAGAGAGAGAGAGAGAGAGAGAGAGAGAGAGAGAGAGAGAGAGAGAGAGAGAGAGAGAGAGAGAGAGGGAGGGGGGGGGGGGGGGGGGGCGTTACAAAAACCTAGGAAAGATGATAAGGGGCTCGTGTCCTAGCAGTGAAACAACACCGCCCTAAAGTCGGACTCCAGAAACCACCAAGAGAGAGAGGGGATATTGTTACATACTCAGCACAAATCAATGTCGAGACTGAACAGCGCCGGGGCAGCTGAACACTTTTAGAACAGTGAGGGTTTAGGCTACACACAACTCATAACCTGGTCTAGAAGGAAAACTAAAAAAAACGAATGGAAAAGCTCGTTAAAGGGCCTTTACGAAAAAACATAGCGAACTGAAAAAGCATGCAAAACAAGCATGGGGCGAAGAAATTGAAATAGAAGTCTTTAGTAGAAAGCAAAGAGTGTCCATGACCTACTTAGCGAGATTCCACAAGAAAGCGTAGCAAGACAAAAAGCACAGAGTATCCACCAGTCAAGTAAGAGAGAGGCCTAGAGATCTTGAATGGCAATCTATTAACCCCCTGTACGAAAGCAAATAAAGACCATTCCACCTGCCGAAACTCCCCAAGCAAAAACGCCACTAAGAAGGGTCAAGACCACACTAAGCAAAACTACAGTCAGCGGGAGGAAGTCCACAAGTCCATTGCCCATCTAGCAAGAGTCCACAAGCAAGGCAAAGGAGAGAAGGCACATGGGAGCTACCAAACCGACAAGGAGGCAGACATACTCTCCATATCTAAAGGTAAACGCTACCTAAGTCATCTCCAGCGCCACAGGCAAGACGGATGCTCAGGCCTCCAGTAAAGGGGGGGGGGGGGGGGGGGGGGCACTAGGGGAGAAGAGGCTTCTGGACAGGAAACAGGTGGACAGAGAATTGAGGCTCACCCTAAGGTGCAGCCAGGAGGCCCACGGCCAGAGGGCCACCGCAAGAGGGGAGACATGAGGAGGCGGAGGTAAACCATTGGGGGGGGTGGGTTCACAAATCCAAGGAGAAAAAAGACCAGAGAGAGAGAGAGAGAGAGTAGAAGAGGAGAGCGAGAGAGAGAGAGAGAGAGAGAGAGGGGAGGGGGGGGGGGGGCGTTTACAAAACCTAGAAATATATAAGGCCTCGTGTCCTAGCAGTGAAACAACACCGCCCTAAAGTCGGACTCCAGAAACCACCAGACGAGAGGGGATCTTGTTCCATACTCAGCACAAATCAGTCGATACGACCAGCTGCCGTGGCCAGCTGAAGCCTTTAGAACATTGAGGGTTTAGGCTACACACAACTCATAACCTGTCTAGAAGGAAAACTAAAAAAAACGAATGGAAAAGCTCGTTAAAGGGCCTTTACGAAAAAACATAGCGAACTGAAAAAGCATGCAAAACAAGCATGGGGAGAAAAAATTGAAATAGATGTCTTTAGTAGAAAGCAAAGAGTGTCCATGACCTACTTAGCGAGATTCCACAAGAAAGCGTAGCAAGACAAAAAGCACACAGTATCCACCAGTCAAGTACAGAGAGAGGCCTAGAGATCTTGAATGGCAATCTATTAACCCCCTGTACGAAAGCAAATACAGCCCTTCCCACCACCTGCCGAAACCCCAACCAAAAACGGTCCTAAGAGGGGCAAGACCACCTTCTAAGCAATAACTCAAGACAGTCAGCGGGATGAGTCCGACAAGTCCATTGCCCATCTAGCAAGATGCCCAAGCAGGCAAAGATGAGAAGCACATGGGAGCTACACCGACAGGAGGCAGACATACTCTCCATATCTAAAGGTAACGCTACCTAAGCATCTCCGCGCCACGCAGAACTGATGCTCAGCCCTCCAGTAAAGGGGGGGGGGGGGGGGGGG
>JACBWV010000610.1:98030486-98091093 GCA_013435795.1 Chlamydomonas sp. ICE-L | reverse complement strand
GGGTGTGATTGGGGGGGGGGGGGGGGGGGTAATGGGTGAGTTGATGGGTTGGTTTGAATTGGAATTTTTGGAAGTGTTGAAAAAGGCAGTGCCCTGTAGGGTCCGAGTTCAGACATGTGCTGATGGTGGTGCTGACAGCATGCCTGGTCCAGGTGCCGTTGGAGGTTGGGGTGTGGGGGGGGGGGTGATTGGAGGGGGGGGGGGATGGGTGAGTTGATGGGATTGGACGTTGATGGGATGGTTGAAAAAGGCAGTTTGCCTGCAGTGTCAGAGTCAGAACATGTGCGGATGGGGGATGAGGAAGAATGAGAATGGTAAGTGTGCGGTGAGTGGGTGTGTGGGGTGGAGGGGGAGGTGATTGGAGGGGGGGGTGGGGTATGGGTGAGTTGATGGGATTGAGTTGATGGGATGGTTGGATTTTTGAAAAAGGCAGTGCCTGATAGTGTCAGAGTTCAGGACAGTGCTGTGGTGGATGCTGACAGCATGCCTGTTCAGGTGCGAGGAGAGTGCTGTTGTGTGTGGGTGGGGGGGGGAGGGGGGGGGCTAGGGGGGGGGGGGTATGGGTGAGTTTGATGGACTTGAGTTGATGGGGATGGTTTGTAAATTGCAGTTGCCCTGGAGTGTCAGAGGTAAGACATGTGCTGATGGTGGATGCTGGCAGCATGCCTGTTCAGGTGCGTTGGAGTGTGTGTGGTGGTGGGGTGGGGTGGGGGGTGATTTGGAGGGGGGGGGTATGGGTGAGTTGATGGGATTGGAGGTTGATGGGATGGTTGAAAAAGGCAGTTGCCTGCTAGTGTCAGAGTTCAGACATGTGCTGATGGTGGATGTTGACAGTAGGCCTGTTCAGGTGCGTTGGAGAGTATGTTGTGCGTGTGTGTGTGTGGAGGGGGGGGGGGATATGGGTGAGGTGAGGTGATTAGAGTTGTTGGTGAGGTTTAAAAAGGCATTGCCCTTTTTACTGAGTGAGTCGTTTCAACTTCGGACATCAAAAAAATCTATGTATGTTACAGTCCAGGGGTAGGCCAAATAGGGTAAAGGGACTTTCTAACCCTGATAGATAAGGCTTAAAAGAAGCAAGCATTGATGATGAACTGAACCCCAAACAATCGTTTTACCAACAGGGACCCTGGGTTTCGTGCCAATGTGATCATTTAATTAAAAATGGCACTGACGTGATCTTAATTATGAGCATCGTGATTATAATTATGATCATTTTCATTTAATCAATGGCTCTGTCGTGATATACATTGCACACCAGGGAGGTCGCGACCATGTGGGATAATGATGAACAAGGGGTTCTGCTGGAGAGGTACTACTCCCCCCCTCCCTCCCTACAAAATAATAAAAAAGGCTAATGCATCTCCCCCACACCCCTGCACCCTCTGCTGTCCCCCACCTTACCCCCTTTCCCAACGCACCCCCACTCCCACTTGAACGCCCCATTCTATTCTCTGTAGGACCCTCTAAACTTCTTCCAGTACCCGCTGTACCAACCATAAGTCCCCCCCCAACCCATCCACCACCCACCCACCCACACACACACACACACACAAAGGAAAACGATAACGCATCTCCCCCACGCCCACCCTGCTGTCTCCCCTTCCCCATGTGCCCTACCCCATGGTTGAAAAGCCCTGTTTGTTCCTGTTTTTTATTTGCTGCAGCATCCTCTCAACTTCTTCCAGCACCCGCTGTACCACGCGTCAGGAAACCTGATGTGGCCGGATGCTTGGCAGGGCAAAGTACAGGGCAGAGCCTATGAGACATTTGGACTCAAGCCTGGCGTAGTACAGGGGATGGGGAGGAGGAGGGGGGAGGCAGGGCCAGGGGAGGAGGTGGGCGGGAGGGGAGGGGGGGGGAGGGGGGAAGGGAGGGGGATGCGGGAGGGAACTAGGGGGGGGGGGGTTGGGCGGGGGAGGGAGGGGGGCGGGGGGGGGGAGGGGGGGGGGAGAAAGGGGGGGGGGTGATGGGGGGAGGGGGAGGGAAAGAGGGGGGGGGGGGGGGAGGGAGGGTGGGGGAGGTGGTGGGGGAGGTGGCGTGGGGGTGGTGGAGTGGTGGTGTTTGGTGGGGTGGGTGGGGTTGGGAGGGGGTGGGGGTGAGGTGGGTTGTTGGAGGTGTGGGGTGGGGGGTGGGTGGGGTTGGGGTGGGTTGGAGAGGTGAGGTGGTGGGTGGGTTGGCTGGGTAGGTTGGAGCCAGGTGGTGGTGGTGGTTGGGTGGTGTTGGGGTGTTTGGAGTGAGGTGGTTGTGGAATGGGTTAGAGTGAGGTGGGGGGTGGCTGGTAGGTTGGAGCCAGGTGGTGGTGGTGGTGGGGGTGGGTGGGCAGGCAAATTGGATGCATGGCAGGTAGGGCGGAGGCCAGACATTGGTGCCTATCAGACCTCAACCCATCCATGAACAGCCCTTCCAACCTACCCGTTACCTTATCCATACATCGCATCCCTATTATATACCCATCCACACATCCCATTCTAACCCATCCATTCTCAATCAAAACCAAACCAAACCAACCCTTCCAACCCACATTGCAGGATGTGGTGCCGCAGGTGAACGGCTCTGGTGCAAGTATTTTGTGAGCCATGCAAATACCTGTGCCCTCCCCATTCATCCACCCATCCATTTTAAACGTATCATATTTCATTGCAGGATCTGTTGCGTTGAGAGAATGGCTGTGGTGCAAGTATTCAGTGCGCCATGCAAAGTTGCCCCTCCCCATTCATCCGCCCATCAATACGCATCACTCTCATCCTGCGCCCATCCATGCTCATCCATTCCATCCTGCGCCCATCCATAGTCAACCCACCATCTGTCTTTGCAGGATGTGTTGTGTCAAGTGAATGGCTGTGGTGCAAGTATTCAGCGAGCCATGCAAAGTGCCTGCCCCTCCCCATTCATCCACACAACTATTATCAACAATTTTTATATTTCATCGCCACCCCTGCACTGGAAAAATACTTATAAGAACATAACAATAAATACAAATACATACACCCATCCATACTAAACTCATATTACATATTCATCGCAGGATGTGCTGTGTCTGTCCCTCCCCATCCATATACCCAATTCCCTTGAGCCTTTTTCGCCACCCCTGCACTGGAAAAATACTTATAAGAACATAACAATACATACAAATACATACACCCATCCATACTAAACTCATATTACATATTTCATCGCAGGATGTGCTGTGTCTGTCCCTCCCCATCCATATACCCAAGTCCCTTGAGCCTTTTTCGCCACCCCTGCACTGGAAAAATACTTATAAGAACATAACAATACATACAAATACATACACCCATCCATACTAAACTCATATTACATATTTCATCGCAGGATGTGCTGTGTCTGTCCCTCCCCATCCATATACCCAAGTCCCTTGAGCCTTTTTCGCTACCCCTGCACTGGAAAAATACATACAAGAACATAACAATACATACAAATACATACACCCATCCATACTAAACTCATATTACATATTTCATCGCAGGATGTGCTGCCTCGGGTGAACGGCTCTAGTGCAAGTATTTTGTGAGCCATGCAAAATACCTGTGCCCTCCCCAATACATGCACCCACACCCATCCATATTCAACCCACCATCTGTCTTCGCAGGATGTGTTACATCGAGTAAATGGTTCAGGTCCCTTTGATGCAGAAAGTGGTCAGCTCTTGATTGACAGGGCACAGCACCTCGATGTCCTTGAGTACCTTGTCTGGATCAATAGGTGGGATTCATTTATGTATACATTTTGTTTGTTTTGCATTTAGAGTAGGAGAGTAGATCAGTTGATTGACAGGGCACAGCACCTTGACGTCCTTGAGTACCTTGTCTGGATCAACAGGTGGGAATCATTTATGTATACATTTTTGTTTGTTTTGCATTTAGAGTAGGAGAGTAGATCAGTTGATTGACAGGGCACAGCACCTTGACGTCCTTGAGTACCTTGTCTGGATCAACAGGTGGGAATCATTTATGTCTACATTTTTGTTTGTTTTGCATTTAGAGTAGGAAAGTAGATCAGTTGATTGACAGGGCACAGCACCTTGACGTCCTTGAGTACCTTGTCTGGATCAACAGGTGGGAATCATTTATGTCTACATTTTTGTTTGTTTTGCATTTAGACTAGAAGAGTAGATCAGTTGATTGACAGGGCACAGCACCTTGACGTCCTTGAGTACCTTGTCTGGATCAACAGGTGGGAATCATTTATGTCTACATTTTTGTTTGTTTTGCATTTAGAGTAGGAGAGTAGGTCAGTTGATTGACAGGGCACAGCACCTTGACGTCCTTGAGAACCTTGTCTGGATCAACAGGTGGGAATCATTTATGTCTACATTTTTATTTGTTTTGCATTTAGAGTAGGAGAGTAGATCAGTTGATTGACAGGGCACAGCACCTTGACGTCCTTGAGAACCTTGTCTGGATCAACAGGTGGGAATCATTTATGTATATTTTATATGTCTACATTTTTTATTTGTTTTGCATTCAGAGTAGGAGAGTAGGTCAGTTGATTGACAGGGCACAGCACCTTGACGTCCTTGAGTACCTTGTCTGAATCAACAGGTGAGATTCATTTGTGTGTGTATATATGAATAGGCGGGTATATTTATTTGTATTTATTTGTGTATTTAGAGTAGGAGAGTAGGCCTGTTATTCGACAGGGCCCAGCACCTTGACTTGATGTCCTCGAGTACCAAGTTTGGATCAACAAGGGACATCCATTTATCTTCAAGGGGGTGGGAGCCCCCAGGGTCACCCCATTGTCCGTCTGTGCGTGTGACTGTCTGACCAAAACAAAGCCTTACACGTCAGCCAACGGTCTTGTAACTAACTTCTGTTGCCACCTGATGCTCCGTTGCAAACACTCTCCACCATTTTTTAGCGTGGCTTGTGACGCTGCATATAATGTTTTTTTCTTCCCCCCTTTGCCCAGCAACTTCTAATACTTGAGGACCTTATTTGCAACAATGCGTGTCCCTAATATCATAGTTGCACAGGTCCCTTCAGCCAATTTGATCCCGTTTTGACGAATGGCTCAGTGGTAGAGCTCGAAGAAACAAGATGGTATGGAGTTAGAATCCCTGAAGGTGCGGTTTAATGTTCTTGGTCGCTGTCAACCGCCATGGTAGCTTTGTCCAGGTAAAGTAGCAGCCCGTTCCCTACCGCCGTAAAACGGGGTTTCCTTAATACCACGCCTCACCAGGCGTTATCGCATGAAGGAGTCCCTTCCGTCTGGAGGGTGACACTTACTATGTCTGCCATAGTGGAAAAGGTAATGATATCGCCTGGCGGGGTGGTGTTGTGGTGGTGTGGGTGGGGTGGTGGGCGGGGTGGTGGTGTGGTGGTGTGGGGGCGTGGTTTAAGGGAGCCCGTCGTACGCGGGTGGGGAGCGGCCTCCTACCTCAACTGGACAAGCTACCATCGTGGTTGACGACGACCTGCAACGCCAAGAGCGACCGAAGGGGGAGTCGAACCCCCGACTCTTCGTCCTCCAGCAATCTGGTCTACCACTAGACCATTGTATATCACTGAGAGGGGCTCTGCCATAGTGACTTACCCCAGCTGCGGCGTACGTGAGGGTCCCCTTAACACCACGCCCCTCCAGATGTTATCTTTTTTCACTGAGTAAACTTGTCCTTACAAGACGTCGGATGGTAAAACATCTTGAGCACCCACTCACATAAGAAGGAATATGTCCACGACAAATACCTGTCCAACACTCGTGGACCACCCACATCACCAACTTATCAGCCTCCCACCTGACCCACATACAGACCCAACACATTCAATAAATTTCTCCCACTGCAACTGATAGCACTGATGGCTTTAATGTTACAGCATAACCGAATGCAACCGAACGTCCTTCAAAAACATTTACGATTTCAAAACCGAAATTGAATCAAAAACTGTACGCGAACACGAATGGCACAACCCTGCTTGGACACATTCAATACATTTCTCCTCCCCCACACCTCAAAGACCCCCCCCCCCCCCCCCTTACCACCACCACCACCACCGTCCCCGCCACCGCTGCCAGCCGCCTCCAGGCTCACGCTGACACACTCTCCTCCACGTCTGCCAGCTCACCCCTATTAGAGCGTGAGTATGTAAGAAGCCCCGGTCAATATATTCTTCCCACTGCATCTGCTAGCACTGATGCATCTCAACCCTCAACCCCAAACCCTCTCCCATGCAGCCACCCTAAAGAGACACGAGTTAGTGGCACTTGATGGGCACCCTACAATACGATTCATGGGGGGTCCTGCATTCATCCGCAACACCATCAACAAGTACATTCCTTAACACATTAACACACACCTAAATGGAAAAGACAACAACAACAGCAAAACTGTCCCCCCAACCCCCCAACCCCCAACCAACCCCAAACTGCCCCCTAACCCCCAACCCCAAACCAACCCCCAACTGTCCCCTATCCCCCAACCCGAACCCCAAACCAACCCCAAACTGCCCCCCCCCCCCCCCCCCCCCCCCTCTCCCTTCCCTTCCCGTAGGTGGTCTATTTCGGTTTGAGAAGGCCATGCTGTTGGTGAAGGATACAGGAGCAAAAAAAGTCATACAAACATCAAAAGCAAAAACAACGAAATTGCCCCCCCCCCCCCCCTCCCCTCCCATAGGTGGTCTTTTTAAGTTTGAGAAAGATATGCTGTTGGTGAAGGATACAAAAGCCAAAGAATGGGGGGGCGCTTGATGGGCTTCCTCCAATACGACTCATGGGGCGGTCCCGCATTCATCCACCGAACCATTGACAAGTACAGCTCTCATAAGGAGCCCAAGTCACTTGAGCTGATTAGTGCGCCCATGCCACACAGGTCAGAAGGGGAAGGGGCACTGTTGTATTTATATGGGGCAGCTTCTAGGCAGCTCCCTTTGCCATTTACAAGTGCTAAACCCAAAAGGAGCCCAAGCTGTCGTGCAGAACGGTCTACCACCTCGACTGGACAAGCTACCATCGCGGTTGACAACGACCTGCAACGCTATGGGTGACCAAAGGGGGAATCAATACCCCAACCCTTCGTCCTTAAAGCGATTTGGTGTATCACTAGACCAATCGTATCACTGAAACAGGCGATTGAATGATACCAATGTCAATATTGAGTGTACCCAGATAATCAGATGGGAATCCTATTGCTTGATTTGTTTGCATTGTGTACAGCTTGATATTTACATTGTGTACAGCTTGGTGTGTTACATCATGTGCAGCTTTACGTGTACATCATGTACAGCTTGAGGTGTACATCATGCTCAGCTTGAGGTGCACGTGTGTAAAGCTTGATGTGTACATCATGTATAACTTGATTTGCAGATTGAATACATTGTGTACCTAGCTGTATGTTAGTACTTCGGGTTGAAATCCTTGAGTAAAAAGAGTGTCACTAACGTGCAACATGTTGGCCCCTGCTGTCCCCTGGCAGGTGGTCCAAGTACTTTCTTGACCATGACAATGTAGGACCAACACGAGGTGTGCCATGGGACTACGTGGTCCCGGATTCATCCTTGTCTAAGCTGACGCCAGACGCATTGTCAAGCCTGCCTGTGTGGTAAGTAATGAGAAAATATCCTGTTTCGATGAATGGCTCTATGGTAGAGCTCGTTGAAACAAGAAGTTGCCGTAACACAGGGCTCCCTTAATACCATGCCCCACCAGACGTGATCATTAGTTCTCTCTGAAGAAATGAGATCATGCATGCTTGTATTCTAACGCTTGTGCTGAATGTAGGAGTGACTCCGCCAATCAAATAACAATCCTTGAGTCTAAAGCTAGCGCACGGGGACCCACCCTTTGAGGCGACAAGTTCTATGCAGCGCCGCAAGCGACGCTACAAAGTGGCGGATAGTGATCGCAATGGAGCGACAGGTGGCAACAGAAGCGAGTTAGTTACGAGACTGTTGTCTGACGTGTCAGACGTTGTCTTGGTCAGGCGGTCGCACCCACAGACGGACAACAGGGTGACACTGGGAACTCCCGCCTCCTTGAAGATCCTCTAAAAATCCTCTAAAAATCATCTTTGTAAATATACAAAACTGATCCTTTCCTCACGCAAGATCCCTTAAGCTGGTGCCAAAAATAGACAAATAGGGCGCCTTATAACAAGGCGTGTAGGTGAGGGGTGCAGCCCGATAGCTTGCTCTGCTTCAGAGGAGGAGGAGGAAGCAGTTGAGAGAAGAAAGATTTCCGAAGACTCATGAAATTGAATTCCTTGTATTACTGGTAATACACAGCCACCCAGGAGAAACACTAGTGCAGTACTGGGGTCAACCTCCAATATAGGGGGGGGGGGGGGGGGGGGGGGGCTGTCAGCCAGGAGACAGGGGAGGGGTGGGGGTGGGGGGGCAGTCAGCCAGGAGACAGGGGGGGGGGGGGGGCTGGTCCATATGTCGCCTCACTCCAGATCCCTGAAGCTGCCACCATTTCCCTGGTAGTTGTGGACAGCGAGCAGCCAAATTGCTGGCTGGTGCCTTGCAACCAAGTTCAAGTTCAAGAAGCTGCTGCCACTACTATCAAGGCCAACATCTCCAACCACAATCATAAGCAATGAATCACACACTATCCCCAACAAACACACACACACAAAGTAGCAACTTGCCCATACCGCCATCCCTCCCATTATATCTTCAGGGTCCACATCTCAAATCCAGTCAATTTGGACATCTTTTTGGCCAAGCCCCCCTTCTGGGGGGCAGGAGCCCCCAAATTCACCCTATTGTCCATTTGTTCAACCAATCACAAAAATGACACGTTTATGACACGTCAGCCAACTGTCTCATAAATAACTGGTTTCAGTCAGCTCCATCGTTGTTACCTGTAGTTCCGTTACAAACACACTCTTCCAATTTTCTGAGACGCTTGCGACGCTTCATATGACTTGCCCTTACAGACTCATGTGGTATTCCAGGATGACCCTGCACCACCGCTACTGCCACCGCCACAATCATCATCATCATCAACATCCCCAACCCACACCCACACACACAAACTAGCAGCGTTCCCATCTCCATCCCACCCACCCACTCCGCAGGGTTAGTTAAAAACGGACGATCCAGACATCCGGGTGAGCCATTCCTCATGTGGTAAGCCACGAGGTCCCTGCACCATCGCTGCTGTCATTTCCACGATCATCATCAACAGCCTCAACCTACACCCACACCCCAAAACTAGGGTCGTGCCATTCCCACCATCCCACCCACCCTCTCAACAGGGTTCGTAAATGCGCAAATCACAGCAATTTAGACATCCAGGATGAGCTATTCCTCGCAGGGTCATGTGGCAAAACACCTAGACCATCGCTACTGCCACCGCCACAATCATCATCATCAACAACAACAGCAGCAGCAACAAAATCAGCAGCAGCAACAACAGCAACAGCACGACAACAACAACAAAAACCAACCACAGCAGCAGCAACAACAACACACACCACTCCACAGGGTTCACAACAACGAATCCCAATCATTCAGACATCCGGGACCCGCTCTTCCTCTAAGGGTCATGTGTGCAAACCACTAGAAGCCTGAACCATTGCTACTATCACTGCTATAATCATCACCAACATCCCCAACCCACACTCACACACACAAACAAACAAACCTAATACTAATGCCATTGCCACAATATTCAACATCCTCAACCCACAAACACACCTACCAAACTGTAAGCAATAAAATAACGTACTAACGAGGCTTAACTTGGCAATCAGCCTTGATGCTGGGGATAAGCCCAGTGTTAATAGCTGTCAAGATAACCACGAACAACACCTTGGCAGGTTACTTAGCTCGTCAGCTTAGTAAGGACATCCTGCCTTATTTTACAAAGTACCCGGCCCTAGCTGCCCTCTGGTCCTATCCACGGATCCAAAGGGCCTGTCGTTGCACGGCAACAGTCTAGGGTTCGTACAGTTCAGTCGGGTCTAAGGTATCCGGGGTACCCTACCCACCACCGTGTGGTAAGACCAAACTGTGGGTAAGCTCGCCGCTCACACTTCCCCCCTCTCAAGACCCAGGCTTCCCCTGAAGTCTGGCACTCCGTCTGAGTGGATCTTGTCCGTTGACTGGATCACCTTGAGAGGCTGCGGGTGCTTCAAATGGAAGAGCTACCGAGATACCTACACAAACCATCGCGGCTGAAACTGCCACAATCATCATCAACAACCTCACCCATCCCATCCACCCAACACACGCACTCACACACACAAACTAGTAACGTTCCCTTCCCCATCCCACCCACCCACTCCGCAGGGTTCGTAAAAGTGAACATCAGTATGATCTGAGTATCTGGTATGAGCTCGTTCTCACAGGCTCATTTGGCAGGCCACTAGATCCCAGCACCATCGCTGCTGCCACCGCTACAATCATCATCAACATCAACATCAACATCCCCCCCCACACACCCACAAAATAGCAACTCTCCCATCCCCATCCCACCCACCCACTCCGCAGGGTTCATAAAATGGCAGATCAGGACGATCCGGGCATCTGGTATGAGCTCTTCCTCAGAGGCTCATGTGGCAGGCAACTAGATCCCTGCAGTCCTGCACCATCGCTGCTGTCAACGTAACAATCATCATCAACATCCCCAACCCACTTCCACACGAACAAACTAGCTGCTTCCCAATCCCCCCATCGCACCCACCAACTCCACAGGGTTCGCACAAGCGCAAATCCCGATGATCCGGACGTCCCTGATGAGCTCTTCCTCATGTGGAAAGACACGAGGTTCCTGCACCATCGCTGCTGTCAACGCCACAATGATCATCAACATCCTCAACCCAGACCCACACCCACAAACTAGCAGCGTCCCATCACCATCCCACCCACCCACTCCACATGGTTTGTAAAAACGCAAATCACGACAATCCAGACATACGAGATGAGCTATTCCTCATGTGGAAAGACACGAGGTCCCTGCACCACCGCTGCTGCCACACACCGCCACAATGATTATCAACATACTCAACCCACACCCACAGACTAGCAGCGTCCCTATCCCCATCCCACCCACCCACTCGGCAGGGTTCGTAAAAGTGCAGATCATGTGTATGATCTGAGCATCCGGTATGAGCTCTTTCTCACAGGCTCATGAGGCAGGCCACTAGATCCCTAGACCATCGCTGCTGCCACTGCCACAATCATCATCAACATCCTCAACCTACAACCACAACCACAAACTAGCAGCCTTCCCATCCCCATCCCACCCACCCACACCGCAGGGTTCATAAAAGTTCAAATCAGTATGATCTGCGCATCCGGTATGAGCTTTTACTTACAGGCTCATGTGGCATGCCACTAGATCCCTAGACCATCGCTGCTGTCAACGCCACATTCATCATCAACATCCTCAACTCACACCCACACCCACAATTAGCAGCGTCCCTATCCTCATCCCACTCACCCTCTCCGCAGGGTTCGTGAAAACGCAAATCGGAACGAACCTGATAACCGGTAGGGGCTTTTCCTCACAGGCTCATGTGGCAGGCCACTAGATCCCTGCACCATCGCTGTTGCCACCGCCAAAATCATCATTATTATCCCCAACCCTACCCACTTTCTAGCAGCGTTCTCATCCCGATCCCACCCACCCACTACACAGGGTTCGTAAAAACGCAAATCAGAATGAATCGGATACCCGGGAGGAGCTCTTTCTCACAGGCTCGTGTGGCAAACTTTCACACAAACCATCGCTGCTGCAATTGCCACAATCGTCATCAACAACTCCACCCACCCTGTACACCCAACACACACACACAAAATAGCTCCCATCCCCATCCCATCCACCCACTCCTCAGGGTTCGTAAAAACGCAAATCGAAACGAACTGGATATCCAGGAGGAGTTCTTCCTGACAGGCTCATGTGGCAAATCAGGAGAACCCTGCAACATCACTGATGCCACCGCCACGATCACCATCAACATCAACATCCCCACCCACACCCACACACCCACAAACTAGCAACGTTCCCATCCCCATCCCACCCACCCACTACACAGGGTTTGTAAAAACGCAAATCGGAACGAACCCGATATCCGGGAGGAGTTCTTCCTCACAGGCTCATGTGGCAAATCAGGAGAAACCTGCAACATGACTAATGCCACCGCCACGATCATCAGCAAGCTTGGGGACAGCAGTTGTCCGGTGGAGCACTTCCTAGCTGTATGGTCCATGAAAGAAAGTTCACTGCCCATTGATTTAGCCCCAGAAATGCAGAAGGCATGCATGCCTGTACTGCGGGAGGCTCTGGGGGAAGAGCAGTACACGGAATATGGGTGAGCATGGCTTCTAGTTTTTTTATGCAGAAGTCTATGGGCCGATGTAGGCGACGAAAGAGAGTTCACCGCCCATTGATTTAGCTCCAGAAATGCGGGAGGCATGCATGCCAGTGGAGGCTCTGGGGGAAGAGCAGTACACAGAATATGGGTGAGCACCGCATCTAGTGTCTGAATATGCTAGCCCTGCAGTCTGTCAAAGAAAAAGTTCGCTGGCCATTGACTAAGCTCTGTAAATGCGTAAGGCATTCTTGCCTGTGCTGCTGGAGGCTTTTGGGGAAGAGCAGTACACGTAGCACAAGTGTGCATCTATTCTGGTGAACGTTGTTGCACAGCTAAAATATGCTCACTCATATACACAATATATGCACACACACATAATTTGATGATTACACACACTCACGTACAAACACAATTACACACATGTACACACTCACTTGTATGTGTGAGCTGCCAGATGCTCTGGGGAACGGGCTGCACACAGAGTATTGGCGAGCATCTCGTCTGGCGAATGGTGTTACACAACTGATATATGCACACACATACAAACACACACATAGACACACACTTGCTTGTGTGTGCTGCCAGAGGCTCTGGAAAAAGGGCTGTGCGCAGAGTATGGGAGAGCATCTCTTCTGGCGAATGGTGTTACACAAGTAATATATGCTCACTTATATACACAAATATGCAAACATACCTAATTTGATGATTACACGCACACGTACAAACACACATACACACGCACTTGCTTGTGTGTGCTGCCAGAGGCTCAGATACGCAGAGTATGGGTTAGCATCTCTTCTGCCGAATGGTGTTACACAACTAATGTATGCTCACACACATAATGGGATGATAACACACACATACACACACACTTGTTTTAGTGCAATGCCAGATGCTCTCCTTACTGCTGCACACATTTGGCAGGGAGAGTACAGTAAACATAACGTTTTACAATTGTTAAAGTTGTGTGAGTGTTTTTTACAAGTTAATCATGTATGTGTGCAGGAAGAAGGGTTGGCTCCAGCATCCAACATGTGTTAACCATATGTTTAATCATTTACGTTATCATAACTATATGTATAATCATGTATGCAGAAAGAAGGGTTGGCTCCAGCAGCCAACATGTGTTAACTATATATTTAATCATTTACGTTATCATAACCATATGTATAATCATGTAATGTAATCATGTATGTGTGCAGGAAGAAGGGTTGGCTCCAGCAGCCAACACGTGTTAACCATATGTTTAATCATTTACGTTATCATAACTATATGTATGATCATGTAATTTAATCATGTATGCAGGAAGAAGGGTTTGCTCCAGCTGCCAACATATGTTAACATATGTTTAATGATGTAATTAAATCATGTTCGCAGGAAGAAGGGTTGGCTCCAGCTGCCAACTTTGCGCCATCTGCACGCTGATTACATGTTCTACGATATGCCGGTGAGTAGATCATATACATACAGTTTTGCTTGATTCCTGGAAGGGCTTTTCTTTTCGGCCTTCATTAGCAGCGTCTAGTCAACTGACTACCTGCGCAAACTGACCACCTGGTCTACGATATGATGGTGAGCGGATCACATATATTTGTATACAATTAAAGTATTTGTAGTGTGTGTAATTGTCTTTTAGTATGTGTAGCAGCTTCTAGGCAGCTCCCTGAGCTAGTGACTGTGCTGCACAGCTGACTGCATGTTCTACAATATGGGAGTGAGAGAATCACATCAACTTATGTAAATGCAATTATCTTGTTATGCAAGTAAGTATCTTGTAGCATGTGTAGCATCTTCTGTGGTTATAGTTATGATCCCCAGATATAGTTTTAGTTTTTATCGCAAGTTTCAGCTTTAGATTTTATCACAAGTTTTAGTTTATTTTGGTTTAGTTGTATTTAGTTTTAATCAGGGGGGCGTCAAAAATATGTGGAAAGGGGCAATCCGTTAATCGTCTCCGATTCAGTCGTAGGCCCCGAAACCGTTGAAAACGTTCCTGGGGGCTGAGATATTGGGGGGTCCCGGGGTAAAATGCCTCGACGAAGCGTTCAGAATCTACAATTGTTGGTCGGCTACACCCAGGGTGTAATTGGTGGATGTACCGTAGGGTGCAGGCACATAATCGAGAATTATCTATTTGCCTGGGTTAGGGACAAAACTAAAACCAGCCTCCGGCCAAAGGCCCAATCAGTATTGGGGCTGAATATCAGGAGCCCAGCCACAAGCGCCAATGTAGCTGAACTGTAACTGGATCATGCTCGACAAATACTGCACTCTATGCAGGTGTTGGGTGGATGGAGCGGTGTTTCACTGCCTGATGCCCCTTTGGCCCCACACTGATAGAGCTCGGCGAGAGGGCCAGTATACACCTAACTTCCATGAAATAATAATTATTGGTGAGGAAGATATTGGCCTTTTAAGCCGATGGGGGCGGGGGGGGGGGGGGGGGGGGGAATAAACTTCATAGCCTTCTAAATTACATTACATTACATGTTAAAGTCTACTTGACACCGCGAGGGTGTATGAGACTCTGTGCTTTAAACAAAAAGAAAAAGCACCCACAAAGCAAAACACCCCATTACATCAGGGGTGTGTCGAGGACAAACAAACCAAACTCCCAACCACCGTTTTGGTGGCGTAGGTATTAAACCCCAAGAGCAGGACCCAGATCTCAACCACTTACAGTGGCGGAGGTAAGAAGCTAACAAATGAGAAGTCACAAGAAGAAAAAAAAGGGATGATAAATTACGGTGCCACTAAGCAGTCCAGGGCTTCCTGTCTTGCTCTTCTACAAGTAGAAAGATAGTCGGCTAGGTTGCTCCAAAAAGACTTAGTGCCATTTCCATTCATAAAGGTTCTGAATGCGGAATCGCAGAATTCCACATTCCATACGGTTAAGTCGGTATCCTCATGGACATGCCTATAAATATCTGTAAACAGCTTCTGGTAGCGGAGGCGAATATCATTATAAAAAGGGCACTCAAACATATGCATTTCATCCTCAGGTTTTTGGAACCCACACATTTGACAGTGTCTCATTGAGCGAGGAATGTGTGCTCTATCCACCACCCTCATTCTTTCTGTGTTCAGCCAATGGGAACCCCTTCTAAACTGTGCTATAGAACGAATCTGATCCTGCTTATGTAAGGCGGATGTAAAGGGAATCAAGCCATTCTCATCATTGCTGTTGGCTGCGAACCATTTTTGGTATCGGAGGCGTTTAAAGCCAACCCTTCTCTCATCAGGGATGTCTCTAACTGCATTGGTGTCACTTGGGTACTTAAACCTCCATGACTCAAAAACTTCAGACATAATACCTTCGACATCGACAGCCTCCAAAATGTTGATGTTTTTACTGGATCCTAGCTTGTGGAGAGCACAACGCAAGTCATGAACCCAGCCAGTGTTGGAGTCAAAAGATTCCTCAAGAGCCATTCTAATGAGATCCTCAGGTTCTTTATGTATGGTCTTGTTCCAGAAGCGCAAAGCTTGTTTAAGCCAAGCAAAACACAACGGGGTTCTACCCAGCTCTTCCATGATAATATTAGATGTAGTAGATTGGCAAACACCCAACATTTGTTTAAGTATACCTCTATGCCATTTCTCACAAGCATGGTCATTTGAGATAAGTGTGTTGTTCAGAATAGAAGGAGCCCACACCTCACAGCCAAAATTCAGGATAGGTTGTACAAGAGAATCAAACAGGTGGGTGAGAATATCAATATTGTATATCTCCATAGTATGGCATCGCCTACGGAGCATGTGGTGTGCCTTTTGGGCCTTAGTGAGCATCCTAGAAAAAGCAGCTTTTGCACGATTGCTTGAGTCACCATCCACAAAGAGGGATCCCGAGTAGATAAAAGATAACTTTGTAGAAAGTTGTGCTCCATCATAGACAAATTTGTAATCAGGATCCATGCGGGCCTCATCACAGAATTGCTTGTTGAAAACGACAATCTCAGTTTTCTTTATATTCACAGCCATCTTAGTAGCCTCGCAGAAATCTCTCAGGCAGTCAAGCATCGCTTGCATATCTGCCGGGGATTCTGCCATTATAGCTAGGTCATCAGCATAAAGTAACAGTTGCAGAATCTTTCCCCTAAGCTCAGCCCCTACATTTGGGAGCTTGGATTGGAGGAACGATTAAATTCTATCAATGAACAGACCGAATAGGAGTGGGGATAGGGGGTCTCCTTGTTTAACTCCTACAAGGGATGGAAAGGAGGATCCAATGTCCCCATGTAGGCGAACTTGGAAAACAACATGATTATACATGGACTTCAGAATACTGAGATAGGGGTCCTTGACTCCTAGCCTTGCTAAGCAATCCCATAGCAAGTCTCTGTTGACCCAATCATAAGCCTTCTTGAAATCAACAAAAGCCACAAAGAGTGGTTTTTTCTTTTCTCTATATTTATCTACAATATGGTTAAGAATGAATGATGCATCTGCAGTACCCCTACCACTTCTAAATCCATATTGGCCAGCGGCTCTGAGGTTGAATTCTTCTGACCAATCATCTAGTCTACGTAGCATGCAAAGGGAGAAGATCTTTCCTATGGAGTTGCTCACCGCAAGACCTCGATAGTTGTCCTTGTCATACACACTGCCTTTGGATTTGGGTACGGGTACCAAGGCAGCTGCAGCCCATTGGCTAGGGTAAGAAGTCTTCCAGATGAGATTAAACAGGTTAGTCATAGCTTGTACAAATCGGGAGTTGGCCTCATGGGAAGCAAATCTGTACCATTCTGCAGGGATACCATCTACCCCGGGGGAGGAGTTTTTCCGTAGGGATTGGAGAACAGAAAACACCTCCTGGGTGGTAAAGTCTTGACATAACCATGTTGGTGCGGCCTCTATCTGAGGTCCATCAGCTTGAGGGACAAAGTCCCTAGCATCCAGACTTGGATCAATACCTACTTGCACATCAAAGAGGTCTGCAAAATAATCAGTCCAATTATGAATTGTGATGTCTGCCGTAGTGGCCTTGTTAGGCTCACGCACGTCTTTCCAAAAACTTTTCAGATTATGCCGAAGATTCGTATGAAGGTTCTCCATGCGTGTTTCTAGCCACTTCCTCTTCTTTCTTCTGAGAATCCTCTTGTACTCCTTGTGCATAGAACCAGCCAAGTCAGAGCTAGAGCCATGTTGATGTTCTGCTTGGCTTGCTGCCTGTCTAGCACGATTGCATTCATCATCATACCATGCGTTCACGGGCCCGTGCTTACGCTTAGCTACAGGTTTGTGACATGGTGTGCATTTGCTTATGGCTAGTTCAATAGCACTAGCAATCCCCTTCTCTGAATCTTCCATAGATGAGCTATGGAGTGCATTGTCAAGTAATCGGTTAACGTCTGGGTCACGCTTAATTGTGTGTGCATACATCTGGACATAGTTGTCTTTCCATTTCAGTTTGGGCGAAGGTTTACCACCAGCAGGTGTACTAATAGTACCTTGAGAAGGCCTAAGGGCAGCATCTGGTATGTGGAGTGTGATAGGCATGTGGTCAAACTTTCCACCCCCGGGCCTGAGAGAGCAGTCATGCTTGGGAGCCACACTAAACTTGACTCCTGGGGTGTTGAGAAGACTAGGGGCGGCTAGCGCATAATCAATGACAGATTTCTTGTCCATGCCATCTGCAAAGAAGGTATGTGCACCTTGCATATCACCTTCTGTTCTACTGTTAAGGATGATAAGACCAGTTACTACACATAGCTGGAGTAGGGCCCCCCCCAATCGATTGGGGGGAGCTGTGTCCATGCTACACCTCGGTTGAATGGTTTGGTTGGGGGCTGTACTATTGGTTTGGGATACTGGTTCATCTCCTAACTCGGTATCATCATTGTCCACACCAAGACCAACCCGAGCGTTGAAGTCACCCATCACCACAACGTTGCCTTTTTCCTGGAAGTTCCCAATGATTTTACCTAGAGTGAGGAAGTGGTCCTCTATACTAATGCAGTCGTCACCATGTTTGTAGTATGAGCTGTTAGCATGTGGGATATAGCACACACCAATGTGTGTTCCATGTATGCGAATCCATGCCATGCCTAATTCAGGTGCCTCATGGACTAAAGTAGCATTTAGGCAAGTGCGGACATAGATAGCGACCCCCCCATCCTTGCTCAACTTGGGGCGAGGGGCACAAGAAAGGCATTTGAAACCTGGAATGTGGGGGGTGTCTAGCTGGCCACGCACCCCTGTGTGTGAAAACAATAAAATGTCGTGTTTTCTCACCACTTTCATTGCTGCACCGCAGCTGCTTAGAACACTGAGTTGTCCTCTGATGATCCATGCAAGGCACCTTAGTCCACTTCATGCATCAGTCGATGAGACACCTGAGGGGGGGGCCTTGTCCCGCACCTTCAGGAGTCCTCTATTGAACGAAACCCACTTAGAGGGGTCCCTCTTAGCTTCCAGAAACGCTGGAAGGTGTTCCTTGTGCAGCTTCAGCTCCTCAGGAGACAAGAAATCCAGAGCTGCTATTCCGCTATCCTTGAGAAACCTTCGGTTCCTCACAATGGAGGAAGCATCGAAGCTGGAGGATACTGTGATTAGGGCAAGGCGGGGTCGTGAGGGATCCACCTTGCCTCCCATGCGTCGAGCGGACACAATAGTAAACTCTGCCTTGTCTTGCTCCTTCTGGGCGTAGGTGTTGTTGGCTTCTAAAGCCTGGGTGAGCTTAGACTTTACAGCCACCGCTAGCTGCCTGTCGTTCTCGTTGGGATCTTCAGGGATGCCTGAGATCCTGAATTGCATGTCGTAACCTGCTTGGTCTGGGGGGGCTGAGCCCGGTCGCTGTATGAGTGGCCGACTCCATGCAGATTCTTTTCCCCGTGCTGGGGGCACCACCGGCCGATCCTTGATAGCAGCTTCCAGGGCGGAAATAAAAATAATATTCCTTCCGCCCCCGGACCCTTCTTCTGATCCCTGATCTCTCCTTCCCCATATTGCCTCCGCCTTGTCTGCCTCACAAGCACTACCAACACACACCCCTACAAGCATGGATGCCTGTTCCCTCCGTACCTCACCCTTTCCTCTAATCCCCAATCTCCCCTTCCCCTTGCTTCTCAGCCCTTCTCTGCCTCACAAGCGCTACCGGCATGGACGCCTCACTTTGAAGACCCCACATTCGATGGCCCCTTTGCTCAAGTGGTGAGAGCTGCGTATGCTGCTGCTGCCTGGATGCGCAGCAGCAATGCGACCTTCCCAATTCTCAACGGGCCAACTAAGTAGTAGAGAGGAACATGCCGCCGCAACTGCTGATGATGTTTGCGAAGTAGTAGATAATTATATACTGTGTATGCTGCTGCTGACTGGATGCGTAGCAGCAATGCGACCTCCCTAATTCTCAACGGGCCAACTGAGTAGTAAAGGGGATTATGCTGCCGCTGGCTTGTTGCCTAGATGCTGTTTGCTGAGTAGTAGATCATTCTATGCTGCGTATGCTGCTGCAGCCTGGGTGAGTAGCAGAAACACAACCTTCCCAATGATCAGATCAACTGAGTGGTAAACAAGTGTATGCTACTGCTGCTGCTGCTGTTTGCAAATTCCTTAAGGACTTTCTGAGCGGTAAATAATTATATGCTGTGTATGCTGCCGCTGCCTGGATATGTAGCATCAATGCGTAGCAGAATGTGTAGTAGAATGCGTCCCTCCCAATTCTCAACCGACCCACTGAGTAGTAAAAAGGAACATGCCGGTGCTGGTGCTGATATTTGCTGAGTAGTAGATTATTATATGCCGTGTATACTGCTTCTGCCTTGATATGCAGCAGCAATGCGTAGCAGAATGCATAGCAGAATGCCTCCCTCCCAATTTGTAATTGACCTACTGAGTAGTCGAGAGGAACATGCTGCTACTGCCTAGATATGTTGCTGCTGCTGTTTGCTGAGTAGTAAAGAGGTATATGCTGTGTATGCCGTTGCTGCCTGGATATACACTTAGCCTCTATGGTACGACATATAAATCGTAACAAAACAGCTTCCGCCCATGTGGCTTCTATCTACTTGCACATGGTAACATCACCACCTGACTGGTGGCATGCGCGATTCTCCTGCCAAGTATCTGGAATCCCAGAACATTAAGTATCTAGCAATGCTCCACCCAAGCATCTGAAATCCGTAAACATGAAGTAGCCGGCACGCGCAATGCTCCATCCAAGCACGACACATTATGTAGATGGCACGACCGATGCTTCACCCAAGCATCGGCAATCAGAAAACATTAAACACACCTGGGAGCACGATGGACCAAAATGGCAATACACATGTATAATCGGGCATGCGTGATGAATCGCGCTTATTAAAAACACTGATTGTGTCAGAAATGTGTAGAATACTAATGTACCGTACTGTACTGTACGGTACATTACCTATCAGTCTAGGGCGAGAGCCAAAGGCTCCCTACCCACTTCTTTGTGTGGATGTGAATGTAAGCTCTATCCTTGTTTACCTGTCTATACTTCGTTCCTTGTGTATCCATACTTGGTGTCAACAAGGGGGTTGTTCATGAGGCCCCCTGGCGCAACACATTTTACAGCTTGCGCACCAAGACGCAAAACATGTCGAAGCTTGCAACGTAAGACGCAACGTACATGCAACCTACCCATAGGCTTCCTCGTGCAACGCAACCAACCAACTGAAGCTGCGTCTACGATGCAACAGACCCTCCCCAAATTGCGTCCTGCAACAGAACGGACCCTTCGACGTTGCGCCTACGACGAGGACGCAGTGACCTGAACAACCCGTTTACCAGAAGGAAAGGTTAGTTGCGTCGTAGGATACATGCTAAACAATTGGTTGTGTCTCACGTGACAGAGCTGGGGGTCCTCCTAAAGTGCCCTAGTGCGTAGGATTGAACACATAGTCTCGACAGCCTGGACACATGGCATCTGAATTATGGTAAACCGCTGGCATTCAAACCACTAAGCAACTAAACCCTGAACACATGAGAAGTCACGGGCAGGACATGGGGCAAATAGTCGAGAAATAGTTGATATGCAGAATGCGAGAAAGTGAGAGGAGGGAGGCTGGGAGTTTCAAAAGCAGTGGAGTAAGTAGGTCCTCATAGCAGAATGAGCTATGTACACAACATTTGAAAACTTTTGAGAAGGATCATGACCGCTGCAATGCTGATATCTCTAGTCATGCGAACTCCAACTACGAGCCAACTGTTTGGGTGCAGAGTTTGCCGGTATCAGCAGCACAGATTGAGAGAGACAAACTAATGTACAATGAGACACGTGGAACCTAGGGGGGTCATCAGAGGCCTAAAGCATACATACTACCGAGGGGGGGGCAAGAATAAAGTTGGCAGACCGCATGTTCGGAAGTTGTTATATTGACCCCTGGACCCCCCCCCCCCCCCCCCCCCCCCCCCTTTGAGACCTCATATCTGAACACCCAGACAGTATAACATAGTGAAAGGGGGGGTCCATGAGCATCATCTCGTCAAGGCCTTTCCAACCATACAACCAAAAGATACAAATATCAAGTTTGGACAAAGTTATTTAGATTTCAGTATTTTTACAACTTTCTTGAGCGCTCCGCAGTCGTCCGCACCCTTGGAGGAGATCACTACGGTATGTAAAGGACTGAAGGCGCTATTTATCTGTCTACCGTTTCTAACTTTATTATCATCATTATCATGGCTTCATCGACTCAACTTGTATTCTGGAGCCTGATGGTCTGCTCGGGTGGTGTGTGTGTGTGCGTGCGTGTTTGTGTGTGTGTGGTGTGTGTGTGTGTGTGTGTGTGTGTGTGTGGAGGGGGGGGGGGGGGGGGGGGGGTCCACTGCTTTAGGAACCTCGTAGGGGACCAGAGTTCAGAACGCGCATCCAAACGCGTTGCGCGCGCGCCTTTTTCGCCGCCAACTGCCGCTCGTGCGAAGCTGAGCGCGAAGGTCTGGGTGACGTCCAGCCTGGCGTCCAGCCTGGATGTTCCTTCCAGGAGATCCACCTATTACACCCTGCGTGTAACTTACTAACGAATGCAGATTCGCACTCCTCTCGTCGAGACATACTCATTGGTGTACCTCACGCTCGAAAATTCGCACTGGCAAGAAAGTTACACGAGGTACAAATAAAATTGGGAAAACGGTCGGACCCCCCCTCCCCCCCCCCCCTCGTATCTCGGCCGCCCGTGGGTGTATCGACATGATTTTTTTTGTATCGGCTATTGCTCGCGGTTCTCTATCCATATCGAACATGCGGTACGAAATCTTTTTCCTTGCCCCCCCCTCGCATACTACATATATAATATATATAAACCATGACATGCCATGCTATGGTGCACCATGCCATGCCATACCAATATACTATGCAGGTAGGTACAAACCATACCATGCTATGCTACACCATGCAATACCACACCATCAGGACATTGTATCATGCATGCTGGAATACACCATACCATGCCATGCTATACTACACCATGCCATAGCACACCCTACTACCATGCTAACATGCATGTAGGTTTAAACCATACACAAACACGAACACACTCAAATACGCACGCATACACAATACAAATTGTTATCCATGCACTGCCACACAGCACTGTGCACGCACATACACACACATCTGGCTATCCATGCACTTCCACACAGCACTGCGCAAGGACATACACACACATCCAGCTACCTAGGACTGCCACACAGCACTGCACACGCACATTCACACACATAGCTGGCTATACATGCACTTCCACAGAGCACTGTGCAAGCACATACACACACATCTGGGTCCCCTGCACTGCCACGCAGCACTGTGAACACACATACACACACATATGGCTATCCATGCATTGCCACACAGCACTGTGCATGCACATACACACTCATGAGGCAATCCATGGACTGCTACACAGCAATGTGCATGCACATACGCACACATCTGGCTATCCAAGCACTGCCACACAGCACTGTGCACGCACATACACACACATCTGGCTATCCATGCACTGCTACACAGCACTGTGCATGCACATACACACACATCTGGCTATTCTGGGCACTTCCACACAGCACTGTGCACGTCAAATACACGCACATATGGCTATCCATGCACTACAAGACAACCCCATGCAAACACAAACACACTCAATACCACACAGTACACACACAAAACAATTGCTATCCATGCACTGCCACACAGCCACTGTGCACGCACATACGCAAACATCTGGCTATCCAGCACTATCAAGACAAACCCATGCACACACAAACACACTCCGACACTCACGCATGGAAACACACAAATGAACAACTGGCTGCACATGCACTGCCACACAGCATTGTTCATACCATATACACACACCTGGCCATCCATGCACTACAAGACAAAACCCCAGGCACATGCACACACAAGTGGCTACACATGCACTGCCACAAAGATCTGTTTCCCGTACATAGATTACAGATACCTGGCCATCCATGCACTACAAAGACAATCCCATCGACACACAAAACCCAATCAGACCTCACCCTTGCACACACCAGGCCATCCATGCACTACAAGACAACCCCATGCAAACATTCACACATACCCAAACACTTACACACGCACACACAAGGGGCTACGCATGCACTGCCACCCGAAGAAGGGATCCCATATGTCTTTCTTTCCATTTAGACCGCTATGCTGCAACATGCCATACTATACCAATATAACATGCATGTAGGTACACACCATACAAGGCTATGTTACACCATTCCATACCACACCATTCTACCATTGTACAAAGCATGTTGGTATAAACCATAACAAACCATGCTATGTTGCACCATGCCATACCATACTAATATACCATGCACGTATACCATGCTATGCTACACCATGCCATACCACACCATACTACCATTGTACAATTCATGCATGCATGGCATGTATAAACCATTACATGCCATGCTATGCTTCACCTTGCCATACTTCACAAATAAGCCGTGCATGTAGGTACAAATCATACTATGCTGTGCTACACTATGACGGCTGGGGAGTGAGGAAGGGTGTGGGCAATGGGAGCAAAGCCCAGGCCAGGAAAATCTGGGGCGGGAGTGGGAGGAAAGGTTGACAGGCCCGGGGGTGGACGCTGGCGTGGGGTATAGGGGCGAGAGGATAGGAATATGGGATTGGAGTGGGGAGGTGTAGAAGTGGGTAGAAGTGGGAAGGGAAGTGTCGAGAGATCCGAACTCGGACGTGGACGTGATTGAGTTCAATGCGGCCTAACCCCTGTGCGATTGGGAGTGCATGTTAAGCATCGAACATGGTGTGTGGGTGTGGGTGGGATACCTGGTGGAGGCGGAGGGGAGACAGGCGAACGCCGGGATTGTGAATTGAGCGGGATTGGGAGCTGATCTGGAAGGAGATTTTATCGGGAAGGAGAATTGTCGGAAGCGGCAGCAAGCCGGCAGAGTGAGGCGAAAATTCGTCGTGATCAGCAGCAAGCAAACAGGGGCAGGCGAAGGAAAGACAGGCTAACGTCGGAATTGAGAATTGATCGGGATCGAGAATTAATCGGGATTGAGAATTGATCGGGATTGAGATCGGCGACCAGGTGCAGGTGATGATGATTGCGGATGTAGTGGGGGGCCGGTGGGGGGGGCGGTCGACAGTCTGGCAGTGGCAGACTTGCAGTGTGGCAGCATCGCAGTGGCACGCCAGTGGGACCAAGGCGAATTGTTCAGGACACTGCGTCCTCCGTCGTCGAAGGAACGTCGAAGGGTCCGTTGCGTCGCAGACGCAGCTTCAGTAGGTTGGCTGCGTCTCACTTGAATGCCATGCGTCCCTCTGCGTCCGATTCCGTCCCATTGCTGGCGGCCTCGGAAGTGCCCATGCGAACGTTTGTACCTCCATGGTTTACAGCACGATGGTCGCAAGTGCGTGAGATGGATTTGTATTCGTTTTCCCATGATATTGTTCATTGCGCAAGTTGCAAGGCTGGAAACATGAACATTACGAGAATTATGAGTACCTTAGTTAATTGGCGTGGCTTGATTTCCGACCTGGCCCACCCCACGCACGGCCCTGCGGGTGAGTTGTGGGTGAAATCCGTGCTAATAATAGCTCCAGTGCCCTAGGAGAATGATTCGTTCATTGTGATGCTTGCATGTTTCGCCTCGATTTTTTGACGACAATTCCATTCGCAAACCTATGTTTGTGTACTTGATTGGATGGTACGAATTTGAAATGATGACAAATGTTACCCAATATTTGTCGCTTTTGGCCCAAAAAGCACTAACCTTAGCTCCTCTTCTTGAATTGCGATGCTCATATGTGGTCTCGTGAGAATATGTCCGGTATCAATAAGTCTTATAATTGTTATATGTTGTATAATGTTTCGTTTTTTTGTGATTTGAAGTGAAACCTGCAAAGTAGGTTGTGACACACACACACACACACACGGACACACAGTTTTGACAGGCTAATCCCTCAATCAAAATAACAACAAATAAAGGGCGCCTGGAGGCGCGTCCCGAATGAAAATGTTTTAAATAATCTGTAATTAATTAAAATGTTAATTGTATAAATTTATTATTGTATAATTGTATAATTGTTTAATTAAATAAATAAATTGTATTAATTAATGAATAATAAGATTAAAATGAATTAATCAAATCATGTTAAACTGTTTGATTAATTATAAGTTATTAATTAATTGATTATTTAACTAATTAATTAAAATATATTTAATTAATTATCAATTAAATCTAATTGTATGAATTAGTTAATGAATTAATGAATTAATGAATTAATTAAAATTGATTTAATTAATTTGATATAATCAAAATTGTGTTGTATTGACTTGAATTGAATGCATTTAATTGATTTGAATTGTATTCATTTGAAATCAATATATTTGGATTTTGTTGAATTGAATCGATGGATGTAGCTTCATTTACTACGACAATTGACATTTTGTAGGGTTGTTAAATTTGAAGGAGAATTAAACGTGCCTGGACTGTCTTGTAGATGGTCTTTATTTGCAAGCCATTGATGCACAGGAAATGTAAACAATTAGAGGTATAGTTGAATTTGTTCGGTCAGCCGCATACAAGCTTGATGTGGCTTCATTCCCCACATTTATGGCAATTCATTCGGGACCCCCAGAACACAAGCCGCTTGTTGCCTTATACAACATCGTATTACGATTTCGCAGTGTGATTTGCGGTCGGACACGTGTTTTGCCAATGAGGTTATAGAGTCGGCTGGGCGTGTCCCTGGCGTGCGTAGGATTGAACACATAGTTTAGACAGCCTGGACACGTGGCATCTGAATTATGGTCAACCGCTGGCATTCAAACCACTAAGCAAGTAAACCCTGAACACATTAGAAGTCACGGGCAGGACATGGGGCAAATAGTCGAGAAATAGTTGATATGCAGAATGCGAGAAAGTGAGAGGAGGGAGGCTGGGAGTTTCAAAAGTAGTGGAGTAAGTAGGTCCTCATAGCAGAATAAGCTACACAACATTTGAAAACTTTTGAGAAGGATCATGACAGCTGCAATGCTGATATCTCTAGTCATGCGCACTCCAACTACGAGCCAAATGTTTGGTTGCAGAGTTTGCTGGGATCAGCAGCACAGATGGAGAGAGACAAACTAATGTACAATGAGACACGTGGAACCTAGGGGGGTCATCAGAGGCCTAAAGCATACATACTACATATATAATATATATAAACCATGACATGCCATGCTATAGTGCACCATGCCATGCCATACCAATATACTATGCAGGTAGGTACAAACCATACCATGCAATACCTACACCATGCAATACCACACCATTAGACATTGTATCATGCATGCTGGAATACACCATACCATGCCATGCTATACTACACCATGCCATAGCACACCCTACTATCATGCTAACATGCATGTAGGTTTAAACCATACCATGCCATGCTACACCATGCCATACCACACCAATATACCTTTGTATCATGCATGTTGGTATAACCCATAACATGCCATGCTATGCTGCACCATGAGAGACCATACCAATATACCATGCTATGCCACACCATGTTATACGACAACATACTACCAAGTTACCATGCATGCAGGTACAAACCATAACATGCCATGCTACACTGCACCACGTCATACCATATCAATAAACCATGGATGTAGGTACAAATCATACCATGCTATTGTACCCCATACCATATGACATCATTATGTGTGGTGTGATGTGGTAGGTTGAGCAAGTGTTTTGGTGTGATTTGGTGTGTTTTGGTGCGTTGTGTTGTGTTGTGCTGTGTTGTGGTGAGTTGCGTTGTGGTGTGGTGATTTGTGTTGTGTGTTGTGTTGTGGCATGTCGCTTTGTGCCGTGGCATGTGGGGTGGTGTGGTGAGGTGTGGTGTGGTGTGGTGTGGTGTGGTGTGGTGTGGTGTAGTGTAGTGTAGTGTAGTGTGTTGTGTTGTGTTGTGGTGTGATGAGGTGTGGTGTGGTGTGATGAGGTGTGATGAGGTGCGGTGTGGTGTGGTGTGGTGTGATGTGGTGTGGTGTGGTGAGGTGAGGCGTGGTGTGGGTGAAGTGTGGTGTGGTGTGGTGGGGTGGGGTGGGGTGGGGTGTGGTGAGGCGTGGTGTGGTGTGGTGTGGTGTGGTGTGGTGTGGTGTGGTGTGGCGTGGCGTATCATGTCGTGTTGTTTTGTGTCGATTTGTGTTGTGGTATGGTGTGGTGCGGTGTGGTGTGGTGTGTGGTGTGGTGTGGTGTGGTGTGGTGTGTGGTGAGGTGTGGTGTGGTGTGGTGTGGTGTGGTGTGGTGTGGTGTGTGTGGTGTGGTGTGGCCTGGTATGGTGAAGTGTGGTGTGGTGTGGTGTGGTGTGGTGGGGTGTGGTTTGATTTGGTGTTGCGTGGCGTATCATGTCGTGCTGTTTTGTGTCGATTTGTGTTGTTTTGTGTCGTGGTATGGTGTGGTGTGGTGCGGTGTGGTGTGGTGTGTGGTGTTGTGTTGTGGTGAGGTGTGTGGTGCGGTGTGGTGTGGTGTGGTGTGGTGATGTGTGGTGTGGTGTGGTGATGTGTGGTGTGGTGTGGTGTGGTGTGGTGTGGTGTGGTGTGGTGTGATGTGGTGTGGCGTTGCGTGGCGTATCATGTCGTGTTGTTTTGTGTCGATTTGTGTCGTTTTGTGTCTTTGTATGGTGTGGTGTGGTGCGGTGTGGTGTGTGGTGTTGTGTGGTGTGGTCAGGCGTGGTGTGGTGTGGTGTGGTGTGGTGTGGTGTGGTGTGGTGTGGTGTGGTGTGGCGTATCATGTCGTGTTGTTTTGTGTCGATTTGTGTTGTGGTATGGTGTGGTGCGGTGTGGTGTGTGGTGTGGTGTGGTGTGGTGTGTGGTGTGGTGTGGTGTGGTGTGGTGTGGTGTGGCCTGGTATGGTGAAGTGTGGTGTGGTGTGGTGTGGTGTGGTTTGATTTGGTGTTGCGTGGCGTATCATGTCGTGTTGTTTTGTTTCGATTTGTGTTGTTTTGTGTCGTGGTATGATGTGGTGTGGTGTTGTGTGTGGTGTTGTGTTGTGTTGTGTTGTGGTGAGGTTTGTGGTGCGGTGTGGTGTGGTGTGGTGTGGTGATGTGTGGTGTGGTGTGGTGTGGTGTGATGTGGTGTGGTGTTGCGTGGCGTATCATGTCGTGTTGTTTTGTGTCGATTTGTTTCGTTTTGTGTCTTTGTATGGTGTGGTGTGGTGCGGTGTGGTGTGGTGTGTGGTGTTGTGTTGTGTTGTGTTGTGTTGTGGTGAGGTGTGTGGTGCGGTGTGGTGTGGTGTGGTGTGGTGTGGTGTTGCGTGGCGTATCATGTCGTGTTGTTTTGTGTCGATTTGTTTCGTTTTGTGTCTTTGTATGGTGTGGTGTGGTGCGGTGTGGTGTGTGGTGTTGTGTGGTGTGGTGAGGCGTGGTGTGGTGTGGTGTGGTGTGGTGTGGTGTGGTGTGGTGTGGTGTGGTGTGGTGTGGTGTGGTGTGGCGTGGCGTATCATGTCGTGTTGTTTTGTGTCGATTTGTGTTGTGGTATGGTGTGGTGCGGTGTGGTGTGGTGTGTGGTGTGGGTGTGGTGTGGTGTGGTGTGTGGTGAGGTGTGGTGTGGTGTGGTGTGGTGTGGTGTGGTGTGACCTGGTATGGTGAAGTGTGGTGTGGTGTGGTATGGTGTGGTGTGGTGTGGTTTGATTTGGTGTTGCGAGGCGTATCATGTCGTGTTGTTTTGTGTTGATTTGTGTTGTTTTGTGTCGTGGTGTGGTGTGGTGTGGTGCGGTGTGGTGTGGTGTGTGGTGTTGTGTTGTGTTGTGTTGTGTTGTGGTGAGGTGTGTGGTGCGGTGTGGTGTGGTGTGGTGTGGTGTGGTGATGTGTGGTGTGGTGTGGTGTGGAGTGGTGTGGTGTGGTGTGGTGTGGTGTGATGGGGTGTGGTGTGGTGTGGTGTGGTGTGGTGTGGTGTGGTGTGGTATGGTGCAGTGTGGTGTGGTGTGGTGTGGTGTGGTGTGGTGTGGTGTGGTGTGGTGAGTTGTGGTGAGTTGTATTGTGCTGTGTCGTGTCGTTTTGTGTCATTTTGTGTCCTTTTGTGGCGTTTAATTTGTGGTGTGGTGTCGTTTGGTGTGGCGATTTTTAGTGATTTGAGATGAGTTGTAGTGAGTTGTGCTGAGTTGTGGTGAGTTGTTTTGTTTTGTGTTGTGTTGTGTTGTGTTGTGTTGTGTCGTGTCGTGTCATTTTGTGTCCTTTTGTGGCGTGTTATGTCGTGGTGTGGTGTGGTGTGGTATGGTATGGTGTGGTGATTTGTGAGGCCAAACACACAAACGAACAACTGGTTGCACATGCATTGCCAAACAGCACATTTCATCCCATATACACACACCTGGCCATCCATGCACTATAAGACAACCCCAGGCACATGCACACACATCTGGCTACACATGCACTGCCACACAGATCTGTTTCCGTACACAGATACACACACCTGGTCATCCATGCACTACAAGACAACCCCATGGACAAACACAACCCAATCAGACACTCACGCACACACACACCAGGCCATCCATGCACTACAAGACAACCCCATTCACACATTCACACATACCCAGACACTCACACACGCACACACAAGGGGCATGCACTGCCACACCGCCCTACGTACGTACACGCACACCTTGCCATCCCCATGCACTAAAAGACAATCCCATTGACACAAACAACACACTCAGGCACTCACCCACACACACTGGCTATCCATGCATTACACCATGCACTCACACACACTGGCTATCCATTCACTACCCCATGCACACACACAAACACACTCAGACACACCTTGAACACACACATAACTGGCTATCCAACTGCAGCACAACCCAAACACAACTACTGAAGCACGAATAAATATCACGCACTACAACACCACATAACACGATCGCAATCATCTTCTCATTAACACCATCAGTACTAACAATCTCACCATGACCATCATCATCACTCCTACAATTATAATCATCTATTTTACAACCATCTCTCCATACTATACCAATATACCATGCATGTAGGTACACATCATACAATGCTATGCTACACCATGCCATGCCCCACTATTATACCATTGTACCATGCATGTTGGTATAAACCATAACATGCAGTGCTATGCTGCACCAGGCCATACCATACTAATCTACCATTGTACCATGCATGTAGGTATAAACCATTCAATGTCATGCTATTCTGCACCATGCAGTACCATACCAAATTTACCATGCAGGTAGAGCAAGGGGTGGTAGCATGATCCTTCCCATGTTGTCTCAGCTGCATGCGAAGCAGGGAACCGCGCGCGCTTAATGAGGCGATGGGGCGACTAGCAGAGTTGAACTGAGGGGGGATCAAGAATTGCGAAGAATTGGTTCAAAGACAAGTCCCAGGCGCGTGTCGAAGCTAATAATTGAGAAACTTCAACTGAATAAGCCTGCGAGAATGGGCGAGGAGGGGAAACGAGCGAAGAACGGGTCCCTGGCGATCCTAGGCCGCCTGCCAGGGAGGGGTAACGTATGGCGCGGTGGCGTGGTCCATTTCGCACTCGGCATAAATGGGGGCGGATTTCCCATGCTAATGATGGGTACCTCCCAGTTTGCAACCAACTAGGTTACGGGGATTTGAAGCAAAGAACTATAGCTGAACTTTGATGCCGGGACGCACCTGGGCGTATTTAGAGGGAATATGAATACCCAGAAGAGGGATTGGACGGGGGGTGCTGGGAAGTACGGTGGATGACGGGGAAAAAGAAGACGTAGCTGATTCCATATTTTGCAACTACGCAAGTCGCTGGTGCTATAATTCCAATCTCCGCACGTGGGTGAGCTGATGTTTATCGTTGCCCATGTAATCGTCTCGTTGGTGCAACACGCTTCGCGAGGCTGGAACATGGACATTACACGGGAGAGAGTAACAGTACTATCCGTAGGCCCCCCCAACGCACCTCCCACCCCACGCACGTCCCTTAGCGGCTGAGTTGTGGGTGAAGTCCGTGCTAATATATGCCAAGTGCCCAGGGGAATGTTTTCGTCCCATTGTATTCGTTCTCATGTTTCGCCTCATTTTTTGGACGTCAATCCCTTCCCAAGACCTATGTTTTGCGCACAGATGGATTTTACTAATTTGAAGAATAACAAATGTTACCCAATAATTGTCGCTTTTGGCCCAAAAAGCACAAACCTTAGCTACTTTTCTTGAAATGCGATGCTCATATGTGTTCTCGTGAGAATATGTCCGTAATCAGTAAGTCTTATAATTGTTATATGTTGTATAATGTTTCGTTTTTTTGTGATTACAAGTGAATCCTGAAAAAGTAGTTTGTGACACACACACACACACACACACACACACACACACACACACACACACACACACAGTTTTGACAGGCTTATCCCTCAATCAAATAAAGGGCGCCTGGAGGCGCGTCCCGAATGAAAATGTCTTATAATTGGGATATCTTATATGATGTTTCGTTTTTTTGTGATTTGAAGTGAAACCTGAAAAAGTAGTTTGTGACGGACGGACGGACGGACGAACGGACGGACGGACGGACGGACGGACGGACGGACGGACGGACGGACGGACGGACGGACGGACGGACGGACGGACGGACGGACGGACGGACGGACGGACGGACGGACACACACACAGTTTTGACAGGCTAATCCCTCAATCAAAAAAATTGTAATTTTTTTCATTCGGGTAAAAATTGTAATTTTTTTCATTCGGGTATTTTGTAATTTTTTTCATTCGGGTATTTTGTAATTTTTTCATTCGGGTATTTTGTAATTTTTTCATTCGGGTAAAATTTTGTAATTTTTTTCATTCGGGTATTTTTGTATTTTTTTTCATTCGGGTATCAAAAAAAATTGTAATTTTTTTCATTCGGGTAAAATCTGGAGATTGTTTTCATTCGGGTACCGGTAGCTTTAGCCAGCAATGTAGCTCATTGCCGTCTTCCTTCTTTTCCAAGTGCGAGACCCACGGGACGGAACCAGGTACTCAAAGTGGATTATACCGTTTAAAGACTTGTCTAGGTTAAGTCAGGATCGAAATTGGACTTGGGCTTTAAATTTGAATTGTTTCATGGTTCTTCTACCAACTTTCTTCGGCCAACTCTGGGATGCTCGATTACCGTCTTCCAATTCCAGGTCTTCCCGAGGGAGACCCATTTTGACAGATCCTAAGCGGATTATACAATTTATAGCAATTCAGCGGAAGATTTGGGTTCAAGGTTTCTGAGGAAATCGAGAATTGGCCTGGAAATCTGAGCATTCTCGCGAGAATTCTCGATAATTGGCCTGAGATTCTGAGAACCAAGTCCGAAGTACAAAGTGTGCTTCCCAGAAAAATCATCCCCTGAATTGCTATAAATACTTGTCCAATTCAAGTCAGGAAATTGTTCTTTAACTTGGACACTTTGTTCTAAAGATGGCTCCTGCGAAGCTGCTCTCCGTCTTTGGCAGTAGCATCAACATTAAATACATAATTATAAAAAAAACTTGCTTGATCCAAATTCTTCATACAATCATTTATAAGCAGGGACAACATATCATTTGCACTTGGCTACTTGAGTGCTTAAACCTGAACTTGGCTACAAAGCTCCAGCCAGCAATTTGACTGCTATCCAAGAATATTCCTTGCCACGATTTATCAGGAATTGCCCGCTTATCAATGTTCGGTCCATCGCGCCCCCAGGTGTGGAAACGTTTCTAAATATCAGATATCTTAGTGGAGCATCAGGCTGCCACGATATTAAACTTTTCCGGATGGTAGATCCTTGGCCTGAGCAGTGAGCACCGGGCTGCCATTATCAGCTATTAAGCACTTCTAAGAGTGGACAGAGATGTATGCAGAGGAGACAGACGCGCCAATCTATACACAGAGACGAGAATGACGTTACAAGCAAAGGCGGACACTAAAGGACACCAGCGGTGGGCGAAGTGGATGCCTGTAACCTGAATAGACCCTAAGCCAGGATCTTGTCATCCAGACACTGTGCAATACATAACGTGTCTGGGAGAGACCGGCAAGACCGGAGAGACAGGAAGCCAATAGGAAGCTGACACTGAGTCACTAAAGGATGACTCAGTTCTACGAGAAGCTGTCACTATGGGAAGCTGTCAGGGCCGATAGTTCTAAGGGAGTACAGTAGAAGTCACCAAGTCATAAAACGCGTGAGAGCAACGCAATTCATGCTGACACTCCACCTATGACACAGGTGACATACAATACTAGGACTCCACCTATGGCACTGGGGACATAGAACTATATGTAACAAATGAAAAAAAAAAAATCAAAGAACTCCGAAAAAACGAGAGAACCATGAATGGAACCCAAAGGGTGTAAATGAAGGAATGTAACAAGGCAAAAAACCAAAGTTTGCCAAGTGGAGAAACTAAATATCAAAGTCGGGTAACAACGGTATAGAAAAACCGATTTGGGAATAGGAACCTAATGCCAATCAATGATAACTAAAGAAACTGCTAAAAAATAACCAAGGAAACCCGAAAATGTAACCAAGATTTCCAGAACACATGTAATAAAAAATTCTAGAATACATGGAACCAAAAAAAAATTGGTCTAAGGAGAAGCAGTCATGCCAAACATGCGAATGAACCGCCAGAACACTGCAGGATCAAGGGGCTTGGTGAAGGGGTCAGCACAGTTATCAACTGTGTTAACATAGGCAACACCAAGGGAGCCATCCTCCACCAGCTCCTTGATGTAGTGATGAATAACATCAATGTGCTTGCTGCGAGGTAGAAGCTGCCAGTCTTTGGCCCAACTCAGAGACCCTAAGTTGTCACCCTGAATGGTAACCAAAGCACAAGGCAGACCCAGATCCACCCTCAATTTCTTCAACCATTGTACCTCCCTGGCAGCCTGGGACAGGGCCTGATACTCAGCCTCACTAGAGCTAATGGCAACAGTAGGCTGCCTCTTGCTCATCCAGTTCACTATGCACCCCCCAGCTAGCACAGCAAAGCCAGTCTGAGACCGCCTGTCAGACCCATCATCAGCAAAGGATGAGTCACTAAAGACAGTAAAAGAGAACTCAGGGTTGTGGGTGTAAGTGAGACCCAGGTGGGAATGTGTTCTCAAATACAAGAGCAACCGCTTGGCAGCCCCCCAGAGAGGGACGGTAGGGTGAGCAGAAAACCTGGACAGGTAGCTCACAGCAAAAGAAATATCAGGCCTGGTGCAAGTAGCCAGGTATAGCAAAGCACCCACAAGGGAGAGGTACTGGCTATTAGACGGCAGGGGTACACCAGGGGCATCAGAAACAGTGGACTTGGACATGGGAGCAGCAAACCTGGGGGGGGCAGCATCAGTAAGACCAAACTGCTCCACCAGATCAACAATGTAGGTGTGCTGAGAGAGGTTGATCTGAACACACCTGCCCTCAGAGTCAAGGGTAACGTTCATGTCTAAAGAGAGGAACTGAACCGGAACACCCATCTCTTTGACCTCCCAGCCAGCCTGTTCCATGGCTGTGATCAGCAACACATACCTATCCAGCACACTGAAAGCACAGATAAAATCATCAACATAGGTCAGGACATAGCTCCACCCACCATCAGAATCCTTCCTAAAATACAGAGCAGGTTCAGCCTTGCACATAGTAAAGCCATGGGCAAGCAGAACCCGTTTGACATCCCTATTCCAAGCTCTGGGCGCCTGCTTCAAACCATAAAGAGATTTGAGCAGCTTGTAGACAAGGGGAACACCGTTAGGACCAAGGTGCTGAAAGCCGTCAGGCTGGCGGCAGTACAGGTCCAGACCAGGTTCCAGCTTGGCATTGAGGAATGCAGTCTTGATGTCTAGCTGCCGAACAAACATTTTTCTATGAGTGATGGCAGCCAGGAGCACCCGAAGACCTGCTTTAGAGGAGACAGGGGCATATACATCATGAAAATCCAGCCCAGGACGTTGCAGAAAACCACGAACCACAAAACGTGCCTTGAAGCGGATTGAACCAGCAACCCCAACCTTCTTCACAAACAACCACCTGCCAGACAGGATCTTCTGCTTACGAGGCTGTGGAGTGAGAACCCAAGTGCCATGGGCATGAAGGGAAGCCATCTCATCTTTCATAGCAAGAAGCCATTGGTCCCTGTCAGGATTGGTAGGAAGCATGGCAGCTTTATAGGAAAGTTCAGTGGTGGGTGCAGCAGATGCTCCCACGTACAAGCAGTTTACTTGTACATGGGCAGCGGGGGTATCAGCAGTATCAGCAGTAACCATTAGTAAAGCCCCCAGCGCAGAACTACTGCCTGGTTGAACAGGGCCGGCCTTATTTGCCTCTAAATCAACGAAGCCTGGGTCGACAGGAACACCCCAGCCATACGCAGTATCGGAGCCAGACCACGGTTCAAAATCATCACTTGCATCGTCGGCAACGGCTACATCATCACCCGGGCTCCTGAGTAATCTATCAGAGACGGCAGGAGGCGAAGCGTTCACCAACTCCATCGAGCTATCAGTGATGATGGGAGCATGATGACTAGTAGGCAATGGACCTAACAAAGGTTCCACTATGATCTGAGATGGTCTTAATCCAACGACTTCACCGACGGAATGTGACGCAGAGGAGGGCCTGGCGACCCCCTGAGATTCGGCTAAGATTTTGTCCGTGGGAACCGCAGAAACTCGCCCGCCCAGGGCTTTCTCACGCAATACAGTACCACTGGCCCCTGACCTAGTTCGCAGAGTCATCCTATGGCCAGGACAGTGGTCAACAAGTGGGGAAAGCAAAGGATCTAGGGAACTCACTGCAGCCTCAGGCATGTGTCCGTTGATAGCGGCAGGGATGCTAGAGACATACGGTGACCCATCATAGGGAGAAAGCCCAGGAATGCAGTTATGATCAAACTGCTCATAGAAAAGTACATCACGACTCTCTACTACCTGGCGCAACTTAGGAACCCAAACAAAATAACCCTTACTCACCAGAGAGTACCCAACCAGTCTACCAGATAACGCCCTTTCGTCCAGCTTATTACGTTTCTTCCCATTGACTAGAGTAACATAGCAGGGGCATCCAAACACACGTAATAACGACACATCAGGTTTCACCCCATAAAACAACTCAAAGGGTGTCTTGCGTCCCTGGTTAGGCAGACGGTTTCTAAGGTAACAAGCAGCTAGGAAGGCATAGGGCCAAAAAGACTTAGCTAGTTTAGATTCCAGGTGGATACTCCTAGCTATAGACTGCAAGACCCCATTGTACCTTTCCACAGTTGCATTCTGCTGTGCAGTGTATGCCAAAGACAACTCATGTACTGCCCCAACCGAAATCAACCAATCCTCGAACCATTTAACTATAAACTCCTTACCTCTGTCAGACCTCAGACATTTAAAGGCAAAACCCTGCAGCTGATTTGACCATCTGAGAATGATAGTCTGGACTGCTAAGGGAGCTTCATCCCTGGTCCTCAAGCACAATACTTCAGCATAGCCAGAGAATTGGTCTACAAGGCACAAGATATAAAACTCCCCACGCAGACCCCTAATATGAAGTGGTCCCATTATATCCAAGTGAAGTCGTTGCAGAGGTGCACGGATCTCAGTTTTGCTTTCTTTAGGAAAAGGGAGACGTTTGCCCTTAGCCTTGTGACAAGCATCACATGGGATCTTACCCATCTTTTGGACTTGATGGAGACTGAGGGGCAAATTCTGAACCATACCACGCTTGACAAGTTTGTGCAAGGCATCATAGCCGGGATGACCCAGCCGCCTATGCCACAACCATGCAGGAGTGGTAGGGATCACAACTCCACCGTCCTCATCAACATCAAGAGCAAATGCTGGATAATCTTCAGCAACTCTCAAACAACGACTGGAGGTGTGACAAGGCCTACATGCAAACTTATACACACCATCACTGGAGGCAGGAAAGGACCAGAGTACAGAAGAGCCCTGAGTGGCAGTACAACTAATACTATCAAAAGCAACCTTGCAGTGGAGTGAATGAGCCACAGCATTTACTGACAGGAGATTGACTGGACAGTGGGGGATGTAGAGAACATTTGTTAAAGTGATTGATGTTGGTAACCAATCACTACATAACACAATGGACCCCATACCCTCTGACCGTTGAATCACCCCATCACCAAATCGAACTGCAGGCCCAACAGCAGAGGATTCAAACACAGTGAACAAAGACTTATCACCTGTGATGGACATCCCAGCTCCAGAATCCACATGCCAGACACCCTCAGAAAGACTTGGGCTGCAAAGGTTTGAGAACTTTGTGGTGCATGAGAATAGGACAGAGCGTACCTCCTAGTTCTTGGAAATGGCGTACCCGTCGATCTGGGCCTGCAAGGAGGACAGCTGCTTGCGAGTAAGCGACCCTGGAAGGGCCAAAGCAACGGGCACCATTTCAGGTGCTCGTCCCTTGGCCTTTCTGAGTTCCGGATACTTCGTGAAGCAGCAGTCTTCCGAGTGGCTCGTTTTCGAACGACAGGGGCCCCAAGTGCAATCCATGCGCCTCTTGGTGCCCCCGGAACCCTGAGAACCAGATCCCTTGCCCCGCTGAAAAGCAGCATTAGCAGGGATCTGGGGAGGGTCGCGGGACCAACCAGGATGCCTTGGATCGGACCTGGGGAGGGACACATTCAAGAAGTCTAACGATCTATATGCATCAAGACAAGACCAGTAGTCAACAGTCTTGTTTTGGTACAACTCGAAACCAAACTGTAGGCGCAGCGAATCGAAGCGAGGGTGAGTAATGCCATTAACGATAGTGTGCATCGCATGACGCTGCGGCTGCGGGTATCCCGCACTGCGAAGGTCAGTACACAACTGCCGCACCCTGCGAAAGAACACATCAACAGGTTCAGAATTGTTCATTGTCAAACTACGAAGCTCGACAAGCATGAGAGGGACCCGAGCAGCAAGGGCATCAGAATGCTGTCTCTTGATATGCAACAAGATATCACGAGGCGTAGCAAAATCCTGATACACTCGTACCATCGGTTCCGTCATGTTGGCGAGCATCATGCTGAGGCACATGAACTCCTGACGTGCAAGGGGCAGGGTACTGAATCCTAACAGTGCAGGATCTACACGAGACTCACTAGGAGAGGCCGGTGGTGATGCAACAGGTGAGAAAGGCGTAGCATCATTCATAGCGCGAACAGACAGAAAGTACTCGGCAGCGATGCCAGCATCATATGCACGCTGGTCATCCAGGTTCTCAATATCACCCAAGGAACTCGCAACACCCACAAGTAGCTCGAAATCTGGCCTAGGAGGAACAAAGCTGAGAGGGACCTCTACAAACTGGTACTTGCGGAGATTCGCATTCCGAACACCAGGTCCACCAAAGGTAGCACCACCAGGACGAGGGTAGTCAATACCTGCCTGTACAGGCCCCAGAAAAGCACGGCACGCATGTCCCAACTCAGAGAACACTATCACCCGCTTAGCCCTCTCCTTCTGATCTACATTAGCCCGAGTGGCTGCCTGATCCATCCTACCGTACAAAGTGCGGTCCAAAGAGTCACCAGCATTCTGCGCCTGGCGAACAAGGCGGCAGAGCCGCACATCCATGCGCATAGGTGTGCAGCCATCAAGCAGATGCTCCCAGGATAGGCATCCCAGCGAGCGATTCGGGCACAATGGCAAGGGGGGAGGAAGAGGAGAAGGGGCAGGGGGCAGCTCCACAGGTGGAGGTGGAGGTGGCTCCAGGGAGGGGCCAGCAGCCAGCGCTTTGTGGACACTTTCGCAAGTTAGTAGTGTAAGAAGTCAGCACGTCCTCGCGAGACCGGAGTGTTGTAGCCACCAGGAAGTGGAAACGGAGGAGGAGGACGGGGAAGGGCTTCACAAGACAGGAGGAGGAGGATGCCGATTGATGCTCAACCCCACCGGGAGACTCAAAAGATCGAGTGGGCAGAGGGAGGGGAGGAAAGAAACTCCACCGAAAAGTCACCAACTCGGTAGATTGCCCTCCGTCGTCGTCAAAGTCAGAGTCTGTCGGATGATAAGCCATCTTCATTTTTTATGACTCGGAGCAAAGATCTGGCATGTCATAGTCGATCAGCTGGGTCAGCGGGCATCAGGCCAGGCGTGAGGATGACCTCTTGTGTAACTTGATTAATCCTTTTTTTTTTTTTTTTTTTTTTTGTGTCGAGGACCGCAGGCGCATAGACGGATCGAATATCTCGGGACCTCAGGGACGGGAGGTTGGAACAAAATCGGGGAGAAGGATGGAGAGAAAATGGGAGTATTGTTTAGGGGGGGGGGGATGGCTTCCCATGATGCGGGAAAGGGAGACTTCATCTTAAGGCAGGGCAGAAGAGTGGCCGCCGGGGGCGCCAACATTCAAGGCCCAATCAGTTGGGAAACACGCGTTCTTGAACGGTAAGAATGCGGGGCGGGGGGTTCGCAATGCCATTGGAGACCATGATGCTCTCCATTTACCCCGCGCCGACCAGAACAAAACCATTTGTGGGGGTTAAGCTTTTCGATAAAACAGCCGGCAGGAGGCCCTCACGGGCGGGGAAGGAAGAGGGGAAGTGGGACGTTTGCAGTTGCAATTATTTAAAAGCAAGCTGGGTAGATCGACGCTGCAATTGAAAGGCCGTAAACCTATCCGCTATTAAGGCACTTCTAAGAGTGGGGACAGCGTGTATGGCCAGCGGAGGACAGACGCGCCAAATCTATACACAGAAGACGGAGAAATGACGCGTTACAAAGCAAAAACGGCGGGACAGTAAAGGAACCACCCAGCGCGTGGGGCCGAAAGTGGGATGATTGGCCTTGTAACCTGACTAGACCTAAGCCAGGGATCCTTGTCATCCCAGACACTTGTGGCAAATACATACAACGTGTCTGGAGAGGACCCGGCACGAACCGGAGAGACAGGAAGCTAACTCGGAAGCTGACACTGGGAGTCACTTAAAGGATGACTTCAGGTTCTACGAGACGCTGTCACTATGGGAAGCTTGTTCAGGGGGCCGTATTAGTCTAAGGGAGGAACATACAGGTTTTAGAAAGGAAAGTACCAAGTTCATAAAACAACGCGTGAGGAGATGGAGAGCAAACGCCAAAATTCATTGCTGACAAGCCATAATTATAAACGTTTCTTGGATTTGGCAGTGCCTTGGGGCTTGGGGATCAAACACAATTCCGGATGATAAAATGTTTTCAGTAGCACCCAAGGCAATCGTTGCCGGCTGGCTGGGCCCACCCAGCCCAGTTCTCACCCGGGCAGGGCCACAAGTTCAAGTTTTTTCAAAATCCACGAGCTACCAGTAAACTCCCAGGGCCAAGTCAAAGGTTGAGTGTAAATTATTAGGGCTATTGGGTAAACTTGCGGGGGTGGTTAATTTATTGGTACCGCGTCGAGGTATGGAATTCAGTCTCCCACGCGAAAAACAAATTGCTCCCAAAGTTATCACAATGGGGCCCAGATGAATAGGTCGAAAACGGGCTTTTGTTATGCAGCCAAAACGTCGAGGAGGGGCCTGTTGCCAGTTTGCTACCGCCTGTACGCAGCTAAGCTGTAAAGGGACGTAGCATGGCAGTAATATTATACTCAACCATATCGGCGCCATTTCAAGGTAGTTTGGCGCCCCTATCACGGGTGTAATTTGGCATGAGGTTACGTATGGGTTCGTATTTTTTGTCTATTGCTGGTGAAGTACAAGAAAGGCCAAACTTTTCGAAATAAAGTAGGGAGTGGTCAATATCGTAACGGGTAGTGTTGGCAAGGGACAGGGGACGATTCATTAGATCGGAGTATTACCGTTGTGCTGTAGATGAGGACCAGACATATTGTGTTAGTTACCTTTTTTTTCTTTGTTGGGGGGGAAGGGGATAGGGAAATCAAGAGAAGGGGGGGGGGACAAGGCGATTTGTACTAACAATTTCTTGTTGTTTTTTTCTTCTTTTTTTCTTTTTTTTTTTTTGTTTTGCAAAATACCGTGGTTACACGTCCATAGACTAAAATCAAGTCAAATGAACAATGAATGAGGGGAGCTGGCCCAGACTCAGGGTTACTCCTGACGAGGATATACTAACCGCCGATCACCCAAGTGTTAAGATATTTTCGTAGACACAGGACCACACTAGACAGAAAATATGTGAATTCGTTATCAATAGAAGACGGAGCACCGCACATGGTCTGAGCGCTGTACAGGTTTTTATAACAATATTAACAGGTCAGGGGTAAGGCCAATTCCCCATCAGAACCTCGTGTCCATGAGGTAAACTCCAGAATAGAGAGAAGAAAAAGGAACATTCAAGAGAATTAAAGAAAAACAGGACGCGAACTAGCAAGGATTAAAAGTTATGTAGCCACATAACTATGTTAATTAAACATGCTTAGGGACTACTACTAACCATATGACTTTTGTTTCCCATTCAGTGTCGAAGATGGTAAGGGTCTAGGCAAGTTAGGAAACACACTATCAGTCAGAGATCCGGATTCAAGACATGCGGAAGCGAGGCATCGAGCACAGAGAAGAGGGGAGAGGATAAATACAAAATACAATCACTGAATTTTAAATATGATATTTCGGTGAAGTCGGCCTTTTTGCTGGTAGACGTTTATCGGCTTGATCTGTTAGTTCAGGGGTCGCTATCATATCAAGATAACAGGTCCTAGCCACTATAGTAAAACACGACAATGAAAAATTGAAAATGAAAAATTTGAGACATCAAGAATCAGGCCTACAGAATGGACTATGAGGAAAAAGAGTGCCAAACGGGGTGTGGGAGCCGGGACACCGCCTCGTAAGTATCCAGCCGCGATGGATGGGGCTGTACATCAGACAATAGAGTCCAAGGGGATACCTGCACATCGACGACCTCTACGTGTGCCCGATTCGTCCCAGTTTTGAGGTTCGACACTAACCCTGTAGGACCTTGTTTGATATTTTCGATAGGACCCCGCATCTGCTTCATCCGGCCTGGATTCCGCTTACGAAGAGGGGACAATCCCAGTTCGAGCGGGAACTAGTAAACGCGAATAGTTACGGTTAATAAATAACGATATATTGTACAGGTACAACTGGTTGGTTAAGAATTATTACCGGGGCGATAAGATTAAACCTTGACTATTGACCCTAAATATAAAGGAAAGTGCAGCCCGATACTAATATGAGGCGAGCAAAAAAAGCAGCCCGCTTGTAAACGTTTTCAATGTCCAAATGTTACACCTAGGCAGTCGGTTTGTACGACACGATTTTAACGTCGCTTCGCCTCCCCAATGCCACATGCGTGAGCACGTGTGCAGACCGAGTTTTAGAATCGTATGGCAAAGAAAAGCCTTAGGAAGATCATTGCTGCTATTCGTCTTCGACAATAAGGCATGCACATGAAAGAATGACGAGCAAATCGGCAGGAGGGGTTTCGCCCATTAGGGGAAATCGATTTTGGTAAAGGAATTGCCTAAATGTAACTGAGCCAAGTTATGGAAGCGCCCAAAACTGTAAACATCTGCCAACAAAGGAAATGGAAACACGGTAATATGGAACTTCAGCTAGGTGCCATACTAATACGACCTAAGTAGTAAAATAGGGTAGTCATGGTGATGAAATTCTGATGTGATGTAACGCCATATGTGGGGAGGAAGGGAACCCCGTTCTATGGCGTAGAGCAGAACCCGCTGCCTACTGTACTTGCTTACTTTGCTACCTGGCAAAGCTATCTTGGCGGTTGACGGGAACCGCAAACACTAGAGCGCCCCCGTAGGGAATCGAACCCTGCACCTTCTAATGTCAACAAGCTCTACAACTGAGCCATCCGTCGAAACTGGTTCAAGTATTCTAGGAGAAATTAATAAAATATTAAAGAATTATAATCAGTTCTGACTCCCACCCTCCAATCAGAAGGATTTTTTTTTCGAAAATGTCGTTGCGAACGACACACAACGGAACATGGCAAGGGACCCTAAACTGCCACAGAGGAAACGCACATGGAGACATTGATTGACATGTATGATACCCCTGGTCTCATACACTATTCATAGCCCCCCCACCCACCCACCCACACCCACACCCACATTCTTCAGAGAACAACAAGAGGAGTGGAACAACGCGGTCAATATAGGCTAGTCACACACTCTTGAAGGACTTATCCTTATGTCTCGAGTGTAGATAGATTTGATGCTAATACCCCCAACGAACCGGAAAACAAAAGGAATAAACAGACCAAACACTCAAGATGCAAAACTCATCCAAGCACTATTTGTGGAGAAATCACTAGCTCTAATTTTGCCAAACATCGCATGCAGTGGCACATAGACTGTATGGACGACAGGATTATGCCCCTCAAACCTAGTTTGCCAAGTCGAACGCTTCTCGTAGCTATTGGGCTGGGTATGGTTTTTATAGTGAAAAAATACCTAGTCAAACAATGAGGACGGGTGCTGAGGGTTTGAAGCGACCCTGGCCAGGTTCACCAAATCATATTTGCCGCTTGGAAGAGGTAGCGAAACTTCCCATCAAGTGCACCGTTAAGCACGGTAATCCAAGACTGTATAGGCGTGCACCAGGGTTCTTGCGTAAAAACCAATAACCCAACATTAGTAGCTATTCTCCAGAATGTACACATGCATGCAAACGGGAGGGTTTCCTCAATCTCACGCCAGTGGCATGGCGCACTAATGACACAGTTTCACGAGTTTTGGCCAAGAAAATCAAAATACTAAAAACCTGCCCCCCCTAGGTTATCATTCACCAGATTCAGTGAGCTTGGTCAAACAAGTAGGACCTACCATTCGCCACCTTGGGTGTGCTACCCCTGGATGGAACATAACATAATCAAAGCTATCCACTACAAAGTCGCACGATGCTGGTGGTGGTTGATGGAGATCTAATACATATGATGCGCTCACTGCCCGAAAACAAAACCAAAAGATGCGAGAGTACCAAATTCGTGTATTACCATGTGACAGGTGGTGCAAAGCGATAGGGGTATTCAAATCTATACCTGAAATACCGTACAGCAGCCAAAATCTGATGCCAATATTCTCCGAACACTTATGGGATGGTGCCATGTCCTGCATGTAGACACGTAAGCACTTTGGCGAGTGATGTCTTGTCAACAAGACAATACATGCAAGAGCCACGTCAGGTGTTATTGGATCAGTTTGACGGATGATTTTATTTAAAACAGTAGTGAGGGAAGGTCATCGGGTGCAGCGTTCACTACATCACTGACTTCTCTCTATTCACCATCACAAGATATGCTTGCTCAAGCAGGCAGGTATGTAATAGTTATAGGTGGTTGGCAATGATTAAACACAGAGTGCTGAAGGGAACGGGTCCAGTCGCACAGCACTTCCACACACCTGCAACCCTCTATCACGCACAGACCAGAGGTCAGTGCTGCTAAGTAGCAGGTGGAAGGTATGTATAGGAATCGTATGTTGGAGATTAAAAAGAGGTGAAAGGAAGGTCAACAGTCCGCCAGCACTGATAGGCAGTCACACCTGAGCCTGTCCGTATTCACCACACCAGAATGCTCTGCAAGCGCAGGGTATGTATAGGGTATATGTAGCGGGAAAAGAAAAAAACGGCGGAAGGGTGAAGAAGGGAAGGTCACCGGCGTCAACCGTCACTTACATCCAACCCCACACCTGAGGGGAGGTGGGTAGAAGCGGGGGTGCTGGCTGGGTTAGCCAGGAGGAAGAGTAAAACCGTGGTGAAATAAACAGGGCAGAGGTAACTTATGAGTGCCCTTGCTCCATCATGGGAAACGTCTTCAGCGCAGGTGGAAGGCAATATCATGGGAGATTCCCGAGTTTGTTCGACAAAGTGGGGCTTCATCGCAATATAGAGTCTTCAGCAACTTCTGATCTCAATCTTTGTGTTTTGATCAACGATATACATGACCTGCCAATCATAGGCAAGTTGCTTAGCTAATCCTGCAATGAATACACACAGCACGAGTCAGATGGAAGGGGTAGTTGTGATAAAGCTGTTGTGTCAACGGTCACTTGCTAAGCAGCAAGGATATTTATCAAAGGCAATATGTGTATCGGATGGGCATGGCACAGAGCGAGGGGTGATTATAAGACCGATCCAAATGAATGCATTTATTATAACACATCCAGCCATGCATTCGAAAACCCCCATCAGGAATAATGTAGTAAGACCGCAATGGAGTAAATTAGGCCAGATACAACGGCGTGATTTATCCCCACACCGTAGAATTTCTGTGCTGATATCTTGGCCCCCGAGTAGGTATATTAAGTGAACCCTGTTCAGCATTCTACTGTTATTTTTCCGTTGTATTCTTAATGCTATGTATTTGCATTCGCCCAGGTGTCAAGAAATGCCATCCAATTCCTGCCCCCCCCATAATAATGAATCACGAAATCACGAACTCACGAAATCAGACCTGATAGCATCAGGCGAAGGCTCAGAAACTTCAGAGAAAACTCTACGATATTTTCGTTGTGTTTAGGGGAAGCGATCCACTGATGAAAACTCACCGCAAAAGAGCTGTAATGGTCCGAGGGGAGACACTTACGTTCCTGATAGGCCACAACTTTCAACAGTCAAAGAGGCCGCTTACGTTTCTTGCTGCAAGTACCACGCGGAAGAGAATTGACACTGGAATCGAGATATACAAGGGAAGATTCTGAGGATTCTAGAGCGCTAGGTTGCCAAGGATCATCCAACTTTAATCGGCCACTTTCCATGATTTGAGATGTCCACTCACCAACCAGATTTGCCGAACTCCTAACCCCCCTCTCCGCCCCAATGATCAATACAAACTGCCGGCGACCCCAAGCGATGCATCGAACGTGCCGGCAATGACAAGAAGCACTCGTTTGGAGAAGGTCCATTTGAACAGAGCAGATTGGCCACGGAGGAGAGGGAGGTAGGGGAAAGTGCGAAGGGTCCCCCAGAACTCGTCACATCGGGGATTGGTAAACCCTGTCACAAATCGTCGCTACCTAAATGCGTGCCGTGAAAGCATTGGACAGATGCACACCCCGAAAAATTAAAATATCCTCACTTTTCAGAGTTGTCGACCACTCGGACAACAAAGAATTACGATCAGGCATAGCTTCGGGGCAGATTGAGGCAAAAGCTCCAGATACTCTACCAAGTGACTCCACTTCATGAACCAAAGTTCTGCTAACAAACCTAAAAAGCACCCAACCACTACCGCAATCCAAAAAATATCCGGATTAACCACAGAGACCAAAAACGACCGAAAAATTAACCCTCCTATTCCTTAAGAGCAGAAAACCCCTGTGCCTTCGTCTTTGCTCATGTGCTCTTTCTGCTCGGGTAAGACTGCCTGAAGTTTAGAACCGCGCGTGGCTTCAAATAGGTGTGCGCATAACCTTCTGCACTTTCCTCTTTCTTTCCTCTGACCGCAAAACACCGCCACCCAGCACAGATGTTTCAATGGGGAGCTAAACAAATATAAAGGGTTGCAATCTTTGCAAAACAAGGTAAGATCGATAAAATCGAACCGCCGCGAATGATAAAGCACAGCTGCAGCGTGGTATCACCGCCAGAGGAGTGGAACAAAAAGGGAGAAAGAAAACAAAAGAAGCTACATTCGGAACCTCAGCGGCAAAGGGCTGCCACAGACAAGTGATACTAACCTTAAAAAACTGCAATAAAGATCCTTTTCGATACTCACCAATTACACCACAAATGGCCGACTTGTAGAAAACCCTATGTAACTACCTAAGACTTCCCACACTAGCTAATACGCACCCTCGCCGGCAAGGGTGGAGACCAAAGGCTCAAGATATGCCCCTGCGTGGGCATGTGTCGCTAGTCGTTAACGATTTAATTTCAACAGCCCTACTCACAAATAGGCTGGGTGAAACCCATAGTCCCGATAGTGCCCCTCGGTGGCGAATTGTCGGTCTCTGACGATTTAATACAGCCTCGTCATGGGCGGGGTGACTGGCATCCCGAGTATTGTGCCCTTCCCTTTGGGGCGTATGTCGGTCTGAACTGACCGATAACTACAACGCAATCTCATGGCGGCGATGGGGAGTGCATCTCTGTAGGTCCCGATATGCCCCTCGTGGGGCAAGTTGTACGTCTCGTGAGCGGATTAAACACAAGCCTCTGACATGGTGGGTGCAAGATCCCGAATATGCCACCCTCGATGGAGGAATCATACGTCTCTGAGACGAGTGTGAATAGCGAGCCTCCAGGGACGGGTTGGCAAATCCGATGTGCCCTGAACGGCAAGTTGTCCTCTCCGAAAAAAATTCAACCAATACCGAAGGAGCAAAGCCTGCTGCCAGAGGACTTATGCTCACCCAAACCAGAGGGAAAGGGCGGGATATATCAGCAATCAATCTGACAAAAACTGTGTCTCACTACGTGTTACTACTTGCACTCCCCATCTTCTGCAAAAACCTAACGAAAATCTCGGTACTCCCTGCCGCGAGCGCCTGAGTCGCCTATCACCTTCATTCCATTATTCTAAGGGTGAAGGAGGATCTACAAACAGTCGAAGGGGAGGGTTGATTTCCCATCCCCACCTATCTTAGTCCCAAAATTGTATCCCGATCCAAGGCAGAGGGACGATTCAGCTGATCTCTGAGAATTCCAGAGTCCATCCCGATTCAAGCCTCCCGGTCCCACATCCGGGAGAGGTCAGACGCTTCACCAGCCATCTGGATCCTTTTTGCTGGACACGGCAGCTTCCAATATAAGATGCTTCCCGGTGTTGTTCACAATCAGGCCAGACCGAACGAATGAGGAGTTCTATGACCGGCATAGACAATTGTGGCATGTCTTATGGAACGGATTGACCACTAAGCATCCTTTCGGAAGGAGGAGTGCACCACTCTTTCCTCTAGCCACCCGAACTCTTTCGACTTTCCCGCCGGCGCACAGCAGAACCGTGCGAATGACGCAGACTGCGGTGGTGGTCCTGGCCCATGCGCCGAATATCGCGCACGACCCCAGGACACGGTCTTTTCACGAAGGTTGGGGTATCTTTGTGGCCCCCAGTAGTGTTTAGTTGTTCAGAACACCTCCTTGCCTGGAGAAGCACCAGTATGGGTGTCATATCAATGTCTGTGTTGTTAAAAACGACATGCTGTTTGTTAACAGTACGACATGCTTGTACCGCACAGCTGTAGGATGCTAATAGAGGGGGTTTCTTTTCCTTTTCTTTTCCCGACAAACAACTTTGCAGACTCTGACACAGCCAATCAGCTGGAGAATAGGGGGTCCCAGCGGTAACCACTCCTGGAGAACCAACCACACATCCTGAATTGGCAGATAAAAGCCTTCAACCCCCCAAGGTGCTACGGAGAGACTCCTCTCCTCCATCTTCCGCTACACATAAGATACTTCGGATATGTGCTCCTCAACTGCATCAAACCGGGCAGTCGTGCTGATCTCCATACTGGTTCGCGACACAGTGCTTCCGTCCCACGCCATTGGGTGGTACCAGGAGGTTCAGTCTTCTGAAACCCCTTTGCATTCAGGTCCAAACAGGAGATCCAGTGTCCCAAGGACGGGTGGGATACTGCTACTCAATCCTTGAGGGATGATCCCCTACGTCCTTCCCCAATCTAAGCAGACGGCAGCGTCACTCACAATTATGATCTCCTGAACATGAAGACCGAGGTCGAGAAGATGGCTTTAGAATAGGCATAGGACCAGTTCTGGAGCCTTCATCATGGCATCCCCAGGTTATTCCCAACACCAGCCACATGACCCTTGAAGAATAGGATATACCAACCTTCCCTTCAGAGACTGGATCATGCGGAGCAGTCTTAGTGGGGTCATACCCTCCACCAGCCTAACTTGTGGAGGGTTAGGGTCCCTTAAAGCATGAGAAGGAGAAGCCAACTTGGTTTCCCAACGCTTGTGCTCTTGGAGAACGAACACATCCTACGCATGCCAGACTGTACAGAGTTGCCCGAGACCACTGGATCTCGCTCCCGTACTGGACCCCCCCCCTCCCCCCCCACCTTGCCAACCCCGACTGACCAAGGTGTCGGCCGTCTTCAGCATTCAGGGATCAAGCTCAAACTTCAGGATTCTGGAAGACTGGAAGAGACCCACCCGGTTAGGGGTCTACGCTGATAGAGTTGTCAGTTTGCAAACGTCTATCGAGGATAAGTGAAACACTTGATCCTTACTGCCTCCTTCAGCATCTCCGAACACGCAATTTCAGGCAGTACTTTCCACCTTCACCTCTAAAGATTTCGCCCACAGAATAATATGCAAACCTCTCTCCCTGTTCTGAAGTCCGAAGCACATACTTCCTAAGATCCCTGGACGGATCACTGAAGAGGTGAATCGGTTTGTAAATGGAAACGTTGCCCTCATGGACGCGTAGCGGCATTGTTTTCTCACCGGTTGACAGACTCGCCACATTATGCCCTCTCATACTGGAGGATGCCCAGAAACCAGGGGCTGCCAGTGGTCGGACGGCACCCCCGCTATTAATCATATCTCTGTACACGCAGGGAGCTCAAATCGCCTCAATGAGACTACTTCTAGCAAACTATGGAAGGTCCAATCTGGCCATCAGCGGGGTATCCGGCTTAGAAGTCACCGAGTCCGCAAGGATTTGTCATGTCCTTCACAGTATTCATGCTGCTGCACCGAGGCGCGAGCAGAAGTTCATACAGGGCATCCAGTTTTCCACTTCCGACCGGGCTTTCAATGCATTGACTCTTTAGGATCGTACCAAGAAGAACCCGTACCAGATTTGGGATGATGCCAGCCCCCTGGCAGGGTGAACGTTAATTTACATAGGGGATTAGGATAGGGTAATTTTGTACAAATAAACTGGAAATGTGTTACCCTTTTATACCTACCAATTTTGTTGTGCTGACCTGCTCAGCATGGGTCAGTGGGATCCTTTCATGAGACGCTCACCAGCGACTCCTAGGGGCTAGGAAGTGGCCTGCTGGTTCACGTGACTAGGTTCCTACATGCCCGAGAATCGCCCATGGACAAACTGCTAAACCTTATGGGTTGCCTGCCCCATTGGCTCCACTTGTTCTAAACTTCTGGGCTTGACGTTGCTCTCCACCCAGGCGATGGATCTTGCTCCGATATTCCGGAAGGACCTAACAAAACTGGATTGGAATGTCTCCATGACGACGGAACCCCACCCACTCCCCTGTCATCCGTAAACCATTCTAAGCAACTTCGGTACACCGCAGACTCCCGTTTTGCGCAGCAGCAGACTACTATGACTATACTCTTAATTCCACAGCAGCTACCCTTGCATGTTCCCAGCAGCTCGACCGCAGTCGCCAGCCAAGGAGACAGCCCAGCTCCCCCAAGCTCTAACCTAGTGGATAGGAGCGTCGGCCCAAGAAGAATTCTGGAAGAAGCCATAGGGATATTACATGCAGCCTTCTGTGTATCCATCGCCGTCTTAGTAATAGTACTTCTTATAGCCACTACGTGTTTGTCTGGATTGTCCCCATCTCCTTATGGCGTACCTGTTGCGATCATAGGGTTGTACACCAATATGTATTTGACATCAGTACTCAGAGTGTACATCCCCACTATTGATAAGTCCAATCGTGAACAGCTTACTGTTTTCTGAAGAAACACTCTGCGAATAGTAGGCTTTTGCTGTAGCTGTTGAACCTAATGATAGGAATCCTGCACTTCAGGACCTCAGAAGACTTGACTAATTCCTAGACGGGATACAGATATTAGGGGAGGTGTAGACCTCACTTACTAGAGACTTTGTCGTTCCACCACTGTAACACAGATCTAGGTGACTTGGACCGGGTTGTTTTCAAATAGACTGTCCACTGTAAGTTCATTCTATTCGACGGCCTTACCTCGTGATCTTGTCAAGGCCCTGGACTACGCAATAGTAGGTCTACAGTTCTCCATAAACGCCTCAACCACAGTCGAAACTATACTACACTTTCAAAGCAGGACTGTGGATCTTAGAACGTTTTGCTTATTTCAACAAAAGACTACAACGGTTGAACTATCGCTATACCTCTTAGATCGAACTAATTACCTGGCCTTATAACAGGGGAATATCACTATAGGCTCTCTGGCAATCAGCGCGGGCCACAGGAATCACAAAGACATATAACCATCCCATCCTCCCATACTACACCCAACAATGATGACAACAACTAAGAGGCTCATTACCTGCAGGAAGGTGCTCGGCAGCAATAAACAGCAAAAGTTTTGATTCTCGGCTTGCCTCCCAGCTGCACAAGTTTATCCTCCATACAAACTGGGGATATGGACAGGCACGAACCATATAAGCACAAAATTAATGGTAAGGGGTTCGGATATTGAACTCTGAACACAACGGCCTAGTGCTCTCCACTAACAAGATTGGATAAAACGCCAAGGGCACATCTACACCTTACAAAGGGCATCTCACCTCCTGTCCGTTCCACACCCCTTTCGAAAGACCAGAAATTGTGTGATTCTACAGACCAGGCCACCCCTACTAGGAGACTGTTGAACATGATTCTCCACTACCGAGTTAAACACCACACCACTACAATCTTCGGTTTTGTCCTGACTATGCAGCTCTGCAGTAGTGGACCGACATAACTTCCCCAGATTGTGTCTTGCGGAACTAAGCAGATCACGACTTGACCAGAGTCTGTGGATAGACGTCCTCAGATTCCAATACCTCTTCTCTGATGTCTCTAGGACACCACCACCTTGCCCTTCATTGATCAGAGAAGGGATCCCCCCCATAGATTCCCCCTCCTTAAATCAAAAAGACCCCACAGAAACTATTTACCTAGTCTCTGACGATGAGGATCCTCCCAGATCAAAATAAAAAACATCTCCTACAAAGAAAAATAATTTAACTACCAAACGCTCATACCCCTGCACACACCAGATGCACAACACACCTCTCCCTACACCTAGCACAGCTGCCCTTCCTGACTTCACTAAATTTCGCCAATGCAGAATTTTCGGGGCAGAACCTCCCACCAAGAAACCCGCTCCTTCCAGACCCACCACCAAAACTCTTCTAACGAAACGAACTAAACTTACACATACTACTTCATATCCTGTTCAACAACAGCAAACTGCACTCTATCTCACTACAATTATCACCTCCAACTGCAGAGGCATCTTCTCATCCTGGGAAACACTCTATGACCATATTCGAACTAATGAGCCAGACATTGCTATTCTCACCGAAACAAAACTCACCTCCAACAATACAGGCATAATTAATATGATCAAACAAGACCTCTCTGACTACCACTTTCATCACAGCAGCAAAACCATTAAGCAAGCTACCAATGCAGACAACATTGTTACCCGCTCAGCTGGAGTAATCACACTTATCAAAAAGACTCTTACTGCACACCTAATTAAACATGAAATCCCTACTGACATAGCTGGTCACCTCACTCATCAAACTATTAACAACATCACTCACATCCTAGGTGTCTACATGCCCTGCAATGATCCTGCCAAAAGAGCCCGCATCTATGAACACATCCACTACATCATATCTCAGAACCCCTCTCACCACTACATTGCAGGGGGAGACTGGAATGCAGCTTACTACCTCACTGATAGAAGCAACACAGTCCACCATCTGGAGGACCAGCCTCACTACCAGCATCTTAATAAATATTCAATCCACATCCTACCATCCCCACGTCCCCATACTTATTCAGACAAGACCTCCTACAGCAGCAGGATAGACGACATCATTCTCATCAACCCTCCACCTGCAACCAAGGTGACAGAAACCACACACCAAATGGGAGACACACTCGACCACTTGACCCTGGAACAACAAATTACCTCCTCTCTCTTTCCACCTCCCAATCTGGACACACCACCTCACAATCCAACACCCCAACTGCAACTCCCTCTCAAGCAACAGGACATGGCCAAAGCCAAAGAGGCAATCTCAAATAAATTTCTCCATCAATTTCAACACAGCCACATCAACATAACTAAAGCCTGGACTATAGCACAAACTTTACTGGGAGAAGATAAAACATCTGCACACATCCAATCTATTAGACAAGAACTCACAGCCACCATGCCAGAAAATCTTAACAGCATGGCAGATCATCTCATGATCACTTTACACCAAGCTCTTTCCATCATGACTGACATCTGCCCCATTAAGTCTAGCACACCAGGCATTGTTTTGCCCAGACAAACTGCTAAAACTTACAGACGTCTTAACTACCATATTCACACATTAAAACACTTCGAACAGCCTCCACTCACCTTGACCAACAGCAATACATGGAGCTCAGAAGCACACCTCATGCGGGAGGTACATACTCACCTACCACTAAAATCAAAATACAACAACACCTACAAAACCTTCTCCTCCCTGACTACTGCCTCTCTCTAACTGCTGATATTCAACAAAGTATTACAGAACTACGTCACATGCAGGCTGCACTCAAAGAAGAGAGAGCAACTGCCTCCATCAAGAAATTCAGACGCCGCCTCAGCGCACAAGCACGACAAACCCACAGGTATATCTTCTCTCCTGAAAACTACACGCACACACCCACTGCTCTTCTGGACGCATCCTCGAACACACTTAGCACCAGTACCCAGGGTCTCCTGGAAGTTTTGACCAAACACATGGGTAAACTCATGTCACCTCCCACACCACCCATCGTAGGTGATTATACCCGACATGCCACTCCCCCTCCATGGGAAACACACACAGACAAATATCACCTTGAAACTCCAGCCAATTCCATACAAACCACTGCCTCCCCCTACACCTATCTCTCCTCCTCAACCACCTATGATGACTGCATCAGGAAACTCTCCACTAACAAAGCCACAGGCCCAGACGGCATACCTAATGAACTACTTATGTGCCTCCCACAGGAAATGCACCTCACCATACACAAACTCATGCAGCTAGTATGGATCCTGGGAGAAACACCAGACTGCTGGAAAATCTCCCACACAGTCATGCTCTACAAAAAATCAGACCCTTGCTTACCCCAAAATTACAGGCCAATAGGCCTTAACAATGCTGTAGCCAAACTCTGGACCTCTCTTGTTACCAACACTATTACTACCTACTCTGAAACCAATCACATTCTAAGTGCCTGCCAAGAGGGTTTCAGAAAAGACAAAAGCACCTATAGACAACTCCTGACCCTACTTCACAACATTGAGGATGCTGCCCTCTTCCACCAGGACCTTTATGCTGCCTACTTTGACTTTAGCTCTGCCTTCAACATGATTGATCACCAAAAACTTCTCTGCATTATGCACAGCTTGGGTTATACCCATGATACTATAGATACAATTAAAGGAATTTACACAAATTCTACTACACATATCCTCCTTAACAATACATCTGGCTCCCCTATCCCCATCACTAGGGGCACTATCCAGGGGGACACTCTGTCCCCCTTATTCTTCATTATTTTTCTAGAACCCCTACACAGATGGCTCCGTTCTGGAGGACGAGGCTACAGAGCAACATCCCTACCCTCCACAACAGCAGATGAAAACCACACTAGCAGCTTGGGGTATGCTGATGACACTGCCGTCCTAACCGGCAGCTCAGAGGACCTTCGCATCCAATGTGGTAAAGTTCAAACTTTTAGTATCTGGTCGGGCATTCCTCTTAACGCCACTAAATGTGTGGTTAGTGGCATACTCCACAAATCACACCCCTCACAACCTACTCACAACAACACACTCAAACAAAGGCTAGAAAAAATTCCTCTAGGAAATTCCTATGCTACCTACCAGCCGCCAGACCAAGCCTATAAATACCTGGGGGTCCACATCTCACTCACCTTAAATTGGAAAAGTCAACTTCACTCTACTATTGAAACCATCCACAACAAAGGCTTGAGTATCCTCACTAAAGCTAAAAATAGGGCAACCCCCACCCAATGTCTACGAATAATCTCACAATGTGTCAGAGCAGCTATTAAATACCCCATGATAGTAGCTCCCTTCTCACTAACCGACATTCACGTCATTGACAGAGCAGTATTAAAAACAGTTAAACTCTGCTGCTCCCTTCCTAGATCCTTTCCGACAAGAGCACTCCACCTCCCTAAAACAGAGGCAGGACTGGGGGTGCCTTCTTTACTTACTGAATACACTCAGATTACTGCAACAGCCCTCACCCAGTCCATGAACGACCAAGGCCACCTGGGAACTCTCACCAGGGCTCTTCTTGACAAATCAACCTCTACCATGACCACTCTAGATCCTCTCTCTCTCTCCAGCAAGCAACTTAAATATATGTCCCTAGCCCGTCAGCTGGAAATTATTAAAAAATCTGACATAACGATTTCTTGGAATGACACAGAACTCCTCGACAAACTTAACATACTCTCTCTCCCTCTCCCACCACAGGCAATCCCTGTCTCACTCATGACTCCTTTTCACGACCTGGACATCTACTCATACCACGACCTGGTCACCCCCATGGGAACTCATCTTATCAGCACTACAGACCTCTCTCTTATTACTTCACACAAAATTACAAAACACCACAAACGATCCTTGAACCGCCTCACAACACACCTCTCCTCCTTCCAAACCGTCACTCCTCCAACTCACTCTGACCCACTCCCCCTCTCCCACAGGCAACTTGCGCCTGGCTACACAATCTCGCAGAACACGACAGACAACGTCAAGTTTCCTGCTCCTATTGAACCCTCCACTCCAATTACCCAGCGCTACCAACCCCACGCCTCCGTTACTGATGCAGACTACGAGGCGGACCCCACTCGGGACCTGGAAGGAAACCAATGGTGGGCGTGGCCCACGCAGATCGCAGGCAGTCACGTGCACCGAGCATGGGGCTGCCCCAACAGTGACGCCACTTGGTCAGCGCGCCACTACTTGTGCAAATCCTAGATCCGACACTCCTCCTCCTCCAAATTCTTCCGCGCATATAAAATAACCTCCACCTCACACCCGGACAGGATCCGCGAGGCCATGACATCCCCAGCCAGCAGCGCACCTGCACCACCGGCGCGCCTGCTCCACCTTACCTACGGATCTCAGTACAGAGCCCTACACATTACGAGCTGGCGGGGCAAGCGCTCTTACAACGACGACAAACTTGCCACCACCACCGTTGTCCACGTCCAATGGGCCCCAACCATCATGCACAACGAACATATCAACTCCTACACACGCATGGGATACAGCATCCACCATTGCACACCTCTCACCCCCACAACCTCCACCATACACTGGAAGCCTCAATCTCACCATGCGGCTCACCTTGTTGAACTGGTAGGACAATCAACATATGACCAACTAACCCACACCTTTAAAACCACTCCTCCGATAACCACACACCTCAATCCCAGGAAGGACACCCACCTCAATAACCTCCAGCAACAAGGCCAATGGGCAACCTCCCCGGGATTTAATGCTGACAACCACAACCATGTTCACAAACTCCTGAAAATTGACACACACGACAGACACCCAGACTGGGACATTCAACCACCCTCAGCCTACATTATACAAACAGGCATCCTCACTACTCTGGATGGCCACTCCACACACACACATACCAACGTTTCATATCTTTATAACCCCACAGGTCACTGTCTTGGGCACATTCCCAACGACAGGCTCACCTCTCTTAAACAAAACTATGACCACTTTAAAAATCACCACCCAACCAAATGGAACCAACTGACCCAAGGAGGAACATACCACACTGACCTAGCTGCCCTCTTCACCAGGTACAGAGCTGCACCTGCTGCCACTAACATCCTGTCTCCCTTCCTCTACCAAGCAGCAGCTGCTCTGGGCATTACTCACCATCGTACCTCCAATCCTCTTGGCTACGACCAAAGCCTCACCAGCTTCTCTTCTACCAGCCCTGCTGACCAGCTCTTTGGCTCCAACCAAGACCCCTTTCTTACCATCTGGACTGGGGGCTCACTGGTGGACATTCCCAATTCCACCACACAAGCACACCAAGCTCTCAGGTGGGCTCTAGCCAGTGCTGACCATGCCGAAAATACTCTCAGCCCTACCTGCACCCTGATGCCCCTTACAAAACTCTCCTCCACCACTCCTGGATCCACTACATTGACTCTAGACCACAGTCTGAATTTTATACTACCTCTGAAATATGGCTTGGCAGCAAATCTCACACCCCACCCTCCACTAAAAAATTACACCTCATCCTTATATGCAACCCTCACAGCCAAGAGACTTACTTTCCTAAACTCCCAGACTTTATTGACCAATGGACATACTACATGCAAAGCCTCTCCTCATCCTGGGAGCCCTCTACTATCACACCACCTTCCACCCTTACTTTCACTGACATTGTCATCACCTACCCTCGGAAACTTAAATCTGTTGCCAAAAATCCCTGGCGACCTATACTCCACCAACACCCTCCCCCCTCTCCTATTACCATTACCCACCCCTGTTTCTACCTTGCTACCCCCTCCTCTGGCCTCCAGGTCTACAAAGATGGTAGCCTAATAAAAGGTAAACCAGGGCATCCTAGCAAAATAGGCGCTGCAGTATATGTCCCGGCTGCAGGACAAAGCTACACCATCAACCCTGGGGGAATAGGGGCCACCAAAACTAACAACCGGGCAGAACTGGTAGCCATCCACCAAGCCCTTCTCAACATTGACTATGACAAATCTCTTACTCTTCATACAGACAGCCTCTGCTCTCTTCAACTGATTAAAAAAATGATTCATGACCCCACCACAACAACCCGTTCCATTCATACTGAATTACTGCAATCAATTCAAAAACACCTCATTCAACGCATCCTGCATGGCTCACACACCACCCTTTGTAAAGTCCGCTCCCACACAGGTATCCTTGGAAATGACAGAGCAGACACTCTGGCACGCAAGGCAGCTGAGCACCCTACCTCAACTAATTTTACAGATAACATTGGGGAAATTCCCCGCCACAATGTTTACTACCCTACAGTTCAACCTCCTCGTACACACATGGGAGATATCCCCCCAAGAATTTTAGCACCTAACCTTACACAAGGTATCACCTCTAACCTACCCACTAGCTGCCACCTTGGTCAACACCCCCTTAAAGGGATTTACGCAACCACCTGGGCTGAAAACACCCCCCACCAACTTCCTCAAGCAAGTAACAAATTTTGGACCTCAACCCTTATCCAGCATAAAACTAAATTCCACATCCTTAAAGCCCGCTGGGGTAGACTGTGGAACCGTAAACTTGCATTCCGCTGGAAACTCCCCTATATTACCAGCACTCACCCACCCACGAACTCCCTATGCCCCATCTGCCACACCTGTGAGGACGGAGCGGGCCACATCCTGGCGGGTTGCACACACCGGACTTTCAAGGGGCTCTACATTAAGAGACATGACGCCGCAGTGCGACTCATCCACAAGGCCATTTGCACGGGAGCCCTGGGATCCCGCAGAATGATCATGGACGCTGGCAAGGAGGAGGACCTCCCCAGGGGGGTTCTGGGCAAACGTCTCCCCAACTGGTTACGCCCCTCCACTATTACTGTAGCGGATTGGAAGAGGATGAGACCTGATCTTGCCGTCCTACCTGACACAGACTCTCCTACCTGTATGTCTAATAAAGAACTCTGGGTTCTTGAGCTTGGATACTGCTCTGATACCAACCACGCTACTAAGTTTATTACTAAACATGCCCAACATGTTGAATTAGTCAATGGCCTTCGATCGGCTGGATACCTCGTTCACTACGAAGTTATTACCGTTGGTACAACTGGTACTATTCCTAAATCTTTTCTGACCTCTATAACCACTCTTGGACTTCAGAGATCCTGTGCCCTCAAATTGGCGGACACAGTCCACTCTTACACCATTACTAGCTTCCAGAGTATTCTACAGTGAAGACGCTTCATGGAAACACACCCCGGGTCGATACCCGGGGACTAGCACACAGACCATCCCCCCTCTCAGGCTTTGTCTTATCGGCTGTATTGTGCCGGTGCTTTCTAAACTAGTTTGTAGCCACCACTGGGTTGCTGACTGGAAGCCTCTAGGAGGGGCAGTCAGCACTTGCAATATGACCAGATGAGGATTTTCGCCCAGTTACGTCAACTTCTTTCAACTTGGACACCACGACTTTTTCTACTAGCCACTGTATTACATGCCTCCAGATTTATTCGGCCGGTCCCATACGTGAACTTTGTTGACTCTCACGGTTTTACCTCTTTAAGTAATAGACGTGGCTTTAGTTTTGTCCTACCGGTTGTCTTACCGGTTTTGGTCCTACGGTGACTGTAGCTAGCTCCGGCTTACGCTATGGTGTCCTTAACTTCACGTCCTGTGAGTAACGGTTCTACACGGATGTAACAATTTCAATTTCAATTTCAAGGGGGCAGTAAAATAGTAAAATAACAACACATATCTACTAGCGCCGTCACTTTTTCCTTTTTGCTTTTTGAGTGTGGGTAGGTGGGTATGATATGTGTATGTGCGTGTATGTGTGTGTGGGGGGGATTGGTTTGTATCAGGGTACTGCAAACAGACCCCAGGCGTTGCGTCCTTGGATGCACCCTAATTCGTTTAGGGTTAGTCAAGTCCTTAGGCTGCGTCCCACAAATTCCCTATTTCCCCTTACACAGAATCTGGTGCACGTTGCGTCCCATGCGTCTCATTTCATCTCACCGCGTCTCATGCGCCTCACTGCGACTCACAAGGCAGTTTTGGACGCTTGCAATTGTCGCTACAGGTCTATCAGAAGAATTACAAAAACGACAGGGGGAAGGAGCGGGGGCAGCTGGGGCGGTGGGTCGAGCAGCGGCGGGGCTACCAGCGGGCCTAGCAGCAAAAATATCATCCAGCCTCCGCAGCTTGGCCGGAGCATGTTGCTTTTTGTCAGATTGCATTTGACGGTAAGATGTGCACGGATGAGCGCGACTAGCATAAA
>JACBWV010000610.1:97920486-98025486 GCA_013435795.1 Chlamydomonas sp. ICE-L | reverse complement strand
AGAGTGTGTGTGTGTGTGCGTGGGTGGGGTGGGGGGGCATGGGGTTATGTGTGTGTGTGGTGGTGGGTGTCATCAGGGTATGTGTGTATTTGTGTGTGGGGTGTGGGGGTGGGGTGTGGGTGGGGCATGGGGGGTATGTGTGAGGGGCGGGGGGGGGGGGGGGGTTGGGTATGTGTGTATGTGTGTGTGTGTGGTGGTGGGGGTGGTTATGGTGGTGGTGGTGGTGGGGGGGGGGGGTATGTGTGAGGGGGTGGGGGGGTGGTGGGGGGGTGGGGGTAGTGTGTGTGTGTGTGTGGTGGTGGTGGTGGTGTGGGTGGAGGGGCATGGGGGTATGGGGGTATTTGTGTGTGTGTGTGTGTGGGGGGGGGGGGGGGGGGGGGGATGGGTTAGGCATGGGGGTATGTGTGTGGGGGTGTGCGTGGGGTGGGGGGGGGTGCATGGGGGTATGTGTGTTATTTTGTGTGTGTGGTGGTTGTGGGGTGTCATCGTGGTATGTGTGTATTTGTGTGTGTGGGGTGAGTGTGGGGTGGTGGTGGTGGGGTTGTCATAAGGGTATGTGTGTATTTTGTGTGTGTGGTGTGTGTGTGTGTGTGTGTGTGTGTGTGGGGGGGGGGGGGGGGGGGGGGGGGGGGGGGGGGGGGGGGGGGGCATTGGGGTATGTGTGTGTGTGGTGGTGGTGTGGGGTGTCATCTGGATATGTGTGTATTTGTGTGTGGGGTGTGTGGGGGGGCATGGGGGTATGTGGGTGGGGGGGTGGGGGGGGCATGGGGGTATTTTGTTTTCTGATGTTGTGTTCTTTCCAGGTGAACCCCACTTTTTCACTGCCAAATCAATGTGTGTATAACCATGAGAATATGCAAGTCACACACTGCTCAGGCAAACGTTTGGGTAATAGGCATGTGTAATATGGTGTGGTGTGTGGGGGGGGGGGGGGGGGGGGGGGGGGGGGGGAGTAAGTGTGTGGGGGGGTATGTGTGCACCCTGGCGTGCGCACAAGCTCTTACTGTGTGTGTGTGTGTGGGGGGGGGGGGGGGGGGAGTTTGGGGGGGGGGGGGGGGGGGGGGGGTAGGGGGGGTATGTGTGCACCCTAGCGTGGGCACAAGCTCTTACATGTGTGTGTGTGTGTGTGAGTGGGGGGGGGGGGGGGGGGGGGGGGGTATGTGTGCACCCTGCGTGGGCACAAGCTCTTACATGTGTGTGTGTGTGTGTGTGTGTGTGGGTGTGTGTGAGTGGGGGGGGGGGGGGGGGGGGTATGTGTGCACCCTGGTGTGGGCACAAGCTCTTACATGTGTGTGTTGTGTGTGGGGGGGGGGGGGGGGTATGTGTGCACCCTAGCGTGGGCACAAGCTCTTACATGTGTGTGTGTGCCGGTATGTGCGTGCGTATGTGGGGTACGTGTGCACCATGGCCTTGGCACAATCTCTTTAATGGGGTGGGTGAGGTGGGGTTATGTGTGTGTGTGTGTGTGTGTGTGTGTGTGTGCGTGTGTATGTGTGTGTGGGGAGGGTATTTGTATGTTGGGGGGGTATGTGTGTGTGGGGGGGGGTATGTGTGTGTGGGGGGGGTATGTTTGTTTGTGTGTGTGGTGTGTGTGTGTGTGTGTGTGGTGTGGTGGTGGTGGTGGTGGTGGGGAGGGCATGGGTATGTGTTTGTGTGAGGGGGTATGCGTGTGTGTGTTGGTGGTGGTGGTGGGTGGGGGGGGGTATGTGTGTGTCGTGGTGTGGGGGGGTATGTGTGTGTGGGGGGGGGTATGTGTGTGTGTGTATGTGGGGTGGGGGGTATGTGTGTGTGAGGGGGGGTATGTGTGTGAGTGTGTGGGTGGGTGAGGTATGTGTTTGTTGGTGTGGGGGGGTATGTGTGTGGGGGGGAGGAAATGGGTGTGTGGGGGGAAGGATGTGTGTGTTGGGGGAAGGGGGGGGGGGGGGGGGGGTATGTGTGTGTGTGTAGGGGAGGGGTACATGTGGTGTGTGTGTGTGTGTGGGGGGGGGGGGGGGGGGATTAGTGTGTTAGGGGTATGTGTGTGGGGGGGGGTTATGTGCGCACAAGCTCTTACATATGTGTGTGTGTGTGTTGGGGGGGGGGGGGGGGGTAGGGGGATCGTGTGTTGGGGTATGTGTGTGTGTGGGTATGTGTGCACAAGCTCTTACATATATGTGTGTGTGTGTTGGGGGGGGGGGGGGGGGATTAGTGTGTTGGGGTATGTGTGTGGGAGGGTATGTGTGCACAAGCTCTTACATATGTGTGTGTGTGTTGGGGGGGGGGGGGGGATTGTCGGAATAACACCGGATGGTGGATAGACGGATGAGGCTATGGATTCTCAAGGCAATATTTAAAGCGTGGGCTGGACTTAAGTCTAGCCTCCGGTCACCTAGGAGTTGAGGTTACGGGTTTAGGATTGCGGCTAAGTCCACGTACACATGTCCGTGGACACGCCACTGTCTGTGAGACTGACCTACCAGTCATCTAACTCTGACACTCCACCTGGTCAGGTGAACAGCAGAAACGAACCGGAACCGAAACAAAAATAAAAGCAAGAGCTGAAATATCCACCTGTTGAGGTAAAGGGGTATATAAAAGAGAAACAATGTAGACTCCACCTCAAAAATTAAGGAAAGAATACACAATGTAACCAAAGCTATGCTTTATCAAAGAACCAGAAAAAATATCATGTGATGGGTATCGCACCGCAGGATATATCGTAACTCCAATCCCAAATAGTCCAGAAAAAATCACAGAATGCCAAGATGGGCCTAAGCAGATGGGCAAGGCAAAACCCAAGTTGTCCAGCAAAGGAGCAGAACGTAACAAACCAAAAAGCACTGAATGCCATTGTAGAGCCAAGAAACCACACGAAAGCAAACACAGCTAGTAGACAAGATCTGCCACTAACGGCACCTCCCAAGGTGGGACTAGCTGTAGACCTGAAAGAGCCCAAAACCAAAAGCTACCTCGGGGGGCGCTTGTACGTGGGGGGTATTGCCCCATGCTTGCAGTCCACCATGCCCAGCAAATCATTAAAAAACCAGAACTGCTCAGCCTCCAAAGCCTTGGTGAAGGCGTCAGCCAACTGCAGGGTGGTATCAACCTTAGCAATCCCAATCCGCCCAGACATGCCCAAATCACGCACATAGTGTTGCATGATATCGATGTGCTTGGCACGTGGTACCAAAGCCACCTCAGCACACCAAGAATTTGCCACCGTGGAGCCACACTGAATGGTGACTAGTGAGCAAGGGAGGCCCAGGTCTACCCTCAAGTGCTTAAACCACTGGACATCACGGGCTGTCGCTGCAAGAGCCTGGTACTCAGCCTCCCCAGTGCTAGCGGCAGGGGTAATCTGCCGCTTAGAGGCCCAGTGAACCACCCCACCAGATGCCAGAATAGCCATACCAGTTTGCGACCTCCTACCCTCATCACCAAACGAGGCATCTGAGTATGCATGGACAGCAAAATCAGAGCTATGGCTATACCTAATGCCAAGGTTGGGATACTTCCGTAGGTAGACCAGAACACGCTGAGCAGCACGCCAGTGTGCCTGAGTAGGTTTGGAGGTGAAACGTGAGAGAGCAGACACAGAATATGCAATGTCCGGTCTCGTGCATGTGGATAGATAGATCAATGATCCAATCAGTGAGGCATACATGAGGTTGTTAGGCAAAGCAGGGCTACCGGCCGCATGCTTGGTAACAGCCCCACTGATCATGGGAACGTGAGGGGACTGCTTGGTCTCATCCTCAAGAGCGATGGGATATCTCTCTAGCATACCAAAGATCTGGTTGTGCTGGCTGATGACAATAGAAACACACCTCCCAGCACTGTCAAGGGTGAGGTCACAGTCAATAGACAAGAAAACCTTAGGAACCCCCATCTCAGTGACTGTCCACTTTGCCTTCCGCATGATCGCAACGATCTTGGCGTATAGAATGAGACAGTGCAGCGCAAGCCAGAAGTCATCAACATAGGTAAGAACCCACGAGACAGTTCCATCAGGTTCAAGGCGGATGAACAAAGCAGGGTCAGCCTGCGCAGGAGTGAAACCTGCAATCCGAAGAACTCTACGCACCTCCTCGCACCACTTGCGAGGAGATTGCTTCAGCCCATACAGACTCTTGATCAGCTTACAGACCCAACCCCCAGGAACAACAAATCCCTGTGGTTGCTCCATATAAAGTTCTTCCTCGAAAACCCCATTCAGAAACGCAGTCTTGATATCAAGCTGCCTAGCAAACATCTTGTTGTGGACCATGCCAGCAAGCAAGGACCTCAAGGTAGACTTTGAAGTCACAGGGGCAAAGGTCAGATCATAATCGAGCCCAGCCCGCTGCAAGAACCCCTTAGCAACTACCCGAGCTTTCTGCCTCACTACTACCCCATTATCACCGTGCTTGAAGGAAAAACACCACCGATTCTTGATCGGAATCACTCCAAGTGGAAGCTTGACGAGCTGCCAAGTCCCGTGCGCAAGCAGACTCTCCTTCTCATCTCTCATGTCAAGGAGCCAGCCATCCCTGTGGGGATTGGACTGATCCATGGCCTGTGTGTAAGAAATATCGGAGGAGGTAGAAATGTATGCAGGCAAGGTGAGTCCTGGAGCTTCTGACACAGGTTCAGGGGTATCTCCACCTGTAATCGAGCCAGAAGCTGAGGTTGCATCAAGAAAGAGGGGGTTGTCGACAAGGTCGGATGTAGGGGACGAGGATAACACTGCAGGATCGGGAGAGGGTGGGTATCGCACCAACTCTCCGACAGGTGAAACAGGCAGTACAAGCAAATCAGGGACATTACTCTTGCGTGACCGGGGGGGTGTAACCAGCCCAGTCATCTCAGGAGCCTGGCCTGCTTGCCTGCGACTGCGAGTAACCCCAGATACTATCAGAGGGACAGGGGGGTCAAAGAATCTTTGCTGAGATGAAACAAGCTTGATAGGTGCAGCCAAAGCCACCCTATTCCAAACCGGGGAGTCAGGGACAACAGGGCCTAGGCCTCCTGAATGTCCAGTCCTTAAGGGAGTCACACATACTCCTACACCAGTTACCCCACCCCAACCGGGGGCAACCGTGCTCGTGGGTGACAAAATCTCAGTCGCTGTGACCGTGTCCTCGGCTGCCCCCCCTTGCTCCGAAGCGCGACTATCGTGAGCACGTGGGGTAGTCATGTAAGGAGGCACATCGTGCGGGTCCGCGGTAGGCTCAGGATGCCATCTGGATTGTACCTGCGGACCCCGACTCGGATAGTCCCCAATACCACCACCATCTCCTAAAGGACGCGAACTAGGGGAAAGGACCGGATGTCCACATGAGGTCCATAAAGGAGGAGAAACTACCAAATCAGACCCCCCCCCCCCCCCACGACTCACTACTGTGGGTAACACGGCAGGTGCCTGGTTTCGGCTGCGAAGTTGCATATGGAAACCAGGACCAGACTCTGGGTCAGACCCTGCCGCAGTCCCCACAGGCGAGTTAGATGGAGTTGGTGACGTCACCACCTCGGGCCCCAAACCGTTTACAGCGGTGTCGGGACCGTCAAGTGAGAAATCACCGTCGAAGGGGTCCTGTCCAGGAACGGGGACCGGGCCAGCCCCCTCATACCACTCAACGTCACGTGACTCTATGATCCTATGCGAATCTGGCAGCTACAACTGCCAAGCCTTACTCACAGGCGCATACCCGATCATTTTTCCTCTAAGAGCGCGACCGTTTAGCTTCCCCTTACGCGAGTCTTTGTCGAGTAGCTTAACATACCCAGTTGCACCAAAGATCCGAAGGAGAGAGACATCAGGGACTACACCAAAAAACCGCTCATAAGGAGACCTACCGTCGAGGGTCGGAGTGCGATTGCGAACGTATGAAGCACAGCGAAAGGCATAGGGCCAGAAGCCATGAGTCATTTTACTGTCTAGGAGCATCGTGCGAGCCGTAGCAGCCACCACCCCATTCATCCGCTCCGCGTTGCCGTTCTGCTGTGGGCAATACACACTACTAAGCTCGTGTCGAGCTTTGACCGACTTAAGGAAGTCTTCTACCTCGGCTGTGCAAAACTCTTTTGCCTGATCAGATCGCAGACACCCTAGAACTACCCCGACTAGCAAAGCCATCCAGGCTTTGAGAGTGTTGACTATCCAAAACGCGCTGTCGCCCTTAGTAACCATCGCAACAACGGCCTAATAATAATCATCGACCATGACCAAGAGTTAGTACTCACCTCTTCACCTAAGGCCTTGGCTGAATGGTCCCATGAGATCCACGTGGACAATCTCAAGGGGTGAGTGAGTCTTCCTCCTAGGCTCATGGTACGGCACACGTTTGGCCTTACCACGAACACAGGCGTCACAAGGACTTTCCTTGAATTTGCGAAGTTGCTGATTTGAGATGATCGGCATACCAGTAACCAATGTTCCCTAAATGAGTTGTGACACAGCGGGAAAGCCTGGGTGGCCGAACCGTTTATGCCACAATTCAATGGGGGACATGGGTGGTATGCTGACAGCTAGGTCAGCACAAAGCAAGGAAGGAATCTCACCCACAATAGCATCAAACTGATAACCCCCGAGAGGGGAAACAAGGATCTGCCAAAGGGTCCTAGGCCCTATGGTAGCATGGCAGGTGTCAGAAGTGAAAGAGATTACGCAGGCAAGGTCTCTAGCAGTGGCACTAACGCTCAAAAGATTCATAGGACAATTAGGCACATAGAGGCACTGTGTCAAGGTGATAGGGGCATCTAGCCACCAACTACTTAATACAATGGTCCCTATGCCTGTTGCCTGCTGAACCACCCCATCCCCAAACTTGACAGATGGTCCATTCGACACAAACTGGAAGGTTGAAAATAGGGCTTGAGAGCCAGTGATACAGCGACCCGCCCCAGAATCAATGTGCACAATAACACGATCAAGGCTAAGAACAGCAAGAACATCAAACACTGTATCGGGAGCAGCAGACCAAGCGGTAAGCGCGTCAATCTGATCAGGAACCTCTCACATCAACGAGTAGCCTGCCAGCTGGCTGACCAGGGCGTCAAACTCCACCCTAGACACAGGGGCTCCGCCTCCAGCAGGAGCTCCACGGCCTCCACCTCCACCTCGCCCTGCGTTGGCCGGCTGGGAGCGAGCGGGGCGCAGATGCGGATACTTGATCCAACAGGTGTCGACGAGGTGAGTGGTGCTCTTGCAGTGGGTGCAGAGGAGAGCTCCAACTCGTCCACGACCCTGACCTCCGCCTCTGCCGCGACCGGGATTGTGACGTCCTGCACCCCGGCCACCAGCATTGGCATCATCGACGTAACCTGGAACCACAGGAGGGGGAGGAGAGAGGGTCAGTGGTCGGTATTTTACGTATGTTGGGAAGAATGGTGAGGTAGGTTGCAAGCGCAAGTTGAGTCTCTCAGCACTCTCGTACATCTGCAAGACACTTGCATAAGACATCGATCCATTGGCCGCCATAACGGTCTGCTGGAGGGCTTGGAACCGAGCATGCCTAGCCCCCAGAATGGCAAGTTCTACTCCATCCTGTTCGGTGACTGGCTGTCCCCCCTCAATCAACTTAGCCGCCAGCCTACGTAGCCTGTCAAACCATTGGGTAACAGTTTCAGTATCCGCCATGTACAAGGCGCGAAACTCAATAGCAAGCAAGTGGATGTGCTGTTTATTGTCAGCTGCGTGCCACCCCATCGCCTCGTCATAGATGGATTGGGCAGATGGGTGGTTTTCAAAGTGGAATTGCAGGGATTGATCAATCGTCAATAGGACATAGGCAAGCGCCTTGTCCAACACAATTTCATGCAACCGCGATTCCTCCAGAGTACGCAGGAAATCCCGCACATTGCGTCCATCTTCCTGCGCACGCGCACGCTCCTGTTCGCTCACCCCCCCTACATCGCTCGGCAGAGGGCGCAGCATCCTTGGATGTGCTGGCCTTACCCCCCGTCTCCTCGCCGCCTCCAAACGTTCCAAACGTGGTCGGTTGCCGTTGCGTCGGAGCTGAGGAACCCTGCGGCACTGCCGGCGGTTCTCCAGACCGTTGACCAGAGTGAGCAGATGATACTCCAGCTTGATGAGAGTCTCCAGAGTTGCCTCCCTGATGCTGAGAGGGGCCTGAGAGCCCGCATCCAATCGTCCATTATGCGCCTGGCGCCGGCTTGATAGTCTGTGCGCAATGCAGCACTCAGGCCATGAAGGCGCAGGCCGTTCTTCATCCCGAAGTTCCATCAATCGACAGTTGTTGCCGTCAATAGAACTTGGTTGGGGAATAGGCCAATAGGTGCCATCGCGAAGGTGACGAAGCAGTGGTTAAGCATCGAAGAGGGCTCACGACCTGTCGGAATAACACCGGATGGTGGATAGACGGATGAGGCTATGGATTCTCAAGGCAATATTTAAAGCGTGGGCTGGACTTAAGTCCAGCCTCCGGTCACCTAGGAGTTGAGGTTACGGGTTTAGGATTGCGGCTAAGTCCACGTACACATGTCCGTGGACACGCCACTGTCTGTGAGACTGACCTCCCAGTCATCTAACTCTGACAGGGATTAGTGTGTTGGGGGTATGTGTGTGGGGGGGGTATGTGTGCACAAGCTCTTACATATGTGTGTGTGTGTTGGGGGGGGGGGGGGGGGGGGATTAGTGTGTTGGGGGTATGTGTGTGTGGGGGGGTATGTGTGCACAAGCTCTTACATATGTGTGTGTGTTGGGGGGGGGGGGGGGGAAGTAGTATGGGGGGTATGTGTGTGTGTGGGGTGTAACCCTAGCGTGTACACAAGCTCTTACATGTGGGTGGGTGGGTGGGTGGGTGGGTGGGTGGGTGTGGGTGGGTGTGGGTGTGGGTGTGGGTGTGGGTGTGGGTGTGGGTGTGGGTGTGGGTGTGGGTGTGTAGGTGTGTGGGTGTGTGGGTGTGTGGGTGTGTGGGTGTGTTGTGGGGGGGGATGAGTGTGTGTGTGGGTGTGTGCACCCCGGCCATGACTTACTATTCAGCCAAACCCTAACACATGGTGTGTGTGTGTGAGAGAGTGCGTGGTGTGTGTTTGTGGGGGTATGTGTGTTGGGGGGGGTATGTGTGTGTGGGGGGGGTATGTGTGTGTTGGGGGGGGGGGGGGGGTATGTGTGTGTGTGGGGGGTATGTTTGTGTGTGTGTGTGTCTGTTGGGGTGTGTTGGGGTTGTGTGGGGGGGGGGGGGGGGGGGGGGAGGGCATGGGGTATGAGGGTGTGAGGGTATGAGTGGTGTGTGGTGGTGTGTGGGGGGGGGGGGGGGGGGGGGGAGGGCTGGTTATCTGTGGGGGGGGGGGGGGGGGGGGAAGCGGGGGGGGGGGGTGGGGATACTGTTGGTTGTGGTGTGGGAGTATGGTGGTGGCGGGGGGGAGTGTATTGTGTGTTTGTGTGTGTGTGTGTAGGTGGTGTGTATGGTGCTGTTGGGGTGTTTGTGTGTGTTGCGGGGGGGGGGGGGGGCCTGGGGGGTATGTTGTTGTGTGTGGGGGGGTATGTGTGTGTGTGGGGGGAACTGTGGTCGTGTGTGGGGGAAGGCTGTGTGTGTTGGGGGGGGGGTGGGGGGGGGGGGGGGAAATGGTTGTGTGGCGGTTATGGTGTGGTTGGGGGGGGGGTATGTGTGTTTGTGTAGAGGCGGGGCATGTGTGTGTGGGTATTTGGTGTGTGTTGGGGGGGGGGTAGTGGTTGTCGGGGGGGTATGGTGTGGTATGTTGTTGTGTGTGTGTGGGGTGGGGGGGGGGGGCGGTTGTTTGTGGGGGGTGGGGGGGGTATGTGTGATGTGTGTTGGGGGGTATGTGTGTGTGTGTAGGGAGGTGTATGTGTGGGTGTGATGTGTGTGTGTTTGGTGGGTGGGGGGGTATGTGTGTGTAGGGGGGGTATGTGTGTGTAGTGTGTGTGTGGTGTTGGGGGGGGGGTGGGGGGGTCTGTGTGTGGGTGTGGCGGGGGGTATGGTGTGTGTGGGGGGGGTATGGGTGTGGTGTAGGTGGGAGGGTATGTGTTGTTGCTGTGTATGTGTGTGTGTGTGGGGGTGTGGGGTGGTATGTGTGTGTAGGGGGGGTATATGGGTGTTGTGTATGTTGTGTGTGTGTGTGGTGGGGGGGTGGGGGGGGGTCTGTGTGTGGGGGGGGGGGGTATATGTGTGTGTGTGTATGGGCGGGGATGTGTGTGTGTGTGTATGTGTGTGTGTGTTGGGGGGGGGGGTATGTGTGTGTAGGGGGGTATATGTGTGTAGGTGTGTGTGTGTGTGGGGGGGGGGGGGGGGGGGTAGTGGGGTGTGGGTGGGGGGTATGTGGGTGTGGGTATGTGGGTGTGGGTGGGGTGGGTGTGGGTGGGGGGTGGGGGGTGGGGGGTGGGGGGGGGGGGGGTATGTGTGTGTGTGTGTGGGGGGGGGGGGGGTTATGTATGTGTGTGTGGGGGGGGTGGGGGGGGGTGGGGGGGGTGGGGGTATGTGTGTGTGTGTGTGTGGGGGGGGGGGGGTTATGTATGTGTGGGGGGGGGGTGGGGGGGGGGGGGTGGGGGGGGGATATGTTATCAAAGGAGCTTGGTACCCACGAACTGCCAAGACGGATTTACTGGCCATCCCACACGTGGACGGCACATACCACCCAGCCCAATACCTTGGAAGCATTCCCCAAAATTGACTAGACCTCTGATGTGCTGTGCAAACACTTTGTATAAATAAGGCCGTACACAGATTGCTAGATACAAGCACGATCAATATTGTCAGCAATTATACAGCCCTGAAAATTGAATTTTTTGTTGTCCTCAATGGAGCTACACTATCTGACTCTTGAACCCAGTTCAATTCAATTCATGAAAGAAAAAAAATCAATTCCATTCGGACAACTTAATTTAATTGGAATATAATTTCAAATAATTGCACATCAATTTAACTGGGGACGCACCTCCATGCGCCCTTACTTTGCATCTAAATAAATACTAATATGCTTTGATGTTCCACATTTAAACCCAAATGTGATAATTGGCACTGAGTTTATTGTGGCCCAACTGTAGTTCTGATACTGGTCCACGTTGTTTTTCGTTTCCACACTTTTATTTTCTGATGTTGTGTTCTTTCCCATGCGAACCGCACTTTTTCACCGCCAAATTAATGTGTGTATAACCATGAGAATATGCAAGTCACAAACTGCTCAGCAAACGTTTGGGTAATATGGCATGTGGACTTGGTCAACACTTGCAACACTTTGAGCTACATAGCATCAGTGCTGGGCGGTGAGTTGGGCAGGTGGGTGAGGCGGGGTCATAACAAGGGGAGGTGGGTGGGTGAGAGGGTGGGAATGGATCATGAGGATCAAATATCATATACATGGCTCACATGATGTTGTTCCAACAATTATGACTGACCCAACTCACATTGGATTTGGCGGATGGGTCTGCCCCTCTCTCCAGCAAGGCCTGGACACATTTCAACTCGCCTTTTCTAGCAGCCCAAATGAGGGCAGTCCACCCATCCTACCACATGCATTGGAATGGGTTGCGTGTGAGGTAAGTGAGTTTCAAATAGTTGGATGTGAGCGTGAATAGTGAAGTGTCTAGAGCAAGGAGTGCATAGTGAGCACTTAGTAGCTTCCGCATTGAACCCACCCATAACGACACATGGCACCATTTCATTTATGCAACATCATCATGTGTAGCATTGCACTGTTTGGTCTTACACCTTGGTCACTTGGTATGGCATGGGACCAACTTGGTCATACATGGTAGAGAGTGTGGATACCCGAATACAAAATGCATCGCTGCGTTATGTACGCGTTGTTTTATGCGACATAAATCCACAGTCAAGGGCCTGGTCCAAGGCTGTTGCAGTTACTCCTACCCTGGGAGCCTCACACTTTGAATATTCCACCCCTTCATACACCCGTCAACTCATTCAGTCTCACTCTATCTGATATAGGCAAAGCAACTAGTACACATACCCAGCACGTAGAAAGTGCATGGCACAACGGTAGTCCAAACATCTGCTTCCTGACTTCTGCTCCCAGATGTTAGTAAGCACAAAAATACCCCAACAGGAATTATTATCCATACATAGGTATTGTTGTTATTATTATTATTATTATTATTATTATTATTATTATTATTATTATTATTATTATTATTATTATTATTATTATTATTATTATTATTATCATTATTATTATTAGTAGTAGTAGTAGTAGTATTATTATTCTTGTTATTGTTATTGTTATTATTATTATTATTATTATTATTATTATTATTATTATTATTATTATATTATTATTATTATTATTATTATCATTATTATTATTATTATTATTATCATTATTATTATTATTGCAGAATTTTGCATTTAAACTTGGTAATATGGCATGTGGACTTGGCCAACACTTGCAATACATTGAGTTACATAGCATCAGTGATGGGCGGTGAGTTGGGCAGGTGGGTGAGGTGGGGTCATAACAAGGGGAGGTGGGTGGGTGGGAGGTTGGGAATGGAACATGAGGCAAATACCATTTACATGGCTCACATGATGTTGTTCCAACAAATATGACCGATCCAACTCACATTCTCTGTGGCCGCTGTGTCAGCTCCATGCTCCACAAGTGCCTTGACGCACTCCTCGTAGCCATTCCAAGCAGCCCAGATGAGGGCAGTGCTCCCATGCTACTACATGCATTGGAATGAGGGCCGTTGGAGGTAAGTGTGCTTTAAATAGTTGGATGGGAACATGAAGAGCGAAGTGAATAAATTAAGGAGTGCAGGTTATGCACTAGCTTCCGCATTGAACCCAGACACATGGCACCAGTTAGTTTATGCAACATCATAATGTTACCCAATGTACTGTGTGGTTTGTACACCTTGTTCACTTATTATGGCGTTGGACCAACTTGGTCATACATGGTAAAGAGTGCGGATACCCAAATACAAAATATTTAGGCAACTTCCCTAACGTGCTGTTAATATTAACCCAATACCGGTTGCTGAACTAATTGGTTGTGCACAGTGGCTGGCTCTGGGTGGTGTCTACAAACAGCTAATGAAAAAACAAAAAAATGCTTATTACTGCTTACTTACAACCAGGGTACTTTTAAGCGCGCGCGGCAATTGCCACATTGCCTTTTGAGCCCCTCGCGCAGTTTTTTCAACCCCCTGTGGGCGTAGCGTGCAGTTTTTGCAGTTTTTGCACTAAAGCGCCAACCAATTTGACGTTTGTGCGCTGACCAATTTGGCAAGAAGTACCCTGCTCGCAACTGCCTTTTTCTCATACTTCAAATTGTTTCATTTTTAGCATTTTACTTATCAATTTCAGCAATCTTGATGCAAATCATACGCACGCTGTTGGAGGTGTGTGCTTGCGTGTGTGGGTGTGTGTGTGTTTCGGGTGGGGGGTTGGGGTGGGGTGGAGGGGAGGGGGGATTTGCGCAGGTAGGCCCAAGCACAAGTTGTTTCAGGTGTGTGTCTGTGTGTGTGGTGGTGGAGTATATGTGCACACAAGCCTAAGCACAAGTCGTTTGAGGTGTGTGTGTGTGTGGTGGTGGGGTATATGTGCACACACGCCTAAGCACAAGTTGTTTTTGTGTGTGTGTGTGTGTGTGTGTGTGTGTGTGTGTTTGTGTGTGTGTGTGTGTGTGTGTGTGTGTGTGTGTGGTTGTGTGTGTGTGTGTGTGTGTGTGTGCGGTTGTGTGTGTGGAGGGGGATGCATGCCTACTCACAAGTTGTTTGGGGCAGTGTTTGTAGGGTAAGGGGTTTAGGGAGGATGGTGGATCGGGGGTAGGGGGTGGGGGGTGGGGGGGTCAGGGATTTGGGCGAGGTTGGTTCGGGGTTTGGGGGAGGTTGGTTAGGGGTTTGGTGGATGGTGGTCAGGGGCTTGGGGGATGGGGGTTAGGGGGGTGGGGGGTTAGGGGAGGGGGGCTGGTGGAGGGTGGTTAATGTGTTGGGGGAGGGTGGTAAGGGGTCGAAGAAGGGGGGGTAGGTGTTGGGGTTGGGTGGTTAGGGGGTTGGTGGAGGGTGGTTAGGGGGTTGCATGCATGGCTGAGATTAAGCTGTTTGATGTGGTGGTGGCGGTGTGTGTGTGTATGTGAGGGAGGGGGGGGGGGGGGGGGGGGGGGAGGGTATGTGTGCACATATTAGTAGGAACAAGCTATTTGATGTGGTGGTGGTGGTGTGTGTGTGTCAGTGTGTGTGTGAGGGGGGGGGGGGGGGGGGGGGTATGTGTGCACATATTCCTAGGAACAAGCTGTTTGATGTGGTGGTGGTGGTGGTGGCGGTGGGCATCCACACTACCTAACTTCCAAGACACAAATCAGGGCATGCCAATCTATCAATCATAGTGTTCATGTTGGAACATGAGGGTGACGGTGTTAAGCGCTTCATGTATGCATGAACACAGTTTCTTGATAGTTTCAAGGGGGATATAAGACCATGTTCGTGTTCCAGACACAATAGTGGTGCAACTACACAACAGTAATTCTTACATTGTCCATGACATCCATATCAGCTCCGCCTATCAAACAAGCACGTGCACAGTCAAGGTGACCGTTAAGTGCGGCCCAGGGCAGGGATTTAATCCCAGCCTGCGAGGTAGGAACAATTTATGTTGGCATGCTGTCAGCCTTGCTTGATGATGATAGGACATTCAGATAGGCCCATCTTAGTTACCACGAAAGGTTTCGTGCCCGCTTACTTCAGCTGAGTGGTGCACAAGTTGAATCCTACTCAACAGCGAAAACACCCATCCATTGGAATACTGATAAAGTGAATGAGTGAGTGAGTGAGGGGAGGAGGTTGCTGAAAGATTGCCATCGTTTGCCAAGCAACCAAAGACCGCTACCTGGTCATCACTTTGAATGTCACTAACAAGGATCACATGGGACATACCATCCCACCACACCACCATCAAACCCAAACCTACATTCAATAACGCCCCTATCCACCGACACCCACCAACACACTTTCACCCACGCCCATCCAGCATCCCCACCCCCACCTCCATCCCCACCACACTTCCCCCCCCCCCACCCTCCCACCCACCCACCCACCCATCCCACCTCCCCAATCCACCCACCCCACCCATACCTCACACCCACACCACACACACCACACACCACCCAAACTACACATCCACACGCACCACCCACCAATACATACCCCCCCACACACACACCACACACACACACACACACACACAACACCACACACCACACCACACACCGCACACACACCACACCACACCACACCACCACCACACACCACACCACCACACACCACACCACCACACACCACACCACCACACACCACCGACCCCCTCTCCACCTACCTGCTACCTACCACTAACCCAAAGTATTGCCCCAATGGAGGTATCACCACTTAGGTATTAAAAACACTTACAACGCTGCCACCGTACTGTCCTTTAAAAAATAATGAACACGCCACACAAGGGTATACAAGGCCCTCCTTCTGTACGACCCCAAAACTAACCACAAAATGTACCCCTTTCCCCCAATGCCTGCCCATTACCCCACAACCCAATCATCTATCAACCTAACAAAACTCGAGTCATCCCAACCAACACCAACCAACCAAACCACATCCAACACTAGGTCGGTGAAGTTATATAATTGCAACGCAGTGAAACATGCGCCCACATCAAAAATAATATACAACGCCATGGATGCAGAACATGCTGCGAGCAAGCTAACTCCATCCACACTACTTAACTTCCATACATGAATTCTTACCACGTCTTTAACGTCCACTTTGGCTCCTCCCTCAATTTAAGCTCGTAGGCAGTCAACCTGGTTGTGGATTGCGGCCAAGTGCAAGGGTGTCATCCCAGCCTGTGAGGTAAGAACAATGCAAGTGTTTATAGTTAATCCGGTATGCAAGTGGTGCATGTTCAGACATGCAAAACAACAGATGGGTGTGTTGATGCCATACCTATGGCGAACATGTAAGTAGACATGCTGCCAGCCTTGCTTGATTAAATGGAACATTCAGATAGGCCCATACTAGTAAACCATGATTATTGGGATAACTGCCCATTGACTTCGCGAAGTGGCGAACGACTTCAATCCTACTCCAAAATATAAAGCATAACACCCACCCATTGAAATACGGATGAAGTGAATGAGTGAGTGAGTGAGGGAGGGATGGGCTAAAGGATTGCCAGCATTTGTCAAGAAACCCGACCGCACCTGGCCATCCGGGGAAGAGCTAAGAACAAGGAAGACTAGGGACAGACCACCCGCACAACAGCCACCCACCACCCCACCACGGCGGCACACACGCCACCGAGGGGGACTCGAAATCCACAAACAGGCGTACCACAAGACACACATACACACCACAACACACAAAACGACGCGACACACACCACACCACGCCACACAATACACACCAACTCACTCACAAATGCAACACCACATCGAACCACCACCACATAAGCACACACCCATCGAATACGCAACAAACACAGCCCCGCAATAAGACACACATACACGGTACGAAATCACACACCCGTAACACCCCCCAGGCCGACAAAGACCCACCACAAGAACACACACAAACCACGCGCCCAGAAAGCAGACCACACATCAAGCCGAACAACAAAACACACCGCGCCACTAAAAGACACAAATCCAATCGCCCACAACACAAACCACACTGCGCCACAAACAGACCACACACCAAGCCACACACACAAACCACACCGAGCCACAAACAGACACACACCAAGCCGCACACACAAACCACACCGCGCCACAAAAAGACACACACCAAGCCACACACACAAACCACACTGCGCCACAAACAGACACACACCAAGCCACACACACAAACCACACCGTGCCACAAACAGACACACACCAAGCCACACACACAAACCACACCGCGCCACAAACAGACACACACCAAGCCACACACACAAACCACAACGCGCCACAGACACACACCAAGCCACACACACAAACCACACCGCGCCACAAACAGACACACACCAAGCCACACACACAAACCACACCGCGCCACAGACACACACCAAGCCACACACACAAACCACACCGCGCCACAAACAGACACACACCAAGCCACACACACAAACCACACCGCGCCACTAACAGACACACACCAAGCCACACACACAAACCACACGGCGCCATGAACAAACACCACCCACACGCACACACCACGCCACACACACACACGACACCACACACACACCACGCCTCACACACACTCACCACGCCACACACACACTCACAACACCACACAACCAGACACACAACGCCACCCACCCACACACACACACCACGCCACACACCACACCACGCACACCTGAACGCATCATGTGACAAACTCTCTCACACACACAAAGCCACACTCCACACCCCCAAACATCTGCCACCCGCCATCCGCTACAACATAACCACACACCCGCCAATAACCATTGCAAAACCACCACCAGCGACCACACACCGGCAAACCACACAACCACACGCCAACAAATCAACACACACACACCCACCAACCAGACCCACCACACACCCGCCCCACACCCGCCAACCACGCTTGCCACACACACCACCCCACACACACCACACCACACGCACCCACCATACCCCACATGCCCCCACCCCACCCCATACGCCCCCACCCCAACATGCTATCAGATGATGCAAAAATATCACCAATACACAAAATTGAGCACATTGGCGCTTTATTCGCATATGCCCTTGTAAACAACGTTTTAAAATGTGTTGCTAAGAGAATATTCCTATTCGCGATTACATATCTAGGGCAGATACAACAAGTTTCAACATTTGACACAAACTACACAACATACAACACAAAATTATTGACTGTCCTTTTTCTCTTCTTCCTCATAAATAAAGGAAAACGAAGAACTTTGGTCATCCACCATGGCGGTCATAGAGTCTAGTGATTTTCCCTTGATCCTTTTGTTCTGAATATGGCCTCCCTATCATATGTACTACCTTGCTACCTGTCCGTCTACCCTGCATGGCCTGCCCCCACCCCCGCCCCCGCCCCCCCCGCCCCTCACCTCCCACCCCCCGCCCCGCCACGCCCCGCCACTCCACACCACTCCACACCACACACCTTACAATCCACGTCTCAACCCACATGTCGCCTACCACCAACCCAAAGTACCGCCCCCACAAAAGTTTTCACCATCGCTCAAGGTATCAGGATTATAAACACCGCTGCAACCAGACTATACTCATCCAAAATTCATATGCCGCGTTGCAAGCGTCACGGAAAATTGGCGGACTGTGTTGACAACGGAACAAAAGGTGGCAACGATGGAGCTGGCCGAAGAGAGTTACACAACCGTTAGCTGACGTGTCAGACTTCATTTTTTCCCTGGTCAAACGGACAAACGGGTAAACATGGGGGCTCCCGCCAAAAACAAATCACAAACAAAACAATAAATATTTATCCAATGCCTGCCACTACCACACATTCCAATCATCCATCTTCCCAACCAAACTCAAGCCATCCCAACCAACACCAACCAAACCAAACCACATTGAACCTTGTGTTTGCAAAGCTGTATAATTGCATCTTCATGAAACATACGCACGCATGAAATAACACACAACGCGATGTATGCATAACAAGCTGCAAGCAAAACGACTCCCCACTCCATATACACTAGCAAACTTCCAAGACACAAATCAGGGTGAGCTAATAAATCCCTCATTGTGTTCATGTTGCAACATGAGGGGAATGGTTTGACGCCCTCATTTGTGCATGAACATAGTCTATTGATAGTTTCAAGGGGGGCGTAAGGCCCTTTTCGTGTTACACCCTTGACACATACAGAAATGGTGCCACTACCATACAGGCATTCTTACTTCATCCTTGGCGTCCACTTCTGCACCTCCTTCCATCAACACAAGTAGGCAGTCAAGCTTCCCATTACATGCAGCGAAGTGCAAGGGTGTAGGACCATCCTGCGAGGTAGGAACAATTCAAGTGTCTAGAAATCATAATTTGTTCAAGAGGTGCACGTTTAAACATGAAAAACAACAGACAATTTGCTACCATAGGTGTGCTGATCCAATTACTACGGCGCACATGTATGTGGGCATACTGTCAGCCTTGCTTCATGAAATGGTACATTCACATAGGCATATACTATTTGTCCAAGATTGGGTTGCCTGCCCGCTTTTAAAAACAAAAGTCGTGCGCGAGTTGAATCCAACTCAACAGAAAAACAGAATCACCCACACAAGTAAAAACTATTCAAGGGAATGATTGAGGGAGGGAGTGAGGGAGGGAGGGAGGGAGGGAGGGAGGGAGTAAGTGAGGGAGGGAGGGAGGGAGTAAGTGAGGGAGTAAGGGGGGTTGCTGAATGATAGTCATCATGTACCAATCAACTGAAGGATGCTACCAGGTCATCACTTTGAATGTCTCTAACAAGAATCACATGGGACATACCATCCCACCACTCCACTCCACCAACACACTAAAAAACATCCTACTTCACCTATGGCCCCCACCCCTACCTCCCTAATCCTTCTTCCCCAACCACCCACCTACCCTAAGGTATCACAACCACATGACTCAAGGTATCACAAACACAAACACCTCTATCACCTGCCGTTATCGCACTTAACCAAATTACAAACCTAAACAATTAACAAAACCCACCCACCATCTAACGGGACATAATGCCCTCGTTGTGTAACACCCTTATCAGTTATCACACAACAAGCCTTACTCTTACTGTATCCCAAAACGCCCCCACACTATTCCACAACCCCATCACCCCCGGTATACCAACCACGCCCAATATTGGCACTGAATTTAAAGTTGTATAACTAAAAAACTCTGAAAATATGAAGGAGCATCCACAATTTCATACAATGAAATGTCTATTGAACATGCTGCTAGCAAGTGGACTCCCCGCTCCATCCACACTACCTTACTTCCAAGACGCATATCAGGGTGTGCCAAGCAACCAATCATTGTGTTCATGTTGCAACATGAGGGTAACGATGTGAAGCGCTTCATGTATGCATGACCACAGTTTTGTAATAGTTCCAAGGGGGGCATAAGGCCCTTTTCGTGTTACACCCCAGACACAATAGCAGTTCAAGTACCATACCAGCATTCGTACATGCCTGCCCTTGATTTTGCCATCTACCCTTGCATCCCCTTCCAGCAAAGCACGTAGGCAGTCGATGTTCCCGCTGCCTGCGGCGTAACTCAAAGGCGTCAACCCATCCTGCGAGGTAGCAACAATACAAGTGTCTAGATCATAGGTTGTGTAAGCAGTGCATTCTAAGACATGCAAACAACATACTGTGTGCTACCATAGGTGTGCTGATACCATACCTTCGTTGCACATGTATGTTGGCATGCTGTCAGTCCATTTTGTAGGAGTGGCAACATCATTCAATCTGAATCCTGGGTGTCGCTGGTTTGTGTCGGGAAAAAATATGGATTAAAATCTTTCACAACTGAAAATAAAAAGCCCTCCTTGATGGAATAGGACATTCATGTAGGCCAAGACTAGTTACCAATGATTGGGTTGCTTGTCTGTTTACTACTTAGAAGAGTGGCTCGCGGCTTGAATTATATTCAAAAGTGAAACAAAAATGTCCACCCATTGAAATAAAGGGGGGGGGGGGGGGGGGGGGCACTAAAGGAGTTTCATAATTTTACAAGTTAAAAACTTCCGCGACCAGGTCATCACTTTAAATGTAACTAATAATGATCACATGGGACATACCATCCCGCCTCACCCCACCGCGCACAACCACACAGCATAGCACAGCCCCGCACAGCACAGCACAGCGCACCCTCGCACAACACAGCAATGCAAACACCCAAACAGCAAAGCAAACACGCACACAGCACAGCACACCCCTGCACAGCACAGCACAGCACAGCACAGCATGGCCCCGCACAGTAGAGCACAACCCCGCACAGCACAGCCCAACACAAGACAGCACATCACATCCCCGCACAGCCTCGCATAGAACAGCACACCCCTGCATAGCACACCCCGCACAGCGCGGCCCCGCACAGCACAGCACAGCACAGCACAGCACAGCACAGGCATTCTTACATTGCTCATGACATTTACGAATGCTCCACCTTGCATCAAAGCATGCAAGCAGTCTAGGTGACCTTCTTGCGCCGCCAAGTGGAGGGGTGTTCTCCCACCCTACGGGGTGGGAACAATTCAATCAAGTGTATATAAATCACGTGTTGTATAACACATTTTACACCTGCAAAAAAACCTACTGTTTGATACAACAGGTGTGTTGATACAATACTGTGTGCACATGTATGTAGGCATTATTTTAGCCTTGCTTGACAATTAGATAGGATGAGACGACCTACCAATGATTGGGTCAATTTCCTGCTTACTTCAGAAGAGTGGCGCACGACTTGAATCCTACTCAAAATCAAAAACAACCACACATGGAAATACTGATAAAGGGAATAAGGGTGTGAAGAACAGGGTACTTAACTTCCATTGACAAAATTGGCCTGCGCTTTAGCGCACTTGAAAAAAGAAACTGCGCTTTGTATTGCAAAAAACGCAAAAAACTGCTTGCTGCGCCCACAAGGGGTTTCAAAAATGTTCACTAGACGTGCAGTGGGTCTCAAAAAGGCAGCGTGCCTGCGTGCCAGCGTGCAAAAGCGCGCGCTTGGAAGTACCCTGGTGAGGAAGGGGGGGCTCCTAAAGGATGTCATACTTTGCAAATCAACCCAAGGCCACTACCAGGTAATCACTTTCAATGTCACTAACAAGGATCACATGGGACACACCATTCCACCACACATGTGACACCATGCTTCTTTCTTGAATGAGTCAGCAGATACTACACGTTTTTTGGTGTGCCAAAATAATATTGGGGAAATTGTGCAAGCTGATACCAGCAATCAATGCCCAAATCTTGAACAACAAGTCATACGCAGAGTCGCTTATAAATGGCGGAGAGTGATCGCGAGGGAGCGGCAGGTGGCAACGGGAGTTCGTTAGTTTCGAGACTGTTGGCAGACGTGTCAGGCTGCATCACAGTCAAAGGGTCGGTCGGACGGACAAATGGGTAAACGCGAGGGCTCCCTCCCCCTCGAAGAGGGGGCTTCCAAAAAAATCACTGGTGGTGAAATGATTGGTTACTACGGTCTTGAGCATTGAACAATGGGCGTGAAGCAGATTTACCTGACCACTGATGTTCACGTGGGCACACCCCATTCAATAACAAAAGTGTTCCGGCAGCATCCCCAGCCTTGGATGCTTTCAGTAGATTCTCGCCACTGGCATTAGGCCATCTACGTCTTGCCTCAAAATCTGCCTGCATGTGTATGTGTGCATGTGTGGGGAATATTTCGGTGGACATGGTGTTGTGTGTGTGTGTGTGGGGGGGGGGGGGGGGGGGGGGGGGGGGGGGATACATAAGGTGAAAGTAGGGGGCTGGTGGTGGTTTGGAGGTTACTTGGGGTTTGGAGGGGGGGGGGGGGGGGGGGGGGGGGGGGCTATCTGAGACTGTGATAGTACGCAAGTGTGAGTGCCCTCCTACATGCATTCATTCATGTGCATCTGCTATCTGCGCTGCCCATGCTTGGCCAGTGCAATAGTGATTGTATATTCCTATGTGTGCATGGGCTACTTGTTGTTGCAGGGTCCAAGGTTGAGGGAGATTAAGGTTCAGGGAGGATTACAGGTTAGGGAGGGTGTCATTTTTATGTTTCAAGGGTGGAATCAGGTTGTTTTGGCGGAGCCCCTCGCTCTTCAAGGGGGCGTGAGCCCCCAGGGTTACTCATGTGTCTGTATATGGGACCGCCAGACCGACTGTCTGGCCGAGATGAAGCCTGGCACACCAGCCAACACTCCCAACAGTCTCATATCTAACTCGCTTCCGTTGCCACGTGGCAATCTTTTATTCATAGTGCACCTGGTGGTGGTGGGGGGGGGGGGCTATCTGAGACTGTGATAGTACGCAAGTGTGAGTGCCCTCCTACATGCATTCATTCATGTGCATCTGCTACCTGCGCTGCCCATGCTTGGCCAGTGCAATAGTGATTGTATATTCCTATGTGTGCATGGGCTACTTGTTGTTGCAGGGTCCAAGGTTGAGGGAGATTAAGGTTCAGGGAGGATTACAGGTTAGGGAGGGTGTCATTTTTATGTTTCAAGGGTGGAATCAGGTTGTTTTGGCGGAGCCCCTCGCTCTTCAAGGGGGCGTGAGCCCCCAGGGTTACTCATGTGTCTGTATATGGGACCAACCGACCGACTGTCTGGCCGAGATGAAGCCTGGCACACCAGCCAACACTCCCAACAGTCTCATATCTAACTCGCTTCCGTTGCCACGTGGCAATCTTTTATTCATAGTGCACCTGGTGCTCCGTCGCGAACTCATCTCAGCCAATTTGTAACGTTGCTTGGGGCGCTGCATAGAACCCTCTCAGTGTAGTGTATGTTTAGAGGGGGACTGGATATTGGGGAGTTAGGGATAGGGCGGATGCATGACTAGCATGCATGGCGAGACACAAGTTGCACATACATACTGTGCGTGCAGACAATCTAATAACTGGGGGGACAAAGTTACAATTTCCACATGAACTCAGCTTCATATTACACCCATGTACGACCAGTCCTAGTACCAATTCCCCTTCGCATGCGCCAACTTTTACTGCACCTGCGCAAACGTGTACGTCGCTTGGGCCAACTTATAATTGGCCTACGCCAACTTGCAATACCCCTATTGCTAACATGTAGGTCCCGCTCATCCACTGTCTACTACAGCCATGATGGTGATACTTACAATATGCCCGGGGGTAGGGATTTACTACGGCTCGATATACATGCATTTTTATTGTAATAGGTGCAAGGTGGGTAGGTGTTTCACAAGTTGAATTATGGTGATAAAGACAGTACGGCGGGGATAAGCCTTGGGATGTGTGAACTACATTACGTTGTCGTTGGCATGCCAGTGTTGACCTAAGACAATCCCACTCCCCAACTTACAGGGGTGGGGGTGTGGGTGGGTGGGTGGGTGGGTGGGGGGGGGTATTCCATAAGAGGTATGGTATTGTTATGACGAGAGCAGGTGTAGGGCGGGTAGGTGTTACACAAGTTTGATTAATAGGTTTTTTTGTTGGAACATTGTGCGACCTTTAAAGGGTTGAGGGTTGAGGCCTCGGTAGGTATTAAGATATACAGTAGAGTGCAGGTTGGAGCGAATGCGTAGCTATACATGGCTACCAGATATATGTGTTGGAAATACTGAATACAATTTATAAACAAATGCGATAATAATCGCACAATTAAATTATCATCCCAGCTGAGATGATGATTTACTTCTATAGTATAATTAAATTATCAATGTAGCACGAACTCAGGGCCCCCGTTGGTGAAACAGTTGTTTGGGGTTCAATTCATCAGTGCTTTTATTTTGAAGCCCTTCCTATACGGTTGGTCAAGTCCCTTTTAGCCTATTTGGATGGCGTACCCCTGGACTGTAGCATACATGTATGTATGTATGGCAACTCCTTTATTCATCTCCTGATACTCCCGTCTTTATTTTACAGTGCCGCTCCGACCTTGGCCCATGTTACCTAGTATTGTATATGTTAATCTTTACTTGGCAATTAAATGATACAATTAAGGGGCGCTGGTATATGTAAAAACTCCCGACCTGGTATAAGTGTTAGAGGCCGCTGAACCATAAACATGCAGAATTCGGAAACGGAGATGAATTGTCTCATAGCTCCTCATGCCGGGATATATAATTTGGAACTGTATTTATCTATGGTAAATATTTGACCGAGGCGCCTGTCGGTTATCAACACCACAGGGCTACGATCCACGATGAACAATCAACACCACAGGGCTACCGGACACCACAGGGGCTACGATCCTGTTACATGTACTATGTATCCTCGTACACCCACTGGGCTCTAAAAAATGCATTCGGTGTGCTTACCATTCGAATGACACCGTCCCAAATGTGTGGCCTGCCCAGATTTGTGACTTGCGTGGGCAACATGTAACAAATACGCGAACTGATAAACACAAAAAAACAAGCTAGTCACAAATTTCATTTGTTTTAGAAGTATTTACAGCTTTTCACCTTGACTCACCTCGACAAGATGCAGACGCTACTATTCCTTCCTAACAAAAAAAACACTGTTACGTTATTGATGATAAAGAGCATCACGCGTCTGGTTATTTATACATGGTCTGTTGAAGGCTAAAGATCGTTCTATCTCAAAACATGCATTAATCGAGAATCGCAAAAATAAATTATCAGTGTATCACGAACTCAGGGCTTCCGTCGGTAAAACGATTATGTGGGGTTCAGTTGAACAATAACATTTTTATTTTTAGCCCATCCTCACTAGTATCATGGTTGGGCAAGTCCCTTTAGCCTATTTGGCTACCCCTAGTCCCTAGACTGCTACAGCATACTTACAAGGTTGGCGTCGCGGTTAGATAACCATAACCATGCCTCCTCTAGCCCTCAATCCAAGCAGCCTGATATTAAATTATGTATCCCCCCCCCCCCCCCCCCCCCCCCCCCCCTCCCTCCCTCCCTTGATATTGCCTGGATCATGGTCAATGCGGCAAGCAAGAATCTCCCGCGCCGTTAGCATTATTTGACCGTTCCTTTTTTTGTTGCACTCCAATGGCAGCCTAATGATTGGGCTAAAAGCTAACAAGATATCTGCGAGATCGGAATTATCCTGAAGCTACTTGCCGATTTACAATGCCTAGTAAGAAGACGTCTTTCTGCCGCCTTAACATGTTTAGCACCTACTACTGGAATAATCGCAATCGATTAACGAACTCCCTCACCTTTAATACCGGTACGAAATAGCACCCTTACCCCACCTGACAGTTGGATAAACAAACAACACTTCTGTGAAAATAGGAGGATTTGCAAAAGATTGGGTAGTCGAAGACAAGTAGAGCTGTCCAGGGTTTTAGCCCCAATCAGCCCCAATATATACTGAACGGTACTAAGGCTAACAGGTATGCTACTATACTACTATCTGGCAGGGCATTGAAATGACATGTATGACAAGTCGATGCGTCCATCATGTTCTGACGCTGTCATTTTGCCGTGGAATTTTTACCGCCGCTTAATGGTGCATCAAACCAAGAGGTCGGGCCGTTTGACGGCAGGTAAATCGGTTGACGGCAGGTTAATTGGTTACCGCCCCTTGATGGTTGGGGCAATTTGATGGGAATATTTGTGATGTAACTTCTAAAAAAATTAAGGCTGCGAATACAATTTTTATGACAAAGTTATTCCCCGCCGCCAGCACGTTCCGATTTAACATTAATAATTTAATTGTGCCAGCGGGGGAAACGCACCACCGCCCTCCCGATGTCGGAGCACTGCCTCTGGACCATGGAGCACGTCGCGATGCGACATAAAGACACGAGAAAGCACTAAACAGGTGCTAGCTGGAAAATGGCACAGGCACCAAATGCCCGAATGCACCGAACGCGAATGAGATTTTCACCGAATGCAAATGCGTTCGGTATTTTGGTGCATTCGGCCCGAATGTCACAACCCTGGATGGGAGGTCAATTGGACCTGAGGTTGTAACCACCGGGAACTGTCGACCGTGGCTGGCATCCCACGCCCGGGGGGGGGGGGGGGGGGGGGGGGGGGGGGGGGGGGGTAGCTCCGGGGGCCCCGAGCCAAATTTGGGTTCCTGCTTTTCCGATGTCTCTTTGAAAGGCAAAAGCAAACGCGACGCAATTTCCGGAGTTTACATAGTGGATCCACCTCCTGCCATGGCCTGTGGAGAAAGCTGCCCGAAAGCACCGAGAGTACACGATCGTACGCAAGTGACTGCCGCGAGCTGCACAGAGCACAGATCGAGCCAGGGAATCGACCAATCGCCATCAAATTGCTCCATCCATCACAATGCCTGAAGTTGAATTATCAGAAACTGCACGATTCTGCCCCTCGTTCCGACTGCTGCGGGTCCGTATGCCAGCCTGTAAGGGCTGGGAATGGCCTGGCTTGGTACTTGTGTAGGTCAAATGGGTGACCTTCTCAACTTCTACACCAAATCCATCCGGGTAAAATATGCTGGGAGGGTGCAAACTAGTGACTTACAACTTGGGTCGTGTTTCCAACTTGAATTAGACTCCTGAAACATGACATTCGTGCACATTAAGGGCTATTTTGGGCCCAAATACACCACATCTGCCTTTAGTAGTCTCTATTCCAAATACAGACCTTTCAAATTTCTTGCCAGGATTAAACATTTTAGTATTATTTGTGTGAAGTCAAGAATACAATTTTGGCTGGAAAAAAGTGTAAAAAGAGTAACTTGTTTTTCGTTTTTTCGGCTTTTTAGCCATGTTCAGGCCAATATTTGAAGGTGTTTGGTCAACCGCGCCGGGCAAGTTTTTAGCGATACCTCACCACTCCGTTGTCAACTGACGATCTAAAAAAAAAACGGCCCGGTTGACCGAACACCGACCTAGAGACATGCCAAAACGTGGAACCAGATCTGGCCCTAGCTACCCCCCCCCCGCCCACGCCACCCGACGCTGAACGTGCAGAGTCATGTCAGATGCCTACTTGTTCCTCTCTACTGATTGTTCTGAAAAGCCTGTCCATTCCTCTGGGGCCCGCCTCCGTCCGCACACGCCCCTCCACACCGTCCTCTTGCTTTCTTTATCCCGGATTTTCGGACCTTCGAATCCCGAACCCTTTTCAAAATCTTCGAGCTCGTCCAAACACCCTGACCGCCATCGAATACGCTCAGCATTCCTATTTAAACCAATACAAAGTCTTCTCAGCATATGTGGAAGGTGCAGACAGCATTTCTGACGCACGTTTCTGCCCCACTCTCGGCTTTCTCTATCTTGGTCACAAGCAACTGGCCGCGCGACGTTGACCAGGTTGGTTAGCACATCCATTTGCCTTCGTTGCTAGCGTTATGAGAGGTTGGGGATTCGCGCGGTAGGCAACCCTTGGCTCGGGTTTTACAAACTAACCACGTGATGAGCCATCAGGTGAAAACGTGCAGCCCCTGGAGCATGTGCCTTGCTTTATGGTTACCTTGGGCCAGTTTCTTTTGCTGGGAGTTGATCTCGAAAAAGAATGGGCGAGAGCTCTGGCCTCACGATATGTTGGAATGAAGAACAACAAGATTATTGGGGGACTCCTGTTGCACACGACTCGCATGTTGGATGATGTGGATTGTAGCGCTGATTCATTATCAAACCGGTTAGATGCAGCATGTTCCATCAATTCCCTGAGGTCTACACTGCGCAGGGATGGTGCCACAGATGAGGTGCTTGATCAGCTTTTTGGCACTGATACTCTACACTCATATGGCATTGATCCTGTATTCCTAAGGTGCGTGAATCGAGCAAGTCATAGTTTGATTCAGTGGATTCATTGATAGACATGCAACGTTTGATCCTATTCTTATATCTGGTATATTATATCATGTCTGTCATGCAGAGCATCATGTTAATATACACCACCAGGTATTTATATTCAGCTACAAGCAGCAGTTTCTATGCAGCTCCCCTCGCTTACTAACAAGCCAAACCGAAAGCCAAGCAGTGCATCTTGAAGCTGTGCATCTGAAATGTTCAACATGCTTGCAGATAAGGAGACAACAACATGCTTTGTGTGATCCTCTATCTGTCCTCCCCAGTCAAGTTGATTGGTTGTCAATCACAAATATGATGATGTCGATGTACATTAGTGATTGTATATGATGTACATGCGCATTAGTGATGTAGGTGTACATTAGTTATGGCATGTGATGTAGATGTGCAGGAATGATGACACATGATGTATACGAGGATTTTTGATGCAGATGAACATGAGTGATGTAGATGTCATGCGAGAGGACATATGATGCAGATGCACATGAGAGATGGCATATGATGTAGATGCACATGAGTGATGATATATTATGTAGATGTACACAAGTGATTTAGATGTACATGAGTGATGTAGATTGAAATTCCATGCCATGCTTCAGGTCTTCTACACTGTATGACACCATTATGTTGGATCGATAAAAAATGTACTTCATGTTTGTTTTACATGCTTCAGGTCTTCTAAACTGTATGACCCCAGTCTGTTTAATCAATACAACTTGTACTACAACACCTCCAACAGCTCCGAGGTTGGTCCCAATGGAGTACCTCTGGGCTTCAAATGGCGCAACATGAAAGGATATGGGAATGGCTTCCCTGTGCTGTTTGAGAACAGAATGATAGAGGTAAGCCTCCTTTGCAGTCTGAACAAGCATCGTGACCGTGGTCAGATCCATTGCAGGCAGATCAAAGGGCACTCACTGATGTAGTAGGTCAAGGAGGACCAATAGACTACATAATGTGAGACCAGAAAAGGCTACGTGAACTACATGGACAAAAAACTGAATAACTGTGTTCAAGCTTGACATTTTTCTACTTTGGTGGTATGGTTGGAAAGGCCTTACCCAACCTGACCTACAGAAACCTGAAGAAACAAAACTGCCTTCAATACATCAACATAGAGCTGCACTGAATATCTCAGACTCCGAGTGATTGCAAACCTAATCACTGCTCCTATTATATTTGTGTTATGCGTCGCCGTTATGTTGCCCCATGGCGACGCCTGGGCCCAGCCAAACTTGTCAGAAATGCCTCCCCGACCCCTCCGAGGTCCGTGATTCCCACTCAGGGGGGGGTGGATTTTTTTTACCACTGCTTCACCCAGCATTATAATCTGATGTTTATGTGGCGTTAAACAGGAGCAAGCAGCTAATGTGATGCAGTACCTCATGGATGGCAACTACTTGGATGACAAGACCAAGGGGCTTACTGCTGAGATACTATCATACAACCGGGAGTTACACGTCCTTGGCTATGCCCGTGGAAACTTTAAGTGGATGCTAGATGAAAGTATACAGGTTTTCTGGGAGTTTTTAGGCCTGCCTGCACTGGACTACCTGAAGGACAGTGACAGCACGCTCCAGGCTAATTTTAAGGTGGGAGGATGTGGTAGTCAGGATGATGTATCAGTCCCCTGTGCTGCTGCATGTGTTTTGGTGATTTCAACATACGTAGGCACTCCATCTTCCACCATCCAGTGAAGCATACTTCAATCCTACCTTTATTGTAACATCCATGCCCAACTGCCACCACCATCACTACCTCTGCCCCCTCCCCCTCACCCCCCCCACCCACCCACCCACCCACCCACCCCACCCCACCCTCCCCCTCCATCACCCCCTCCACCTCCCTCCACGCCCTCACCCCCTCCATCACCACCGGTCCACCTGGCATGAGCAGGTGTTTGGTAAGGAGCTTGTGCCCCTCTGGATTTTCATCGGCTTCTTTACCCTCTACACGATTTGGCACCTGTTCGACAGCATCAAGTATTATGGAAGGGTGGAGGCAAGTCATCATGTGGGGGCTGAGTGGAGCTTGAAACGTGGCCTCGGGGCATTACCTACAGACAGCAAGCTCGTGTATGACCTCATCTTAGTCAGTGCCATGGTTGCTGGAGGCATTGTGTGGTCTCTCTACATGGGCAAGTTTGCTACGGAGGTACGTCATCGCCATGTAACTACTCATTTGCGCCTTCCACCTTTTCAACTGGGCTTCGGTTCATTTGTTGGGGTTCCGTTCACTAGTGCATGTATTTTAAACCGTCTTTCCTTTGCGTACGGTTGGGCAAGTCCCTAAAGTCTGTTTGGCTACCCCTGAACTGTAAAATACATGCACACAAATACTCCACATAAACACTTGCTCTCCCTATTTTCAGACTGTTATGTTTGCTTAGCTCTATCTTCTCTCCTCTCGCCCAGTTATGTACTTGCATGCAATTACCCTGTATAACTCCGCATGAAAGAATTCAAATTTTGCTGAACTGCACATTTGTGAAGTTTGAGGTCAGATTCACATACAACGTGTATGACAGTGGAACTGGTAGGGCTGACTGTTGATTTCTCTTTTCAAAAAGTCCAACATAGATCCATAGATCCCTAGTACTCACGCCAGAAAGAAGCTGTTGGATGAGGAAGCCCACACACATATCCCCCACCCCCAACCACCACCGACACCAAAAACAGGAAACAACAAAAAAAAATAAGAAAAAAAACACAAAGAAACAAGAAAAAACAAAACCCCCCCCCCCCCCCCCCCCCCCCCCCCACCCCCCCCCCCCCCCCCCCCCCCCCCCCCCCCCTCCTCCATGCAGTTTGAGGCCAGATACACATACAACGTGTATGACAGTGTAACTGGGAGGGCCAACTGGCTGCTCCCAATACGGAAAGATGCCGTAGCCATTCAGGAGACAGCAACCATTGAATCGCTACAAACTGGTTCGTTGACTGCCACAACAGCCGGCATTGACAACGAGCTGCTTGATTCCCTGCACATCCCAGCTCCATGGAGTGCAGGGATGGCAGGAAGATACCTGTTGCCGGAGGCTGATGATCCAAACATGGATGATTTGTCTGAAGTGATGTCTATGGCACACACTCTGGCATGGTACTACACTACCTGTGGCATTATTCAGGCGTTTGTCATTATCATGCTTATCCTAAGGCTTATCTCTAGCTTCTCCTTCCAGCAACGCCTTGGCATTATTGGAGATACCTTGATTCGAGCTATGCCCTTGCTCTTCCACATATTCCTCCTGTTCTTGTTTGTTTTGCTGATGTTTGCTGTGGCAGCCTACGTAATGCTGGGATGGCGGCGTGTGGGAGTAGCGACATACATGGAAGCGATTCAAGATACTGCTCTGAGCTTGGTTGGAGTCAGTCGAGTGCAGGACACTACCAATGCTTTCCTTGCTGATATTCACAGCTTCAAGACACTTATGGATGCTGGTGACGGTGACACCCCCCTCGGCCTGATAGTGCTCCCTATCGAGCACTTCGTTGTTGCCCTCATGTCTATCTTCAGCTTCTTCTTCATGCAGAATGCATTTATTGTCTTCCTGCTGGCCCACCTCTTGAATGTGTTCAGCGGCCTCAAGAGAGACCATGCAAACGGGATCGCAATTGGAAGCTCCGGCTCGGTGCTGAGCGACCTGAAGCTAACTGTGTCTCCAAGTATATGGCTCCACCTTCACCGCCTGTTTAGGAAACCTGCACTGGCCATCACAGGAGCTTCTGGCTGCAGTGTATCTCATCACCCTGATGATTCAGATGGGTCCACAACCAAGGACGAAGCTCGACCCAAGACATTTTATGGGATGCGCAAGTTCTTATCTGACAGTATCCTCCCTGGAGTGAATCAGCACAACGAAGCTTTGCAGCAAGTTAAGGGAGTGCGTGTGGGTGCCGTGTACTTTGATGAGCGTATGACACAGGCCTTGCTCATTGCAACAGCCTTGGAGATGGAAAAGAACAGGAATGGCACCAGGAAGAAGTGTATGATTGATGATTCTCGGTATCAGAAGGTTAGTGTTTGAGGGTTGGAACATACCCAACAACTAAAGCCCTTACCTTATACAGGGCCTTTGGGTTTGTACCGGTATGTATGTTACAGTACAGGGGTAGGCCGAATAGGCTAAAAGGACTTGCCCAACCGTGTAGGAAGGGGTTAACAAGAAAAAGCACTGATGAACTGAACCCCAACCAATCGTTTTACCAACTTGGGCCCTGAGTTCGTGCTACAGTGATCATTTGTCTCGTCTTATCCCGACCGGTCGCTCCAAGCAGGCCCTCAACGACTCCATTAATTGTAACCAATGAGGAAAACGTGGTGATCGATGGGGAATGTGAGGATCATTATTCGTCACACTTGGGTTTGTGAACACCAGCCATGGTCCTAAGCTGGGATTATTTGTCTTGTTTTATTTAATCTTTTTATTATGTGTCTCTTCTCATTTTCACTGCCAGTAAACTGAACACGAGTTTGGGCCTGCCATACCACTACCATACCGTACTATGCTACTACCATACCACTACCATACTACTACCATACCATACCAATACCATACCATACCTATACCCCACGATACAACGGACCAGACCGGACCATGTGACCACGACAATAACTTTGAACACACCACCATTACATACCCATGACCACTCAGTATCCATTACCATACCACAACAATACCACTACCATAACCATAAAAGATAGTACCAATGACCAAACCACTACCATACCACTACTATACCATACCACTACCACACATTACCTCTACAATACCACTACCACACCATACAACAACCGCTCCACTACCACACCACTACCACTACCACACCATACCTCTACCATACCACTACAATACCACTACCATACCATGCCATACCATGTGCGCTTGAAGCTGCCAAATAGCTTCACAAGAGTTTGGTCATACAATACCAGAACCATACCATACTATCAGACAGCAAGATTTTGACTCAATCGGTTGATAAAATAAAGTTTCACATGTGCTTGCAGGTGCTTATCCGTGCACTGGAATCCGCCACTGAGCTTCACAAGAGTATGGGTTATACCCTGCATGTTCCCCTTAGGGACCTGGTGCAAGGACCCCCGTTTTTAGCCCAAGACAACGGTCAATCTATCGACGAAGGTGCTGAAGCTGGTGTGGAGGAAAGAGTAGAACATCTAGCCCCACTCCCAACGCAAACCACTTTTGCGTGGGAGGGTCCCATGAAGCGAGATGATCTTATGGGATTGACAGTTCCGCGTACTGTGACTCAGGTGCCCTTTCTGCAGCTTCCTCGCCAGACACTGATGCACATGTTGGGCGAGGGCATCCCTGATCCCAAGACTTCGCACTGGACATCCGCCTTCCATGGACCCCAGCTGATGAATGCCACCATGCCTGCACAGTCTGGGGCTCACTTGCTTCATACCCGCAACCAGTTGTTCAACATGTTGGTCAGGGCTGTGGTGGCCACCGCTGGATGGCAACACCTTGTGGGGGAGTGGCAAGTCAAGTCTTGGGATGAGACAAGAGTAGCACTTGAACACAATGCTGTCCATGTCCAGCGTTTAGGCAAGAGTGGATCCTCCCAAGATGCCAAGTCCATTGAGATACTCCTAGGCTTGCACGCTCATGCAGATCTCTCTTCCAGACGCACAGACCTTGCGTCCTCGATTAAGGTGGTAGAGAAGGGACATCCCCTACTATGGCACTCCAGTATGGACCCAGCCACCACCAACGTTGACCCTGATGTGGCTAGACTGTGGCCTACGATGATGTTACGATCTGATGGAGCAAGACTAAATGCGTTGGGCATCACCCCCCCAGATGCTGATATCTCAAGCACTGAGTCAAGTACCAGCTTGAATTCCTCTTCAAGACCTTCACAACCGTTGAAGACCATGACCTCCACACCCACATATTCTGGCATCTCAAGCATTAAGCCAAGGTCTAGGTCTAATCCCTCTTTAAGCACTTCACAACCTTTGAAGACCATGACCTCCACACCCACATATGCTGGCATCTCAAGCATTGAATCAAGGCCTAGGTCTTATCCCTCTTTTAACACTTCACAACCTTTGAAGACCATGACCTCCACACCCACATATGCTGGTCTCTCAAGCTTTTCATCAAGGGACAGGTCGTATCCCTCTTCAAGCACTTCACAGCCGCAACGCACTCTCCATGGTGAAGGGCCAGAACATGAGCCATTTGATACAGTTCGTGATGGTGCCAAGTTAGGCCAAACTGACTCCATGGAAAGTCCCGCATCAAGTTTCAGGTGGTGGGGATTGGTTGGTTGGGGACGTCAAGGGTTCAGACCTTGTGTATACTCATGATCCCGTTCCAAAGATTTTGAAGGATTTGAGATTGGGGCAACTGCCCATGCCTCGAATTCGAAGTACCAAACCAGGGAGTCCATCAACCTCTGGGCAGCTGACTAAGTACAATTTTGACACTCAGCCTGGAGGACTCCCTATGCCTAAGATTTCCAAGATGGGGGCAGGTGGTGCCTTAACAAGAATGTCTTCTAGAAAAATCCCTATCACCAGACAGGCAAGACGGACAGCTAACAGGCAAAATCATCAATCGATTCATTGGAATTCAATTAATTTAAAGCCTCCAGGCACCGTTCGAATTTAATCCTATTCGAATTGATACAATTTAAAGCAAGTACATGCATTCAAATCAAGTTAATTTAATTACCGTAAATGGAAAGGAATCAATCGAATTAAAATAACACAACAGTAAATACAATTCAATTAAATTAATTAAAATACATTGAATTTAGGATTCGAATCATTCATTCGGGACGCGCCTCCAGGCGCCCTTAATTTATAGGTCATTCTTCTATTTATAAGGTCACTATTACAAACGAAAACTTCAGATTAGTAGTCCTTTGAGCATTCATCAACTTGGTTTCATTTTGTTGCAACGTGTAGCAGTTTCCACCCAGCTCCACCAGTCAGCAACCTATATTACATTACATCACATTACTTGTTAAAGTCAACTTGACAACGCGAGGGTGTATGAGACTCCGCGCTTTAAACAAAAAGAAAAAGCACCCACAGAGCAAAAACAACCATTACATCAGGGGTGTGTCGAGGACAAACAAACCAAACTCCCAACCACCGTTTTGGTGGCGTAGGTATTAAACCCCCTAGAACAGGACCCAGATCTCAACCACTAACAGTGGCGGAGGTAAGAAGCTAACAAATGAGAAGCCACCGAGTCAATACTGAGTCAATACTACAAATCACCGCTTCATTATAATGCCTGTTGTGCCAGCTTTCAGAAGTGCTTCCTGGATTCAGATTTTGCCCAAGGGTGGATGAAAGGAGCTGCCAAGAAGGAACAAGGAACGGGTTAATTCATTCGATGGGTCAAGCAAACTTACAAGGATACCCTTTAACTTGCATTGCAGTCCTGATGGGAGCTATTTTTAAAGCTTGGATGTGCACTGTACGGTATTGCAGTGCGCGTGCAATAATGTTTAGGGTTTGCCAATTTGTTTTTGCAGGCCAATTTGGGTATAGACCAAATATGAGCACTGTAGATGCAGCTTTTATACTGTGCCACAGAGTGGAGCTGTATTTATGTATGTTACAGTGCAGGGGTAGGCCAAATAGGCAAAAGGGACTTGCCCAACCGTGATAGGAAGGGCGTAAAAAGAAAAAAACATTGGTGAACTGAACCCCAAACAATCGTTTTACCGACGGGGGCCCTGGGTTCATGCTACAGTGATCATTCAATTCTACAATATAACTCAATGGTCATCTCACCTGGGATAATATTTTAATTGTGTGATTCTTATCGCATTTGTTTATAAATTGTATTAAGTATTTCCATCCTACAAAGGAATCAGGATTCATGATCATCTGCATGCTGGAGTCTATATCCACCAATTCAGGTTCAATTTCCATTTTCTCAAAAATATTTTTCTATCCTTGGCGTATTACGGACATAACCACCACCATATCACAGCACCTGCAAATTCTGCCAGAACGAGAGGTACTCCTTTCTGATTCAACATTGAAGTCGTGAGCTCGAAGACATAGTCTTGCTTTGCATTTAAAACCATCCCTTTTATTTTATATAAGTTGGTGTGTGTGGAACCAGGTGTGGAACTATGGTTTATTTCCTTTGACATCATCCTATTTGTGTGCGTAATAGTTGTAATACCGATTCCTTGGGATCACCAAGATTCCTGGGGTTCACTGTACTCAGGGAATGCCAGTCAATGTCTTATTTAAGAGATGCCTTCATCATTTTTTCCTAAGTCAATCTTGCTCAGTGAAGTCTGGTTATCTAGAATAATGTCAGAGAAATGTTCTCACACCTTATCTCTGAATTTATCTTAGTAATCCATGAGACCAGCATTGTTTATTGCTATCTCTGGTTGCCATTAGAACATTCTCTAGCAAGGCTCTTTTCACAAAATCGTCGTCCTTGCGGTCAACGATTTTATTCCAAAAGCCTATACATTGTGTCAACCATTGAGCCCATGTAGGAGATATATTGAGGTCAATGAGGACCAAGTCGGTACAGGTGTTATCTCTAACGCCAAGAGCCCTTTGCATTCACTTATTTTGAATAGTTTCACATTTTCCTTCGAGACCGTAAGAAGTATTAATATTACCGAAGTCTGGAGCCCACACTTCACACCCGAAGTTAAGGATAGGTTATATGAGTGTGCCGTAAAGGTAACTTAGGATATTGGCATTTTCGAGATCCATCTCATTGCACCGTTTCCGGAGTAAACTTCAAAATTTGACAGAATTATTCCTGACAATGGAGCATAATCTTTAAGCCTGACATTGACTCTCTCATGATAGCAAGATCATCGGCATACAAGATTACTCATCAAATTTATCAGCAATTCTGATACCTTCCTCTTCACCACATTTATCGGTAAATAACTTATCCAATTGGTCAATACCGGTTGAGAGATCAAATAAAAGCGGGGAGATATTATCGCCTTGTTTAACACCTGCCTCTGCTAAGAAGGCAGGGCTAATACGATTGCCTACATGTACTTTAATACGGACTTATGTATACATGTTTCTCAGGGTCTTCAGGTAGTTGCCGTAAATACCCGTATGTTCAAGGCAGCTCCAAACGAGGTGTATTTTGTATGAATTCAACTGTTGTTATGCATTCAAGTTTGGATTTAATGGTTATATATTGTCTAGCTGGTGCTTGGTAGCGTACGCCATCAAGCATATGACTGTCTGAGGTATTCTGAGATCAGAGAGTGGTCAGTGGCTATAGCTATCCTCCTACTACGGTACTATTAGGAGGTGTATTTGCTAATAATTCAATTGTTGATATTAATTCCTGTTTAAATTGGTGTTGTTAGAGGCTGTCTATCTGGTCCTTGTTAGCGTACATCATCAAGCATAGGACTGTCTGAGGTTTGCTGAGGCCAAGCCAGAGGGTAGTCAGTGGCTATAGCCATCCTCCTCCTCATATTAGGAGATGCATTTTTTTAATTCAACTGTTGGTGTTGATTCCTGTTTAAATTGGTGTTGTTAGATGCTGTCTATCTGGTCCTTGTTAGCGTACATCATCAAGCATAGGACCGTTTGAGGTATGCTGAGGCCAAAGGGTGGTCAGTGGCTATAGCCATCCTCCTCCTCATATTAGGAGATGCATTTTTTTAATAGTTCAACTGTTGGTGTTGATTCATGTTTAAATTTGTGTATTTAGAGGCAGTCTTTATGGTCCTTGTTAGCGTACGTCATCAAGCATAGGACTGCAGGCCTTTCTTTACAGCTGTATATAGCGATGGGTAGTTGGTCGGCCCCCTAGGGGGCTCAGACCCATGCGATACTTACGCGAAATCTTCAAATCGTGTAGTTTCTTAATATTCTCAAATTCTCCACATTTGGTAACAAAACGGTAAAGTTAGCCGGTCAACTGGGTACTCAGAAATATAAGCGACGCATGTTCGATTCCCGGAGGGCACTTATTTGAGGACGGATCTCGGGGCTGCGGATTTCCGAAGTTGCAAAGAAAGTTGAATAGTCTAAAAGCAAGTTCAATATTCGCAAAGCAACTCTATTAGTCGAAGAGCAACTTCGCTTCACATCTTCCTTGGGAGTCGCATTCCATGAACGGGAGGGGGGTCATCTTATCTCGGAGGGCACTTATTCGCGTATGGATCTCAGGGTTTCGGATTTCAAAAGTCACTAAGCGAGTTGAGTAACTGAACGCTAGTACTCGCAAACCTCGCATAGTCGGAAAGCAATTTGAATAGTCCCAAAGCAAGTTCAATATTTGCAAAGCAACTCCAATGGTCAACACAAACCGACCAATACACACAGCCTACCGACCCACCCACCCATTCATATGTGCAAAATCTATCTATCACTGCCCACATGCATGATCCTTATGGTATGCTTGACGGACACAACACACACCAACTCACTCCACAAGAGCTGCACACACGCACAATCAAAACAAAACAGACACACACGCTCACTCACACGCTATTTGAAGTAAACAAAAACCTGCACACATCTCCCTATCGACTCGACACCCGACTCAAACCTTACATGCTTGTACCAACATGATACGCACAATCAACACCCACACCACACATGCACACATCTCCCTATCGACTCGACACCCGACTCAAACCTTACATGCTTGTACCAACATGATACGCACAATCAACACCCACACCACACATGCACACATCTCCCTATCGACTCGACACCCGACTCAAACCTTACCTTTTTTTTACAAAGCCTTTAGAATTAGGTTGCATGATGTATCGGCACAATTCTGGTATCGGACTGCCCGTATCTTCTTACATTTGGGCCTACGCACATGATTCCCATACAGGCTCCAGACCAAACACACCAAACAATATGCACTACACACACATGCACACAGTCCGCGTCTCCACCACTGCCCACGCACATGATTCCCGTGCAAGCTCCAAACCAACCACATCAACCCACATGCTCTACACACAAACACACACACAGTCCACATGCACCACCACTGCACACACACATGATTCCCATGCAAGCTCCAGACCAACAACACCAACCTACATGCCAAACAAAAATACACACAGTCCACATGCACCAGCACTGCCAACGCACATGATTCCCATGCAAGCTCCAGACAAAACACACCAACCCGAATGCCCTACAAACATGCACACACACACAATACACATGCACCACCACTGCCCACACACATGATTCCCATGCAAGCTCCAGACCGTGCACACTAACTTACGTGCCCTATACACACACACAGTCCACATGCGCCACCACTGCCCACACACATGATTCCCATGCAAGCTCCAGACCAAAAACAACAACCCACATGACCTTCACACACACACAGTCCACTTGCGCCACAATTGCCCACGCACATGATTCCCATGCAAGCTGCAGACCAAACACACCAGCCCAAATGCCATACACATACAATCAGTCCACATGCGCCACCACTGCCCACGCACATGATTCCCATGCAAGCTCCAGACCGTACACACCAACCCGAATGCCCTACAAACACGCACACACCATCCACATGCACCACCACTGCCCACGCGCATGATTCACATGCAAGCTCCAGACCAGGCACACTAACTTACATGCCCTATACACACACACAGTCCACATGCGCCACCACTTCCCAGAAAACGATTCCCATGCAAGCTCCAGAACAAACACACCAATCCACATAGACTACACCCACATATGCACACACGAACAAACACACAGTCCACATGCGCCACCACTGCCAACGTACAAAATTCCCATGCAAGCTCCTGACCAAACACACCAACATACATGTCCTACAGAAACGCACCCGCACAGTCCACATGTGCCACCACTGCCAACGCACATAATTCCCATGTAAGCTCCAGACCAAACACACAAATCCACATGACCTACACACACACAGTCCACATGCACCACCACTGCCAACGCACATGATTCCAACGAGAGCTCCAGGTAAAACACACCAGCCCAAATGACCTACACCCACCACTGCCCACACAGTCTGCTTGCCCACCACTGCCCACACACATGATTCCCATGCAAGCTCCGGACCAAACACACCTAACCACATGCCCTACACACACATACGCACACACCAACAGTCCACATGTGCCACCATTGTCCACACGCATGATTCCCATGCAAACTCCAGATAAACACAGCCACCCACATGCCCCACACACATGAAAACACAGTCCTCATGCGCCACCACTCCCACGCACATGATTCCCATGCAAACTTTAGACCAAACAAACCAACCCACATGCCCTACACACACATCAACACAGTCCACATGCGCCACCACTGCCCATGCACATGATTCCTATGCAAGCTCCAGACCCAACACACCAACCCACATGACCTACACACACATACGCACACACAGTCCACATGCACCACAACTGCCCACACACATGATTCCCGTGCAAGCTCCAGACCAAGCACACAAACCCACATGCAATAAACAGACACAGTCCACATGCGCCACTACTGCACACGCACATGCTTCCCATGCAAGCTCTGCACCTAACACACCAACCAACATGCCCTACCCACACATATGCACACACACAGTCCAAATGCGCCACCAAAGCCCACGCACATGATTCTTATGCAAGCTCCAGACCAAACACACCAACCCACATGCCCCACACAAACGCACACACACACACACAATCCACATGCGCCACCACTGCCCACGCCCATGATTCCTATGCAAGCTCCAGACCTAACACACCAACCCACATGCCCTACCCACACATATGCACACACACAGTCCACATGCGCCACCACTGCCCACCTACATGATTCCCATGCAAGCTCCAGACCCAAACACACCAACCCACATGCCCTACCCACACATACGCACACACACAGTCCAAATACGCCACCACTGCCCACGCCCATGATTCCCATGCAAGCTCCCCTGCCCCCCCCCCCCCCCCCCCTCAAAAAAAAACCACTTCTCACAATAACTGAATTGTTCCCCCAAACCAGTACGTATATGAAGCATAAAAACTCACACACTTCCTTTCATACACAAATACTTTCCTTACCCCCCCACCCCCCCACATACACACCTCCCCCCCACCATCCCAGTCACCCCCACACCCATAACACCTCACCCACCCTCCCGTCCACACCTACAAACTCACAGCCCACATGCACTTAATAACATCCCAAGGAGAAATGACACGGCTGACTCTTGTTGACAGTGTGGCAGAGCAGCCAGATCAGATGCTTCCAACCCGGCTACATCTCCCTTGGCCAGAAAGTCAAGAATCCTATGCGACATCAGGGCGGGAGGGCTGGGCATTCGAGGCTGAGGGGCTCTGTCACCTTCCAAGCAACGCACCGTTCACCCAAACCATCCAGGGATCAAAGTGTCAGCGGAATTGATTGCCGATTTGAGATGGGATCGGTCATTTGAAGTGCGTAGGCTCCTCGGACAACAACGGAGAGCTTTAAGGGGGACGGAAGGAAGTGGTAGGAGGGGAAAAGGGAGGAGGGGAGAAAAGGGTAGGAGGGGAAGAGGGAGGAGGGGGAAAAAGGGGGGGGGGGGGGAGAAAAGGTAGCATCTCCTAAAGCGCGGCGGTTACAGGCGAAGCGGTGGGCATCTTGATTACCGATTCGAGATGGGATCGGTCATTTCAACGCTCCTCGAACAACAACGGAGAGGGCTAAGGGGCACGGGAGCAAGGGAAAGAAGGGGAGGAGGGGAAGAAAGGTTAGAAGCTTCTAAAGCGCGGCGGTTGCAGGCGAAGCGGTGGGTACACCAAGAGGCGGAGGAGCAAGAGGACAAAGAGGAGGTCGAATAAAGCCGAGGTTTATACATCATCAGCCATATGATTAATTAACTCCAAATTTACACGCAGGCAAGTAAGCGGACGAAAAATGAAAATTTAGCACATGAGCAGAGCCCGAACATTACGTCTCAGTCTGAAAAGTATCCACCTTGCCACCAGAGAACACGGAACGGTCCGAACCTCGACAGCAATAATTTCGACAGATTGTTCGGGAAGTTTGGATGTCTTTGGCAACTCTCCCTGCACTTCAGGTAACAGCACGAACACACAAACACACACACACATTCAAGTATCACCCATGCCCTGGGGCACTCAATGCTCCATGCCCTTCAGACTTACCTATCCATCCAACAGTCCAACCCATGCATACATCCACATACTGGCTGGAATGCACGCACCACAGGACTTATATACACCACACAACACTGGCTACAAATTCAAGAAAAGCATCCAACACACAACACACCCAACCAAACCAGCACCCCCACCCACTCACCCCCCCCCCCCCACACCACCCTCCCCCACACACCACAACAACAAAAAAACCCCAACACACCCCCCAAACCCACCCCCCACCCACACACCACCACCCCAAATCCTCACACACCCCTAACAAAAAACCCACAATTCCCAAATCCCCTACAATCCCCCCCACCCCCCCCCCCCCCCCCCCACCCCCCCCCCCCCGCCCCCCCCCCCCCCACCATTCACCGACCCCTACACCATCAAACCAACACCCCCACCCCCCCCACCACAACCCCCATCCCCCCCCCCACCCGCACCACCAAAACACACAATACCCCCCCCCCCCACCCACCCCCCCACCCCCCCCACCACCACCCCACCATCCCACCCCCCCCCCACCCCCCCCCACCCCCCACCCCCCCCACTCCAAACCCCCCCCACCCCCCCCCCCCCAACCCCCCCCCCCTCCCCCCACCCCCTACCCCCCCCCCCCCGCACCCCCCCCCCCCACACACACACAACACACACACACCACACACACTCGCATGCACTCCAATGCACCAAGACACACACAGTAGCCCCCCCCTTCCCCCCCCCCACCCCCACCACCACCACCACCCCACACCACCACCACACCCCACACACATACACACACCTCAGGCTGACCTCCCGGCACTGAAGTCAAGTCATGGGGGTCAGTTGAAAAAGGTGGTGGAGTCACCTTTCTCAGTCGTCTTGACATTAATGGCTGATGTTCCGATGTCAGGTACTTGAATTTGAATTTGAATTTGCATTTGAATTTGAGTCCCCAACTACAAGCTCACATACTAGCCTTGGTTGAACCTGAGCCATGCTAGATACAGCTGGCAGGCCCTCATGCGCCGGGTAATTCCATTTTTATTTTACTCTCTGTCTGAATTTGAAGTTGACACCTAGAAAACCCAACACTTAAAACATATAAATTAATGTGTTGCTGGACAGATTAATGTGTTGCTGGACAGATTAATGTGTTGCTGGACAGATTAATGTGTTGCGGAAGAGTAATGTGTTGTGGACAAGAATTAATGTTGTTGCTGGACAGATTATGTGTTGCTGGACAGATTAATGTGTTGCTGGACAGATAATGGTTGTGGACAGAGTAATGTGTTGTGAAGACTAATGTGTGCTGGACAGAGTAATGTTTGCTGGACGATTAAGGTGTTGCGGGAAGATAATGGGTGTGGACAGATTAATGTGTTGCTGGACAGATTAATGTGTTGCTGGACAGATTAATGTGTTGCTGGACAGATTAATGTGTTGCTGGACAGATTAATGTGTTGCTGGACAGATTAATGTGTTGCTGGACAGATTAATGTGTTGCTGGACAGATTAATGTGTTGCTGGACAGATTAATGTGTTGCTGGACAGATTAATGTGTTGCTGGACAGATTAATGTGTTGCTGGACAGATTAATGTGTTGCTGGACAGATTAATGTGTTGCTGGACATAGTAAATTAATGTGGTTGCTGGACAGATTAATGTTGTGCTGGACAGATTACTGTGTTTGCTGGACAGCTAATGTGTTGTGGGGGGACGGAATTTGTATTGCTAAAACTATACTCCCCCTCGCAATCCTGCACTGTGATGGAGAACCTGCCCCCCACCCTCTTCCCCCCCGCCCACACACACCCACCACCGCCACCACCACCACCACCAACCCCGCAACCCACACACACACTAAATTTGTGCGCGCTAACTTTAAGAGCTCTTTAAAATTGACCCACCCACCCACAAATGGTCGGCCGGGTAGACATCCCAATACACCCACCACCACGACCACCACACACCCCTACCCATCCACACACAAATGGTCTGCTGGGTAGACATCCCAATACACCCACCACCACGACCACCACACACCCCTACCCATCCACACACAAATGGTCTGCTGGGTAGACATCCCAATACACCCACCACCACCACCACCACTATCACTACCACACACACACACAAATTGTTGCCCGGGTAGACATCCCAATACACCCCCCACCACCACCACCACCACCACCACACACACACACAAATGGTTTGCCGGGTAGACATCCCAAGACCCCCCCCCCCCCCCCCACACCACACACACAACACACACACACACACACGCAAAATGTTGGCCGGTAGACATCCCAAATATACCCACCACCAACACCACACACACTAAACACCAGGACTGGCTAGACTCCCCTTCATGCAGAACCCCCCCTCCCCCCCCCCCCCCCCCCCCACACCACACCACACACACACACACACACACACACACACACACACACATACACACCACCACCACCACCACCACACACACCCAACCATCACACACAAATGTTGGCCGGGTAGACATCCCAATACACCCAACCACCACCACCACCACACTCACACACACACACAAATGGCTCGCCGGGTGACTTCCCAATCCCCCCCCCCCCCCCCCCCCCCCCCACACAACACACCCACGCGCAAATGGTTGGCCGGGTAGACCAATCCCAATACACCCACCACCACCACCACCACACACACACACAAACACCAGTGACTGGCTAGACTCCCCTTCATGCAGAACCCCCCCCCTCCCCCCCCCACCCCCACCCCCACACCACACACACACACACACACATACACACACACATACACCACCACCACCACCACCACCACGCTCGCAACCCACACACACACTGGCTAGGCTCCCCGTCGCTATCCTGCACTGTGATGGAGAACCCGCCCCCCACCCCCTCCTCCCCACCCTCTTTCACCCTCCTACACACCCACCACCACCACCACCCTCGCAACCCACACACACACTGGCTAGACTCCCCGTCACTATCCTGCACTGTGATGGAGAACCTGCCCCCCACTCTCTCCCCCCCCCCCCCCCCCCCCCCAAAAAAACACACACACACACACACAGTGAAACAATGCTGTTGCCCTATCAGAACTGCACTCCAGAATGATGGAGCACCCACATTGTTTCTCACTTATTTGCTAAGAACGGTGTCTCTTGACGCCTTAAATTATCATGTTTGGAACCCCTCCTTTTCCTGTCTGGCCCTCAGTCATTCTGCACCCTTTAGTTTACACCCTTCAGACCACCCAAAACACTGTCCATCACATGTCGATTTGGCAGTTCGGCACCCTTTAAGTTTGGCGTCGAGCCAAACTTACAGGGTGTATTTATATTTTGGCGGAGCCTTCTCTTCTGGAGGGCGAGAGCCCCCAGTGGCACCCCGTTGTCTGTTAATTTATGATTTGTTAATAATGGTTTGTCATGCTGTCGGACCCCTGACCTTGTCGTAAACCCTGGCTTCGTTCTGCTGCACTCGATTCTGGTGACACCTGTCACTCCGATAGCCCAATAAAAGGGTGCACAAGACCCCTCCAAAATTATTAGAATATCACGGGGCTCATGGGTTCTGATCAATGCAGGATGGCCTTATTTATTTCCCATGGTTGAAGTCATGCATGTGGATTTGGACATGTACTTGTATGTATAATCGTGCAGCACAATGCTCAGGTGTAACAATTGGGGAGGCTTTAGCCTTTAGATTCGGGCTGCTTGATATAAATATATTAGCGGGGGGGGGGGGGGGGGGGGGGGCGGAGAGACAGATTTTGGATCGCACGTTTACCTGCGTGGGGTGGGCCGTTGGCCCAAAATCACGAAATTTTGATCCGAAGGTCGCGGGTTCGCTTTAGTATGAATCCTTGTCTTGCAAAAAAGTCGACTTCTCCGATACCGAAAGAAACGAGATAATATGCATGCCATAAAACGGGAGCGCAGGAGTTACGCGCATCGCACTAAAAATGGGAAGAAAAACTGCCGTGCTACGACCTACTCGCAGGGAAACCGCCACGGTTACACCTGACGAATTCGCCCTTTGTAAAAATGCGTGACTTCAGGAGAAGTCTCAGGCCAGAGAGGGGGGAATTGTGACGTATAAAGATCCTCACACCGCGTCCCCTCGAGGGGGCGACGACTTCCCGGAAGTAGGTTAAGAGTCGTAGTAGGACGACTCCTACAGACGGAAAGTCGAATGAAGCGACCTGAACCCTGAAGTTCAGGCGACGCGCGAGATAATGTAACGAGCATATAAGCACGGCTAATATGCTCTTAGGCAGACAATATTAGGGATCATTCCCCTATCTTCTCGTTGAACACTTCTGTGTTTGTTAAGACGTATTCATACGTCACAATGTGGCCTTAGACGGTGACATCATCGACCATCGAATAATGGGTCCATCGAATAACACCAAATAGCATTTGGCACCAGAACGAAAACAGACGCACAGTGACGGGAAGGGAAAAAGAAGAAGCAGTGAACTACCATGACGTCTCGCTCTGTACGTCGTTGTATAAGAGGTCCCCTTGTTTTTACTCCTGCACTGGGGAAGGAATTGCATTCTGCAGAAGCGTACGATTCTTCTTCTTGTCCTTGGCTATCTTTGCTTAGGTTGCGAGACTCTTGGCTTAGGTTTCCTCACTCGCACAGAGGCCCTGGGGCCTGGGGGGGGGGGGGGGGGGGGGGGCTGGGGCCTGGGTTCGAATCCGATTAGTATGCGCCCAGTTGCCCCATCGCACGGTGGGACTACAGGTAATTATAGGCAGATGCTGAGCAGCCCGGAGTTGGCATAAAACACATGTAGCAATTTTTCCTAGGTCCCAGTCTCAATCCCAGGCTGTCCATAATTTCCGACATATTTCTTCACCCCTCCGGTCCAAACCAGATCACAAACTCGTCCTCAAATGAAAGAGAACGGCATCTCTCAGCCTTGTCCTGTCGTGTGTGTGGTGTAGCTGGCGTATCTTTGTGTTAGTTGTTGGTTAGTTCGGTTCATGGTTTGGGGTTCCGGTTTCTGTCTTGTATGGCACGAAAGACGTCTTCGTCTTTCTTCTTGTAATGTCAACAGTTGTTCTATTTCTGGTTAGCTCTCCATGGGCCCATCATAAGAGTGTTCCGTCTCATTTGGTTTCCGTCACACCAAATCCATGAATGCATACACTAGTGCCAGCAGGGCTTTCAGATGCAACAGGCTGTGGTACTGCTCACCTAATACCGCCCCACCCACTATGATGATGATGAGAGGAGGTTAGGTTATAATGACATGCACAATATCCAGGGGGAGACAGTAATGATGATTTTTTTCTTTTCCAAGGAGGATTTCCGTCTCAAAGGGTGGGTCTCCCTGTGCTAGCCCTCTTCTAAAAGTAATATATGTGATTTCAGGAGTTGATGATGATGTTGATGATGATGACATTTTCCCTAGTGCCCTACTGGAATCCAAATGTGCCCATGGATTGACAGAGTCAATGGGGACTAATGAGCATCATGAACACAAAATACACGAAAAACAATTACATAAGTGCCAACCTGTCTCGTGAAAAACGTGTTGACAACTTCAGAAAAGCAGACTTGTACAAGGTATCAGCCTATTTACATCATGCATGCAGCGCATGTAGGGTTGCTGTCCTATGCAAAAAGGTGCCCAAGACCCCCCAAATAGCAATGATAAGAATCTATTTACTACTGAATCCATCCTCGTTGACTCCAGGGAGTCAACACAAGTCCAAGCTTTTAAATGTCTTTTAAAGGGGCTTTGCGCAAATCCCCAATTAAAATATATATTTTAATCGCAGCTATATATAGCTGCACCTCGACACTATCACAACATCAGCAGCGCTAACAGGATGGATTTTACCCACGCTTGGAAATGGGACTTATTATTGTAACACTTTATTTAAAGTGTGGCTAAAGCCACACTTGCATTAGCAGGCTTCGCCGCCGAATCGACTGCAGGGAGTTTACACAAGTCCAAACTTGATTTATGGTTTCCAACACACTAACATATGACATTGCACCTGTGCTCATGCCTCAGGTCTAGTCCATCCAACTCACCCTAAGATCAGGACATGCTATCCCAATGTGTATTCCTAAAACAGAGACATACTACCCTAATGCACTATCCTAACACAGATACATACTATCCTAATGCACTATCCTAAAACAGAGACATAATATTCTAAGCCAAGCCATGGAAATTTGCTGTAGCCATGCATATTGCTCCAGCCAAGAGTACGTAAGAGAAACAACCCCTCTTCAGCTCCATATATAGTGATAGGAGCGCTGTTTCTTTTTGGGGCTATGCATGGCAGCTTCCAGGCAGCTCCATTAGCCAGCCACCGGGTTAAGCCCAGAGCTTGTAGCAACATTGGAATGCCTGCCATGCCAGCCTTCAGACACACCAGCTAGATTCAGGTTTGTCCCAAGTATGGGGGAAAGGAGCTGTCTAGAATCTGCTACGCGTAGCCCAATGAATAAACAGTGGATGGGAGAGAGAAACAGAGGCTCACATGACAAGTTCTATGCAGCGTCGCATGCGACGCTAGAAATTGGCAGAGAGTGTTAGCGTCGGAGAAACAGGTGGCAACGAAAGCGAGTAAGTTTCGAGGCTGTTGACATATCAGGCTTCGTCTTGGTTAGACGGTCGGACACACATACGGACAAATGGGAAACCCTGGGGGTTCCCGCCTTCTTGAAGAGGGGACTCCGCCAACAAGCAACCTTCAGTAGTATCCTAATGATCTGAAGTCAATACGAGCAACTGTGTATAATGATGCTATTTTGATGGTGGCTGGCCCCCTCAACCTCACGCCTCGTAATAAGGCGTACTATTTATTTATGTTTTATGATATTTTGACACAGTTCCCCCACCAGACACATACCAATGCATTTAGCTTGCAATTCCAAGCATACTGGATAGCTCATCAATGAGCTGTGTTTAGAGGGGACACTGAAAACAGGAAGATGATGGTGTATTGCGAATTACGCTGGTGTATTGCAAAGTACAATATGAATCAAATGTATGGTACAGGCATGTTGAAATTAGTAAGATCACATGCAATCAAAACGATGATATTGGCATATTGAACTTAATCACACCAAATGTGATCAAACCGTTGTTTAGCCCCAGAATAACATAATCAGTTATCGGTGCTCCACACTAACGGCTGATGACTAACAAATATTAGGCAGGGTACTACATGGCGCGCGCTTTTGTGCACTAGCACGCAACGTTTTGGAGCCCGACTGCGTGATTGAAGCAATTGTGTACACCCCCTCTGGGCGCAGCACACAGCTTTTCGTTTTCAAATGAGTCAAAAGCGCAACCCAAAAAGAGGCAGTTGTGCATTTGAAGCAACCCAAAATTGCCCGATGTAGTACCCTGCTATTAGGTCCAAAACGAAAACGATGACAGGCTAGTCCGAAGTACGACATCTGACCATAGTGACAATTTGGTCTGGACTCCATTATTCAGGGTTTAAGGTTTAAGATTTAGGCTCACGTGCACACTGCGGACATGCAAATTGCGCACTTGCTAACCTTTGAGCTGCCTAGTTGAAAAAAAAGATACCGTCTGGAGGGGCGTGGTGTTAAGGGGACCCTCCCTTACGCGGCAGCTGGGGAGAGTCACCATAGCGCAGATGATAGCTACCATGTCAACTGTGTAGAGGCTGTGTACTGGTGCACCACAAACCAACCTGCCAATGAAGCAAGCTTATGCATCAGATTTTGCAGAAGTAAACCAAACTGTTTTGATCCATCCAAAGTGGCCTAATTTCACACAATTTGCATGCATCAGTGTTTTCTTAACAGCTACGAGCAGCAGCTTCTATGCAGCTCCTTGGACTGGCAATTCAGCATAACCTGGCGCAACCTTCTGAACTTTCAAGTTGACACACTCAGCTGTCCTGAACTGCTAAAAAAAGTGCGGCGAAGCCCAGCGACGGACTCAGGGAACTGCCTAGAAGCTGCTGAGAAAACCCTAAAGAAAAACCCTGGCGTGCATAAGCATGCTGTTATAGCTATTCAGCGGATCATTTAGCAATCAATGGTTTGAACCAAGTCGTTGTTCGTACCTCAGATTTCCCCCAAACTTCCGAGAATTCTGAGAGAGTTGTCGTAAACTTGGCCCGGAAAAGTTGAGGTACCACCTACGACCTTGATTCCAAATCATCCGCTGAATTGCTATCAAGTACATGAAGGAACACAACACAGTGAATGGACAGACCTCTGCGATGTCTACACAGCAGTAGGGGAGATGAAACAAAACAAATATTCCAGGCAATATTATTTCAGGCATTATTTCAAGCAATATTCCAGGCAATATTTCAGGCAAAATTATTTCAGGCAATATTTCAAGAAATCTTTCAGGCAATATTTCAAGCAATTTTTCAAGCAATATTTCAGGCATTATTTCAAGCAATATTCCAGGCAATATTTCAGGCAATGTTATTTCAGGCAATACTTCAAGCAATATTTCAGAAGCCCTCAACAGCTGACTAGTGCAGTCAATAAAGATTGCATCATAGCTTTTCTTTTTGGCTACGAGCACCAGCTTCTGAGCAGCTTCCTGAGCCAGCCACACGATTTCAACAGTATCGGCAAGCTGATTCTGCCAGCTTCCAGATGCACTGCTTGGCTTTAATTTTGGCTGGTTAGCAAGTGGGGGGGAGATACCTAGAGTCTGCTGCTCATAGCTGTAAATAAAAGCTGGAGACTGCACAAATCCGTGCAGACACGGATCGTATACTGCTTACCAACCTGGCCTGCCTGGGGTGACTTGGGCGGTCCCGGAGTGTTTGTGGATGCTTTGGGCCAATACACAACTGGAGTTCGCCGATGAGCTGCAGGACTCAGTGGCATCAAGTTGTTGTAAAGAGTTGTATAAGTCTCTTGGCCATGTGCGGGCCATGTGCGAGCCATGTGCAAGCCATGTGGGGGCCAAATGCGAGCCAGGTGGGGCCACGTGCGAGCCATGTGAGGCCATGTGCAAGCCATGTGGTGCCATGTGGGGCTTACCAGATGGACTTCTCAACCCCGAAGATGGTGCCTGGAGGAACATATGATGTTGCTGATACTTACTGGTATCAAGTGACGCTGTGATCAAGCACCTCTGCGCCAAGCCTTGCCTCAGAGGCGCCCTCTCTAATATAGCTATTGCATTTTGTTTGAATGCAGTCTGCAGCAACACGGCTTCTTTCTGGTGATCAAGATCTAACCTCTTGGCCGTGTGAGACACCAGCCTTTTGTATTTCTTCTGAAGCTCTACTGGAACTGGTTTCTGCGTGCAAGATTGTGTCTCATGCCGGCGTTGCTTGCCAACCAAGGTGGCTAGTTGGTTAGCTGGTTGCCTGCGTCGCTTGTTAACCAAGGTGGTTGGTTGGTAGGTTGGTTGCCTGCGTCGCTCGTCAACCAAGGTGGAATTATGGCTGCCTGCACTGTGAAGGAAGCCACGCTCTATCAACACCCTCTGGCTGCGCACTCTGGTGTCCAGGGCGGATGTTGAGAGGTGTCTAGGCACAAGTCTGTGGGGCTTAGTATCCAGGGGGTCAGAAACATGCTCTGTACATCCACATCCCACCCCTTCAGAACAGATGTTGATCATCTTCAGGTTGTCACTGTTGAGGGCCATGTCACCATTGCCATTTGTCATGTTGAATTTTCCGTTGGTAATGTTGAGGTTATCACTGTTGAGGGCCATGTCACCATTGAGGTTGTCACCATCGCCGTTGGTCATCTTCAGGTTGTCACCATTGAGGTCCATATCACCATTGAGGTTGTCACCTTCCTTCTCTGAGAAGGGACACACTTCTGAAAGCACAGATGAGTAATCCACAGCAGGTTCTGGAGCTTCTACCCTGCCGCCTTCAAGTTGATCGAATGCAAAATCCGTCTCTGAATAGCAAGACAAATCCACTTCTGAATAATGTGCGTGCAGGGCACTCGAGATGTGCTCATCCTCCACAACCGCCTGCAGAAGTAAGGAAACGATATTAAGGGAAGTCTAGTTAGGGAAAGCTTTTGATGATGATGATGGTGATGATGATGATGATGAAATTTTTCCTGGTGCCCTATTGGACTATAAATGTGCCCTCGGCTTGATGGAGTCAAGGGGGACTTACGAACATCAGGCAAAAAGAGGAAAAGAAAAAGATACAACAATTTTAGAGAAAGTTAGGGAAGGAATCTGTCCTTGTAGTGGCTAGGGGCCATGGGTAGTAGATGCATGGGTGCAAGCTTGGTTGTAGAAGTGGAAGTGCAGGCATGGGGATTACATGGTGCACATAGGCTCTGGCTACAGACATGGTGAGCTTTGTGCTATGTGGCTAGGGGCCATGGGTAGTAGATGCATGAGTACCACATCCGCCTGCAGAATGCAGGTCACTGTGAAAGTGGGGCCCTAGGATGGGCCAACAGTTAGACTCTTTGTTAGAGTGGCGGCAAAGGGTCTCACACTTCTATTGCTTACAAGACAATAGTCCCTCTATCTTTGTTAGAGTGGCGGCAAAGGGTCTCACACTTTCATTGCTAACAAGACAATAATCCCTCTATCTTTGTTAGAGTGGCAGCGAAGGGCCCCACATTTCCCTTGCCCAAAAGACAATAGTCCCTCTATCTTTGGGCAAAGTACCCTTCAAAAGGAAATTCAGTTCTAAAGCATCAATAAGAATTTGAGACTCATTTTTTTCAAAACCGTGCGTACAGAAAACGAAAGAAGCTGGACGGCTACACAAAAGTAGCCGTGACTATTTGGTTGGCCGAGGTCTCATTTGTTACTGGAATCAACCTGATTAGGCAACCCACCAACCGGAACCGGAACCAGAACCTGGCAACCTACCAACCGGAACCGAAACGAGAACCTGGCAAACCCACAAACCAAAACTGGAAGTGGAAGCTGGCAACCCACCAACCGGAACCGTTAGCTGGCAACCCACCAACCAGAACCAGAACCTGGCATCCCACCAACCGGAACGAGAACCGGAACCTGGCAACCCACCAACCGGAACCGGAACCTGGCAACCCACCAACCGGAACCGGAACCTGGCAACCCACCAACCGGAACCGGAACCTGGCAACCCACCAACCGGAACCGGAACCGGAACCTGGCAACCCACCAACCGGAACCGGAACCTGGCAACCCACCAACCGGGACCGGAACCGGAACCTGGCAACCCACCAACCGGAACCGGAACCGGAACCTGGCAACCCACCAACCGGAACCGGAACCTGGCAACCCACCAACCGGAACCGGAACCTGGCAACCCACCAACCGGAACCGGAACCGGAACTGGCAACCCACCAACCGGAACCGGAACCTGGCAACCCACCAACCGGAACCGGAACCGGAACCTGGCAACCCACCGACCGGAACCGGAACCGGAACCTGGCAACCCACCAACCGGAACCGGAACCTGGCAACCCACCAACCGGAACCGGAACCGGAACCTGGCAATCCCACCATCCGAAATCAGAACCAGAACCTGGCAACCCACCAACCGGAACCGGAACCATGGTTTCAATTCCATGCTTTCAATTCCATGCACCACCACCCACAGAATCAAGCTGACAAGGCAACCCACCAGCTAAGAACAGACATGCTCCGCCACCCATAGAATGAAGGAAGAGCTCTCCAAGGGCCGAAGGATGCAGATTTTAATAATTGTTGGATGCGGAAGATTTTAGCTGAGTGTGACACAGCTTCCTGGAAGGTACCAGAACACCTACAAGGTTCCTGTACGCCCCGCTTCCTCCGAAACTAATCGGTCAGCCAGACATCTTCTACCGGCGATCTGCTGACACTAGTGCTACTGGCATCTTTGGGTTTGGCCCAGTGGCAGTCTCAAGGAGCTCCCTAGAAGCTGGTGCTGGAAGTGGGGCAACGGCATCTTCTGAGCTGGATCATTAAGAATCCAAATTGTAAAATTACAGAGCTGGCGGAAATTATCAGCCACTTGAGTGTCAGGTGCATACGGGCATACATATGCCAATGCTAGCATGGGAGGTCATTGGCACCCTTGTATTTGGCTTGGAATGGTGCATTATTGGTGAAAGGGGGACCAAAGGGGCGCAAAAAAGGGTGCCAAAGAGGCAAAGACCCCCTAGATATGCAGCGCATGCAATATTTCAGCTGCTGAGAAGCAACGATAGACCCCCGCTGACTGATGACTGAAATTTCTCAACATTCACATTCAACGCCCAGCCCAACTTCACTGGACTGCCACACTGCAGACTAACCTTCTTAGTCCGGATCGGAATGCGAAAGAAGCACGACATCCGTTGAAAGGACCCTACACCCTAAACTCGACTGCTCTTCCAGTTCGTGTTCGCATGTCGCTAACCAAACTCTCCCCCCCCCACACACACCCCAGTACCCCCCACACCCCCACACCCCACACCCGCACACACACACTGCTGACTAACCTTCTTGGTCTGGCTTAGAGCAGAGAAGCTTAGGCCCCGATCGGAATGCTTAAGAAGCATAACATCCATCGAAAGAAGCAGGCCAGGCGGGGGGCTGGGGAGCTCCTCGCAGAGCCCAATCTGTGAGATGAGACAGAAAGGAATCAGAAGCAGGATATCCGTTGAAAGGAGGAGGGCAGGAGGGGGACATGGGAGCTCCTTTCAGTGCCCGATCTGTGTGATCAGACAGAAAGGAATCAGTAGCGGAACATTCATTGAAAGAAGCAGAGCAGAAGGGGGGCTTGGGTGATCCTCAAAGTGCCCGATCTGTTTGATGAGACGGAAAGGAATCAGAAGCAGGACATCGATTGAAAGAAGCAGGCCAGGAGGGGGGCTTGGGAGATCCTTGCAGTGCCCTATATGTGTGATGAGACAGAAAGGAATCAGTAGCGGGACATTCATTGAAAGAAGCAGAGCAGAAGGGAGGCTTGGGAGATCCTCAGTGCGCCCAATCTGTTTGATGAGACAGAAAGGTATCAGAAGCAGGACATCCAGTGAAAGAAGCAGGCCAGAAGGGGGGCCTGGGAGCTCCTCACTGCGCCCGATCTGTGTGGTGAGAAAGAAAGGAACCAGAAGCAGGACATCCATTGAAAGAAGCAGAGCAAAAGGGAGGCTTGGGTGATCCTCAAAGTGCCCTATCTGTGTGATGAAACAGAAAGGAATCAGTAGCAGGACATTCATTGAAAGAAGCAGGCCAGGAGGGGGGCCTAGGAGCTCCTCACTGCGCCCGATCTGTGTGATGAGACAGAAAGGAATCAGAAGCAGGACATGCATTGAAAGAAGCAGAGCTGACGGGGGGCTTGGGAGCTCCTCACTGCGCCCGATCTGTGTGATGAAACAGAAAGGCATCAGAAGCAGGACATCTATTGAAAGGAGCAGGCCAGGAGGGGGGCCTGGGAGCTCCTCACTGCGCCCAATCTGTGTGATGAGACAGAAAGGAATTAGTTGCAGGTAAGATGTGATAGCATGCGCTACACTATGCACTCACTGGACATCAAGCACTTGATGTTCAGTTGGTGGCATGGTATAATGACCACCACAACATGTTGTAGTCCCCGTGGTGCACTTCATTCCTGCACCACTGTGAACTGTACTGCACTGTGTACTGCAACAATGTGTAACACTGTGTACTGTTACACTGTGCACCACTGTGTACTGTACTGTACTGCACTGCACCACTGTGTACTATAACACAAGACCTGCCATCAGGAGGGATGAACCGCAGTTGGTCTCTGACAGGTAGATGTGAAGAGCATGCAAACGATTGATGTGAAGAGTGTGCAAACGATCGATGTGCAGAGCATGCAAACGGTAGATGTGAGGAGCATGCAAACGATTGATGTGAAGTGCATGCAGACGATTGATGTTAAGAGCATGCAAACGGTAGATGTGAGGAGCATGCAAACTATTGATATGAAGAGCATGCAAACAATACGATTGATGAAATCAGTCTGGTCGTTATCCCGTTTTGACGAATTGCTCAATGGTAGAGCTCTTTGAAACAAGGTGCGGAGTTCGAATCCCTACTGGTGCGCTTTAGTGTTCGCGGTCGCTGTCAACAGCCATGGTAGGACTGTCCAGGTAAAGAAGCAGCCCGTTCCCTACTACCGTAAGACAGGGCTCCCTTAATACCATGCCCCTCCAGGCGTTATCATTACTTCAGTCTGGTCTTTTCGCTGAATGCCGCTTTGGCCGAGGTAATGCTCAAATGCCAGACAATGTGACAATGTGACGAGCCCGGACGGCTAGGACAGCTGAGATAAATAGGGTCATTTCACAAAGGAACGGATACAGACGTAGCAGGTCCCGCTCTTGATCAACAAGGTCTGGCAGTAGTCAATGATCACTGTAGCAAGAAATCTGGCCCCCCGTCGGCAAAACAATTGTTTGGGGTTCAGTTCATCAATGCTTTTTCTTTTAAAGCCCTTCCTTTCACGGTTGGGCAGGTCCCTTTAGCCTATTTGGTCTACCCCTGGACTGTAACATACATACAGTCAAACTCGGTTCCCCTGCAGCGTCAAGAAAAGGAAACTAATATCCAAACACCCAGGCTCACCCAGGTTCACCCATCCTGGGCCAGGCGTTGTTTAAAGCGGTGCAGTAGGGACACTGGGTATAACCAGCGCCATAGGCGAGAGGCGCCGGGCAGTATACTATCGCTTAAACGAGCTGTGACCGGCGATTTTTCTCACTTTAAGCTAGTTCAAGCAACTAGTTAACAGGAGATTGGTCTCTTTCTTAAATGTCTTCTCAGGCCAAACAGCAGTCGTTTTAGACTGCACTTATTTGGTAGGGGTAAGGTTGCTCCGTAAGAGGCTTCATACACTGACAATAATCAGCGGCCTATGCGAGAAGGACTTACAGACTTGTAACAGGCATTCACAGAGCCGCTAGTCCTCTCTGTCATTTACAGACCTCGTTACAGACCTTTTACAGAGGGAACTCTGTACATGGTATATGACGATTTCTGCCAAAGTCGGCAGATGGCCCGGACATTGATAGTGAGAGGCGCCGGGCAGTAAGGTTGCTCCGTCAGAGGCTTCATAGCGGATTGTTGCAGGCAGCTGTATGATTTCAAACTAGGGAGCTAAACCTTGATTACACATATTTTGCCCCTATCTCACCTCGGACAGGTAGGACGTCTTCACTGACTTTTTGTTGAGCCCGAAACAGGAAAGGAACATGGTGAGGTCACGTTCTGACAACTTGCTCTGCGCAAGGGGTTTGGGTTAGGTGGGTTGGGTTGGAATGTGGGGGTTGGGGGTTGGGGGTTGGGGTGTGGGGTGTGCGAGGGTGTGTCTGGGGGTGTGTCTGGGTGTGTGTGGGGTGGGGGTGGGGGTGGGGGGTAGAGAGTTTGGTCAGCAACGTGCGAACACGAGCTGTAAGAGCACTCGAGTTGTGCTAGTAGTACACGGCAGGATGGATGTGGATGGCTTTATTGTACTGAAAAAACTCGGCGCGGGATATGAAGTGCACCTTTTGCGGACTATTTGGCCGGGGTCGTGATGAGGCCTTCACCTGGCTGGCTGGCTCTAAAAAGGGGGAGGGGACGGAGATGGATCTGCGAACTGTTCGTGCAATTGTTGAGAAGCAGCGGTGTGAAGCTGCTTTACTTCTCGATGGATAACCCGTCCTATAACTGTAACATGTAACCTGTAAACCTGTCCTCCAGCACGGCAGTACGGGCACTGTGCTTGTTATGATGTCATATATATAAGGTTGGCAGTTATGATGTCATAAATAAGGTTGCTAGTTATGTCATTCACTTTGGCAGATTCGTAGATTCGCATCAGTGCAGGAGGCAGGCTTGGACGACGCCGTGACGGGATCACGTTGGCAGATTCTCCGGAACTAACTGATAAATTGACAGGGGGGATATTATCGCGGGAGATATTATCGCGGAGCAGCCTGGTCGCACGCGTGCACGGCAACTTGTGGAGTACAGAAACGTCCATTTTAACTTCGCCAGCGTGTCACTCTTATCCACTCACCGCATGCGAAATCACGAAAAGAGGGTGAAAACTGGTCTTGGGAGGAGAGGTTTCAAGTTGCCGTGCGCGTGCCTGCGCGTGCCGCGTGCAACAGGCCGCGGCAAGTTTGGATGTAGACGGATGCGGATGTAGACGCGTCTACATCCAGTCAGCGAAACCCGTTTTCGACCCTCAATTTTCCAGGTCGACAAAAATCTTGAGCCGCATGCAAAACTTGTCAATGCAATAGATACCAGGATTATTGCTAAAGGAGTAGAGCTTGTACCTCCCATTCGTAGATTTGAAGGGAGTGGACGCTCGGAACCGCAGGAGCTCGAGGACTGTGCACTGGATTCCCCTCAATGTGAGACCTTGGTGAGTTGGAAATGTAGTGCACAGTCATCGAGCTCGATTGAACTCGCTGAGCAACAATCTGGCAATCTGTTAAGCGCACGGCCTTCCCAGCATCCCTTCGCAATAATCCATCAGATATCTAGATCAGTTCGAGCATCAGCATCGCGGTCAACAAACCGATTTCACCGAAACCGGTTTCCACCCCCGTTTCGTGATATCTCGCACATGGTTTGCAGGCCAAACATAGGGCTGGCTTTCACCGTAACCTTCCATGCCGCCTAAAATAGGCTCTGCACCAGCTACTAAAAAAATTGGCTGATAAACCGCTATTAAGCATTGCCTTGCTAAGCAGGGCGGTGCTCGCCCGCTTATTACTTCTTGAGATTATGAAGATCACAGAAAGACTACAAATTCAAAACATGTCAAAATAGAACAAGTACGTTGTAAATAAAGGGTGCGCTGCCACTTCAACCCCCTGCCGCTTGACAGCAGCTTGCACAAATGATGATGTAATATCAGGTAATATAATATAATGTCAATTGTTTCCCAACCATTTGAGAAACCCGACTAATTGTATTTTACTGCCTGCCTTCCAGCTGATACTTGCAAAGTTCCAACTGGCTTCCAGTGCGACGCCGCCGCAACTGATACTGACACATGCACAGTCTCTGTGTGTGATACCGGCTACACCGGCATACCAACCTCAATTGTGTGCGCCAGCAGAGGAGGTGTTGACTGGACCTTCACCGGAACCTGCACTGGTGAGTTACCTACTGCAAGGCATCAGTAGTGCAGAATCCCTCCTTTGACTTGGCCACTTTCTTCCCACACCATTTTACACATTCGCATACACCCCTTGCCAGCATATATACTTGGTGCGCCCTCCCCCTGCCAAGCTGACCCCCATGCTGTAGTACCTTATTTCCTGATACAAACCCCGAATTTGACATCTCCACCCTGCATACACCCTGCCCTCATGTGAATTATCCTTATCTCCCATCTTATCCCATAGCAGCTTATCCTCCTCCTTCTTTCCCATCTTATACCACTGAGGCTACTCTTCCAGCACCTTCTCCTCCTTATACTCCATCTTATCTTCCGCCGCTGCCGCCGTCACCGCCGCCTCCACCCCTTCCTCCTCCTTCTCCTCCACCTCCTCCTCCTTCTCCCCCTCCTCCTCCCCTTTCTCCTCCTTCTCCCCTCCTCCTTCTTTTCCCCCTCCTCCTCCTTCTCCCCCTCCTCCTTCTTCTCCCCCTCCTCGTCCTTCTCTCCCTCCTTCTCCTTCTCCCCCTCCTCCCTCCCCTCCTCTTCACTCTTCTCTTCCGCCTCGTCCTTCTCCACCTCCTCCTATTCGGGATGACTTGTATCCTCCTGCCGACTATCCCCCAACTTTGGATGGCTTTAATGCCTATTCCTATGATACAGAGTATGAGACCTCGTTCGACCCTTCCTTCAACCCAAGGATTGAGTTCCGTCTTCTTTTACCGAGGTTGTCTATATCAAGTCTCCCAGGTGGCCAGACAAAGTTTATGAGGGACCTACAAGGCACACTTGCTTCAGCAGCCCAGGTGCCATCCAACGGTGCAGGTAAATGAATCAAATACATTTTTGTATGTATTTCATTTGTATTCTTTTTATATCGCCGCTTTGGAAGACACCAAGAGCTATATTAGGCACCTCCATTGTGTCTAATGTCATGGCAATGGTGCAGTGAATTCATAAGATGGATATTTTAATTTATATACATTAATTAATTTAAATTTACATTGTTTGAATCGTGGCTTATGCAGAGACACTCCGGCATAAAGAGCTCTCTTGGACATCTTGAACTTGTCTAACTTCATGGCAATGGTGCAGGTTCAAGACCTGTTCGCCAGGCAACTGGGGGCAACAATGGCGACTACCCAGATCTATATGTGGAATACGATGATGATTATATTGCTGTCATCGATTTTGACATCCATGGCAGTGGCTTTGAATATGAGGATGGTGGCAATGTCGCGACCATTTTTTTATTTTTTTATAAAGGAGGTTCCCCCATTAATGATGTTGATCTCCCACACACACACACACACTACACAATCCACCACAAACTCACAAATGCACAGCCAATGCCAACTCAACATCTCTGGCACTCGTAATCGATTTACACAGGTATAGTGGTACAGTGGTTTATTTTACTATGATATATATGTGATGCTTTCCCTGATGCCGCAGCACAAGTGCAGTCGGTGGTGAATCGGTTGAAATCTCTTTTGGGGTTGCAGGATCTTGAGGCACAGTTTTGGGCGGGGAAGAGGGGGGGGGGGGGGGGGGGGGAGTGTTTCGCAGTCCCCCTTGGCTCTGTCCAGCTGCGGGCACATTTGGAGTCCAATAGGGCACCAGGAAAAATATAATCATGATCCTCCTCCTCCTCCTTCTCCTTCTCCTCCTCCTCCTCCTCCTTCTCCTCACTCCCTCCCCTCCCTGCATCATCAATCATCGTCCCTCTCTCTCCTCCACTCTCCTCCTCTCCTCGCTCCTCCTCCCTCCTCTCTACCTCTCCTCAATCATCGTCCCCTCCTCCTCCTCCTCCTCCTCCTCCTCCTCCTCCCCTCCCTCTTCATCATCATCATCATACATCATCATCAATCATCAATCATCATCATCATTAACTAACCACACCACTACCTCATCGAAGCAACTTTGCCCCACATGCTTCCCCTGGTGCCGCAGCACACGTTCAGCTGGTTGGTTGTGAATGGGCAGCATCCGGTTGCCTGGAGGTGCTGGTAAAGGGTCAGTGGGGCACAGTGTGCGATGATGGCTTCTCAAACACTGCTGCGCGTGTTGTTTGCGCACAACTGGGGCTGCCAACAGAAGAAGCAGTTGCAGTCCTTATTGGTAAAAACCCGGATGCGTGGTCCAGCTTAATCGGAGATACCAGTGATCTGCCCATATTGATGGATGATGTGTCATGCAGTGGAACTGAGGCTAAATTACAGTCCTGTGAATTTAGCCGAACGTCCGACTGCTCCCACTATGAGGACGTTGCTATAATTTGCACAGACCAGGTGGGACTTCCAACCTAAAATGCTAACATTAAAATTAAATTTTAATTAAATTAGAATTAAAATCAGAATTATATTATCTCCACAGGTGCCCAAGTCCAAAAACACCCTAAGTCGGCGCAAGATTGTGGTACAGATACGTACAGGCCCCAAAATGCTCGGAATCGAATTCTGTCTGGCCCACCTTTCGCGCAATTGTGTCAGCTACGCGCACATGTATTTCCGGTCCGCATTTGCATGCGGTCGCGAGCAGCCTTGTACGGAAGGCCGGTGGCAGTACATCAGATGTGCGATAAAATTGTGGTACAAATCCAGATCGCGCCAGACACGAGGCCGTGCAAGCTATTCCTAATTATGTTACTGTGGGATGAAAGGCTTATCAAACCACCATTACAAGGTCGGAGGCTGCGCTTCAGCCTTGGCCTCGGAATTTACTGAGATAGCAGTACAACTCGACAATTCACCTGATCACCTCCCAATACCACCTCCCAAGTTGGTGATTTGTTTTTCAAATCTGAAAGTGGGTTTCTTCAAGCTTTATGGTTTTAGGCCTCCTCCGGGGACAGCGTTTTAATGCTTTCTAAAGCTTTTTAGGGCCATTGAGGGCAAAAAAAAAAAAAAAAATCTTTTTTTATAGCTGTTTATAGTATTTTCGATAATTTCGCCAAAACGGGGTCGAAACTAGCGATCGCTATAAATAGCGGAAATACTAATCCCTGCTCCCAACTTGAGATTTCACCCCCCTTTCCCAAATCAAAAACTAACTTCAGATGTGGATGTTTGAAACAAAGTTGAAAACAAAGTTATTTGTTGAATATATTTTGAAAACAAATTTGAATTTTGAAATTTCAAATTTCAAAAAAAAAGAGTTAGACTTCGTGCCAAGAAGCAATCCAAGACCCCAAATGAAACAATTCAGCTTGTGCAGCGTTGCACCACACTTAGGGCACCCACAATATGTAAATTTTCAGTATTTTGGGGGTCCATATTTACCCGTACTGCCCATGTACTGCCATCCAAAACCTAATGTAACAATTACTCATGAGGAAAGATGTGCACAATAGGGCTACCTACTTTTATTTTACGAAAACTTGTTTTTGATAGCGATAGGTCCTGTTCCACTTCTACGTAAAATTCGTACCGACTTAGGGAGCCCCATAGTGAAAACAATCACATATTTTGCTTTGCCTGCTTCCCACCACCTGAGAGAATCCAACTCTGAGTATTTATATGTTGAACTGATGTGTTTAGGTAAAAAAAAAAACTTTGGACTTGAGGTAATAGGTGAAAACCATCCGTACCACTCAGGGTAGGACTTAGGCACATATGGAGATACATTACAAATAAATTAATTGTTTTCTTCTTCTTTTTTTGTGGGCATGATTTTCATAAGTCCCCCTAGGCTCCATCAAGCTGCATTCACATTTGGAGTCCAGTACGGCACCAGGAAAAAACAATCCATCCTCATCCTCATCATATAATACACAGACCAGGTGGGACTTCCAACCTAACATGCATGAACTTGTTTTTATTGTTTCTTTTATTTGTTTTCACGAGTCCCCCTAGGCTCCATCAAGCTGCGTTCACATTTGGAGTCCAGTAGGGCACCAGGAAAAAAGCAATCATCATCGTCCTCCTCTCACAACTGCGTGTGTGTGTTTTCCTTCTCTCAAATCCTGCTGTACTTCTGCCTGTGTTGTAATCCCAGTCAGCACACCTTCCCACCCCCATCCTCTCACAACCGCGTGTGTGTTTTCCTTCTCGCACATTCTGCTCTACTCACGCTTGTGTGGGTGTGTGGGAGGGGGGGAGGGGGAGGGGGAGGGGGAGGGGGAGGGGGAGGGGGAGGGGAGAGGGGGAGGGGGAGGGGGAGAGGGGGAGGGGGGGAGGGGGAGGGGAGGGGGAGAGGGGGAGGGGGAGGGGGGGGGGGGGGGGGGGGGGGGGGGGATCAGCATGGGTGTGGATGAGGGAGGGGTGGGTGGGTGGGGAGTCAGTATGGGTGTGTGGGAAGGGGGGGGGGGGGGGGTCAGTATGGGTGTATGGGAGTGGGTGTGTGGTGTGCAGGATTTGGTGTGGGGGATGGGTGTATGGGAGGGGGGGGGGGGGGGGGGGGGGGGAGGGGGGTCAGTATGGGTGTGGATGAGTTTCCAGGGATGTTCCAGTTTGCAAGCAAGGCAAGTTCCCACCCCCATCATCTCACATGCATGCAGGTCGCCCCCCCCCCCCCCCCACACCTCCCGAGGCCCCCCCTGTACAGCTGTATGGCCTGAAGCTGGGCATGGCATGCCAGTTTGACAGTGACTGTGAGACACAGCTGTGTGCTTCCATCACGGATGATGTCCAGGTAATTTGAACTTCTAATGATGCGGTGGGGGTGGTGGGGGCTGATCCTGACGGCGGGTGTGGGTGTGGGGGTGGGTGACCATGTAGTTATTATGTGGGGTGATTGAGCTGAAGCTATCCTCCTAGCATTCCAGCTTGACAGCGACTGAATTTTTAAACTGACTGGTTAAACCCTAAGCTTCTCCTGTGCTTTTTTGCTCCTTTTTAAACTGACTTTTTAATTGGCTTTGTAAACCCGTAACTATTCCTTTGCTTTTCCACTCCTTTTTAAACTGACTTTTAAAACCGCTTTTTTAAACCCTAAACTGCTCCTTTCCCTTTTCACTCCATTCTAAACTGACTTTTTGAAACGAATTTTTGAACCCTAAGCTGCTCCTATGCTTTTTGCTCCTTTTTAAACCGACTTTTTAAACCCCAATCTGCTCCTTTTTAAACCACCCGACTGAGAGTCCATTGCTCAAACACTCAACAAACTGATTTGACACAATGCAGGTGCACACAGCTTCCTCACCGCCACACACACGCACACACCTTCCTCACCACCACACACACGCACACACCTTCCTCACCACCACACACACGCACACACCTTCCTCACCGCCACACACACGCACACACCCCACTCACCCAGAATGTTGTCAACGCCCTCTCTCACAGTGGTGGCTACAGTTGGCACTCTGCTGCTGAATACACACACCACCACTACCACTACTGCACACGCACACACCCCACTCACCCAGAATCTGATTTGACACAATGCAGGAGCACACACCTTCCTCACCACCACACCCACCACTACCACACATACACCAATGCAGGTGCTAACCTGCGCCACGTACAGTCCGTATAAGGATAGTCCATACTGCTTTGCTTCCTTCTTGGCCCCTGGCATCCTGGTGACAGAGGGTGAGCATTGCTACTTTAGGGGGTCATTATTAGCACCCTTTTTATTTGGCTTGAAAGGGTGCATTATGGGTGAAAGGCGTGCCACAAGGGTGCCAAAAGGGGTGCCACAAGGGTGCCAAAAGGGTGCAGAAAACAGTGCCGAAGACCCCATAAATGTTGCATATGGACAGTCCCTACTGCTTCGCTTCCTTCTTGGAACCTGGCCTCTCGGTGGTCCCGAGGTCATCGGCACCCTTTTATTTGGCTTGAAAGTGTGCATTATGGGTGAAAGGGGTGCCACAAGGGTGCCAAAAGGGTGCAGAAAACAGTCCCAAAGACCACATAAATGTTGCATATGGACAGTCCCTACTGCTTCGCTTCCTTCTTGGACCCTGGCCTCTCGGTGGTCCCGAGGTCATCGGCACCCTTTTATTTGGCTTGAAAGTGTGCATTATGGGTGAAAGGGGTGCCACAAGGGTGCCAAAAGGGTGCAGAAAACAGTCCCAAAGACCACATAAATGTTGCATATGGACAGTCCCTACTGCTTCGCTTCCTTCTTGGACCCTGGCCTCTCGGTGGTCCCGAGGTCATCGGCACCCTTTTATTTGGTTTGGAAGGGTGCATTATGGGTAAGGACTAGTATATCATATGATGTTGAGCAAAGGCGAGTATGATATCATATAACCACCACACCCACCACACAAACCACAACACCCACCACAAAAACCACCGCACCCACCAAACCCACAACACAAACCACCAAACCCAATATGCCGGCCCCTGGCATCCCAGTGACAGAGGGTGAGGCCTGCTTTTGATAATTTGATGATGATGATGATGTTGATGATGATGATGATGATGATGATGATGATGATGATGATGATGATGATGATGATGATGATGATGATGACTACAATGATAATAACGATAACAAGGTGGTGGTGATGATGATGGTGGTGGTGATGATGATGAAGTTGGCGGTAGTAATGTTGATGGTGGTGATGGTGATGAGGAGGAATATATGAATACAACTCAGTCCCAAAGCAACAATTTCAAACCCAGGTGGTGTGTGTGGGTGTTTGTGCATGCGTCATTTCCCTTGGAAACATGTCCATGCATTCACTCAGCATTTTTACAGCTCCACCAAAAAGCGACTCGAGATGTCCAAGTACAGTATTATGAGGTATTCTAAGAGATTTTACACCTACTATGTCTGACATGGTGACTGACTATGTCTGACATGGTGACTTACTATGTCTGACATGGTGACTGACTACGTCTGACATGGTGACTGACTATGCCTGACATGGTGACTGACTATGTCTGACATGGTGACTGACTATGTCTGACATGGTGACTGACTATGTCTGACATGGTGACTGACTATGTCTGACATGGTGACTGACTATGTCTGACATGGTGACTTACTATGTCTGACATGGTGACTGACTATGTCTGACATGGTGACTGACTATGTCTGACATGGTGACTGACTATGTCTGACATGGTGACTTACTATGTCTGACATGGTGACTGACTATGTCTGACATGGTGACTGACTATGTCTGACATGGTGACTGACTATGTCTGACATGGTGACTGACTATGTCTGACATGGTGACTGACTATGTCTGACATGGTGACTTACTATTTATCCCATGGTGACTTTCCTCAGCTGCGGTGGCATACGGGAGGGTCCCCTTTACACCATGCCCCTCCAGGCGTTATCTTTTTTTGTTAAGGTATTTTGAAGGTATAAACTCAGTCCCGAAACAACAAATTGCAAACCCAGGGAACCAAGTCACAAGGACGACCAGCAGTCCGACCGAATGCTGGAATCTGTGCGAGGCCTTAGGAGATGGGTGCGTTGCCTCCTCCTGGTTCTATGTGAACGACTAAGCCCCGTACCAGGCGTCCACATGGGACCTGATGAACCCGGGCATCTCTTTCTCCACGGTGAATGGCGTGACCCTGTCGGGGACTGGTCTGACGGACAACATCGGAGGTCTTCTGCTCCCCCAGAAATAGCAAGCGTGCCTTGAGCTCGGCAGATCTGCAGGCCACCAATTGCAGGTGTGGGTGGGTGGGTGGGTGGGTGGGGGGAGTTGGTGGGGGGTTGACTGGTGGGGAGAGGTGAGTGTGTGGGTTGGCTGGTGGGGAGAGGTGTGTGGGGGGGGGGGGGGGGGGGGAGGGGAGAGGTGTGTGTGTGGGTTGGCTGGAGTGGAGAGGTGTGTGTGTGGGTTGGCTGGAGGGGAGAGATGCGTGTGTGGGTTGGCTGGTGGGGAGAGGTGTGTGTGTGGGTTGTATGGTGGGGAGAGGTGTGTGTGTGGGTTGTATGGTGGGGAGAGGTGTGTGTGGGGGGGTTGTCTGGTGGGGAGAGGTGTGTGTGTGGGTTATCTGGTGGGAAGAGGTGTGTGTGGGTTGTATGGTGGGGAGAGGTGTGTGTGTGGGTTCTCTGGTGGGAAGAGGTGTGTGGGGGTTGTCTGGTGGGAAGAGGTGTGTGTGTGGGTTGTCTGGTGGAAGAGGTGTGTGTGGGTTGTATGGTGGGGAGAGGTGTGTGTGTGGGTTCTCTGGTGGGAAGAGGTGTGTGTGGGTTGTATGGTGGGGAGAGGTGTGTGTGTGGGTTCTCTGGTGGGAAGAGGTGTGGGGGGGTTGTCTGGTGGGAAGAGGTGTGTGTGTGGGTTGTCTGGTGGGAAGAGGTGTGTGTGGGTTGTATGGTGGGGAGAGGTGTGTGTGGGGGTTGTCTGGTGGGAAGAGGTGTGTGTGTGGGTTGTCTGGTGGGAAGAGGTGTGTGTGGGTTGTCTGGTGGGAAGAGGTGTGTGTGGGTTGTCTGGTGGGGAGAGGTGTGTGTGTGGGTTGTCTGGTGGGGGGAGGTGTGTGTGTGGGTTATCTCGTGGGAAGAGGTGTGTGTGGGTTGTATGGTGGGGAGAGGTGTGTGTGTGGGTTGTCTGGTGGGAAGAGGTGTGTGTGGGTTGTCTGGTGGGAAGAGGTGTGTGTGTGGGTTGTCTGGTGGGAAGAGGTGTGTGTGGGTTGTATGGTGGGGAGAGGTGTGTGTGTGGGTTGTCTGGTGGGAAGAGGTGTGTGTGTGGGTTGTCTGGTGGGAAGAGGTGTGTATGTGGGTTGGCTGGTGGGAGGAGCCGATCAATCGAGTACAGCCGAAGCCGAGCTGTTACACCCCTTGCAGCAACAGCGCTTGACTTGCGCTCCCTCTGCCTGTCTGCATATGCTGCAGGTTCTTCAACCTAGAACATGATATGGATGCGTTGGATGATCCGTTCACATATGCAGCCACTACATGCACCAACGACATTGAGGCCTATAGGCGCATGGACAACCATCAGCAGTTATCTGGAGCCGTGGCGGTGAGTGTACATTGCTGACCTGGCAGGGAAACCAACCAACCAACCAACCAACCAACCAGCAGCAGTTATCTGGAGCCGTGGCGGTGAGTGTGCATTGCTGACCTGGCAGGGAAACCAACCAACCAACCAACCAACCAACCAACCAACCAACCAACCAACCAACCAGCAGCAGTTATCTGGAGCCGTGGCGGTGAGTGTGCTTTGCTGACCTTGCTGGGATACCAACCATCCAACCAACAAATCAATGAACCATCAGCAGTTATCTGGAGCCGTGGCGGTGAGTGTGCATTGCTGACCTGGCTGGGAAACCAACCAACCAACCAACCAGCAGCAGGTATCTGGAGCCGTGGCGGTGAGTGTGCACTGCTAACCTGGCTGGGAAACCATCCAACCAACCAACCAACCAACCAACCAACCATAAGTAGTTATCTGGAGCCGTTGCAGTGAGTGCGCACTGCTGGACTACTTGGCACTTCGCAGTTGGTTGGCACAAATGTAGTTGTTGGTTGGCACTTGGTAGTTGTTGGTTGGCACTTGGTAGTTGTTGGTTGGCACTTGGTAGTTGTTGGTTGGCATGAACGTAGCATATATTCCTAGGGAACGGCAATATGTTATCATATGATATCATATGATTCCGGCAGTCTGGCGAGGCTAAAGTTACCATTTATATACAACATCATACGATGCCATTTGTATGATATCATATGATATCATGCTCGCCTTTGGTCAACATCATATGATATGCCGGTCCCTACTTATCTGGGGCCGTGGCGGTGAGTGTGCAGTACTGGACTTTTTTCCTTTTTATAGTAGTTGTGAAAGGTATTTCACCCCAGGAGGTGGGTATCCCGACACAAACCAGCGAACCGGAGGATTCAGTTTGAATGGCGTTGCCACTCCTACAATAAAGTAGGTACACTTAGGGATGAGTACTGACCGTACGCACCTAAAATCCGTACCGTACTCGTTTTCCTGGAAATTGAGTATGCATACGGTCCGCACTCACGACACTCTTGCTTAGTCAGTTTCATGATACAAAGTGGCACAACTTTTTGTTGCCATCGAATTTGACATGATCAGCATACAACTGAAAATCTTGGAATGTCCTCTACATGTTATCAACTGGAATGGAACCAAGGCCAAATTAGCAATAGCAAACAGTTTCCAGGTCAGGGAATGTTATGATACAAAAATACGTACCGTACTCAAACCGTACTCACTTATAATCCCAGTGCCGTATCCGTACCGTAACCGTACCATATCCATACCGAATCTGTAGTCATCAACCCTGACTGGACTGGCTGGGAAACCAACCATCCAACCAACCAATCAACCAACTGATCGACCAACCAACCAGCCAATCGACCAACCGACCAACCCACCAGGTGAGAGTGCAGTGCCAGACCGGCTGGGAAACCAACCATCCAACCAACCAATCAACGAACTGACCAACCAACTAACCAGCCAATCGACCAAACAACCAACCAGCCCACCAGGTGAGTGTGCAGTGCTAGACTTGCGGGGAATCCAACCAACTAACCAACCGTCCAATCAATCAACCAACAAACAAACCAACAAACCATCCGACCAACCGACCAGGTGGGTGTGCAGTGCTGGACTGTCTGGGAAACCGACCAACCGATCGGCCGACCAACCATCCAACCGACCAATCAACCTACCAACCAACCAGCCATGCAGTCAACCGACCGGGTGAGCGTGCAGAACTGGACTGGTTGGGAAACAACCAACTGATCGAACGACCAACCATCCAACCAACCAACAAACTGACAAACCAACCAAACAACCATCCGAAAAATCGACCAAACAACCAACCAGGTTAGTGTGCAGTGCTGGACTGGCTGGGAAACCAAGAAACCAATCAACCGACCATCCAACCAACCAACAAACTGATCAACTAACCTACCATCTGACCAACCAACCAGGTGAGTGTGCAGTGCTGGGCTGACTGGGAAACAGGCGTTGACATCGCAACAAGCCCCTTCCAAGCCTCCCAAGCGCTTTCTGCGCTCGATTGCCACAGCCGCTGCCGGCTGCTGAGCTCATGTGACCTCTCAGTATACTCCGTGCTAGACGTGCTCAACGGCACCTGCTACCAGCGATCCTACAGCAGCCTTACAGCACTGCAGCAGCTGCCTGTGCCTCGGACGGGTGCTGTGTTGTGCGCAGACAAGAGCGAAGTCGTGAGCTCCATCTCCGACAGCACAGCGCAGGCCGTGCTTGGGAAATATGACATAGAGTCCTGCGTGAAGTTCGTCGGAGAAATTCTTGAGGTCGGCACAAAGAAGATGTCTGCGGCATGTGCTGCTCAGTGGGGCCTGAGTGAAAACTGCACGGGATTCACATATATTGAAGTGCCTGCTGATACCTGGGTGACTGGGTCCCGGGAGGAGCGCCCTCAAAAATGCATTATGTTTGGGGACATACAGTACAAACAAAATGGGACATCAGTCCTTGCTAACATGCCCAACGGAAAACTGGGTCAGTGGCAATTTTATGCTGAACAAGAATTTGTTCAGCTGGCCAAGGCACAGTCGGGTATCAAGAAGCAAACAGCGGTTGCTGTCCGCCAATTCGATGTGATTTTTGACATGGACTACGCAGCTGTCATGGGCAACATGGACAAGTTCAAAGAAGATGTCAAGGCTGCTATGCTAGAGAGCCTAGGAGACAAGGCTGACGTGGAGGTCGTCTCAGTGGTGGCAGGCTCTGTGGTGGCAACCGCGCAGGCTAGCTTTGCAGGAGCCAGCGGTGTGGACGATGATGCATTCCTCTCCGCAACGCCCGTCACCTTCCCCCAAGCCTTCAAGCAGCTCTACAACGTTAACAGCGAGCAATCTCTATCAAGGAAGGAAGCGGCACGGTGACACCCTTACCCAATTCAACCAAACGGCCACCAAAAGTAAACAGGTTAGGTGAAGCATCACCACCAGCACCACCAGCACTTCCTGTGAAGGACTCCACGTTGGGGGACGATGGGGATGAATTTCCTGTGGTCGCTGTCGCTGCTGGAGTCGGTGGAGGCGTGCTGGTGTTGCTCCTAGCAGGCGGGGCCTGTTGGTGGTACAGCCGGAGACGTGTGGCCGTTGCACCGGGGCGACGGGTGAATGTGGTACCTAGCAATGTTTAAGCAATGTGACCTGGTAGTGGTGCAGCGGGGGACACCTAGCCACCGCAAATATGGGGGGCTATCGCCTCATCGGCACCCTTTTCTTGGGCTTGAAAGGGTATTTGTATTCAATGATAGAGGTACTCGACAACGATGCATGGTAGGGTCAGCTATTAAGTAGCACGGTAGAACCTAGGTTAGGTTCTACAGAGGGCCTGCCTGACGGATACGCCAGGCAGCACTAGCTGGCACGCTGCCCATGATCAGGCTAGTAATCACCCAGCCTGGTCACGCAGCCTACACGTGCCCAGTGTCACATTACACTGTGGCTACTGGTATATACCATAGAATAAGAGGTACCGTTTGATAGGGTGCATATTAGAAAATGCACCCTTTAAGTTTGGCTTGAAAGAGTGCCGAAGTACAATATTGCATGGTGTAATTCAGGGTTGTCCAAACGGACCCCAGGAGTTGCTTCCTAGGACGCACCCAAATGGGTAGGTTGCGTCCAGGGACGCAGCCAATTTCGTAGGTTGCGTCCTGGGACGCAGTATAGTTTGAAAGTTGCGTCCCAAAATTTCCTCTTTCCCCCTCCCACAGCAACAGCAGCTTGATGCGTCCCACTGCGTCCCACTGCGTCTCAATTTTTCTCCATGCTTGATGCGTCCCACTGCGTCCCACTACGTCTCAATTTTTCTCCATGCTTGATGCGTCCCAGCAGCGGCAGCAGCAGCAGCAGCAGCGGGCTTGGCAACAAAAAATTCATCCAGCCTTCGCTGCTAGGTCGGAGCATTGGGCGTGCTGCGAGATTGCATTTTGACGGTTCGAATATTTTGGGAGAGATCGACCAGACCAGAATAAATCGATAACATCAAAAAATTATAGGCTTCAGACTAGGGTGCTGCTTGAACCCCGCTCATCTACTCAGGGCCTGGGGGCATGTGGGGGATTTTTAGGTTCGAGTCCATTCAAATTATGTGGCTGAGAGAGTCCTTTGCGTCCTGCACCACCCACTGAGACACTCTCGAGTCGGACGCATCAGACGCACTGGGGCGCATTGGGACGCATGAGAACGCAGGGTAATGAAGTGAGACGCAACCAACTTCCAAAACCTGCGTCCCGGACGCAACCAATCTATGAGGCTGCATCCGGGACGCAACCGACCCTGCCAATGTTGCGTCCTGGGACGCAACGGCCCTCCCCATGTTGCGTCCTGGGACGCAAGGACGTGCGTCTTGGACTACCCTGGTGTAATTCAAAGCGCGCGCTTTTGCGCTTTTGAGCGCTGACTTTTGGACCCCCTCTGCGCTTTAAGTTTTTTGCGCTACAAAGCGCAGTTTTTTTGTTTTAAAGTGCGCTAAAGCAATTTGGCCATTTGAAGTACCCTGGTGTCAATTAGAGGGAGGGAGGACGCAAATTTAACGATAGAAAGGTGCCAACTGATTAATGGAAAGGTGCCAAGTGGAGGAAGGAAGGGGGGCAATTGAATGATAGAATAGTGCCAAGTAGAGGGAGGAAGGGTGCCAATTGGAAGAAATTGGATTGCCGTTGCACCTGCATGTTTTTATCTCCTGAAAGAGAGCGATGTTCAGTCAACCCAACCGCTGAAATAGGCGGGATATTTCTTGGCTATTTCAGTCTAGAAATAGTCCAGAAATTGAAGATACATGCTTTTGATGTTAATGCTTGATAAATCTAATACTTGATTAGCTTGAGAATGATTGTAACATCTTTTAGATTAGAGCTCAGATTAGAGTTACCTAGTTTATTAGCTTTGACCCCAGCGCCTGATTTTATTGTCTTCGTTTCCGGGTCTGCCATCTTTTTTTCTCCGTTGCCACGTTAGATTTCCCCCATACGAAGTCTACTACGGTATTTCGTTGTCGGCCAGTTAGGCTATGAGCATAACTCAGTTCATGCGTTATCAGACACTCGCACGTTCAGTTTCTTGTAATCCTGTCGAGACATTCGCAAATTCCCAACCGCAAGAAAACTGGATATTATTGTTTGAAGGTGTTGATAACTGTTTTTGAACATCTGGACAGGTCCTCCAAACTAGGTCAAGGACATCCAATCCAAAGAGATACCATAGTCACAACTACTGGAAAAAGTCGTACAATGCTGATATGTGTTGCTTCTATGCCAATGAAAATGGTAACCAAGCCACCCAATACTATCACCCTAAAGGGTCTGGTCCTTCTCGAGTAATTCAGCCCCCCCCCCCCTTTGAGACCTCATACCTGGACGCCCAGAGAGTATTACATATTGAAAGGGGGGTCCATGATCATCATTTCGTCAAGGCCTTCACAAACATGTAATCAAAATAACAAAATATCAAGTTAAACACAAGTTATTCAGTTATTTGTCAGTTTTGCAACTATGACGTCTCATACCCTTGGACCCTGGCATGACAGGAACTCAAGGCACTACGTACCTATGTATGTATGGATTTATTTATCACTCTATCTAAGACTCTAACTACCCTACCTAGCTATCATCATCATCATCATCATCATTAAATTGTTTCGTGTAGCCTGTCCCCTAATCCAGAAGAGTCTGAACCCTGAGTCTGAACCCTAATGTGCCCGCGTCATGTAGGTCTTCTACATCTGAATGCATTCTGTACTCAAGAATGTAGTGTAATAGAGTCTTCTCGCCAATTACCATAACTAAGGGGAGACTAGTGATGGGTGGGTGGGTGGGTGGGGGAAGGATCCCTTCTTCCAGGAGAGTGGTGTTTCCAGACAGACTGAAGGTCAATTTATGAAGTACCCTATGCCCTTAATCGCCCTAAATCAACGCAGGTCTGAAGTCTTATCCCCCACCCAACTTCATTGCGGGAAATTACAGTCCACATGTGCCGCCACTGCCCACACACATGATTCCAATGCAAGCTCCAGACAAAACACACCAACCTACATGCCCTACACACACACCAACAGAGTCCACATGCGCCATCACTGCCCACACACATGATTCCCATGCAAGCTCTAGACCAAACAGAACTACCCACATTCCATACACAAACGCACACATCAAATCCACATGCGCCACCACTGCCCGCGCACATGGTTCCAAAGCAAGCTCAAGAACAAACAGATCGAAAGACCAACATGCCCTACACATACATGCACTCTCACACATTCCACGTACGCCACCACTGCGCACGCACACAATTCCCATGCAAGCTCCAGACCAAACACACCAACCCACATGCCCTACACACATTCACACACACAAACAGTACACATGCGCCACCACTGCCCACACACATGATTCCCATACAAGCTCCATACCAAAGACACCAACCCATATTCCCTACAGATGCACGCCCACACACACAGTCCACATGAGCCACAACTGACCACACACATGATTCCCATGCAAGCTCCTGACCAAACACACCAACACACACATGCCCTACATACACACACGCACACAAACTGTCCACATGTGCCATCACTGCCAACGCACAAAGTTACCACACAAGCTCCAGAGAAAGCACACCAACACACCTTTCCTAAACACACATGCCCACAGTTCACATGCGCCACCACTGCCCACGCACACAATTCCCATGCAAGCTCCAGACCAAACAGACCAACCCACATGCCCTAAACACAAACACAGGCACATCCAGCCCACATGCGCCACCACTGCCCACGCACACAATTCCCATGCAAGCTCCAGACCAAACAGACCAATCCACATGCCCTAAACACAAACACAGGCACATCCAGCCCACATGTGCCACCACTGCCCACGCACACAATTCCCATGCAAGCTCCAGACCAAACACACCAACCCACGTGCCCTATACACATTCACACACACACAGTCGACATGCGCCACCACTGCCCACACACCTGATTCCCATACAAGCTCCAGACCAAACAGACCAATCCACATGCCCTAAACACATACACAGGCACATCCAGCCCACATGCGCCACCACTGCCCACGCACACAATTCCCATACAAGCTCCAGACCAAACACACCAACCCATACGCCCTACACATACGCCAAAGCCCACAGTTCACATACACCACCACTGCCCAAGCACATGATTTCAATGCAAGCTCCAGAACATACACACCTAACCACATGCCCTACACACACATACACAGTCCACATACGCCACCACTGCCCACACACTTGATTCCCATGCAAGCTCCAGACCAAACACACCAACCCACATGCACTACACACACATGCACAGACACAGTCCACTTGCGCCACCACTGCCCATGCCCATGAATCCCATGCAAGCTCCCCTTCCCTCCCCCTACCCCCCCCCACTCCTCTCAATAACTGAATTATTCCTTTAAACTACTACGTAAATGAAACATACAAACCTCCTTTAATATGCAAATACTTCCCCTCCCCCCCCCCCCCCCCCACACACACCATCCCAATCACCCCCACACCATTAACACCTCACCCACCCTCCCACACCTACACACTCACAGCCCACATGCACTCAATAACATCTCATGGAGGAACGATGCGGCTTACTCCTGCTGACAGTGTGGCAGGGCAGCCAGATCAGATGCTTCCAGCAGGGCTACATTTCCCTTGACCAGCAAGCCATGAATCCTACGCGACAACAGGGCGGGAGGGCTACCTATTCGAGGCTGAGGGGCTCTGTCACCTTCCAAGCAATGCATCGTTCACCCCAGCCATCAAGGGATCAAAGTGTCCGCGGAATCTTGATTACCGATTTGAGATGAGATCGGTCTTTTTAAGTTCGTAGGCTCCTCGGACAACAAAGGAGATGGCTGAGGGGGACGGAAGGAAGTGGTAGAAGAGGGAGGAGGGGAAAGAAGGGGGGGAGGGGAAGAAAGGGTAGCAGCTTCCAAAGCGCGGCGGTTACAGGCGAAGCGGTGGGCATCTTGATTTCCGATTCGAGATGGGGTCGGCCATATGTGGTTCGCACGCTCCTCGGACAACAACGGAGAGGGCTAAGGGGGGCGGAAGGAAGGGAAAGAAGGGGAGGAGGGAAAAGACAGCCGGCACGTAGTGGCTGAGGAAGATTAGCTATTAAATATCGTGGGTGGGTGGGTGGGGGGCTTGGATTTGGAAGACGGCGAGCAGCCCAAAGTTGGCTGAAAAACCATGTAACAACCTAATCCAATCCTACACCTGCACAGCCAGCCTTGAAAAACTATGAAACAACCCAACCCAATCCTAATCCTTGGCCACCATGTAACAATCTGACCCAATCCTGCACCATCACTTAACAACAAGGGTTGTTCAGGATGCTGCGTCATCCATCGTAAACATAACGTCTGCGGGTCCATTGCGTCCTGCTACGCAACACGGGGAGGGTCTGTTTCGTCGCAGCTTCAGTGGGATGGCTGCATTGCAGATGGGTCGGTTGCAGGTCAGGACGCAGGCTATGCTGGTTGGTTCTGCCTCAGGAAGAAGGCTATGCAATTGGTTGCGTCTTAAGAAGGAGAGCTGGGGGACCTTCTGAGCACCCCTGGTAGCAATCCAGTCCTACACCACCATGTAACAATCAAATCCTAATCCTGCACCACCACCATCCTAATTGAAGGGACCATGTATCTGTTGGGCCTCAAAAGAAACCACAAGAGGCCCTAATGTAGCACCTACAGAACACCAAGGTTCATAGTTAGCCTTTGTGCTACAAGTAGTACCTTCAAGAAATCCTTCCTCACTACATACTAATTCTGCACCATTTTCCTGGTAAATTTTTGTACTGCCGAATACCGCGAGCATCCAAATTTCTGGCTGGAGCCATGAAACCACTTTCAAGTTCAAGGTACTCATCCTGCACCGTCCTCTTGATTGAAGTGAGCATGCGGTTGTTGATGAGCTTATCATCATAATGAAGTCAATTGAAGCAAGCTCCAAGGAGGGAGGTGGGAGGCATGTCACTGGTAAGTGCAGAACGTGTTTGTTTTATGTCACTATACATAAATACATTTATGTCACTACGTGTCTCTGATTACAGTCCAGGGTTAGGTGGCCGAGGGACTTCATAACCACACGAACTATACAGCACTACACACCGCCACTTCGTGTTATCTTTCTGTTTGTTCAGTTTTGGCACGGGCACATTTGGAATCCGGTATGGCACCAGAAAAATGATGATCATCATAAACACACAGGCACACATACTTATACTCAGTGAGCTAAAGTACCTCCTTACCTTGTCTTTCCCTGCTGTATGTACCGCTCAGTCCTGCCACATCATCCCAGAGGTAACTGATTGCTATCACGAGATTCACAACCTACTCTCCTATGTCCACCTGGCCGTCCAGCTACTCCATCCACCCACCACCCACACCCATACAGGCACGGCATTCACAACCTACTCTCCTATTCTCACCTGGCCGTCCAGCTACTCCACCCACCCACCACACCTTCGCACCCATACTCTAGATAAACAAACAACAGGAAAAGGTAACAGAAACAGACAAGATGCAAATGCATAGGCCCATGCAAAGATGCGACCCAAGAGGTGCTTGAGTGAGACTAGACTAGCAATGGTCCTACCCACTGCAGGGTAGCAGCTCACTAAATAGGACCATCTAGTCTCACATTGCCCTGCAGGCCCTCAAGGGTGGAAGAAAGGGAGTCCCAAGCATTGGGGTCATCCACTTCAATGGGAGAAGTCAAGGGGCCCCAAGTACTGGGGGCATCCACTTCCATGGGAGAATAAACTCCCGGGTAGTGATGGGGGGTCCCGGGGTGCCCGTGGGGGCGGTCATGAAAGAGCTGGTGGTCCAAGAAAAGCTGGTGGCCCAGGAAAAGCCGGTGGACCAGAATAAGGTTCTGAGGGACCTGGAAAGGGTCCCTGGGGTGGACCCCTCACACTCAGGCACAGCATTCCCATCCTGCTTTCCTACGACCACGTGGCCGGACAACAACATAAGCACATGCACACATATACGTATACACAGTGAGTTAAGTTGCCTCCTTACCTTGTCCTTCACAGCTGTACCGCCCAGTCCTGCCAGCTCATCCCAGAGGCGACAGATCGCTATCAGGATAGGACCATCAGGTCTACTAGAAGGGGCTGAGAAGTTTGCACCTGAACCCATGCCACTGGTGCCCCCCCGTGTATCACACATTCTAATGATGATGATGATGATGATGATGGGTACATTAATATATTTTCTTTTCAGCAACGAACAACAGCTTCTAGGACGCTCCAATTACTGGCTATTGAGGCAAACCAAATGCAACCTAGGGCACCTTGAAGCAGACACAATCAGCTGTCCATTACTGCTGAAATATGTTGGTATAACTCAGTGGCTGAGTCAAGCAAGGAGCTGCCTAGCAGCTACTGCTCGTAGTAAAAAATAAAAGCTCTGGGTTCATGATCATGTACTGGTTATTTGGCAGGTCTTCGGCAGGTCTTCGACATTTTTTTATTAGGCTAGGAAGGGTGCATTAGTTGTGGGTATGAGGGGTTCTGCAGAGGTGCAGAAAAGGGTACAAGACCAGGGGGCCCTCAGGAAGTTACTCGTGTACTGCATGTCAGATGACGATGAGAAAGACAATTGGTAGCTACTTATGTTGTCTTTGAACTAGATTCATGACTGAAACACAGGAACAGGAAGACATGAACAGGAAGAAAGTTGGTAGCAAATTCGAAGGTACGACGGGTGCGCACAATAAAGTGAGCGAAGCGGGCATGAAGATGGAAGGAGATGACGAGGCGGGTGACGCTGGTTGGGTGGATACCGAGAAAAGAAAAAAATGCTAGAAGGGATTTGAATTGGGTATCAAAGGAGCTGAGGATGATAGGGTCTGGTGAGATGACGCGCCAACCAGCAGAGATGAGGGCCGCATAGGGGGTGGAATGCCGAGCGCGTTTCGTGGCAAGGGTGGTGGGATACAGGGAGTCACAAGTGTACGTGAGTTCGCAATGGTAGACTATGTGGGTAGCCTAGAGGGCGGAAAGTTCGGGCTGGGTGAAGGAGGCAGTATGGGAGGGGGCGTCACAGAGCGAGAGACTGGCGAGGGATAAGATGTCTAGGCGAAATGTGTCGTTAGTACTGGGGTAAAACAATACGCCAACTACAGAGCAAGTGCAAATTCAAGAGCGTGGAAGGTAGGGGAGAGGAGCCAGGTGAGGGGGTAGACCTGCACTGGAGACTACAGAAACTACAGAAAGTACGACAGTTGCGAAGGGCGCGCGAACCTGTCATGCGAACAGCAGCAGTGCAACAGCCCGGGCTGCAGCCCTACGATACCAACGCAAACGTGTGAAAGTGCAGGGCGCGTGAAGTTGTCATGCCAATAGCAGCAGTGCAACGACCCTACTATATCAAATGCAGAAGTGTGGAAGCGCAGGGCGCGTGAACCTGGGTGCGGGGATGCAGGACGGGCGTACTGTTATACCGTGCAGTACGATGTCCAGGTATAACAAGGGCGTGACCGAGTTGGGGATGGAGATCCCCGCCGTCACTAGGGTGTTTTTGTCACCTCTTTGGTGGCAGATCTCGTGGACCGCTTTGGTGGCAGATCTCGTGGACTTCGGATCCCCGCTGTCATTAGGGTTTTTTGTTTGCTGTGTGCGATCTGTCTAACCTGATGTTGCTGCCTTCGTGGCTGTTCTTGCGGAACATGTGTCTCGTAGACCGCGCTTTGGTACAAAGTTGCGCCGTTGCCTGATAAATTGGTTTTTTGCACCCTCCGGCTGTGACTGCCTTGTCCTTGGAGGTGACTGGACTTCCGAATCCACACGTCACCTGGTAAGGGGAGCATGTTGACTTCAATCTGCCTGCAAGATGAGGTGACGTGACTGCAATTGGGAAGGTGAAACGTTTAGGCTACGTTTGGGCTACACGATGCCCAGGTGTAACATTTGGAAAGGTAAAACCTTTAGAATCGGGCTGCTTGATTTATCGGGCTGCACGATTCTGATATCAGGCTGGACGTATCTCCTTACATTTGAGCCCACTGCCCACAACAAGAACTACCGGTTTTGCATCAGCCGCTTCAGCTCTAGGTATCTGACAATACGTATGCGACATAACCATAACCATAACCACAACCCGTAGGGTGGGGGGGTGGGGGGTGCGCTACGGTTTTGGGTTTGGATATAATTTTATTACCGACTTTGACCAAGACGCGTCAACTTTGTCCCGTGTGAACGAAAAAGGTTTTGGTTAACGATGGAAAGACCAAAGTTAACCCGCCCCCAAAGGCCCCAACCTGCCTCATCTGACCGGCTCTTCGGGCTCAAACATGTTCAGGGCTACAATGTGGGCTCTGGGTGATATTGACCCTAGGTGGCATAACGATTTGCACTTCACTTCGTTCACTTTACTTCACTTCAAGTAAATCCAAGGGACACATAAAACCAGATCCACTATATAGGTATGTTAACCTATTATAGTCAATTGGCCTACAAGGAAGTAATTAACCCTCGCGCAAGGCTCAAATAGACCCTAAGCATACTAATAAGGAGTGGCATGGAATCTTCTGAAATGCCCTGATCCACAATCTTTTAGGAGCTGATGCCTGGGTAGAGAATACTGGCGTTTAATTGCATACTTAGAACTGCTGGGCTCAGGTATCCCGTCTTTATCATGGACGCTGCCCGTCTTGGAATACCGAGCTCGAGATTTTACTCGCAGGTACCAATATAAGTTTATTTTAAAGTTTTGACATGACTTTCACCCTAGGAGCCAGGTGGGTTTCACAAGTCACGACACAAACCAGCGACCCGGAGGATTCAGTTCGAATGGCGTTTCCCCACCTACAATAAAGCAGGCGCACTTAGGAGATAGCGACCCTCAACTAAACGAACATTCGCCACTACCCCCATGGACCATGGCAGCCTTTGACGGTTACCAGTTTAAAATTGTGGCGTGGTTCTGGCCTCAAGGTTTTGGATTGACCCTAGTGACCAGGCCTGTGAAGTGGCCACTAGGCACTTGCTACCAAACTGCTGGTGAGTGGTGACTTGCGCGATGCCCAAGCCAGAGACTTCGGACAGCTGCAACATTTGTATCGTGCTACACGATGCTCAAGCCAAGCGTCTGCAATCCGTTAACGTTCAGATCCGTGCTTGCTGGATGCTCAAGCCAAGCATCTGAAATCCGAAAACGTTTCCCACACCTGGGATTGCGATGGGCAAAACCGACTCAAAGCATTTAGAATTCGGTTTGCGCGATTGATCTCTCTTATGCATAACTATGATAGTACAAAGAGATAGGAAACAGGCCTGTCTATCTATATTTGTAACAATGACGGTCAAGTCAGTCATGCGCTCACTAGCGACATGATGATACACAGCGACAGGTTTCTCATTGCATTGGGATGGGAACGACAAACTCTCAAATTCGGGCCGAATATGTGCCATATCTAGGGCTGTCAAGCTTTGCATCGTACGATATTTATTATATCATGTACCGTACGATATATTGTACGATATTACTAGCATCATACGATATTTTCGGGGTTATCGTACGATATATTGTGTTTACCGGGATATATCGTGCTGGCAGAAAGAAAGAAAGATTACAATGGCCACTTTTCCTGGCCGTGGAAACACCACCGCCCTCGAAAGAACGGACTCGAGACACCCACTGTCTTCCGGCAGTGGGGTTCGAACTCCCGTCCACGTAAGCTTTACCAGCGGTGTCTGGACCATACCGCCCTTTAGACTGGGCAAAAGTAATGACATTCACCCCATGTTGGCGTATATATTCACCCCATGACATTCACCCCATGTTGGCGTATATATACCTGAGTCCAACGGTATGTCAATGGGTCGACCGACCGGCTGAAGCAGAGGGTTCCGGATAAAGGTGAAGGATCTTTACATCGCCGGGCAGAGACCCAAATCGAGAGGCAGTGTGTTCATGGCTGGTGTAGAGTTTTATCGTGTGCTGTATTGTACGATATATATCGTGTTAGGTGGATATATACGTAATTTCAGATCAGCTTATACTACTGAGCCATATTTTGGGGCGGTTAGCGGGTTCGATCCAGGCAGGCAGACACACCTTTATGCACGCACATTTGTGATTTTCCATGCACTTCTGGTGCTATAGGGTGGGTCCTATAGGTGGAAGCGTAGTTTGGGGCTTCAAGTGGAAGTGTAGTTTGGTCTAGTGGTATGATAAGCAGATTTGCCTAGGATTTCCTTGCACTGGGTCTGGGCTAGGGAACTCAGTATATCGCCCTATATCGTACGATATACCACAATATATCGTAGGATAATAGAGCACAATATTATTGTCTTTTCTATTTCCCTCAGTATTGGTTCATGTGACTTGATTTTAAGTGTATGGACGTGTAAACGGTATTTCCTGTTATTTCCCCTTGGTCTTATACTGATTCCCCCCAAAAGGGTCGCAAAATATCGATATCGTACAATATATCACGATATATTGTATGTCTTACATTCTTACATTACATGTTAAAGTCTACTTGACACCGCGAGGGTGTATGAGACTCTGTGCTTTAAACAAAAAGAAAAAGCACCCACAAAGCAAAAACCCCCATTACATTAGGGGTGTGTCGAGGACAAACAAACCAAACTCCCAACCACCGTTTTGGTGGCGTAGGTATTAAACCCCTTAGAGCCGGACCCAGATCTCAACCACTTACAGTGGCGGAGGTAAGAAGCTAACAAATGAGAAGTCACAAGAAGAAAAAAAGGGATGATAAATTACGGTGCCACTAAGCAGTCCAGGGCTTCCTGTCTTGCTCTTCTACAAGTAGAAAGATAGTCGGCTAGGTTGCTCCAAAAAGACTTAGTGCCATTTCCATTCATAAAGGTTCTGAATGTGGAATCGCAGAATTCCACATTCCATACGGTTAAGTCGGTATCCTCATGGACATGCCTATAAATATCTGTAAACAGCTTCTGGTAGCGGAGGCGAATATCATTATAAAAAGGGCACTCAAACATATGCATTTCATCCTCAGGTTTTTGGAACCCACACATTTGACAGTGTCTCATTGAGCGAGGGATGTGTGCTCTATCCACCACCCTCATTCTTTCTGTGTTCAGCCAATGGGAACCCATTCTAAACTGTGCTATAGAACGAATCTGATCCTGCTTATGTAAGGCGGATGTAAAGGGAATCAAGCCATTCTCATCATTGCTGTTGGCCGCGAACCATTTTTGGTATCGGAGGCGTTTAAAGCCAACCCTTCTCTCATCAGGGATGTCTCTAACTGCATTGGTGTCACTTGGGTACTTAAACCTCCATGACTCAAAAACTTCAGAAATAATACCTTCGACATCGACAGCCTCCAAAATGTTGATGTTTTTACTGGATCCTAGCTTGTGGAGAGCACAACGCAAGTCATGAACCCAGCCAGTGTTGGAGTCAAAAGATTCCTCAAGAGCCATTCTAATGAGATCCTCAGGTTCTTTATGTATGGTCTTGTTCCAGAAGCGCAAAGCTTGTTTAAGCCAAGCAAAACACAACGGGGTTCTACCCAGCTCTTCCATGATAATATTAGATGTAGTAGATTGGCAAACACCCAACATTTGTTTAACTATACCTCTATGCCATTTCTCACAAGCATGGTCATTTGAGATAAGTGTGTTGTTCAGAATAGAAGGAGCCCACACCTCACAGCCAAAATTCAGGATAGGTTGTACAAGAGAATCAAACAGGTGGGTGAGAATATCAATATTGTATATCTCCATAGTATGGCATCGCCTACGGAGCATGTGGTGTGCCTTTTGGGCCTTAGTGAGCATCCTAGAAAAAGCAGCTTTTGCACGATTGCTTGAGTCACCATCCACAAAGAGGGATCCCAAGTAGATAAAAGATAACTTTGTAGAAAGTTGTGCTCCATCATAGACAAATTTGTAATCAGGATCCATGCGGGCCTCATCACAGAATTGCTTGTTGAAAACGACAATCTCAGTTTTCTTTATATTCACAGCCATCTTAGTAGCCTCGCAGAAATCTCTCAGGCAGTCAAGCATCGCTTGCATATCTGCCGGGGATTCTGCCATTATAGCTAGGTCATCAGCATAAAGTAACAGTTGCAGAATCTTTCCCCTAAGCTCAGCCCCTACATTTGGGAGCTTGGATTGGAGGAACGATTCAATTCTATCAATGAACAGACCGAATAGGAGTGGGGATAGGGGGTCTCCTTGTTTAACTCCTACAAGGGATGGAAAGGAGGATCCAATGTCCCCATGTAGGCGAACTTGGAAAACAACATGATTATACATGGACTTCAGAATACTGAGATAGGGGTCCTTGACTCCTAGCCTTGCTAAGCAATCCCATAGCAAGTCTCTGTAGACCCAATCATAAGCCTTCTTGAAATCAACAAAAGCCACAAAGAGTGGTTTTTTCTTTTCTCTATATTTATCTACAATATGGTTAAGAATGAATGATGCATCTGCAGTACCCCGACCACTTCTAAATCCATATTGGCCAGCGGCTCTGAGGTTGAATTCTTCTGACCAATCATCTAGTCTACGTAGCATGCAAAGGGAGAAGATCTTTCCTATGGAGTTGCTCACCGCAAGACCTCGATAGTTGTCCTTGTCATACACACTGCCTTAGGATTTGGGTACAGGTACCAAGGCAGCTGCAGCCCATTGGCTAGGGTGTATGGTAATTGAAAATATCGTACAATATTGACAGCCCCAGCTATATCCACTCACCGCTTGCAAGCTTTCAAGTTTTAACCTAAATAAATACCTTACCGAATTTGATTTGAAGCATGCAAACGGTAGCCATATCATTTGAAGTTTACCCCTACCTGCCTTGACCGACCACGAACACAAAAATGACACATAAACCATAATCGTAATCGCCGTTCAAGCCGCCCCCTCCTTCTCCCCAACACATACCATACACACAGCCTTCCGACCCACCCACCCATTCATATGTGCAAAATCTATCTATCACTGCCCACATGCATGATCCCTGTGGTATGCTTGACTGATACAACACGCACACCAACCCACTTCAAATACACTGCACACATACACACACAATCTAAACTAAACATAACAGACACACAAACACATGCACACATTTCCCTATTGACTCCACACCCGACTCAACCCCTACATACTTGTACCAACATGACACGCACACACAATACCCACACAACACATGCACCACCACTGTCCATGCACATGCTTCCAATCCAGGCTATATAAACCAAACACACGAACCCACATGCACTACACACACACACATTCACACACACACACACAGTCCATATTGGCAACCACTACCCACGCATATAATTGCCATGCAAGCTCCAGACCAAACACCCCACCCCACATACCCTACACACTCACACACAGTCCACATGCGCCACCACTGCCCACGCACATGATTCCCATGCAAGCTCCAGACCCAACACACCAACCCACATGCCCTACACACTCACACACAGTCCACATGCGCCACCACTGCCCACGCACAAGCTCCAGACCAGACACACCAACCCACATGCCCTACACACTCACACACACTCCACATGCGCCACCACTGCCCACGAACATGATTTCCGTTCAAGCTCCAGACCCAACACACCAACCCACATGCCATACACACCAACACACAGTCCACATGCGCCACAACTGCCCACGCACATGATTCCCGTTCAAGCTCCAGACCCAAAACACCAAACCACATGCCCTTCACACTCACACACACTCCACAAGCACCACCACTGCCCACGCACAAGCTCCAGACCAGACACACCAACCCACATGCCCCAGACACTCACACACACTCCACATGCGCCACCACTGCCCACGAACATGATTTCCGTTCAAGCTCCAGACCCAACACACCAACCCACATGCCATACACACCAACACACAGTCCACATGCGCCACCACTGCCCACGCACATGATTCCCGTTCAAGCTCCAGACCCAAAACACCAACCCACATGCCCTACACACTCACACACACTCCACAAGCACCACCACTTCCCACGCAAAAGCTCCAGACCAGACATACCAACACACATGCCCTACACACTCACACACACTCCACATGCGCCACCACTGCCCATGAACATGATTCCCAAGCAAGATCCAGACCAAGCCCACCAACCCACATGCCCAGCGCACGCACTCCAACACACAGACTACATGCGCCACCACTTCCCACTCACATGATTCCCATGCAATTTCCAGACCAAACAAACCACCCACATGCCTTACACAAACATTCACTCACAGTCCACATGCGCCACCACTGCTCACGCACATGATTTCTGTTCAAGCTCCAGACCCAACACACCAACCCACAAGCCATACACAAAAACACACAGTCCACATGCGCCACCACTTCCCACGCACAAGCACCAGACCTGACACACCAACCCACATGCCCTACACACTCACACACACTCTACATGCGCCACCACTGCCCACGTACATGATTTCTGTTGAAGCTCCAGACCCAACAGACCAACCCACATGCCATACGCACTTACACACAGTCCACATGCACTGTCACTTCCCCCACACAAGCTCCAGACCCAACACACCAACCCACATGCCCTACACACTCACACACACTCCACATGCGCCACCACTGCCCACGAACATGATTCTCATGCAAGATCCGGACCAAGCACACCAACTCACATGCCCAGCACAGGCACTCCAACACACAGACTACATGCGCCACCACTTCCCACGCACATGATTCCCATGCAATTTCTAGACCAAACACACCAACACACATGCCCTACACACACATACCAACACACAGTCCACATGCGCCACCACTGCCCACGCACATGATAACCATGCAATTTCCAGACCAAACACACCAACACACATGCCCTTCACACACACACACAGACCCAGTCCACATGTGCCACCACTGCCCACCAACATGATTTCTGTTGAAGCTCCAGACCCAACACACCAACCCACATGCCCTACACACTCACACTTACTCCACATGCGCCACCACTGCCCACGGACATGATTTCTGTTGAAGCTCCAGACTCAACACACCAACCCACATGCCCTACACACTCACACACACTCCACATGTGCCACCACTGCCCACGCACATGATTACCATGCAAACTCTAGACCAAACTCACCAACCCACATGCCCTACACATGCACAACAACACACAGACTACATGCCCCACCACTGCCCTCGCTCAAGATTCCCATGCAAGCTCCAGACCAAAACACACATGCCCTACACACACACACCAACACACAGTCCACATGCGCCACCACTGCACATGCATATGATTCCCGTGAAAAATCGAGACCAACGCACCAAACCACATGCCCAACACACACACACACATTGTCCACAAGCGCCACCACTGCCTACGCACATCATTCCCATGCAAGCTCCAGACCAAACACATCAACCCACATGCTCTACACACACACACCAACACAGTCCACATGCGCCACCACTGCCCACGCACATGATTACCATGCAAGATTCAGACCAAGCACACCAACCCACATGCCCTACACACACACACCAACACACAGTCCACATGTGCCACCTCTGTCCACGCACATGATTCTCATGCAAGCTCCTTATCAAACCCACCAACCCACATGCCCTTCACACACACAGAGCCAGTCCACATGCGTCACCATAGCCCACGCACATGATTCCCGTGCAAGCTCCAGACCCCCCCCCCCCCCCCCCCCCCATGCACTAGACACATTTCCCAAACCCTTTACATACATGAAGCATACAAACTCACGCACCTCCCCAAATTCACACATACCCCCCCCCTATAAAACATCTTCCCAAAACAAATACGTTTGTACTGCCTACTCCCCCCCCCCCCCCCACACACACATAGCCCACCCACCCACCCAAAACCCACATGCACTAAAAACTCAACATGACTACATGCAGGAAAGACCACAGCTTACTATTGTTGACAGTGTGGCAGAGCAGCCTACTGTTTGGGTGCAAGTCCCTAAAAATAGTCTCTGCAAACTCCAGTTGCTTTTTGGATTTGCTTGACGGTTTAGCACTTCAGATAAGATGCTTCCAGCCTGGCTACATCTCGCTTCACCAGATGTCATGAATCCTATGAGACACCAGGGCGGGCTGGGTCCTCGAGGCTGAGAGGCTCTGTTGCCTTCCAAGCAATGCACCGTCCACCCATGCCATCCAGGGATCGAAGTGCCTGCGGATTCTTGATTACCGATTCAAGATGGGATCATACGCTCCTCGGACAACACCGGATATGGCTAAGGGGGACGGAAGGAAGTAGAAGAAGAGGGAGGAGCGGAAGGATGGGTCGCAGGGTAGGAGGGGAAGAAAGGGTAGCAGCTTCCAAAGCGCGAAGGTTGCATGCGAAGTAGGCGGGGGGGGGGGGGGGGGGGGGGGGGGGGGGGGGGGGGGGCATATGTCAATGTGTATTTGTATCTGCGCATGTGTGTATGTGCAAGTGTGCTAGTGTGAATGTGCATGTGTAAATGTGCACATGTGTATGTGCATGTGTGTATCATCAAGTGTGCTTGTGTGCATGTGTGAATGCGCATGTGTGCATGTGCATATGTGTATGTGCATGTATGAATGCGCAAGTGTGTATGTACATGTGTGCAAACGTGTACATGTGTATGTGCATGTGAGCAAGTGCGCAGGTGTGTAAGTGCAGATGTGCATGTGTGTATCTGTATGTGTGCATATACATGTGCATGTGCGTACATGCAAGTGCATGTGTGCATGTGTGCATGTATGTATGTGCACATATGTATTTGTATGTGCATGTGTGTATGTTCATGTTTGCATGTGTGCATGTGTATATGTGCATATACATGTGCATGTGTGTATTTGCATGTGTTTTTGCTGCAATACTAGTGAGACCACGTCTACCACGTCGTGTTAGGTTGGCTTGGGTCGACCCACTTATGCAACAATTGTCTTCCTTGGTGGCTGACATCCTGGGGCTGAAATTCGTACATCAACACCCAACAACCTTCACTGAATAGGCATACAACTGAACATGCATGCAAAGCTGACTCCTAGTCCACCTGGAGCTACAGGAGCACTCTAGTGGAGCAGCATGGCCACACTCAGAATGCACCAGCATGCAACCCTAGATCTAACTCTGCACGGCTGGAGCTGGAAACACAACACAAACTTCGCCAGTGGTCTATTGAGGATAAGCAGCGCAAAATTGAGCTCCTCGCAACTTTGACTTACTGTAAACGGAAGTCGAAAGGATTCTATGGCTTCTCGCAACCCTCGGACCTTCGTCTCCGGTCGATGCGCGGCAATCCAAATCGATCAGAATAACTAGCTCGGTCAATATTCGACTATCGAGGCCTTTGGAACAAGTAGCCGCGCACCCTCGAGAAAGCTGTTTTTAGAGGTTTCGCTTCTGAGAATGTCTAGTGAGAAAAGTTGCACCGAATGGGCGGAATTCAATCAATAAAGGCGGTCAGGGATACAAACGCGTCGATGTATGTACTTGGAATGGAAGGATCGAGGCGCGCGAGAAATTTTGACATGGGGTCAGGATTCCGGACCCCCGATGTCTCTCGTTGCCCAGTCAGAGGATACCCAGCTTCCGAGCTGCCCCGTAGCCCACTTGCAAATCGAACACCTTGTTCCGTTGTCAACAAAACACACACCAACACAAAGCTACACACCTACATTCAGAACTTCAAACATCACCGCAATAACAGACTGACTACCGCGCGCTACCAATTCGCCGGTTAAAATTAGGAGCTGCCTCGGGTACCCTATGCTCTAAACCGGTCAAAATCGACGCAGGTCAGAATTCTTCTCGCCCCCCCCAACTATAGTACGGGGGGGGGGGGGGGGGGGGGGGGGGGGGGGGGGGGGGGGGGGCTTCGCCGTTAATGAAAAGCAGGAAACAGGAGATATGCCACAAGCCAACTGTCTGCCAACGGTGCAAGTGCCACGTGCTGAGTGGGGTTTAGGAGATAACGCTGGCAATGACCGGCAAGACCTGGGCACGAGCCAATTTATGAACTTCTACGTACCGAATGGTGCATGCTACTGGAGGCGCAGGCGCTTGATAAGTGGGGGAGCGAGGAATGGGCGTTCCTGCTTCCCAACGGATTTTTTATTTCACTGAAATCTTACGATAAATATTGTAAGATCGTTTTCGCAAATTAATTGATTTTGCTTTTTTGGTGGCTTTTACGAAAATATCTTACAATTTATTTTGTAAGATTGTTTTGTTGTATTCCGGAGAAAGAGACTTTTCCCTTCAATTTCAATTGTAACATTGATTTGCTCGTTTGGAGAGAGAGAAAGTTCCTTCGAAGTATTCCAATACAAAATCAATTGTAGAGGAAAGTCAAGAGGAAGGTGAAAGCTGTTTACAAAGTCTTGAACGCATTGCTCATAATTATTTATCCCACAACTCACAACTCAACAGTTCGAAAGTGCAACTTAGTACTTATCACTCCGAAATCTGTACTTATGTGTAACTCATAATTTATAACTCACAACTCAGAACTTATATGTACCTTATACAAGTCAGAACTAATAACTCCTAACTCAGGACTTATTATTCATAATTTCATACCTCATAGCCTCATTATGTACATAACACAAATTTATATCCTTAAATCTGCAAGCTGCCATCCTAGAATCCTGAAATCACTCAAAATGTGTGTTGGATAAGGCAAACTAGTACACTCGTGAAACTTGTGCACAATGCTAATGTTGCACTGCTGCCAACAAGTCCATTGGTGATAACTTCTGCACTTAGTGCTGACAGGTCATGTGCTAACTGACGCCATGGTGCTACCTGACACAATATTGTCTACTCTAGATTGGCTGTGGGAACAGGCTATCTCGTTGTAGAAAGAGGGCCGATGCTAACTTGTTGGGTAACAACAGCGCATGTACAGTCGCTGCACTGCTGCATGCAGGTTTCTAGAACCTTCTCCTTACAGGCCTCGAACTGCTCGTCTATCCACCCTTGTATCTCATGACAGGTCTTGAAATCTGTCTGTAGCTCTTGCATTATCTCCTCAGTGGGCTGAGCTGGGCTGTGGCGAAACTCTGCGTCGATGTCTTCCTGGACCAGTTCCGCCGTCCTCGCCTGCGTTGCCTCGTCTGCAACAACACATGATTCGAGACGTGATAAGATAGCGGGACAGCCTGCCCTAAGGTACAATTCACGCCACAGGAAGGTAGAAACCAAAAATGGCTGAGAGTCGTACCCCTTAGTCGACTGGCCGCTTGTGTTGTCCAAAAGGGAAAGAATGCGAGCGTTTTGAAGCTTCTCGATGTACGTGGCACCATCCACCTCTGACAACCGGTACACGTAGCACTTGCGCAGAGGCTTTTCATTAGGGCGGTTTTCTGCCCACTTGATAAAGGCTTGGGAGCTGTGGTACCCTCCGATGACCCATGGCTCGCCTAACTCAGCTTTCACATTGGTGATGGTGTTGAACGTCAGGGCCAGGCTGCTTTGATCCACATTAGCCCAACCTGGAGATACCTTCTTCATGTCCCTGCTGATGTCGATGAACAATACCTCTTTGTCGGCGATAAATTCGCCCTCGCCGACCCTGACAGGCTTGCTGCGCATTGTCAACCACCAACCCAAGAGCCTGAATGTGAACTGGTATCCATGATAGGGCTCCTGACATGGGCCTCCGAATGCTAGTGACTTCAAGCAACTGGGCTGTCTTGACTTCCGCAAGGGTGAGTGTCGACCAGAATGCATCTGCTCCGCACATATGCCTGCATTCGCCGCGAAACCTCAACCAGTGAGCGTGCGTAGCCGTAACATAGAAGTCTGGTCCAACAACAACGACTTCGATGTTCATTGGCACTTGGCGCTCCTTGGTCCATTCGTCCATGACGCCGCATCCCAAATCCTTCCCGTCCGATTGGAGTTTTACTTTCACGGTACTGTCATTGTAGACCCTGCGGAAGACAAACAGGTTGGTAAAGCAAATGATTCAGATTCAGATTCAGATTCAAAATCAGATTCAGATTTAGAGAAAAACCAAACTCAGCGTACCCATAGTCCTCCCGATCATAATCGGGAGCATTGTCAAACCCAACGAGCGAATGATTGAGAAAACCAAATTCGGAATACACACAGTCCTCCCGATCATAATCGGGAGCATTGACAAACCCAACGAGCGAATGATTGAGAAAACAAAACTCGGAATACACACAGTCCTCCCGATCATAATCGGGAGCATTGACAAACCCAACGAGCGAATGATTCAGAAAACATGTACTCGGCATACCCATAGTCCTCCCAATCATAATCGGGAGCATTGTCAAACCCAACAAACGAATGATTGAGAAAAACCAAACTCAGAATACCCACAGTCCTCCCGATCAGAATCGGGAGCATTGTCAAACCCAACGAGCGAATGATTGAGAAAAACCAAACTCAGAATACCCACAGTCCTCCTGATCATAATCGGGAGCATTGTCAAACCCAACGAGCGAATGATTGAGAAAACCAAACTCGGAATACACACAGTCCTCCCGATCATAATCGGGAGCATTGACAAACCCAACGAGCGAATGATTCAGAAATCATGTACTCGGCATACTCACAGTCCAAATTCATAAGCAACACCCATCTGAACTTACTTGACTAAATGGGGGGACGGAATTAAGATTTGCTTTCCACCTTTTGCTGTCCCTCCTCCAATGTTCATCAAGTCATCCATGCAGAGCTGATAGGGGGACTTCCTACTCTTGCGAAGAAGCGCATCTCGTTCACTGTCCCATGCGACAATACCTATCTGGTGCACACCATGTCGCTCCTATGCATTACTCATGTAGCCGAAGTTGACATATGGTGCCCAATACAATTTGGAGTCTACATCACTTTCATCTCTAGCGATCTCGGTAAATCCAAGGGGTCCATCAGGCTTGTGAGGTCTGTCATCCCAATCAACGGGTACTGGACCCGTAGGTACTTCTTTACCTGTTACCGCATCAGCTGCTGGTGTACGTTCCTTAGGTAACTCCGTAAAACGAGTTCCCTTATCTTTTGCCACGACTGGTTTAGACTTGCTTGTGACACCACCACCTTTGGGAGGGGACATGCTACTGTTCGCAAAGCTCTCAACTGAATTGAAGGACAGAGTCCTAGGTTCCAACAGTCGAGGTTTCGCAGGCACTGCAGCTGGTTGTCGAGGTTGCGCAGGCACTGTAGCTGGTTGTCGAGGTTGCGCAGGCTGGGTATCTGCTTGTCGCGGTAGCGCTACAGCACCAAAGCGTAAAGGCTTAGGTTGCACAGGTTGCTGCTCAGGTATTTTCCCGGGAACAACCCGGGCGTGCATGGGTTGTTACGAAGTTGGAGAAAATGTCTCTCCGTCGAATTATGGCCTCTAACTATTCACGAACTGCGATCACTCACCCGACGGCAGGCCCACAGTCGATTCCTTCTTATCATCTTGGCAGGCTTAGTTTCTTTGAGGGGAAGGGGCAAAATGGACGCTACCCCTTCCCCGGGAATAGAATTGGGCATACGCCACTGGGTTGAGCCTACGTTGCCGGTATCTCGACGTCGACCACTAGATTTCGAGAATTCCAGTGGCAACGATGCGATCGAAACCGTGCAAGCCGAAGAGATCGACACAGTTACCAACTCAGATACCGCGAATAAATTCGACAAGCTTATTACCTGTAAGTGCAAGAACATATGTCACGTGTTACTCCCACAGGATGTAATTCGCGAACGACGAAATGAATTCGCCGAGCTCGAACCTGCCGAAAGGCAACGTCGATGCTACACCGAATTGAATGCACTGGCAAGCAACTAACGAGATTGCCAAGACTATGAAGGTCGCACACACTTTGGAGACTGATATGGAAAGGCAAGAGGAGAATGATGTGTTGTACTTATATTCTTCACAAGGGACGAAGCCGGATAGAAGAATAGCATACGAACCCACTACTGATTTGGTTGTTGGTCATGTCGCTGTGGTCAAGGTACAAATGGATGAATCTAGCAGATTGAGAGGATGGGACGTGGTGGAGGTCAAATCACTACCAGTGGATGGAGAAGTGGAATGTGTGCATTTGCCCTTGTACTCTGGGGCTCAGAAGTTGGTGTACACTAAAACACAATACCCAACTTGGCCAGAAGATTGGATGGACCACAAGCTTGTGCCTATTACCGTGGGGGTTAGGAGAAAAGCAACATGGACGGGCGATATTCCCATTGACGCATTTCAATTTAGCTGCGAACCCACCAAGGGTATGAAGATCAAGAGAAAGTACCACGCAAGCATGCTCCTAGCTTGTCAATCCATTGAGAAGGACACCAAGGCAGAGGCTGTGCAATCGGATGGAGACAATGTAGACATTGCTGAGGAGGAGGAGATGGAGGAGGAGGAAGATGGGGATGGGGGCATGGAGGAGGAGAAGGAGGAGGAAGAGGAGGACGAGGAGGAGGGGGAGGAGGAGGAGGATGAGGAAGATGTTTGACACATAGCCTTTTTTACTATGAATTATACTTACGATTTTTATTGTAAGATGTAAAAGCTGAATTCTGCCTGCCGACTTATAACCGTCCGCTTTCCCTTTATTTCTTACAATTATAATTGTAAGACACGAATTGATGTTAACACCTTTTGTTACAAAATATGGCATTTCAACGTTGTAACATTCGCAATCTGTACGTTTCTCCGTCTTTCAAGCTCATTTCGAGCATATTTTGTCAAAATTGACTACAATCTTACGATTTTATCGTAAGATTGCATTTGGAAAGCATCAAAAGACCCCCAAAAAGTGATTGTAAGATTGGAAATCCGTTGGGAAGCAGGAACGCCCATTGAGGGGGAAATAGTAGCAACAACCTATGAACTTGCACAATCATTCGGGCAGAATCATTTCTGTCTGAGTTGCTCTAGCCTCGTTAAATGGTGGAGGTGCTGGAGCCTCATTTCCAGCCTCGGTCTCTCATCGAAATTTCAGCTGCCGCATGGCGCATCGTAGCAGCAGGCGCAGGTGCTTGGGGAGATACTCGCAGCACCTAGGAATTCGACAATTATTCCAATCATGCGAACACCTTGCTTCGTGCCTAGCAAAATTTGGGTGCTTAACCCTTCTTCAATGGCGGGATTGATGGAGCCTGTTACCCACCTCGATCCCATGAGCTGGTGCTGGTGCGGTCTTGGCCTTCTTCTATCCATGCGAGCTGCAGGCGCAGGCGCTACAGAAGTAGGAAACGAGTGAAGAGATACTCGCAACAAAATCTCACGACTTCATTATTTCTGAAACATCATGCGTACTCAGTCTCCTTTGTTCCCGAGTAAAACCCTACAGTTATGTCTCTTTCATCAATGGCGAGGCAATCTATACAGCCTCGTCCAGTGTTTTCATGGAGCATGCAGGTTGTCGTGGGACGTCTCGAGGCTGAGAGGTTGCGTCTATCTCTCTCCTCGCTCATCATTTCACCATGCGCCAGGTCCTGCTCCTTCAGATCTTCTTTTACCGATTAATTCGTAGGTACTGCATAGCGCATGCGAATTGCAGGCGCAGGCACTAGAGAAGTACGGAGCGACTGCAAAATTACTCGCAACAAAATATCCAGACTTCATCTTCTCAGAAAACTAATGCGTCCAGTCTCGTGTTGTTCGTGTGTTATCCTACTGTAACGACCGTGTCAATGATGGATAGGCTTCCTTATCAGCCTCGTTTAGATTGGTCCCCGACCTCGCTAATCACTTCCTGCGTTTGCGCCTGCGCCTACATCTACCCATGCGCCATTCCTTCCTGCCGGTCCAATGGTTTCGGACGATGCCAGCGTCATCTAGTAACACCTGGTTGTGAACTCGTGGCCATTTAAACACGTGGCAGTTTCTTGACAGGAAGGATGCTATACCCTAGATTCGAGAAGGAAAGGAAAAAAAGAATGGTAACAAAGAGTAAAGTGAAAAGAAAGACGAGGAACCCAAAGCTTATAGATTAGCTAAAGCTAATAGCTAATCTAATAGCTAAAGCTAATAGCTAATCTAAAAGGGTAGCAGCTTTCAAAGCGCGGCGGTTACAGGCGGAGCGGTGGGCACAGCAAATTGCCAGGGGGAGGGGGAGGGGGGGAGGGGGGGGGGGGGGTGGGTGGGTGGGTGGGTGGGGGGGAGGAGGCGGAGAAGGATGAATAAAGTTGAGCCTTATTCATCATCAGCTACAGGATGAATGAACTCCAAATTGTACTGCACGTTAAGGCGGCCCCACCCATGAAAATTTTGCCCGAGCAGCGAGCAGGCCCGACAACTAACATCTAACGTCTCACGTGCAACGTTCTCCACCTGCGCCAGAGAACCCGGAACGGTCCGAACACCACATGGAAAGCACCACTTCTAAGCAATTAGTTCGACTGCTTGTTGGGACAGTTGGATGTCGTTGGCAACTCTCGCTGCACTTCAGGTAACAGCACATACACACAAACACACACACACACACACGCACATTCAAGTATCACCCATGCCCTGGGGCACTCCATGCTCCATGCCTGTTAGGGAACAGCACACACACACACACACTCATTCGAGTATCACCCATGCCCTGGGGCACTCAATGCTCCATGCCCTTCAGACTTACCTATCCATCCAACAGTCCAACCCTTGCATACATCCACGTGCTGGCTGGAATGCAAACACAGACTATGAGACTAGATACACACACACTGGCTACACCCAGCAAGCACACACGCACACACACACACACTCGCATGCACTCACATGCAGACACACACAAGCAGCCCCCCCCCCCCCCCCCCCCCCCCCCCCCCCCCCCCCCCCACACACACACCCTCAGGCTGACCTTCCGGCACTGAAGTCAAGTCATGGGGGTCAGTTGAAAAAGGTGGTGGAGTCACCTTTCTCAGTCGTCTTGACATTAATGGCTGATGCTCCGGTGTCAGGTATTTGAATTTGAATTTTTATTTTTATTTTTATTTGAGTCCCCAACTACAAGCTCACATACTAGCCTTGGTTGAACCTGAGCCATGCTAGATAGTGCTGGCAGACCCCTCCTGCGCCGGGTAATTCTATTTTTATTTTACTCTCTGTCTGAATTCGAAGTTGACACCTAGAAAACCCAACACTTTGAACTTATAAATTAATTTGTTGCTGGGCAGATTAATTGGTTGCTAAGAGCTAGACCCCCCCCTCGGCAATCCTGCACTGTGATGGAGAACCTGCCCCCACCCTCTTCCCCCCCCCACCCCACACCACCCACCACCACCACCCCCGCAACCCACACATACACTAGCTAGACTACCCGCCGCGTATCCTGCACTGGGATGGTGAACCTGCCCCCCAACCTCTCCCCCCACCCCCTCCCCCAACCTCCCCCAAACACTCACCACCACCACCACCACCACTCCTCGCAACCCACACACAACACTGGCTGGACTCCCCTTCTCTCTCCTGCAGCTGGTGATGGAGACCTGCCCCCCACCCTCTCCCCCCCCCCAACCCCACCCCCACCCCATCCCACCCTCTCTCCCCCCCCCCACACACAGACACACCACCGAACCACCATGAAACACTACCACCACCAACACCCCACCACCGACACCACATCCACCACCACCACAAACCCTCACAACCCACACACACACTAGGTAGATTCCCGTCGCTATCCTGCACTGTGATGTAGAACCTGCCCCCCACCCTCTTCCCCCCCCCACACACCCACCACCACCACCACCACCACCACCAACCACCACCACACATATACATCCACACACAAATGGTCAGCCGGGTAGACATCCCAATACACCCACCACCACACCACCACCACCACCACCACCACCACCACCACCACCACCACTACCACCGCCACCACCGCCACCCCCCCCCACCACCACCACCCCCCCCACCACCCCCCCCCCCGCCACCACCACACACACCCATCCATCTACTTACAAATGGTCAGCCGGGTAGACATCCCAATACACCCACCACCACCACCACCACCACCACCACACACACCCATCCTCTACTTACAAATGGTCAGGCCGGTTAGACCATACACCCACCACCACCACCACCACCACCACCACCACCACCACCACACACACCCATCCATCTACTTATAAATGGTCAGCCGGGTAGACATCCCAATACACCCACCACCACCACCACCACACACACACACCCATCCATCTACTTAAAAATGGTCAGATGGGTAGACATCCCAATACACCCACCACCACCACAAACACCCACCACCACACACAAATGGTCGGCCAGGTAGACATCCCAATACACCCACCACCACGACCACCACCACCACCACACACACACACACAAATGGTCGGCCGGGTAGACATCCTAATTCACCCACCACCACCACCACCACCACCACAAACACCACACACTCACCCATCCACCCACACACATCCACACACAAATTGTTGGACGGGTAGACATCTCAGTACACCCACCACCACCACTACCACCACTACCACCAAAACACCCACCACCACCTCACACCCATCCACACACAATAGTTGGTCGGGTAGACATCTCAATACACCCACCACCACCACCACCACCACACCCACCCATCCACACACAAATGGTCGGCCGGGTAGACATCTTAATACACCCACGGCCACGGCCACCATCACCACCACTACCACCACAAACATCCACCCCCAAGCACACAAAAAAATCTCAACTTCCAAGATATGTCACAATGACACTTCTAAGGACGTGGTAAGGGAACCGGCTCGTAAGTATGCGATGGACGGGCTATCATCACACCTAGAGTCCAGTGACCATGCCGGTCGACGACCCTTCGGGTGGGCCCAGGTGACCTCGATGGGGTTCGAACCAGCAACCTGATAGGACCCCAAACCTGCTTCCGTCCGATCCGGGATCGCTCTACGATAGAGCCATCCCGTTCCGAACGGGGATCACCACCACACACACACATCCATCCACACAAAAATGGTCGGCTAGGTAGACATCCCATTACACCAACCACCCGCCACCAACCACTACCACCACCACACACACAACCACATCCAAACACAAATAGTCGGCCAGGAAGACATCCCAATACACCCGCCACCACCACCACCACCACCACCACCACCAGACACACACACACCCATCCACACACAAATGGTCGGCCGGGTAGACATCTCAATACACCCCACGGCCACCACCACCACGCACACACTCACCCATCCACGCACCCATCCACACACAAATTGTTGGCCGGGTAGACATCCCAATACACCCACCACCACCACCACCACCACCACCACCACCCTCGCAATCCACACACACACACTGGCTAGACTCCCCGTCACTATCACTGCACTGTGATGGAGAAACCTGCCCCCCCCACCCTCTTCCCACCACCACCACCACCACCACCACCACCACCACCACCCTCGCAATCCACACACACACCCTGGCTAGACTCCCGTCACTATCCTGCAAGGTGATGGAGAACCTGCCCCCCACTATATTCCCCCACCACCACCACCACCACCACACACACACACACAGTGAATCAATGCTGGTGCCCTATCGGAACTGCACTCCAGAATGATGGAGCACCCGCTCACTTATATGTTAAAAAACGGTGTCTCTTGACGCCTTAAATTATCATGTGTGGCACCCCTCCTTTTCATGTCTGGCACTCTTTCATTCTGTACGGCTTTAGTTTACACCCTTTAGACCACCCAAAACACTGTCCTTTGTGGTCGATTTGGCAGTTCGGCACCCTGTAAGTTTGGCGTCAAGATCCTCGTCCTCCTCCTCCTCTCCTCCCTTTCCCCATCGTCCTCCCTCTCCCCCCCCCCCCCCCCTCCCTCTCCTCTCCTCCTCCTCCCTTTCCCCCTCCCACTCCTCCTCTATCAGCTATGTAAGCACTTCTAAGAGTGGACAGAGATGTATGCAGCGGAGACAAGACGCGCCAATCTATACACAGAGACGAGAATAACGTTACAAGCAAGGACGTACACTAAAGGACACCCGCGGTGGGCGAAGTTGGATGCCTGTAACCTGAATAGACCCTAAGCCCGGATCTTGTCACCCTGACACCGTTTAACACAGGACATGTCAGGGAGAGACCGATAAGACACAGAGAGACAGGCAGTCAATAGGAAGCTGACACTGAGTCACTAAAGGATGACTCAGTTCTACGGGAAGCTATCACTATGGGAAGGCTATCAGGGCCGATAGTTCTAAGGGAGTACATAAGTAGTCACCAAGTCATAAAACGCTTGAGAGCACCGCAATTCATGCTGACACTCCACCTATGACACAGGTGACATACAATACTACTACTCCACCTATGGCACTGGGACATAGAACTATATGTAACAGATTAAATTTTTTTTTTAAAGAACTCCGAAAAAACGAGGAGAACTTCAAAGTAACCCAAAGGGTGTAAATGAAGGAATGGACCAAGGCAAAATACAAAGAGTGCCAAGGGGAGAAAAGAGGATAACCGAATATCGATGACGGGTAACAACGGTATAGAAATCCGATCCGGGATAGGAACCTAATGCCATACAATGATAACCAAAAAACAAGAAACGTATGTAACCAAAAAACTAAAAAATGACCCTAAGAAGTAGCGGTCATTCCAAGCATACGGACAAACCGCCAGAACACAGCAGGATCAAGGGGCTTGGTGAAGGGGTCAGCACAGTTATCCACAGTGTTAACATAGGCAACAGCCAGTTGGCCATCCTCCACCAGCTCCTTGATGTAGTGATGAATAACATCAATGTGCTTGCTGCGAGGCAGAAGCTGCCAGTCAGTGGCCCAACTCAGGGAACCTAAGTTGTCACCCTGAATTGTAACCAAAGCACAAGGCAGACCCAGATCCCACCCTCAATTTCTTCAACCATTGGACCTCCCTGGCAGCCTGGGACAGGGCCTGATACTCAGCCTCACTAGAGCTAATAGCAACAGTAGGCTTGTCGCTTGCTCATCCAGTTAACAATGCACCCACCAGCTAGAACTGCAAAGCCAGTCTGAGATCTCCTGTCAGACCCATCATCAGCATAACATGAGTCACTAAAGACAGTAAAAGTGAAACCAGGGCTGTGGGTGTAAGTGAGACCACAGGTGAGAATGTGTTCTCAAATACAAGAGTAACCGTTTGGCAGCCCCCCAGAGAGGGACTGTAGGGTGAGCAGAGAACCTGGATAAATAGCTAACAGCAAAGGAAATATCAGGCCTGGTGCAAGTGGCCAGGTATAGCAAAGCACCTACAAGAGAGAGGTACTGGCTATTAGACGGCAGGGGCTCTCCAGGGGCGTCAGAAACAGTGGATTTGGCCATGGGAGCAGCAAACTTGGGTGGGGCAGCAGCAGTAAGACCAAAACTGCTCCACCAGATCAACAATGTAGGTGTGCTGAGAGAGATTGATCTGAACACACCTGCCTTCAGAGTCAAGGGTAACAATCCATGTCCAAAGAGAGGAACTGAATTGGAACAACCCATCTTTTTGACCTCCCAGCCAGCTGCTTCCATTGCCCTGGATCAGCAACACATACCTATCCAGCTCACTAAAAGCACAGATAAAGTCATCAAACATAGGTCAGGACATAGCTCCACCCACCATCAGAATCCTTCCTAAAGTACAGAGCAGGTTCTGCCTTGCACATAGTAAAGCCATGAGCAACCAGAACCCGCTTGACATCCCTACTCCAAGCTCTGGGTGCCCTGCTTCAATCCATAAAGGGACTTGATCAGTTTGCAGACAAGTGGAACACACCGTTAGGACCAAGGTTGCTTAAAGCCCTCAGGCTGGTGGCAGTACAGGTCCAGACCAGGCTCCAGCTTGGCATTTAGGAATGCAGTCTTGATGTCTAGCTGCCGAACAAACATCTTCCTATGAGTGATGGCAGCCAGGAGCACCCTAAGACCTGCTTTGGAGGAGACAGGGGCATATACATCATGAAAATCCCAGCCCAGGACGCTGCAGAAAAACCACGGACCACAAAACGTGCCTTGAAGCGTATAGTACCAATCAACACAACCATCTTCTCACAAATAAACCACCTGCCAGACAGGATCTTCTGCTTACGAGGGCTGTGGAGTGAGAACCCCATGTACCATGGGCATGAAGGGAAGCCATCTCATCCTTCATGGCAAGAAAGCCATTGATCCCTGGTCAGGGTTGGTATATGCAAACATGGGCAGCTTTGTAGGTCCAGTTCAGGGGTGGATGCAACAGATGGCTCCCACGTACAAGCAGTGTCTTGTACATGGGGGCAGTTAGCGGGGGTATCAGCAGTAATCAGCCAGTAGGAACCATTAGTAAAGCCCCCGTGCAGAACTACGCCCTGGCTGAAAACAGGGCCGGCTTCTTTGCCTCTAAATCAACGAGCATCTGGGTCGACCGGAACACCCCGCCATAGCAGTATTGGAGCCTGACCACGGTTTCAAGGATCATCACTTGCATCATCGCTGCAACGGCTACATCATCACCCGGAATCCTGAGGAATTCTATCGAGACGCCAGGTAGGTGAAGCGTTCACCACTCATCGAGCTACAGTGATGATGGGCGTATGATGACTAGGAGGCAATGGTCTAACAAGGATCCCTATGGTCTGAGTTGGTGTAAATCCAACGGACTCACCGACGGAATGTGACGCAGAGGAGGGGCTGTCGACCCCCCTGAGGAGATTCGGCTTAAGATTTGTCCGTAGGGAGCCGCAGAAACTCGCCCCGCCCCAGTGTTGCCACGCAAAAACAGAGTACCCACTGGCCCCCCGACTAGGTCGCAGAGTCATTCCTATGCCAGGACAGTGGTCAAACAATGGGGAAGACAAGGGTCTAGGGAACTCAACCGGCAACCGCAGGCAGTGTCGTTGATGGCGGCAGGGATTGGATGCTAGAGACATATGGCGACCCATCCTAGGGAGTTAGCCCGGAATGCAGTAGTTATGATCAAACTACTCATAGAAGATAATTCAACAACTCATACTACCTGGCCGCAATTAGGACCAAACAAAAATAACCCTACTCCACCAGAGAATACCCAAAACAGTCTACCCAAGATAACGCCCTTCGTCTAGCTATTAGTTTCTTCCATGGACTGAGTAACATGAAGCAGGGGCATCCAAAACACACGTAACTAACGAAACATCGGTTTCCCACCCCATAAAACAACTCAAAGGGTGTCTTGCGTCCCTGGGTTAGGCAGACGGCTTCTAAGGTACAAGCAGCCAGGAGGCAAGGCCCACACAAGGACTTAGTAAGCTTAGACTCCAACGTGGTACTCCTAAGCTATATTCTGAGGACCCCATATACCTTCCACAGTGGCATTTGTGTGCCAGGTATGCAAAGACAACTCATGTCTGCGCAACCGATTCTACCCAATCCTCGAACCATTTAACTATAAAAACTCGTTATCACCTGTCAGATCTCAGGACACTAAAGGCAAACCCCGCAGCTGATTTGACCCCATATGAGGAGGGATAGTTGGGACCTTGCTTAAGGGAGCTTCATTCCGTGGTCCTCAAGCACAATACCTCAGCCTAGCCAGAGGAATTGGTCCCTAACAAGCACAAGATATAAACCCCCACAAGGACCCTAATATGAACGCGTCCCATTGATATCACAGTGAAGGGGCGTTGGAGGGTGTGCAAGGACATCAGTATGCTTTCTTTAGGAAAAGCGAGACGCTTTCCCTTGCTTTGCAAAATCCCACAGGGGATCTTACCCATCTTGTACTTGATGAAGGCTGAGGGGTAGTTATAACCATACCACGTGACAAGGTTGTGCACGGCTCATAACGGGTGAACCCAGTCGCCTATGCCACAACCAAGCAGGAGTGGTAGGATAATAACGCCACCGTCCTTCATAAACATCAAGTGCAACGCTGGAGGATTAATATTCAGCAACCCTAAAAACAAACGACTGGAGGTGTGACAAGGCCTACATTGCAAATTAGACACACACATCACTGGAAGCAGGAAAGGACCAGAGCACAGAAGAGCCCTGAGTGGCAGTACAACTAATACTATCAAAAGCAATCTTGCAGTGGAGGGAATGAGCTACAGCATTTACGGACAGGAGATTTACTGGACAGTGGGGTATGTATAGAACATTGGTTAAGGTGATTGATGTTGGTAACCAATCACTACATAACACAATGGACCCCATTACCCTCTGACCGTGAATCACCCATCAGCAAATCGAACTGCAGAGGGACCAACAGCGAGGATTCAAAAACAGTGAACAACGCCCTATAAACGGAGGTGACTCACCAGCCTCCCGAGTCATGCAGATTCCTTAAGAAAGAATTGGGCTGTGCAAAGTTTGAGAACTTAGTCGTGCAAGAAAAAGGGACACGAGATGACCTCCTAGTTTCTTAGAAATGGGTTATTACCATCGATCGAAGCCTGCAAGGAGACAGCGGCTTACGTGGAAGCGATCCCTGGCAGGGCCAAAGATACGGGAACCGTTCTCATGAACCAGGTTTGCAGTCCCTTGGCATTTTGAGTCCGGATACTTTGGTAAC
>JACBWV010000610.1:97900405-97918700 GCA_013435795.1 Chlamydomonas sp. ICE-L | reverse complement strand
TGGGATGCTATACCTGGGGCACCGCTTGATTGGGCTCCCACACCTTCGCGCAGATGTTGCGGGAGTTGCCGCCAATTCGCCAGGATGCAGAAAGGTGGTGAGACTCCTTGGACCGCACTTTTACGGGTAGGATGGTCAAGGCTGCCACTCGGTGGCTAATCTAGATACGTAAGGGGCGGGATGCTAGGGGGAAGCTGATTGTGTGTTCTCTGAGTTGGGTCATGCATGCGTTGCTTATCTTGGGGCCTGTGACAGCAGGATATTGACTAACCCCCCTCCTGGTGGTGCTACCTTTGGTGGATTGGGAGTAGAAATGCAAATCACTGGCAGTACAGTTTGGCCACGACGTTCCTCTCAAAACCTTTTTTACCTCCTGTCCAGATTTTGAGGCTACTTGTAAATGTTGCGAGTTCTTTGGATGAGATTGAGAAAACCTTGATGACCACTTCATATGATCTGGCACATCCTCCGAGTACTTTCTGTCGGGTTCGCGCTAATGTATGATGCCACGCCGTTTTCGCCTGTTGCATCACCACCTGCCTCTCCTCATTCAGGGGACCGTGTAGATCCTGCCTGTTAGGATTTATACCCTGCCCCCTTGCACGCCCCCGGATTTAGGTCTCACCCATGATGCTCGCGCACTTACGAACGATGGTACATGGTGTATCAGGATTTTGCTACACCCCCTCGCGATATCTACTGCATATCAAGAGGTCACATTTGATGCCTTGCACTGCTGCGGGTTCCCCATCATGCTTGGTTTTCGAGTCGGTTACTAGTGAACAAACAACTCTGCACCCGTGGATGTGTTCTTTTCTTCCGCGGGTGTCGGCGTGTGTGCACTGATCTTCGCAGTGCTGGAATACCGCCAGCGCAGCGTACACGCGAATGCCACAATATAATCAATGGCTTCACTCACCACTCCCGAATTCGATTCGCTGCGCCTCCAGTTTGGCTTTGAGTTTGTACCAGAACATAGCCCGATAACTACTGGTGCTTGTCTTGATGCTGTATAGGATCGTTAGGATTTCTTAAATGTGTCTCTCCCCAGGTCCGATCCAAGGCATGCCGCTGGGGTTTGGTCCCCCCGCGACGCCTCCCCAATCCCTGCTATGCTTGCTATTCCACACGGGGCAAGGGATCGGTTTCTCAGAGTTCCGGGGCACCAAGAGGCGCTTGGATTGTCACTTGGGGACCCTGTCTTTCGAAAACGAGCCACTCGGAAGAGCCGCATGCTTTACCACAACCATCCTATAACCCTTCCCTTGACCTTTCCCTTTCCCCTCCACTTCCCTTGCCACCCTTCCCCTCCACTCTCACTTCGCCAAACCCACCTTCTATCCACTCCCTTGCCCACCCGTCCTCTCCCTTCCCTTTTTGGCCCACCCCTTCCTTCCATTCCCTTGTCCTCCCTCCTACCTTCCGTGCCCTCCATGCCTCTCCCTCCCTTTCCAGTCCCTTCACTCCATTACCTTTCCCTTCCCTTCCCTCCCTTCTTGCCACCCTACCATCACTGCCCTTGCCAACCCTTCCTCTCCCTTCCCTTGACACAACCCTTCCTCTCCCTTCACTTGCCACCCTTCTTCCCTTCCACTTGCCACCCTTGCCTACCATTTCCCTTGCCCACCCTCCCCTCATTCCCTTGCAAAATTATAGTACTCCACGTCCGTGCACAACATCATATAAATGAAGTTAAATTCAAGTACACGCGGAAATGCACACTCTGTTGCAAATCAAGGCAATTAAAACTTCCTCTACCTCCACTTGCCACACTTCCTATACCTTCCCTTGCCACCACACTTCCTCTCCATCCCTTGCCCACCCTTCCCCTCCCTTCCCTTGCCACCCTTCCTCTCCCTTCCTTGCCAACCCCTTCCTCTCCCTTCCCCTGCCCCTCCCTTCCCCTCCCTTCCCTTGCCCACCCTTCCCCTCCCTTCCCTTGCCCACCCCTTCCTCTCCTTCCCTTGCCCACCCTTCCTCTCCCTTCCTTGCCCACCCTTCCTCTCCTTCCCTGCCCTCCCTTCCTCTCCCTTCCCTTGCCCTCCTTCCTCTCCCTTCCCCTTTCCCTCCCTTCCCCTCCTTCCCTTTCCCTCCCTTCCCCTCCCTTCCCTTGCCCACCCTTCCCCTCCCTTCCCTTGCCCACCCTTCCTCTCCCTTCCCTTGCCCACCCTTCCTCTCCCTTCCCTTGCCCACCTTTCCTCTGCACTACTCACACAGACACACATTCCATATGCGCAACCGATGCCCATGCACATGATTCCCATGCAAGCTCCAGACCAAACACCCCAACCCACATGCACTACACACACAGACAGTCCAGAAGCGCCACCAATGCCCATGCACATGAATCCCATGCAAGCTCCAGACCAAACACCCCAACCCACATGCACTACTCACACAGACACACATTCCATATGCGCAACCGATGCCCATGCACATGATTCCCATGCAAGCTCCAGACCAAACACCCCAACCCACATGCACTACACACACAGACACTCCATATGCGCAACCAATGCCCATGCTCATGATTCCCATGCAAGCTTTATACCATACACACCAACCCACTTGCACTACACACACACACATTCCATATGCGCAACCAATGCCCATGCACATGATTCCCATGCAAGCTCCAGACCAAACACCCCAACCCACATGCACTACTCACACAGACACACATTCCATATGCGCAACCGATGCCCATGCACATGATTCCCATGCAAGCTCCAGACCAAACACCACAACCCACATGCACTACACACACAGACAGTCCATATGCTCAACCAATGCCCATGCACATGATTCCCATGCAAGCTCCAGACCAAACACCCCAACCCACATGCACTACTCACACGGACAGTCCAGAAGCGCCACCAATGCCCATGCACATGATTCCCATGCAAGCTCCAGACCAAACACCCCAACCCACATGCACTACTCACACAGACACACATTCCATATGCGCCACCTATGCCCATGCACATGATTCCCATGCAAGCTCCAGACCAATCGCCCCAGCCCACATGCACTACTCACACAGACAGTCCAGAAGCGCCACCAATGCCCATGCACATGATTCCCATGCAAGCTCCAGACCAAACACCCCAACCCACATGCACTACTCACACAGACACACATTCCATATGCGCAACCGATGCCCATGCACATGATTCCCATGCAAGCTCCAGACCAAACACCACAACCCACATGCACTACACACACAGACAGTCCATATGCTCAACCAATGCCCATGCACATGATTCCCATGCAAGCTCCAGACCAAACACCCCAACCCACATGCACTACTCACACGGACAGTCCAGAAGCGCCACCAATGCCCATGCACATGATTCCCATGCAAGCTCCAGACCAAACACCCCAACCCACATGCACTACTCACACAGACACACATTCCATATGCGCCACCTATGCCCATGCACATGATTCCCATGCAAGCTCCAGACCAATCGCCCCAGCCCACATGCACTACTCACACAGACAGTCCAGAAGCGCCACCAATGCCCATGCACATGATTCCCATGCAAGCTCCAGACCAAACACCCCAACCCACATGCAGTACATACACAGACAGTCCATATACGCAACCGATGCCCATGCACATGATTCCCATGCAAGCTCCAGACCAAACACCCCAACCCACATGCACTACACACACACACATTCCATATGCGCAACCAATGCCCACTGGTGTTGAACGCCAATGCAAACGGTGTTTTTTAACACCAACATACACTCTCGGTTGTGTTTCATTCATGTACAAGTGACGTTTTCAAGTACTTAACCCTTTGTATACCGAATACCCCATACACATGTTTTAGAAACAGCAAAATCGCGTGCATGTGCGAGGCCAAGAGTGGACTCTGACGCAGCCGGAGTATCCTTAATTCTTGGCAATGTCAGCAAGACGATAGTGAAGCGGCAGATGAACACTCCTGAAGCTGCTGCTCTTGTTGCTGCTGCTGGTGGTATAGCTACCGGTGCTGCTACTGGTTCTGCTGATCCTGGTCCTGGTCCTGCTGATGGTTCTCCTGGTGCTGCTGCTGGTTCTGGTGATCCTGGTCCTGCTGATGGTTCTCCTGCTTCCATCAAGCTAGGATCACTATCCCTGAAGAAGCAGAAGAGGCATGCTGGTTCTGGTCCTAGTACTTCTGGTACTCCTGGTGGTGCTGCTGTTCCTATTCCTGTTGTTGATGCACGAGAAGTGTTGTACGAAACAGCGGCTACAACCATTTTGGAGATGCCAGAGGATGGGCCCGTGAAGGCGTCTTTGTATGCAATCCTGGTGCACATTGGAGCTATTCTTATGCAAATGGATGAACACGGAGAAATTCAATTGCGTATGAGTCAAGATTTCACGGTGCCGACAGTACTGTGTCCGTTCTCTCCAAACGTGAATGATACAGTCCAGTCCGTTATTGGCTGTATTGTCTGTAGGGCTAAGTTGGTACATCAAGCATTGAAGGTGTACATTCCTGCTGAAATTGCCAAGTCAATAGGCAACCCGGATGGATATGTGGCATTATGTGCATCTTGCCACAAGCGATGTGTAGATGCAGGAGATGGATGGTTGGATGGTTCAGTGCGCGGACTCCCATCCCCAGTAAGGGTTGCAATTGTGTCTCAACCTGTGCCCGCTGTGATGCAAGTCATAGTTGACAAGCTGGTGGCCATGAAATGGTGTAAGGTTTTACACCCTCTCGAACCTCCCCAAGTTGTTGATCCCCCGGCAGTGCCTGCCTCCATCTCCAGGAGAGCGTTGGAGGATCTCCTCCTTGATGTTGCGAGTGTAGGTGGCCTGAAGAGGAACCAGGAACCAGTCGACCGCAAAAAGGCAGGGAGATTCACGTGGTAAGTACTTGTCGGTCAATGTGGGGTATCAATTTAATACTGACGATGCTGATGATGATGACTACAAATTTCCTTACTTAATTAGGCTGTCAGCCAATCGACTGTCCCCATACTAATTTTGTAAGGTGTAAGCCACCCTCACTTTCTAAATGGTCGACTGATACCTTTATTTATCACTTTGCCTAAGTAAGTCTCACAATGTGATGCTTCATTCAGGGGATACTTCACGACCACCAATGACTATCTTAACCAGACAATCATCGACCGCAACCCTGAAGCAATTGCGGTGGTGCGGGCGTGGACTGCAGCAATTCTGGCACAAGCAGACGGTACTGCTGTGAACATGGATAACAATGATGGGCTTGATCAGGGGAATCTGGACCTGTATGGTACCGTGCCAGGAACCAACTCAAGGCTTCATCTTGACATGTCTGGAGCACTAACTGCCGTAGTCCAGGTGATGCAATGTTTTCTTATTTGTCTTCCACTCCAGTGTCATCATACAATCAAATTGTACTCAAGAGTATGTGTATGTGTATGTATGTATGTGTATGTATGTGTATGTATTTGTATGTATTTCTATGTATGTGTATGTATGTGTATGTGTATGTATGTGTATGTATGTATGTATGTATGTGTATGTGGGATGATTAGATTCGTTAAGGATAGGACTATGTTACTACCTACCTACCTTCCTTAATATGTCATCTCCTTAGTTTTTCCCAACTCCACATTGTAGGTTTTAGAGCCTAATGAGGTGGTGGACTTAGCTAAGGTGTTGGCTACAATTGCATATGTCCACCCATCCGATCACGCCCTGGAGGTGCTTGCTAATGTGATCGAGGAGGATGCAGCTGCCCCTGCCGAAACCTGCCGAAACCTGAAAGAGAAGATTACTATCCCTACCCTCTCCCCCCCCCCCTTGATGCACTGGGACAAGGACAACGACGAGTATGTGCTTTGCAAGGGTGGTGACGTACCCCCCTCGGACAAAGCCTTTGATGATGAGGACTGGCAGTATGTAGCAGCGCAGTGTGGCAACCTGCCTGATTCGGACACACCAATCGTGAGGGTGGTACCCATGTATCCAGGGAGGCTGTATGTCTCGCCCCCTGGATACATGCATGCGGTGTATAATCGCCACCGGTGCCTGAAGTTTGCAATTGAGACCTTGAATGTCTCACAAGACCTGTTGATCTCATCATGTTATGCTAGTTTGTTTGCTAGCGGCGTGTTTGGTCAACTTTCTGCTGAGGACTACACCAACATGTTTGTTCATGCTGGTGAGACAGTGGATAAGGCCATACTCTCTGTCTTCTCTCCTGATGAATAGAATATAGAGACATATTGATCCATGGTAGTATTAGTTGATTATTCTTGGGTTAGCAGTTGCACCCTTGATTTTGGTTGGTTTGGGCCACTTCATCCACACCTTCCATGTAGCTTCCACTAGTATTTTAGTGGTGGACTGGGACAAGGACAACGACGAGTATGTGCTTTGCAAGGGTGGTGACGTACCCCCCTCGGACAAAGCCTTTGATGATGAGGACTGGCAGTATGTAGCAGCGCAGTGTGGCAACCTGCCTGATTCGGACACACCAATCGTGAGGGTGGTACCCATGTATCCAGGGAGGCTGTATGTCTCGCCCCCTGGATACATGCATGCGGTGTATAATCGCCACCGGTGCCTGAAGTTTGCAATTGAGACCTTGAATGTCTCACAAGACCTGTTGATCGCATCATGTTATGCTAGTTTGTTTGCTAGCGGCGTGTTTGGTCAACTTTCTGCTGAGGACTACACCAACATGTTTGTTCATGCTGGTGAGACAGTGGATAAGGCCATACTCTCTGTCTTCTCTCCTGATGAATAGAATATAGAGACATATTGATCCATGGTAGTATTAGTTGATTATTCTTGGGTTAGCAGTTGCACCCTTGATTTTGGTTGGTTTGGGCCACTTCATCCACACCTTCCATGTAGCTTCCACTAGTATTTTAGTGGTGGAAATTGAATTATTTTCTGGTTTTATTTCCTATGTTTATTTTCACTGGTGTGTCTTCACCATTTAGTCACTCTAGGCGCTTGATTAACTTGGCTAGGGCGATACCCCTGAATAAGCAGATCAAGTGGCGGAGTTTATGTTTCATTGTACAACTGTGGCTTTGCAGCTTTGGTTGACTTTTGTCACACTCACTTTGTACCCCGGTAGTGTACTTTGATTAAAAGTGGCTGTAGATCTATTAGGGATTATGAACTCTGGCCATTTGCTTTTATGCCAGTTTAGGGCTTCTTATGAATCGTGAGTGAAGGTAATGTAAGCCCAAGTGTGTGCACAAGGTACTTGGGGAATATATATGAGGCAGAACAGTGACAGATATAGCAACGCCATGATGCTGAGTACAGTAGATAATTAAGTTGTGTAAGAAAGGTTTATAACTTGTATAGATGGTTTCATTGACTACGCCTCCTGTTTTTAAAACATCTATGCAAGTTGTTTAGAGTTGGTTCCTCTATTGCACGAAGGGCATTAGACGTATGTACCTAAATGAACTATGTCCAATTACATCAATACCTCCAACAACTTATTTCACACTGATGTAACTGAATAGCTCTCACACACACACACTTCTCTGTCTCTGTGTCCGTTTGTATCCGTCTTTATCAAGCTTAACTAGAAGTAGTGAGAAGAAGAAGAACAGTCGGTAACAACAACAACACGGCAAGCTCGTCATGTAATATACCCGGAGTTATTTAGACTAATTATTGGCTGTACCCATGACGGCATTGGGAAGTTTTAAAAACAAATATGCCCTACGTACTCACAACCATTTAATACCAAAATACATCACCCCCTTTCTGTCTTCTCTCTTTAAGGAACAAACTCCTACCTACACTCCTCATTCTCGTTGTTGTTGTGCTGGTTTTGGTTGGTGTTGTTGTCGTAGTTGCAGTTGGTATCTGATGGTTTTCATCCAAGGTCCTTAGAACGAGTACACATGACAGGAAAGAGAGAAAGGAAAGAGAGCAGCCTTACATATTCACTTAAGATTCATAACTTCATACCTCACTACTTAATTAAATCTGAAAAGTAGTCATAATTAAATAATAAGGAGGGAAGGCCCCATTCCCCCCTTCCCTCCTTCCCTCCTTTCCTCCTTCCCTCCTTCCTCCCTTCCCTCCTTCCCTCCTTCTTGGAGAGAACGCACACATTTGGTGGTGTTCAAAAACACCGTTTCATACCTCTATAACAATGATAGTACGTGTGAGTAGTACCTTGTGCCATCTCATCGCACAAGAACCATGCCAGTACCTACACTCAATCCCGGGCAACAAATTGAATTAATCAATGGAAGTGGGTGCGTTTGTACCATCATGTTGCAGTTAGGAAATGGTCTTTGAGCCTATACTGCACTTAGTTGCCAAATGCATCCACGTGATCTGCTGCTAGCGCTACTGGAGACCTGTCCCACTTGAAAGAACTAACATGGAACTGACCAGGGACTTTGAAGTTTTGAACAACATAAACTCTCCCTAGAGCAGAACCAAGAGGAAGGACATCATACTGGTCTGTGATCTTCAATCCTGTGCAACCAAATTCGGTTAGGATGTCGTTGTCGCTGACAATGTCATACCACCTCACAAACATGAATGAAAGGTTGTTCTTTGCACGTCCTATCTGGGAACAAGAGAAAAGAAGGCGGACTTGGGCATACCATATCACGGCCTGGTCATGAGTGTCCCTTCCTTGCACTCTAATGCTGTCAAACCAAGGTTTCTTGCACACATCGTTTGTTGCGCGAATAGTATGCAATTCATAGAAGTCATGGGCACCCTCCTCACTCCATGATGGAAGGCTGCAGAGGGTACATGACTTGGCAACACTAATGCACGGACTGGCGGCAAAACCCTCCTCTTGCAGAAGGACCTTAAGCTTGCCACACAACTTCTCAGCCACAAGCTCTGGTTGAAGGGACAATAAACTTAGAGCAGGAGATGTCATCTCTGTTGACGTGCCTTCTAGCACATCAAACGAAACGTTGACCCGTTTGGCAGTGTTCCCTAGCTCATGGTTTCCACTTTTGCTAGCCCTGACGTATGATGTCACTCGAGATGTGGGTTGATGCTCCTGTACAAGCAATGCACTGGCCTGTCGCTCACGACCCTTGTTCACCTACCAAAAGCACAAGTAGATGATACAAGTCAGTAGGTTTTACAATAATGAATCAAATTCAGTCACACATATTATTCACTCACCATTTCTCGCAAGAACGTCGTAGTTCTCTTGCTGGTTTTTTTGTAATCTCGTTTCACATTCTTGTGGTCACTCTCGAAGAAGTTGGAGTTGAAGTTCTCAGTGCGTCCTAGTCTACGTATTAGCGTTGAGACGTGGAGCAGCTTGTGCATCTTCACAGTCCGGCCTCCTACAAGGAAGGTCAGATTAGGAACATATATATTTACATACATGTATCAGTATCAATAAGAAGAACAGAAACCATGACATTTATTTGAAAAGGACGTCATACCTGATTTCATGTGTGGACCCAGTGTCGACATGAAGAGACTCATGAATGCTTCTATGGAATGATCGATGCTAGCAAGCACGTCTTCGGTAATGTGGGGGTTGTAACCCTTGCGGTGGCGGATCTTGTAGGCATGTATCCAACTACGATGCATGCAATACAATGACTTAAGTAATGAGGAAGTGAGAATGTCAAAGAAGAAAAGCAAAAATGTCATTCTCACTGTGCTGCTACTTACAGGCAAGCCAAGCGAGTCATGTCTTCATCGATGTCATATAGGATGTGCGGAAGAATCTGCATAACATTTCGGTGCTCCTTTGCTTGAACCCTGGAATGCTCAGGCATGTATTTCCCTTGAGAGTATGGAAGTTGGAAGTCACTTGCCCTTGGTAGCACTCCACATTGTAGGCGAGAATTGAATGTGTCGATCATGCGTTGAGCTTGGTTAGGCTGCTTTTTAGCCTTCAAGTAAGCCTATGAAGAAGGGGAATCATTAAAGAGTCTACAAGTAAACTTCGTTCACAATGAATGACATGTGGTTCAAAAGTTTTCTTGAATTACTTACTGGTGCGTGGGCGATAATGTATAGGAAGACACCAAGGTCATCGTTGTGTAGTCCGTCAGAGGAGAATGCCCAGGAGCTGCTACCCGCATCTGTGTTCCCCTCGGCAAAACCCCACAATCCAGAGGGGATCGGGTGGAAACTGTGCTCAGTAAGATATTTTGACTTTTGGCCTTGAGGTAGCTCCTTGTACGTCTCCAGCTGTTCAATGCAGAACCTCTCAGTCCTAAGCGGGAAACTTGCTTCGTAATTTCCAAGATGTTGAGATGGGCACAAACAGATCTCACAAGGGAATCGAGTACTGCCTTGCTTTGTGCACCACATATCCGCTATCTCAGGATTGTCAACCACATAGCTACACAAGCGCACAAATACCATCTGCTCTTGTCCCCATGGATCTCTGAGCTTGACACCTACACATAGTGAGGGAGGCACAAGAATACTCAATAAAAGGGAGGAGAGATGTGTATTCATTTTCGACTACAAACCACGTACCATGGTGGCTTTTCTGCTTCATTGTAGCCAGGACAGCTGTGAGGATCTTGCTGTAAGCCGACAACTTTACAAGTCTCCACGTTGAGGGGTTGACTTTCAATTGGTTCTTCGACATCTTGGGGAGGTACGCCACATGTTTGTAAGACTTAATCCTCTTACCATGACATATATTCAGTAGTGTAGCTAACACTGGGTGGCAGTCCGTTCCTAAAAAAGGAAATTTGTGTCCATTGATGATTCAGTACACTGGTGCACAAAATGAGTGGGAGCAATGGAATACATGATGCATCGACAAGACCAACCTTTCACATTAAGGTGTGTCTTGTCGCTGTACAGCTGTAGTGCAGCCACTACGGAGGATTGATGACCTGGTTGCTGGCGAATCCTGTCTTGGAAATAATTCCATAGTTCAGCTGTGTGAGGGTCATCATAACACCTACAACATGACATGTAAATGTTATTGAAGTACAAGAAATTAAAAGTTCTAGCAAGCATTCAGGCAAGTACATATTAGGTACATGCAAAAACACAGATGTTACATTACCTGTTCCCATTTTCATCTTCCTTTTTGCTCGCGTGGAGGACAAACTGTCCCATATGATCAGAATTGCCAAACTCCAGCCTAAGGAAGTGGTCCATGTCCTCATAAAAGTATTGTGCCTGAAACACTTCAAGACCCATGTCTGGAACATCTGCACTCGTTACAGTCACTAAACCCTCTTTGTTAGGACTGATAAGGTTTGGCTCCATCGACTTGACCATTTTCTGCGTGTATGCACTGAATTTCTCAACAGTACTGAGGGAGCACCGTAAACCCGTCCTATCCTTTAGCTCATCTACTTCAATCATCATATCAAGAATAGATTGTTGGTCCCTCAAGGAAATCCCTTTAAGAGTGGATAAAGTGCTCCACACCAACTTGTCTATAGTTTCCTGATTTTCCTCCTCAACCTCCTCACTATCAGCCTCCACACTAATAACCTCATCATCATCAGCATCATCAGCATCAGCATCAGAAACAGCAGGAGGCAAAGGGTCGTCAGCAAGGGATGTGCCTACAGAGGGAACACCTCTCGGGATTGTCACATTCCGAGACGGGAGGGAACCTGTATCAATGTTGTCGGCGCACTTTCCGTTCGGGTTCAATATTTCATGGCGACGAAGATTTATGGTGTATGGAAAGGTTCGATTGCAGAACTTGCAAGTGTTAGAATCCATTCGGGTGTTCTTGGGGGTGGCAACCCCCCGATTAGGTGTGGTGATTACTAAAGACACAGATAGAGCAAGTACGTATCAGCGAATGTTGAACGCAATGAATCAAGAAACCATGCAGCGGCTTGCGCTTTGGCCGTGAGCCCGTCCCATGTGTTCTATGAAGCAGCGTGATCGATGTACCGCACGCAGGCAATACATCCTACTTTGCCTATTGAAGGTACATCATGAAGGCAGCATCCCAAACACCGACTTGCCGACACACAGTCTTCTTTGAAATAAGTGCACACTTGCTTACGATGGCGCCGAAGCCGAAGGCGGTGTCCAATGCCCCCAATCCACTCTCGAGCCGACGCAAGAGTAGTGGTACAGCAAGAGCGATAGGTGAGAGTTCAAATTTGACCAGATCCATACTTGCTCTGCCGTTCGTGTACTGTGCTACCGAGGTTGTGTGCATAGTCCCATCCTTGCACGTCGGATAGCAATATGAATTCGAATAGTACTTCGTCAATGACAGATCTTGTGTGTCTTTGTTTCGTAGAGGATGGACACGAAGAGCGAAAGGAACGCGAGGCCGAGCACAGCCATAGGGGGGGTGAACTCGAAGAAGTCGATGAGGAAGAGTACCAACACACGGGCTCAGGTGATGAGTCCGAAGAACCAGATTCTACCGTAGATGACTTGGAAGAGATGGCCAACGAACTTCAGTACGGTACAAAAGGTCGTGGGAGGGGCAAAAGGAAGCTGGCTAACAAGAAGGCAAATGAGACGGGACAGAGTGGGGATGAAGGTATACTAATTGACAAAAGGCCCAAGGGCGGACTTTCAATTGCCAGTGGTTCCAATGGCACTGGTGAACTAAGTCAGGTTGACACAGCCCAGAGGATGTCAGTCCCTGCTCCCGTGCAACATACACCCCCAGACATGCTTGAAACAGATCTGGAAGACATAATTCAGACAAGCACTCCAGTCCAAGCCCGTCAACGTCATCCGCCTCCATTTCGTGGAGTCAGTGCTGCCTACATGATGAAGATGGCACACTTACCTTCACCACGTAAGTATGAATTGTGCATTCATGACATGCTATTCACACTACTTAGTACTTCACAACTAAAGAACTGCATTAGTTCTTAAATTTAGTACTTTAGCTATCGCGTAGTTCATTACATCTAACAATTCCCACTTTGCCAATTCACCCATGTAGGCACGTTGACCGCAATGCCCAGTCCCATTAGGGGCAGGGTCTTGGACTTATGCTCAGCTCAGCAGGGTACATTGCAGACATTACTGGATCAGGAGGAACGGGAGAGGGTTGCGGCCATCAACCACTACTATAACGGCAACCCTATCACGGTTAACATGGAGAGGTACGCCACCAACCACAACCACATCACGATGCCCCCTCAAGTTCCCCAACCTGGACCTGTTGGGGGTATGCCAGTGGGCCAAGGGCCTAACATTTGGTTCTCAAGCAGGGTTAACACCCAGGCAGGAAATATCATCGGCAAGGTGGTCAGCGCCTTGATTGTAGACAAGAGGCGCAGTTTGTTCCCTTCAAATGCTGAGAAGAAGGAATTGGTGGCTGCACATCCGGACATGGAGAGGCTTAGGGATGTCTCTTTGCCACAGGGTGGTGAGGTGGCATACAATGCCTTCTGGTCGTACGACAAGAAGAAGGACCTTGATGTGCAGGAGGGTAAACATGGTGGACTTGAGATGTTTAACAAGCGTATGTCTGAGCAGCTTGGGCAGAAGACCACCAAGCTGGTAAGGAAGTTCCTGGATAACTTGAGTACTTGACTAGTACTTGAACACTTCATGCAGTAATGGGTTTACAATTGTGTGGAACTGATGACATGACTTGACCTACTCTGCCTCACACCGAAACAAACATTGCTTGTTACTCTCCTACACAGGTGAAGCAGTTCTTCCGAACATCACACAAGGACGTCCCGCACAAGGCAGACACTGACGCCAATCGGAACTTTGTAGAGTGGTGCGCTGAGAGGCGGAGCAACAACTGCTTCAGGTACCAACAAGACCACCCTTTTGGAGCTTCTGCATTTCAGGCCGCTGTGGCCTCAGTGTTTGGGACTCTCGACGGTGGCCAGATGACACGTGAGGGGGTGGTCAAAGTCAATCTCATGCAGTTGGCCTATGTCTCTTTCAAGGTTTGTCAATTTTGTACTACTTGCTTACTTGATTACTTGATTACTTGATTACTTGATTACTTGCTTACTTGCTTACTTGCTTACTTGCTTCTTATTTGTGTGAACGCAGATCAGTAACAGACTGAGAGACCCCCTTGGCAGTGGGATGACGGTTAGGCATGAGGAAGGGATCAAGGAGGAATTCAGGGTCCTGGACAGGGATGGGCAGACATATGGATGGGCTCGTATCAATGATGGGGCCCTTCGGGTAGTGGATCGTGGATTGTGATCTATTTTGGGAGTAAAAGTAATTTGGTGTACATTTTAGTATTTGTATGTTGTTACAGTCCAGGGGTAGGCCAAGGCTGTATGTATACATGTATGTTGTTACAGTCCAGGGGTAGGCCAAGGCTGCATGTATACAAGTATGTTGTTACAGTCCAGGGGTAGGCCAAGGCTGCATGTATACATGTATGTTGTTACAGTCCAGGGGTAGGCCAAGGCTGCATGTATACATGTATGTTTTTACAGTCCAGGGGTAGGCCAAGGCTGTATGTATACATGTATGTTGTTACAGTCCAGGGGTAGGCCAAGGCTGCATGTATACATGTATGTTGTTACAGTCCAGGGGTAGGCCAAGGCTGCATGTATACATGTATGTTGTTACAGTCCAGGGGTAGGCCAAGGCTGTATGTATACATGTATGTTGTTACAGTCCAGGGGTAGGCCAAGGCTGCATGTATACATGTATGTTGTTACAGTCCAGGGGTAGGCCAAGGCTGCATGTATACATGTATGTTGTTACAGTCCAGGGGTAGGCCAAGGCTGTATGTATACATGTATGTTGTTACAGTCCAGGGGTAGGCCAAGGCTGCATGTATACATGTATGTTGTTACAGTCCAGGGGTAGGCCAAGGCTGTATGTACACCAAATTACTTTAATATTACATTTATAGTATGCCCTTGAACGTGATGTTGAATGACGTCAGCAAGGCTGGGAGGCGGGGCTACTAGCGTATACTAATGATTCATAGATAAATAGGTGTATATGGATTTATATATCCTGATCGATTATGTAACAATACTAACCTGGCAACGATGATTACTTCAGACTCCATCTCAACCTACTTGAGCATAACTTGTTTCAAAGGCTCTTCAATGAGCAAGTTGATGAAGGCTTGATTAAACTGTTCTTGAACAGTACTTTGTTTGCAACAGAGTTCAACCTACTTTGTTTCAAACGTATTTCAATGAACAAGTTGAACAGCGTTTGATTAAACTTTACTTGAACAATACTTTGATTGCAACAAGGTTCAAGATACCTTGTTTCAAAAGTATTTCAATCAGTATGTTGATAGTCGACTGAATCAAGCGAGAATCAATGGTTCTTTGAATCAAAGAAAACCTTGATTGCAGGACTGATTGATTCAAGGGGAAATTTCAATTGAGATTTCCATTGATTCAAACCCACTTCAACTATGCACTAAATACCGACGCTCAGCTGGGATGATAATTTAATTGTGCGATTATTATCGCATTTTTTTATAAATTGAATTAAGGATTTACATCCTTCAAAGGAATCAGGCTATGAAATTGGTTATCGCCCCTTCATCAGGTGTACTGCCGAAATTGGACGAGCAAAGCGGGCGAGCAAAATGGATGCGCTGCAGGCCCTAAGGGCTCGGTCTGAAAAATTGCATTCGCCCCAAACCAGCTGACGTTTGGATACAGCAGGCAGCTCACTCAACTAGCAAAGGCAGTCACCTCGTATTCAAGGCAATTTTCAGACAAGTTTTATTTGCAGTCACTTCAGTACGTCACCTCATCTTCGAGGCAGATTTAAGTCAACCCTGCGCCCCGAAACACCTGACGTTTGGATTCGGCAGTCCAGTCACCTTGAAGGATAAGTCAGTCACATCCTGAGGGTGTACAACCCCAATTGATGAGGCAACGGCGCAACTGTGTACCCGTAAGCGCCTTAAGTATTGGCAAATGTCATTCCCCCTTAAAACTGGGTCTCAGAAAAGCATGGCAAAACTAACTTGGCAAAGGGGTCTATGTCTTTGACTGTCTCAAGTTCAAAGTTTCAGACCTGAAATTCAGTTGGCAAAAATTCTTTTTGCTCACATGTTTTTATTACGTTTCCTCGTTACATATTCGCAAAGTAGTGTGCCTTAGGCCTTAGCTCGCTGGAAAACCATGTAACAATTCAAATCAGGAGTATCAAACTTGCTAGGGCTTATCAGCCAGCCAAATTGCTGTCTGCAGCCATGTAAGCAAGTTCAAAGTCATGTTACCATTTTACATTTTTCAATTTAAATCAGATTCAAGTGTGACTCAAATGAGTTATTATGGGCATAAGCATTAAGAATATCATCGGCTTGGCCATTTAACAACGTCTGCGGCAGTAAACAAAAGGGAAAATGTAGGACAAAAACGCAGATAGTGCAAGGCAATGTTCACTTCAAACTTTCTAATCATACTACCTAGTCTGTCCATGCACCCCTCATTATCAGGATATTTGAACTATAAAATGGCAACCGCTTCTCACATGTTAACAAGCTCGAGTGCTGCCTTTTGGGCGAGGTTAAAAAATCCAAACCGGTGTAGTGCAAAATGCCATGGTAACCGTAACTTGGCAAAGGCCAACCATCTGGAGTGGTCTCAAGCTGGATCCCTAATCTGGTTTGGCAAAGGTTCGTTTGCCAAACCGTTTTCTTAAAGCGCGTGCGGTGCCAAAGCGCGGTATACGAGACACACGAAATGTGTGCAAGAACAGCCAAGAGGGCAGCAACAAGATTAAACACACCGCACACCGCACACAAAAAAATCCGTTATTGTAGCATTGCAAGGATATACAAAATACCCAGTATAGACTATTAAACGGACCGTTGTTGGTCAACGTTTACTCGGTTAGTGTTACAGTCTACAACAACGGTCTGTGTATATTACATGTACACCATTGATTTGCTCCATTCAATAGTCGCACTAACCGTTATGTCACCCCTATTTGTGCCTTTGACAGACTGTTCCCTGCCCTCCATTCAACAGTCGTACTAACCGGTACGTTACCCCTATTTGTATTTGTCACCAACTGTTTCCCGCCCTCGATTCAGCAGTTGTCCAAACCGTTGTGTTATCCATATTTGTGTCTATCACCAACTGTAACCTGCCCTCGATTCAGCAGTCATCCTAATCGTTATGTCGCCCCTATTCTTGTCTGTCACCGACTGTTACCTGCATGCCCTCGATTGAACAGTCGTCATAACCGTTATGTCACCCCTATTCTTATACGTCACCTATTGTTGCCTGCCCTCGATTCAACAGACGTTTTAACCGTTGTGAGAAAGATTGGGAAACGATTGGGAAAATGGGAAGTACCAGATTGGGAATTTACATTCTTGGACACATATCCATGAATGAGCCAGCCAATTAGAAAACCTTTAAACAATGAAACAAGGTAGACCAAATTAAGAATTCCCATTTATGATGATCACTACGGTAGTGATGAACAAGTAAGTGGGTGCACGAATGTTCAGAAGTGGAGCAAATAAAGAGATGGATGTTGATGTTACCATCATCTATAATCACAATCTATTTATAAATTATATCTTGTTAGCACGGAAGGCGCCCTCCTCTTCAGCAGCCAGCTTCTGCACTGTAGCCTACCAAACGCGTCTGAGCTGCTGGGGGCCGCCCCCCCATGTTGATCTTCTCGTGCTCATGAGTCTTCTTCCACAACGTACATTTATGCTTCAAGGATGCAACCTAGAAGGGTGGGTGCATGTGGGTGGGTGGGTTAGTAGTGGGTTTAGGGTGGGTGGGTGAGATGGTAGGTGAGTAGTTAGTGTGTGGGTATGTGGGTGGTGGGTGAAAGGTGTGGGTGGGCGAGGTAGTAGGTTACTAGGTTGGTTCGTCAGAGGGTAGGTGGGAGGTTGGTGGGTGAGAGGGTGGGTGGGTGAGATGCTGGAGATGGATGGGTGTCTCTTTATGGCGGTGGAGGCAGCTTGTTTGCGTAGCTTGCAAACGTTACCAATGGTTCGAAGATGGAGGGCTGGGAGGAGCGAAGAACAAGAGTGAGTTGGAGCTGCAGGGCAAATGCTTAGGGGTGAGAAGTGTGTGATATTCCTCTTGCCAGCATCCATGCATGCACCATGCACGATAAAGCAGCAATATTATAAGTTTGAGACCCCGTTGATAGGAGTTGTAATGAGATGAGAAGACAGTTCCATGAATCCAATAGCTACACAAAATATGTTAGCACATATAGACGGCGACGTCTATATAAAGCAGCAATAATATAGGTGATGTTTTATAACTATATGCAGACTATATGTGTAGAAGGATTTAAGCTCCCTGCAAGTGCCGTGAAAAATGACAAGTCCAGCGCACAATAATTTACTCACAAGGCTGTCCAGCAACGACTTGACGGATTCCCATATGGCGGGTGTAAGGTCATATGTGCCTGCTGCTCCTGGATCTG
>JACBWV010000610.1:97857905-97895405 GCA_013435795.1 Chlamydomonas sp. ICE-L | reverse complement strand
GAAGCTGCTTGCTCATAGCTGAAAATAGCACGTCTGTCATCCAAAATTAAAAATTCCTGAAGCTATCTGGCAGTATACCTGAACTAAACCGACCGCAAACGGAGGACGCAAAATGCTCGTGTGGATGCTTTTTTTTGCAGTTTAGGGTTCAGGCCAGCGTGGACGCCGGGACCCTAAACTCTCTGGCCAAACCTTAAGCTAAACCGGCTCGTGAGATCGACCTCTAGCAGCTTGTTTCCAGCCAGTCTAGGGTCAGCTTTATTCATCACTGGCCAGGAAGCTCGTTCCTGTGGCGCCCGGGAAATGGAGATCCAGGATTCGGGCCATAGGTCGGCGACAGGTCGGCAAGATACCGTATGGAGAATCGAGATCGCAGTGCCCTGAAACCAAGCGCTAAACCTGTCACGGACAGAGCGCTATTATATATAAGTTCATTAGCCTTACAGGCCACCAAGTTGAACAATAATGCCATGCCTTGCTACCGGTATATTAATTGTTGACCCCCCAAATATTAAAATATTGCGGAGTGCGGACCTAATGCCTGACAGGCAACTGATTTTACGACCATTCCAACCGACTGTTCGCCCATCTCCGCCAGAATTTCCAACCGTTCTAACAGGCAATATAATTAACAATCTCATACGCCAACAGTTCTCCTGTGATTTTCGACCGGCCCAACCGCTTTTTCTGGAATTTCGACCATTTAACCGACTTTTCGACCGTTTTCTTTGTTCCCATACATCGCATAGGTCAGCCGCCTACAGGCCGACCAACCGGGCGGCAACGAATCATTTTGGGATTATTTAAGTGGTCGGAGGCTGTAGACCACGGTTGTTCAAGTTTACTTCAAAATTTACATTTCCTTCCCATTCCCTTTCACTGGGGAATGGTTACAAGGTAAGGTTTTGGTTTTGCAGACCGCTACTGAGCTTGAACTCGGACCACTGTGCGACAGCACCGAGGGAAGATCTCAACCTCTTTCTAAGAGGCAAGTCTGCAAACATATATACGTTTATTTCTGCTTTTCTCAGCAGATCTTAGGCAGATCAGAATGTATGCTCCTTGAGCCAGCCAGTCAGCCATTGAGCCAATCCCCAATATTATGGATATAGCAGTCATGGACAGCTGATTATGTCAGCTTCGTGGGGAGATCAAGCAACGCCAGCTAAGGTACTAGTAGCTAGTGCTAATTCACGCAATTCCCTTGCATTTTCCAGCCCTGCGAACTCACCAAGCCTACATATTTTGTCAATTACGCTTTGATTTGAATTGGTCATTGAAACTGCCAAGGAGCTTTAAAGGCTGGAGCCAAGCAAATTAAATACTATTATACCAAAGTTTCCATGACATCACTCTCTGATGAAGCCCTCGTTCAGCAATAATGTATGACCTTAGTTCAATCCCTTGGTTCAATTCCTTGGTTCTAAACGCTCAATTCAAATTCAGGAGGGAGATAGAAGATACCGCCGTAAAGGAAGAAGATGGTGTTGGGCCCTCAGCGTCAACCTGTAAGCTACACAGCTACTAAGCTGAGTCAGATACCGCAGAACCAGATCCTGATAAACGGACTACTGTAGTCCTGTCTGTCTACCCACAATTCTCTCGGAGTACTGGTCTGTGCATCCCGGAAGGGACTTGACAGAAAGTTGTTAAGTTGTTGGCAAACCGAGCCCCCCCCCCCCCTCCCCTCCCTATGGGGGGGGCTGCACTACAGCCGAAAACCCGTTACGGGGATGGCCGGGAGGAGGTCTAGTCCCATCCTCTCCACTCAATTGTTTTTGTAGGATGAATATTGAAGTGTGTATCAAGCTCGTGCTATGCTGACAATTTTGGAGAGGATGGGACTAAACCCTCATCCAGGCCTCCAAACACGGACCAAAAAAGTGTACCATTTGTTTTGCAGGAAAAATGTTATGTCTTTAAATTGCAATGTTCGGTCGACAATTTGACTCAGAGTTGAAAATGGAGAAAAACAAAGTTTTCCGAACTTGGGGGGGGGCAAATAACCTAGAAAATGGCCCAACATGGACTTTGAATGCAGCTTATGGCTTGCGGAGTGCCTTCAACAGCTTCTAGGCAGCTTTTTATAGCATGCTACTGATCTGTGGGCCCATTGAGGTATTACCACAATGGATCTACGGAGTCTGAATATGGTTTAAGGGGTCGAAAGAAGTTTTTTTTGCCCGAAATGGCCCCAAATGGCCTAACTGGCCTAACTGGACCCAATATGCAGTTTTGGGCCTATGCGACGCGCAGGTTACACCTATTACCGTGTTTTACAACATGTTACTGAAATATGGCCCCAATGAGGTAGATTTGTGGACAAACATTTACAAAAATCCCCTACGTTTTTCAGATCTAGCGGTTGTCTTTATTCCCTCAAATACATAGCAAAAAGCTGTTAACCGCTTCTATGCCGCGACCAGCTCCTCGGGCACTTGGCAGACCAATGCCCCATACATATGTGAATACCATGTGATGCTTATTGGGAGCGTTTATTACATTTGGGCGCACAGTACACAGATTTCATGCTTTTAGACACCCATGTCGCCCACCAAGATCAAGCTATACGGTTTGGTCCGGACCTGTTTTTTAAAGGCTTGCATACCTCCGTTAGGTGCCCCGCAAAAAGCTGTCAAAAAATTGGGCCGATCGGGCCATGCAGTTTTGAGATACAACAGGCAGAGGCAGTCCCTGGAGGCAGTCCAGTCATAAGGACGATCTTGTATGCTAGACAGCCACATGGGCTCACGCCGAGGTCCAAGGTTGGCAGTTGTGGTACAAGGCCGGTTCCTGGCCCACGAACTTGGCGAAACAGGTCCTGACAGTGGACCACCATGCTTCAGATAGGCCTTATGGATAATTGCAGCGCGAAATTAGGCCGCGCATCACGACGAATTCCACCGCAAGAGGGGCTTCGTACTTTTCCCAAGTACTGGATCTTTGTCTCCTAGCAGTAGCAATCGGCTAGTAGCCATTATAATGACTTAACATTACACGTTTAGATCATTTCGCGCCATGGAGCTCCTCGAAGCGCGCAGTGGAGCTCCTTGTCGAAGTCTGTTTTTAGGCCCCCCTCGGATCCAAGACGTCCAGCGAGAAAACTTGCGATCGATAGGAGAATTGAATCCATTTTATGCATAAGGGGTTCAAATAACAATTATGTGCAAGTTTAGATTGATGCGATCGACGCGTGCAGGTGACCTCAACATGGCTCGGGTTTTTCGAGACGGGCCGTGCCCCAGCCCCCCCCCATGCCCCCCCCCCCCCCCCCCCCCCCCCCCCCCCCCCCCCCCCCCCCCAGGAAAAGGGGGAAAAGGGGGGAAGCAGATCGTCGACAAGTTCTATGCAGCGTCGCAGGCGACGGTAAAAATTGGCGGAGAGTGTTCGCAACGGAGCGACAGGTGCACCTGCAGGGGGTGGCCGGGTGGGTGGGTGCGTGGGTGGGTGGGTCGGGTGGGTGGGTGCGTGGGTGGGCTTTAGTCATACCCCACCCAGCTACTCAGGAAAACACATCGAAGTGCTCTCTGTTGCTCTCGTACCGGGCGCTTAGAGTCACGCACGAGTCTCCAATCCATAGTCTGTTACACTCGCGAACAATCGCTTTGGCAAATGGGGAGAGCCGAGAGGGAATTGCCTGCTTCCGTACTGTACGCTTCGTGCTGTACGCTTCCGACTGTACGTACAGACACAGAACAGTATATGCGCTCTATATTTTCTGCATGCGCAATCTTCATCGATAAACCATCTTCTTGTGCGTTTGGGATCTTTTCCATGATACGAAGTGTGGCTTCGCAAAAGGGTTGCCGCATTCGGCTGGGGATATCATCTCGCGAGTAATGCAGACTGAGGCGTTTGGAAGCGATAACCATCAGGCCTCAGCAACACGTACCTAGCCGCGGTAAGTATTTTGGACTACCACGCCCCTGTTCTGTGCACAGATCGCTGCCGACTGAATGAAGCTTCATCCCCGTTTTTCAGGGATTTGAATATTTTCGATTTCGGGTGCAGTCACTGCGGGCGCAATTACCACAGTAGAGATTTACTTCAACGAAGTCTCGTGAACGTAGCTTCCCTCCAGATTGGCAATACCTCGCTTTCTGCCCCCTGAGACAACGCGAACAAGGTGAATTGGATGGTTGCAGGGTGGGATACGGCCTTGTCTTCACTTGCAAGTGTAGGGCCCCATGTCTCCTGGAGAGGAAGGCAGATTTCCTGGGAGGACAGCAGTACTGCGAAGTTAATCCTCCAGCTCAATTGTATTGAAGCCAAGCACTTATAACTGACAATGCAGGTAGCATATGAGCTTTCAGGGTCTCAGATGGTGGTCACTTAAACATGGGAGGACACGCCTACATGGCATGGTCATGATTGGGGGAGGGACGGGCATTCAGGTGGCCATAGCAAGCATTTCGGCCATTGCTAGCTTTGCTTGTACCCTGTGAAATTGAGGATGGTTGGAAGACCCCCGGGGTGCTTTGGAGCAGGCTTGTCTTGGGCCATCTGTGGCCTGTCTACGACAACAATGTAATGCAATTTGTTTTGCACTCACACTTCTGACAACCGTTACTTCTCAATCAAATTACACATTATGTTGTCATCAACAGGCCATTGTTGACCCAAGGCAAGCCCGCTCCACAACATCCGGGAGGGGTATTTCAACTAGTCACCAAAATTAGATAGGCAATATTGCAGCAAAGAAGCGTTTCATTCAATCATTCACCCACTTCCTCAGGCCAAGGCCCCAACAAGAGCAGTTGCAGCAGGTGCAACATTCGGGGAGTAAAAGTGTGACAATGCTGTTCTCAGAATAGTGCCAGCCTGGCACAGCGAGGTGGGGTACAGGGCTACATCGTCTGAGCTGGTGTCCACATCAGCCGCCAGATGGTTACCAACCCCCACCCAAGGGATGTGCATGGGCTAGGCCAGTCAACATTGCACAAACAGCCCATGCAGCTGAGCGCCTCCCTACGATCATGGCTGCCGTCTGGAGGCAAGCTACATCACGCAGGCGAGGTGACAATGGCTTGCTTATCTGCAGCCACCGTGATCTCACACAGTCACTCTAGCCACACCTCTCCTATGATAACCTACACCGCACCTGACAGCACGTATGCTTCACCCTCAGCCAATGAACAGCTAGGTCAGCAGACTGGGAGCGGCTACATCGGCCTGCCCGATGGACTATCTTTTGTACAGGTGGCTGGCCTGCCCTTCAATTTCAGGGGGAATATGGAGAGCAGCGAATTGCAGCAGGAGCCCTCGTGCCCTCCCATAGCATGGCATCTCTCACAGCAGTGGGGAGAAGGTGAAAGACCCAGTCCCTACCTTGGCAGCAAGTTACCAGATCCAAGTGGTTTATCGGGATATATACCAACTGACGCATCAAGGGCAGCTGGATCTAATGGCTCTGAGCTTCCATGCATCCTGCCAACAAGGCATGGTCCTGAAATGATTGACTTGGTATCTGACGGCGCTGATTCATGTGACGGTGGTGGTGGCGGTGGTGGTGGTGGATGCTGTCGTGGTGGTGATGGTGGATGCTGTTGTGGTGGTGGTGGTGGTGGTGGATACTGTGGTGGTGGCTGTGGTGGTGGATGCTGTGGTGGTGGTAATGGTGGCCATCCTTGCCGTGGCTCTACCTTGACCAGGAGTGGGGGAGCAGTGGATATGCGCTGTGGATCTGTTCCTCAACAGACATGCAACATTCATGCATCAGAACCCATCGTGGAAGCACGCCCCATCACAGGCTATACCCCTTGGCATCACAGTCCTGCGAGAGTGGTAGTTGAGGAATTGTATGAAGAGAACGCACGCTCTGGATGTGCTGTGTCCAAGCTGCCGGTACAAGCTGTCGGTACTGCTGCCGGTACAAGCTACCAGTACACCGAGATGCCAGTACAAGCTGCCGGTACTGCTGCTGGTACAAGCTACCAGTACACCGAGATGCCAGTATACACTGTCCATGGAGAAACACACAATGAGCTTGGAGGCTTACGCAGGCTATCAAGAGATACACCCAAGGATGCTGTTCACTCTGCGTATCAAACTGACTGGTTCACACATCCTGAAAGCAAGTTCCCGCCTGTGGCTCCCCAACACAGCACACAAGCTGAACTCGCGTCTGCAATAGATCCTCAGTCGGACGGAGGAAACATGAGACAAAGAAGCTACCGCATAGCTAGGCGGCAACAAACGCACACGAAGCCGCCTGATGCCCCTGACCCCGGCAGTAGCAATAAAAGCTACACGTTTTCAATGCGACAGTACGTGTCAGAGCTTACCCTTCCCATTGCTGAAGCATTGGGTATCTCTTCTCACCTCTACAACTCAGATGCAGCCAATCTCAACAAGTCAGCGGCACGAGTGAGGGCTGGAGGTGAGGAGCGACGAAGAAGAAAAACAAGGCCAGGAAGTGGCCCAACAAAATATGGAGCTGTGAGAGTCAAGGATAATGCTGATATCCCAGGGCAATGCTGTTCGTTGCCAGATGGTTCGTTGCCTGATGGTTCGTTGCCCGGTGGCTCGTTGCCTGGTGGTTTGTCGGCTGGTGGTCAGTTGGCTGGTAGCTCGTTGTCTAGTGGTTTGTTGCCCAGTGGCTTGTTGCCCGGTGGTTTGTTGCCCGGTGGCTCATTGCCTGGTGGTTTGTTGCCTGTTGGTCAGTTGGCTTGTGGTTTGTTGGCTGGTGGTTCGTTGCCTGCTGGCTCGTTGCCTGCTGGCCCCACAGAGCAGTGCGAGGGTGGCAGCAGCAATAGGGGTAGCTTTGTGATCCAGCCTGGCAGTGCTCTCGCTCTCACAGTTCGCAGAGGCCACTTCCAAGGAGCAGCTGCGTCTGCTGGCCCAAGGCAGCGTACTGCTCCCAGGAAAACAACTGAGTTTGTGAGGCTTGTACATGGCCACTCTGCTCTCTTGAGATGGATAAGTGGCTGTGGGGCGCCTCCTCCAGAACTGTGCCTTCCGACTGCGAAGCCGAAGGGCAGCAGCATGAAGCAGGACGCAGGAGGAAGAAGAACGCAACAACCACAGCAACAACCACAGCAACAGCGGGGACCACAGCAAGAACCACAGCGTTGGAAGAATGTGACAAAAACAGCAACAACGGCAGCCAAAAGTTCGGGACGTAAGCCTAAGTTCCTAAAAGGCATCACAGCAACCACAGCCACAACCACCGCAACAGCGACCGCCAGAAGTTCAGGACGAAAGCCCAAGTTCCCAGAGGGCATGCCTATGCGGAGTAGATCTAGCAAAAAGATGTTAGACAAAGCCAAGCATGGGCACAACAATAAGCTAGCGGCAAGTAGACATACATCCTTGCCTAACAGGGGTGCCGTTTCTAAGCCAGCTGCAAGTAGACACACAGCCTTGCCAAACAGGGGTGCTGTTCCTAAGCCTGAGCAGCATTTGAGCGCATGGGGCTGCCTGGCTATGGGTGGAGAAGACTTTGCAGAGCCAGGAGATGAGATTCCCAATGATGATGATGATGAATACATTTTTCCTGGTGCCCTACTGGACTCCAAATGTGCCCGCAGCTTGACGGAGCCAAGGAGGACTGATCGGCAGTCGCGCGGCATTAGGAGTCAACTTCAAGGGTCTCCGTCTATCCAGACACTCCCTGTCTTGCTTAGCTCACACCTGTCATCCTCCCCACCATCGCATCACCAATCATCCCCTGTCAAGCCTAGATCACACCATGAGAGGGAGAGCGACATGCACTCAAAGTCTGAGCTCCTGGCATCAGTAACAAGTACAAAGCGGCGCCCATCAGCTAGTTCAGATGCTATGGTGGATGAGGCTTACGAGCGAAGTGGACTGGAGGCCCCAAGGGATCTGTCCGGGGAGGGAAGACAAGTGGGAAGTGGTGTGGACGGCGCAGAGTGGGTTCTCGAAGAAGGAGAACCAGTACGGAGTTGTGCAAAGAGGAAATACAACGAGAAGTACCCCCAGGCCAGGCCACGCAGCTTCCGGTCTGAGCCCAAGGAGAACTGCCCCCAGGCCAAGCCACGCAGCTTCCGGCCTGAGGCCAAGGAGATGTCCCCCCGGGCCAGACCACGCAACGCCTGGCCTGAATGCAAGGATAACTACCCCCAGGCCAGACCTCGCAACTCCTGGCCTGTGTCTGAAGATAACTACCCCCAGGCAGGGCCACCCAATGCCTCGCCTGAGTCCCAGGAGATGCGCCCCCAGGCCCCCCAGGCCAGACCACGCAACGCCTGGCCTGAGTCCCAGGAGATGCGCCCCCAGGCCCCCCAGGCCAGACCACGCAACGCCTGGCCTGAGTCCCAGGAGATGCGCCTCCAGGCCCCCCAGGCCAGACCACGCAACGCCTGGCCTGAGCCCCAGGAGATGCGCCCCCAGGCCCCCCAGGTCAGACCACGCAACGCCTGGCCTGACTCCCAGGAGATGCGCCCCCAGGCACTCCAGGCCAGACCACGCAACGCCTGGCCTGAGCCCCAGGAGATGCGCCCCCAGGCCAGACCCCAGGTCAGACCACGCAACGCTTGGCCTGAGCCCAACGAGGTGCGCCTTCAAGCCCCTCAGGCCAGACCCCGCAATGCCTGGCCTGATCCCAAGGAGAATGACCCCCAGGCAAGACCCCGCAATGCCAGGCCTGTGTCCAAGGAGGACTACCCTCAGGCTAGACCCCAGGCCAGACCACGCAACGCCTGGCCTGAGCCCGAGGAGCCGTACCCCCAGGCCAGGCCACGCGACTACCGGCCTGAGTCCCTGTGTGGCAGCTTTGGACTGCAATTGAAGCATACCCCAAGCAGTCAATGTATCTTGCATCAAGTAGAAGGGCATCTTGGGTGTCCGGTGCCTGGTGCATGTGCAGCTGGCGCTGGCTCAGGACTGGTCCCAGCGGTAGCGCAAGGTTCATCTGGCAATGGGCTGCGACACAGGGCAGCAGGCGATCACAATCTGGGCATTAACCCCGGACTAGTTTCAAACTACTTAGCTTGTCATCTGTTGGGTAACCCTGACTTCAGGCAGCAGACAGCTCATCCCCCACTCCAGCCCACAGCAAAAACAACAGGCCAAGTAGATTGCAGACCGCAGTCTCATGCTCAACAGCCTCTTGCGCATCAGCCTCGTACACATGCACATGCACATGCTCAACAGCCACATGCACATGCTCACCAGCCTCATGCTCATGCACATGCACGTACTCAACAGCCCCATGCACACGCACATGCACATGATCAACAGCCCCATGCACATGCTCAACAGACACAGGCACATGCATATGCTCAACAGTCTCATGCACATGCACATGCACATGCACATGCTCAACAGTCGCATGCACATGCACATGCTCAACAGACACAGGCACATGCACATGCTCAACAGTCTCATGCACATGCACATGCGCACGCTATGCCCAAGCTTGCTTATGACGCTGATGTGGCTCCACCTCATCGCAATGGTGCTGATGTGGCTCCACCTCATCACAATGGCGCTGATGTGGCTCCATCGCATCGCAGCATCTGGACAAAAGGAATGGAATCCGAGGAGCTGCCTCTAGAGCTGGGAATGGAATCTCAGGAGCTGCCTCCACCTCATCCCATCCTCTGGAGAAAGGGAGTGAAATCCCAGGAGCATCTGAAGCCTCTTGGCCCCACACATCATCCCTTAACCAGCAAAGTGAACAGAACCCCCCTCCCCCTGCCCCACCCCCAGAGCCCACCCACGCATCATTCACCAAGCAGCCCCTTGAGTCTAGAGAGTGAGGACACACCCATGACTAAGGCTGTCTTGGCCCCGGAGTTAGGTCACTCGCCTGAACCCAGTGTTGGACAGGCTGTCGTGGCCCTGGTGTCCAGTCACTCGCCTGATTCCAGTATTAGACAGGCTGTCATGGCCCCGGAGTTAGGTCACTCGCCTGCACCCAGTGTTGGACAGGCTGTAGTGCCCCCGGTGTCGAGTCACTCGCCTGAACCCAGTGTTGGACAGGCTGTCGGACAGGCTGTCGTAGCCCCGGTGTTAAGACATACGCCTGGACCCAGGGTTGGACACAAAAGAAAGGGGGGTGCGCAAGATAGAATGGAAGTGCATCAGCTCTGCAAAAAGAGCTCGCCAATCTATTTAGCCAAAGAATGGCCAATAATGGAGACTGCAAGGGCATCGACAAGTGTGCAAAATACTGCATCACGGTGAGATTCGCAGGGGTGGATAAATAAATAAATAAATGCTTAGTACGCCTTATTACGAGGTGTGACTTTGAGGGAGCCAGCCCGTTTGCTTTCACTGGGGCCAACCACCAATAACAGGGGTGCATAGAATTGAATTGAATTTTATTGTTACATGTTTTTCCAGCCATCTCTGGGCAGCGCACCGTCTTCCAATTCCAAGTCTCCCGTGCAATAACCACCGAACCCAGGGGGCATGCTAAAGTAATGATAACGCCTGGTGGGGCGTGGTATTAAGGGAGCCCCATCTTACAGCGGTAGAGAAAGGGCAGCTACTTTACCTGGACAAAGCTACCATGGCGGTATACAGCGACCGCGAACACTAATGCGCACCTGTTGGGATTCGAACCTCGCACCTTCTTCGTTCAACGAGCTCGACCATTGAACCATTTGTCAAAACGGGATGGGGCATGCTATGCGTATCAGAGGTGGATAGGTAGTCAAGTTTTGTGGTATATTTTAACTGAGGTATTTTCTATGGTATTAAATCATGGTGAGGTTCACAGGGGCGGATAAAGAGCCAAGTTATGTGGTCTATTTAAGTGTGTTATTTGCTGTTGTGAAAAATCATGGTGAGATTCACAGGGGTGGATAAAGAGTCAAGTCCTGCCGGGAGTCCTGCGGTATATTTTTCTAATACTGTGGTATTTGCTGTTGTGCATGCTGAGATTCACAGGGGTGGATAGGGAGCCATGTTCTGTGGTCTTTTTACGTGTGGTATTTGATTTGTATTGTATCATGTTCAGGTTCACAGGGGGGGATAGGGAGCCAAGTTGTGTGGCCTATTATAACTGCAGAATTGCTGTTGTGCTAAATCATGGTGAGATTCACAGGGGTGGATAAAGAGTGAAGTCCTGTGGTATGCCCTAAATGTGGTATTTTCTGTTGTATTAAAGCATGGTGAGGTTCACAGGGGTGGATAGGGATACAAGTCCTGTGGTTTATTTTAAAGTGTGGTATGTGCTGTTGTATTAAATCATTATGATATTCACAGGGGGGGGGTAAAGAGTCAAGTCCTGTAGTCTGTTTGGAGTGTGGTATTTGCTGGTGTGCTAAATCATGCTGAGATGCACATGTGCGTGTGTTTGCGTTTGCATGTATGTGTGTTTGCGTATGCATGTGCTCGCGTGTGCTTGTGCATGTGTTTGCGTGTGCATGTGCATGTGTTTTTGTGTGCATGTACATGTGTGCGTATGCATATGTTTGCGAGTGCATGTGTTTGTGTATGCATGTGTTTGCGTGTGCATGTGTATGTATTTTTGTGTGCATGTACATGTGTGCGAATGCATATGTTTGCGTATGCATGAGTTTGCGTTTGCATGCGTTTGCGTGTGCATATGTATGTGTGTATGCTTGTGTATGATGAGTATCTGCCTACTTTACCAACAACTGCTTCTAAGCGTATTCACGTGATTTTACAGCCTAGCCGGTAAAGGCGTAGCCAAGTAGGCTTAATAGACTTGCCTACACACAGTATTGGGAAGAGCTGTATACAAAACTGTATAAATTTGCATGTCAATGCCATGTCAAGACCAGGGTACTTCAAATGGCCAAATTGGCCAGCGCTTTAGCGCACTTGAAAACCAAAAAAACTGCGCTTTGTAGTGCAAAAAGCGCAAAAATTGCTTGCTGCGCCCACAGGGGGTTGCAAGAAACTGCGCTTAAAGCGCAGAGGGGGTCAAAAAGTCAGCGCTCAAAAGCGCAAAAGCGCGCGCTTTGAATTACCCTGGTTAAGGCTGACTCCAGTCCTGCAGTGCCTTCTGTTTTCTTCAAGCTTGGTTTCAAAGAGACTGTCCTAGCGTGCTCGCTCCTTTTGGTACATCATTTCTTCATAAAGGTTGTATACGATAGAACTAAACATTGCTCATTCGTTGTGTTGTGTTCTCATCTCTGCCAAACTTCCATTCCTGCATTGCCCTCTGTTTTCTCCATGCTGAACAGTATGCCCAATGCTTCACATGCTTAATAGGATTCTCAATCGTAGTGTTTTGTTAACATCTCTACCACACTGCAGTGTCTTCTCTTTTCTCCATGCTGAACAATGTGCCCAATGATTAAGATGCTTAACATGTTCAGTGCTTCACATGCTTAACAATATGCTCGATCGTAATGTTGTGTAATCATCTCTGCCACACTGTAGTCTCTTCTCTTTTCTCCATGCTGAACAATGTGCCCAATGATTAACATGCGTAACAAGTTCCTTGATTAACACGATGCTCAATCGTAGTGTTGTGTTGTCATATTTCGCTACACGTCCATTCCTGCACTGCCTTCTGTTTTCTCCATGCTGAACAATGTGCACAATTATTGACATGATCAACATGCTTAATATGCTTAACATTCTTAACAATATGCTTAATTGTAGTGTTGTGTCATCATCTCTGCCACACTGCTGTGTCTTCTCTTTTCTCCATGCTGAACAATGTGCACAATTATTGACATGATTAACATGCTTAATATGCTTAACATGCTTAACAATATGCTTAATCGTAGTGTTGTGTCATCATCTCTGCCACACTGCTGTGTCTTCTCTTTTCTCCATGCTGAACAATGTGCACAATTATTGACATGATTAACATGCTTAATATGCTTAACATGCTTAACAATATGCTTAATCGTAGTGTTGTGTTATCATCTCTGCCACACTGCTGTGTCTTCTCTTTTCTCCATGCTGAACAATGTGCCCAATGATTGACATGTTTAATATGCCTAATGATTAACATGCTTAACACGTTCAATCCTTCACATGCTTTACAAGATGCTCAATCGTAGTGGTGTGTTCTCATCTCTGCCACACTGCAGTGTCTGCTCTTCTTCCATGCTTGTTTCAAGAGACTGCCCTTGCGTCCTCGCTCCTTTTGGTAACTCATTTATTTATGAAGGTTGTAAAGACATAAAGCAAATGCTTGTTTGTATTGTTGTGTTCTCATCCCTGATGCAAGCAAGCAGGCTGGCCCCCTCAACCTCACATCTCGTAATAAGGCGTACTATTTATTTATGCATTGTTCTCATTTCTACCACACTGGCCTGTAAACCGCAGGAAACGAATTCAGCGCTACCGATGGGTTTCAGAGTTCTACGCCGAAGGAGAAGTGATGCGATGCAGCGAAAAGGTCGATTACAAGAATCTGGAAGGCTTCTAGAGGGTAAGCGCGCTTTTGGATTGGATTGGATTGTTACATGGTTTTTCAGCCAACTCTGGGCTGTTCACCGTCTTCCAATTTCAAGTCCCCCCCGTTCGATACCCAGGGAACATTTTACATTTACATTTCCTGGTATTTTTGTTTTTACTGCTGAGGACGGTGAGCAGCCAAATTTCTGGCTAGAGTCATGTAACCATGTTCAAGTTGAAGTATGGGCTTGGGCTGGGGTAGGCAATTATGCCCGGCTTGTTGTCGCGTTTTCGGCAGAGGCGGGAGCCCCCATGCCGCGTTCTTTCACTTAGCAGCAGACAGATGGACAGACAGGCAGGCAGGCAAGCTGTCTGTTGCTACATGGAAGTATGCGGCTTGGGCTGGGGTAGGCTTGCTGTCACGTTTTCGGCAGGGGCGGGAGCCCCCATGCAAAGTGCTTTCGCTCAGCAACAGACAGACAGACAGACAGTCAATCCGTCTGTTGCTACGTGGAAGTATGCGGCTTGGGCTGGGGTAGGTAATTAGGCCCGACTTGTTGTCACGTGTTCGGCAGAGGCGGGAGCCCTCATGCCGCTTACATTCACTCAGCAACAGACAGATGGACAGACAGACAGATAATCTGTGTGTTGCTACTTGAAAGTATGCAGCTTGGGCTGAGGTAGGCAATTAGGCCTAACTTGTTGTCACGTGTTCGGCAGAGGCGGGAGCACTCATGCCACGTACTTTCACTCAGGAACAGACAGACAGACAGACAGACAGACAGACAGACAGAAAGGCAATCCGTCTGTTGCTATGTGGAGGTATGCCCATCAGGGTACTTCCAAGCGCGCGCTTTTGCGTGCAGACACGCTGCCTTTTTTAGCCCGGCTGCGCGTTTCGCGCAGTTTTTTGCACCCCACCCCTGTGGGCGCAGCAAGCAATTTTTGCGCTTTTTGCACTACAAAGCGCAGTTTTTTCTTCTTGAAGTGCGCTAAAGCGCTGGCCAATTTGGTCAACGGAAGTACCCTGATGCCCATGGGCTGGGGTAGGCAATTAGGCCTAACTTGTTGTCACATCTTTGGTAGAGGCGGGAGCCCCCATGCCGCTTACATTCACTCAGCAACAGATAGATGGACAGACAGACAGACAGACAGACAGACAGACAGACAGACAGACAGACAATCTGTCTGTTGCTACGTGGAAGTATGCGGCTTGGGATGAGGTAGGCAATTAGGCCTGACTTGTTGTCACGTTTTCGGAAGAGGCGGGTGCCCCCATGCCGCGCAATTTCAATGGAAAGCAGGGAGCATAAATAACACATAAATAAATAGTACGCCTTATTACGAGGCGTGAGGTTGAAGGGGCCAGCCCGTTTGCTTGCACTGGGGCCACCAGGGAGCATACTATGTGGAGTATACAGTTTAAGTATGTGCGCTTTTGGTTGAGGGACGTGGACATAGCTTTCCCTAGTTTAAGTTTTCCTTGGTTATAGTTTCACATAGTTTAAAGACTTGTCCAGGTTGAGGCATGTAGCGGTAGTCGCGCTTTTGGTTGAGGGACATGGACATAGGTTTCCCTAGTTTAAGTCTCCCTTGGACATAGTTTCCCATAGTTCAAAGACTTGTCCAGGTTGAGGCTTCTAGAGATAGACGCGCTTTTGGTTGAGGGGCGTGGACATAGCTTTTATGTTAAGCTACGAGCAGCAGCTTCTAGGCAGCTCCCTGGTCCAGCCACTAGGTCATGCCCCAAGATGGCACCAATAAAGGAATGCTGGTTGTGTTAGCTTCAAGGTGCACTAGGTTGCAGGGTTTTTTTCGGGTAGGAGGTCCAGCCGTCAGTACGACCCTGACCCCCGACCCCCCCTAAAATAAGACCAAATGGATATAGCGATAAATAGCTATGCATCTACCCAGTCCAGATGGCTCCGGAACCAGAATAGCTATGGGAGGGGGGGGGGGGGGGGGGGGGGGGGCTCAAAAACGAAAAATAAATATAGTCGGTTTCATCAGGTAGCATCAGGACTAGCCAGTCAAGAAAGCTGCCGAGAAGCTCCTGCTCGTAGCCAAAAAGAAAAGCTATGCAAAGCTTCCTCAACCAGCACCTCCTACAATCCTATTGTATTCTGCAGACGGTTAGACGCCGAATCCTTAGTGTATAGAACCATGTGACAATTCCTCTTCTTCTTATTCTTGTATAATCCTATACCTCGTCTCAGCAGCTGCCTAGCTGAAAAGAGAAGCTATGGACGTGGCCACAGTGGTTAGGAGCTGGATGTGGGGAAATCACTCTTGCTGTTGCAGTTGAGGGGTGGGCCAAATAGGCTCAAGAGACTTGCCCAACTGTGACAGGAGGGTCTTCAAACGAAAAATAACTGATGAACTGAACCCGTTAACCGACGGGGGCCCTTAGTTCGTGCTACAGTGAAAATGCAATATAAATTCACAGAAGTACACCCTATACAGTTAGTACTGGGTTCAGCATTTGGAAGTGTTTATGTTACTGCCGAAGACGGCTAGCAGCCAAATTGCTGGCTGAAGCCATGTAACCAAGTTGACGTTCGCTAGTTGGACAATAGATTAGAGCAGTGATACGTGATTTGTGTGATAGAGCAGTGATATGTGATGTGTGATATGTGTAACATATCACTAAATAAGGATATAGTGACATGTCATTCTCACATGTCTGTAAGTACATGTCTGTAAGTACATGTCTGTAAGTACATGACTGTAAGTACATGAATGTAAGTGGTTGAGATCTGGGTCCTGCTCTAGGGGGTTTAATACCTACGCCACCAAAACGGTGGTTGGGAGTTTGGTTTGTTTGTCCTCGACACACCCCTGATGTAATAGGTTTTTTGCTTTGTGGGTGCTTTTTTCTTTTTGTTTAAAGCACAGAGTCTCATACACCCTCGCGGTGTCAAGTAGACTTTAACATGTAATGTAATGTCTGTACTTGTGTAGTATAACTGAGTTGAATTGTTGCATGTTATTCAGCCAACTCTGGGCTGCCCACTGTCTTACAACTCCAAGTCCCCCCGTGCGATAGCCCACGGAAGCCAGGGAGCACACTAAGCGGATTAGACAGTGTAAATACTTGTCCTAATCCTGTATGATATTACAGTCCAGATACCGGATCGGGGAATGGTTCAATGGTTGATCATTTCGCTGGACTGAAGAAGGTACTGGGTTCGAATCCATACGGTAGCACTGTAGTGTCCGCGGTCGCTGTCGACCACCATGGTAGCACTGTCCTGGTAAAGTAATAGCCCGTTCTCCACCGCCGTAAGACAGGGCTCCCTTAATACCACGCCCCACCAGGCGTTATCATTACTTTGTTACAGACCAGGGGCAGACCAAATAGGCTAAAGGGGCCTGCCCAACCATGATATCAGAAGGGTCCAAGCAGAAAAGGCACTGATGAGCTGAACCCCAAACAATCGTCCTGCCGACGGGGGCTCTGAGATCGTGCTACAGTGATAATTTAATTTTGTGATCTACATCAAGCAATGCGATAATGCATCAATAATATGCCTTATTACGAGGCATGAGGTTTAGGGGGGCAGCCCGTTGGCTTGCACTGGGGCCAATCATCAAATCAAGCAATGCAACTCTATACTGCTGTGGACTTCCAACTCGGTAGGTGGGGGGGCTGAGTACGTCTACAGTGATCCTGGACTTGTGTGACATTTGTTTAACTTCTGGATTGTTTTACTTAGATGGGGAGGGGGGGGGGGGGGGGGGGGGTACATGGAGGATTTTCGCCTCAAATGCAAGTGAAAATGCAAGGGGGTGCTTGCAAGCGCAGCTAGCTACGCTTACAGGCTTAGAGCTGCCAGTAAGGGTGTACACCAGGGTACTTCAGGAGGGCCCCCAGCTCTGCTGCCTGAGACACAACCAATTGTATAGCCTGCGTCCTGCGACGCAACGAACCCTCCCCTCTGGTCAATGGACACTCCCCATGTTGCGTACTGCGACGCAACAGACCCTTTGATGTTGCGTCTGCGACGGAGGACACATCGTCCTGAACAACCCTGGTTGCAACCAACGGAGTTGGCTTGTGATTCGTGCAACGCAACAGGCTTGCGAGAGGTCGCGTGTAACCCTGAAGCTAGTTAGTGCATCTGAAAGCTATTATGACAAGCATTCAAATGCAGCTTCAAGCATTGCGTTTGACCCAGTGGCTGGCTATTGGAGCTGGCGGGAAGCTGTCATGAGTAGCCCAAAAATGAAACAGTGCATACAGAGTCACATACGCATGTGTGTCTTGCGTGCCTTGATAGGTGTGTGTTCGTGTTGCTCACTTGCTATGTATTTTGGCGAAGCCCCTCCTTCTGGGGGCGGGAGCCCCCAGTGTTACCCATTTGTCCGTCCGACCGACCATCCATCCATCCATCCATCTGACCGTGTTGAAGCCCGACACGTCAGCCAACGGCCTCGTAACTAACTCGCTTCCGTTGCCACCTGTCGCTCCCTCGCGATCACTCTCCGCCAATTTGTAGCGACGCAGGCGACGCTGCATAGAATTTGTTACATTCCGTTTTGTTTCACAGTTTTTTTCAAGAGCTTTTTATGCTATTTTCTTTTTGACGGTAGTGCTAGACCCCCACTGACTGAAATGTCTCTACAGAGCTAAATATAGGCCATTGTCATCCGATGTATAAAATATGCAGTGAAGTCAAAATAATCTGAGATCAATATGATTCCTCTACATTATCTGATTTGCAATCCAGAAGTGGAAGGTCGTGCGAAGTTTCCTCTGCGAATCCATGAATGTATGAAGAGATTGGATCCAGTATATTATGAACATAATGCTTAGATTTTGATTGTTTTTATCACGCTTGCATTTCCCCTGGTATATTTGTTAACTGCCGAAGACGGCGTGCAGCTAAAGTTTTGGCTGGATCCATGTAACCAAGTTCAAGTTTAAAGTCAAAATAAGGGTCTGTTTCGGATATGCATATAATGCACGATACATGCCTGTTAGGGTACACATGTCAGCGTTAGCTGTTCTATGGTTCTGACTGTCCACCGTACGGTATCCACATAACTTCAACAATAAAAGTTTGCATGTATGTTATAGTCCAGGGGCAGGCCAAATAGGCTACAGGGACTTGCCCAACCGTATAGGAAGGGCTTAAAAGAAGAGGCACTGATGAACTGAACCCCAAACAACTGTTTTACCGACGGGGGCCCTGAGCTCGTGCTATGGTAAACGACACCAATGGATACTCACATAGCATAACACTCTACCTTACCGGATAATGGAAATGTTAAATACCGCACTTATGGAAAATGTAACGATTAGAAACAATTGACGGTCATTTTCAGGGGATGACATATAATTTGACGTTTATGTCTAGAGGAACATACGGTACTTCGAAGTTACACACTGACGGTTTTTATTGTTATAAAATCCATTAATGCAACTGAATTTTTCTACTTGAACATGTTACACTGGTTCATGACCTGCTCTAAATAGCATAATACAGCCTTGTGATCACATTATGTATGTATGTATGTATGTATGTATGTATGTATGTATGTATGTATGTATGTATGTATGTACTAGTACATTGCCCGTGTGGCCGAGGCCACCCGTCACACCACCCACCCAGGTCCTGGGTCCTGTTCTGGCCTGGGTTACATAACGTGCATCGCCCTTGAACGTACACCCTCCGCCCCCCCCCTTACTCACATGCACACAGTCAAGATATGTCCCCCTTTGCAAAATATCTAACACATGCCCACTTCCTTTCCTTACTAAAAATATACCCCCCCCACCCCCACACCCAGCCCCACACCCAGCCCCCAGGACCTGGGTAACATATCGGGTTACGTCCTTGTATGTACCCCCCCTACCCAGATGTATGACACACAAACCATTCCAACTCAACCCAAGCCAGACCCACAGCCTCCACACATTTCTGAATCCCTCCTTGCCCCTCACCCCACCCCATGTACACACTTTCTCTTTCTTTCCCCTCCCCTCGCCCCAAGCATCCCCACCCATGGTGGGTTAACCTGCAGCTGTTGCTTTGACCAGGAAGTTCCAGGCAGTCTTCTATCGCAACATGCTAAGCTACCGATGTATCAATGCTTGAAACAGTGAAAAGAGATTGGATGAGGGGTGCAAGGGCCATATCGCGATTATATGGTAGAAATCTTCGACTTCCGTCCGATCAACACCTGCTGAATCAAAAATCGCAGCGCCGTGCTTAACGATCATCGATACAATGAAAAGAGATTGCACAGATAGGATTGCATAGATAGAAGCGGTCCAAGTGTGAGAAATGGGAAGGAAATGGCTGCTCGCATCCACTGGCTGCCAACCGTGGCACAATTGATGCACAGGCATGGTGAAAGTGCGCATGCGTGAAGTGAATGGTGGCAACGCTCGCAGGCGGAAGAGCGCTGAGGATCGAATGGGCGCCTGGCGAGAACTCATAACGTATTTTGACGCTGAGGATCGAATGGGCGCCCAATGAGAACTCAGAATGTATTTTGAGAATTCGAATGCCCCTGGCTCTTCATGCGAGAGTCTGGGTGAGGAACAGGGGAGGGAGGTATGGATGCCTAGGCACAAAGATCGCTGGTGAGAAAGAATTGCGCATGATTGGGGAAAGAGATTTGAAGTTCCGGGGTTGCGAGAAAGTTGCGAGTATCCATGTCCATTCCCAGGAGGAGTGAAAGTTGCTTGAAAGCTGAACTGGGGATTCGAATTTTACGCACTCGGAGTCGACTCAGTCACGATAAGCTATTTCTAACCCGCGAATTCAGCCGTTAGGCGGTGTGGGTGATTCGCTATGAGTATCTCGGTAATTAAGCCAAAGCCAGCTAGCGTCGGCATCGAACTTTTTTCAGAAATCCGTGTATGTCTTTATATATATAGATGTATGTATGTATGTATGTATGTATGTATGTATGTATGTATGTTACAGTCCAGGGGTAGGACAAATAGTATGTATGTTACAGTCCAGGGATAGGACAAATTCAAGTTCAAGTTCAAGTAGGACAAATAGGCTAAAGGGACTTGCCCAACTGTTAGGAGGAGCTTAAAAAGAAAAAGCACTAATGAACTGAGCCCCGGATTATGTACTGGTAGTGTTCACACTTCCCAGACCGTGTTTACTCTGCCTGCAGAAGGTGAGACCATGAAATCGATACAAATATAATTAACCGGTAGCTCAGTCATTCGAGTACATGGTAGTATGATCTGCAAGTAGAAAAATGTGATATCTCCACGTTTACATTTTCCTGGTAATCATGTTTTGTGCTCCCGAAGGCGGCGAGCAGCCAAATTGCTGTCTGGAGCTATGTAACCAAGTTAAAGTTAAAGTTAAAGTTTGATCTGCAAGTAGGGTGGAGAGTGCTCTGCACTGAAGCCATAACATTATCTTGCCTAGCACAGCACTTGTTATTGACTGACTTATATGTCAGTCACTGAGCTGGCAAAGTGCACACTGGTACCTTTTCCCTCATGGTCCCGTGTTGCCTGCCGCCAGGCCACAGGCTAGCTGTGGCCTGCACGTGACTGCAGTACATATCAGTACACTTGCTATTCTATATGATTACACCTATTGCGAGTAATAGACATCTTCTCCGCTATCGAGTATATGCCGTTGTAAAGAACTTACATTGCAAGGTTATGCCCTCCGTCAATAGACACTAAACGAAGATAGCCGCTGCGTACTGACCCTCTGGTACCAGTTCCCCTCTGACTAGCTCGAAGGCCCGAGTTCGAGCATCTGACTACGGATTCCATCTACACCGCTGCTCCGCCTTCCGCTTCCACCAAGACCTACTTGGATCTGCCGCTGCGTCCGACCAACTGGAGCAAGCAAGAGCACTTGCTAGTCACCTTTATCTAAGAAGTGAGTTTGAAGACGTCCTCGCTGAGATAACACACAGAGCTAAAGTGATCGCCGACGATCATTGTGCTTGCAACCACACGCCTTAAACAAGAGGTCGACCTGTTGCCGAACCCTGCCTCTCCCGGCAAAGTTCACAATTCCCACTCCACTGGATCCGTTTGGATCACCAATCCCCACAAGCACACCATCCCCACTCCCCCTGCCCCGCCCCCATAATCCCACTCCATCCATCACTCCGAACAACGACATCAAGACACAAGACGAGAAGACAACGAGCCATCGATCATCATGCAGAACGGCAAGATTTTCAGTGGCAACTCTATATACACCTGGCGTAAAGCCAGGGTGCATATTCTCCTCAACCTCAAGTCTGACAGAGATTGCATCGCCATCGCATATGACTGCACCCAGCCGGCCCCCCTCGAAGGGGAGCCTGCGAACTCAGATGGATACCCTGCTGACGACATTTCTTTCCCTGTTGTTGCGGGTGCTGATCCAGCTGTTCCGATTCGTGGTGTTCCCAACAGGATCTCCACTTGGAAGAACAACAAAGCATTCAAGATGATCCTGGATTGCCTGTCACTCTGTCAGACCCGATTCAACAAGCTGTCCTTACTGAAACTGACATGGCCACCAAAGCCTTCAGGTTCCTGGATGCCCTCTACTCCGAGCAAGCTGGCAACCAGGAGTTGTCATCTGTCACAAACCTCTATGCCCTCAACATGTCTGCCCATGAATCCCTGCAGACGTACCTCTCCAGAGCAGCTGGCTTGTACTCCCAACTTCCCCAGATCCAAGGGATTTCCAACACATCCACCCCCACCTACCTGAACATCATTGCCAAGGGACTTAACACCCGCCCAGAATATGATGGTTACGTGAATGCTTCCAACCCTGCTGAAGTCACTACCATTGCCATTCTCAAAAAGAAAATCACAAACTGGTGCTTGGTCAAGAACATCGACACCGCCCCATCTCCAGAGAAAGCTGAGATGGCTGCAGCAGCATACAGGTACAGAAGATTTCCCAACTACAAGGGCGTACCAGCTCAAGGACTCAACAGAAGAGAGATCAACAAGAAGATGACCTGCTGGAACTGTGGAGGACATGGTCACAGCTCAAGGGAATGCCCCAGCTCTGACTCCGAACTGGCTCACAGGCCAGTTGACTCTGATGCTGCTGACAATGGATCCAAATCACCTCCCAAGGAGAGACCTGGTGATGACAAGGGATCCAGCAGAAATTCCAAGTCCCCACGTCCCTACAGAAGCTACAACCGCCCCAGGAGAGATCAAAGCAGAGGACGCCATGCCCATGTTGCTGATGGGGACTGCTCCACCTTCACTTCCAACTCTGACAGCCAAAGTGAGGGAGAGGAGCACAACTTTCTATCCCTAGCACTGCAGGAGGACACCCCACAACCCACAAGCTTTGCTGCATCCACCACAGGCAAGTCTGTGTCATTTCCCCTGCCATCTGACTCCCTGGCTGACAATACTTTCTTTGGACATATGAGTGCTGGTGATGCTTGCATTATAGAAGACGAAATGCCACCCATTGCCTCAATTGACAGTGATGATGATGACAATGCTTTCCAAGCAGCCCTACAGAAATAATGGACAATAGACACTGCAGCTCACTTCCATGCCACAAGTAACCTCTCCTACCTGCATGACATTCAGGACCTCCACCAGCCCGTTAAGCTGTAGCTGGGAGACCAGGGAGCCCCACCTATCATCTGCAGGCAGATAGGGAATCCCACATCAAGGCACTGATCATCCTCAATGGTGTACTCCTTGCTGACTGCAAAATAGCCAACATCATTAGCATCCATGCAGCCACAAATCTGTGCCCAGACCTTCAAGTTCACCTGTCCAAGACTGAGGCCACTCTCTCCATACCCAGCAAGTCTGGCATCAAGCTACTCCTATCATGCCCCAAAAGGCATGGACTCTACCTCACTCAAACAACCCCAGTTCCTCACAGTGATCACTCCAGTGGACCGCCCCCTGCCTACATCATGATGGTTACAAAAGTCTGCCACACTGACTCTGAGACAGGGCAGTTCCCACCCACTCATGAAAATGCCCCCAGTAGGGCTGACCAAGCCTCTGCCTCTGCTACTGAGCCATCTACATCCCACACTGGCTCTGAGATAGGGCAGTGGCCCCCCACTTATGAGAATGCCCCCAGTAAAGCTGATCAAGACTTCCAAGACTCTGCTCCTGCTCCTGAGCCATCTACATCCCACACTGACTCTGAGAAAGGAAAGTTCTCCCCCGCTCATGAGAATACCCACAGTGCCCAAGAAGAACCTGCTGGAACTAACACCTCTTCCCTTCCTCATCACAACCCCCCTTCCACTTCAGAGCCCTCAGACCCTGCAGACATTGACATTGACAGTGATATGGAAGGAATTCCTGACCTGGTAACTCCAGAGGTCTACTCTCAGCTCATGACAGACCGTGGAAAGGAATTCAAGCCACTGTCAGAGGACCAACAAGTTGGTGACCCACCTGACATCACAACCATCTCCCCATCTACTCAGCAACGTCACCTTCTGCGGATCATCTCACCCGCCCCTGATCCTTCTGACCAGCTGGACGAACTGACCCTGCAACAAGCCAGAGCAGAGATGGAACATCTAAGTGACCAGATCAGGACCAACTATGAAGAGTATGATGGCCCTATAGATGGTGAGGGACCACTCAAGCCATCTGATCTAGCTGCAGCAACCACTTGGCAACAGTGGATCCTCCAGAAAGCTCGCCTGACATTGGGACCCCACTAGGAGAAGTCAACCAAAATGTCAACCACATTCACTTCTCCAACAACTCAGGCCTCTTACTGACCAGGTTCGGACGTACCCTCAACCTCCTCAACAACAGGCCTGCTTCCTCGTCCTTCACTATTAAGCCCAGGCCTTCTCTCTCTCAACTCATCACTACCTTCACCACCAGATTTCCAACCCTGCTGACATCTGAGAAAGGAAAGTTCCCACTCAATGCACAGAGCACCCTCTGATGCCTATGGTCCTCTCCTTAAGCACACAAGCAGGCTCCAACAGATGATGCAGTCCTAACCCACTGTCTCCACTGCAGGCAGACCCACCTTGCAGTGGGCCATATGTCTCCAAGCTGCTATGAACAAAGTCCATGCATCTGCCGTCTCATTTCACCCCAAAATGATCATGAACCCCAGAATCTGTGCTTACCCTGGAGGCAAAGTGTTGTGTGTCAACCACCTCAGCATGGACTGGAACCCTATGGACTTCACATTAATCAACATGCTTTTCCCACCAAATCTGGCTACCAAATCGTTTGAAGAGTTCCTAGCTCAAATCCGCCTCCAGCTTGACCTGGATGGCTTCACCGCTCCGCCAGGCACTTGGTAATATAGAATAGGATCTTGCTCTCCCTGATTGTTTTTAGGCATGAACACTCTATTTATTTGACTGTCTGCCACATGTACTGCCCCATGTACTGATCACAGGCAGTACACGTTAGATTTAGATGACTCCATGACTACTACAAGATGCCTGCCAGATTCTAATTTAGGTTACAGCCTTCAGCTCTGACTCCCAAATTATGGGGGGACTAGTACAGACATCTTGTCAAACTAAGCCTCTTACCCCGAATCCTGCAACCTTCTCGTAATCTAGACTTTCTCCTGCAGCTTTATCTAAGCCTGAGAGTTCCCCTTTCCCCTTCCCTGCAGCTTCCCTGCAGCTTCCCTGCAACCTAGCCTGCAGCTTCCCTGCAGCTTCCCTGCAAACTAGCCTGCAGCTTCTCTGCAGTCTCCTTTCACCCCAGTGCAGCTTCCCTGCAATCTAGCCTGCAGCCTCTCTGCAGTTTTCTTTAGACCCCCTGCAAAGTTCAACATATGTGCAGTTGGGATATATCCTACAAACTCCCTATAAGTTATCTGATACCCTAGAAGATTCACTCTGAGACTCCTCAAGGGACACCCTCTTCCCTCAGTCCTGACTTGAATAATTTATTTATCAAATTTTATGGCTCTCTCTAGACCTCTTAGCCATTTATTATTTTACAATATTTATGCCCTAATTTCTTATGCCCCTCAGTTAATTCCAGGAATTCTTTAGTCAAAGAATACCTTGAATTGGGGGGGTTGTTATTGACTGAATTATATGTCAGTCACTGAGCTGGCAAAGTGCACACCGGTACCTGTTCCCTCATGGTCCCGTGTTGCCTGCCGCCAGGCCACAGGCTAGCTGTGGCCTGCACGTGACTGCAGTACATTGCAGTAAACTTGCTATTCTATATGATTACGCCTGTTGCGAGTAATAGACATCTTCTCCGCTATCGAGTACATGCCGTTGTAAAGAACTTACATTGAAAGCACTATCGCATGCATGTTCTTTGAAAGAACCGTCATCGTGAACAACAACACATTTAATCACCAATTAATATCTTGCTCAGTCAATCTGAGTTATAGGATCTGCAACTAAGGTATGTCATAAACAGGGTAATTCAAAGCGCGCGCTTTTGCGCTTTTGAGCGCTGACTTTTTGACCCCCTCTGCGCTTTAAGTGCAGTTTTTTGCAACCCCTTGTGGGCGCTGCAAGCATTTTTTGCGCTTTTTGCACTACAAAGCGCAGTTTTTTTGTTTTCAAGTGAGCTAAAGCGCTGGCCAATTTGGCCATTTGAATTACCCTGGTCATAAACAAAAGCATACAGTGTGTTAATGTAATGCTCGGCGTCCTAGAAGAACCAAGGGCATTTCGTCTATCAGACAATCACAACGGTTAAAAAAATGAAAATTGACAACGGGGCGTGAAGTAGAAGGAGCTTTTTCGCTCTCTCCTGCACTGGGGGAGGTTACTTTGGGTTTTGCTTTTGCAGACCGCTATAAACTTAGGGACCAGCGTATCTTATTATGTTGACCTAAGGCAAGTATGATATCATATGATATCATACAAACTGCATCATATGAGATTGTACATAAATGGTAACTTTAGCCTAGCCAGACTGCCGGCATCATAAAAATAGCATATGATCACATGATATCATATGTATCATATTGTCGTTCCCTATACATACTGCGCCTGAGATTGGATCAACGCGCGACAGCACGAAGGAAAGTTCTCAGCCTCTTTCAAGGAGGCACAAGTATATTTTGACAAGAATGCTTAGATTTTTGATTGCTTTTGCTTGCTTTTGCTAATGGTCACGAAGGTCAGTAGGATGCATAATGACACTCTCCTACACACATGGCACTTTTTAAGGGTTGTCATTGCTAAGTTTGGCTAAATTAGTAGCCCCTTTCATCAGTGGTATACAATGGTCTAGTGGTAGACCAGATTGCATTAGGATGAAGAGTCGTGGGTTCGACTCCCCCTTCGGTCGCTCTTGGCGTTGCAGGTCGTCGTCATTCGCGATGGTAGCTTGTCCAGTTGAGGTAGGAGACCGCTCCTCACCCGCGTACGATGGGCTCCTCCACCCCCACGCTTCACCAGGCGTTATCATTACCTGTGCACTATTATGGCTAATTTAGCTAATAGCCCTGTTAAGGCTAATTTGGTCCGATGTTAACCCTAAACTCCGAAGCCTACTCATGTTCCATCCTATTGGCGGCATCCGAGGAGGTCATGAACCAAGCCGCAGTCTCCCTTCCTTCCTTGAGTGGTGGATCCAAGTTGGATTTATTGTCTTTGGCCATTGACAGCGCCGCACTGAAGATGCACAGGGCCTGTTTCAGTGGACAAAATAGGAAAGCAGACAGTTAACAACATTGCAAATTGTATTTGTATAAGATACGGACGGTAAACAAGTGGTGGATCCAAGTTGGATTTATTGTCTTTCGGCCATTGACAGCGCCGCACTGTAGATGCCCAGGGCCTGTTTCAGTGGACAAAACATAACATTAAATATAAATTGTGATTTCGTACAATTAGCTTGCAAACGCTTGCTAAATTAGACTATATCTTAAGCCTTCGTAATTGTGTAAACAAACAAGCCTAAATACGCTTAATAAACTTAGATAACGTAACGTAAGATAGCAGGCAGTTAACTACAGCTCATATCAATGGTCTAGTGGTAGACCAGATCGCTTGAGGATGAAGAGTCGGGGGTTCGATTCCCCCTTCGGTCGCTCTTGGCGTTGCAGGTCGTCGTCAACCGCGATGGTAGCTTGTCCAGTTGAGGTAGGAGACCGCTCCCCACCCGCGTACGACGGGCTCCCTTAACACCACGCCCCACCAGGCGTTATCATTACATTACAGCTCATATGTGTAGGGACCGGCAAATCATATGATGCTGACCAAAGACGAGTATGATATCATATGATATCATATGATATCATACAAAAATCATATGATTTAATTTCATATGATATGATGCCGTAGGTCAAAGTTACCCAGTCAGACCGCCGGCATCATATGATATCATATGATGACATGATATCATATGATATCATATTGCCTATCCCTACATATGTGTAGAAAATATGGACGATATAAAGCACGCAGACCAGCAGGAGACAATCGTCGACTATCTGCTTTCTATGCAAACGGCCAAGAGCAAATGAATTGTTTGTAGTTTTCAGTATTCTTTCAACGTTTCAACCCATTGTGGGCATTGTCCTTGCAGACGGCACACCACCACCACACACCCGCGGGTGGGGGGTGGGGGTGGGGTGGGGGGAGGGGTAGGGGGGGCCGACCGAAGCTTCCATACAGAAGGGGAGGGCTGAAACTTAACCCTCACCTTGGACGCGAGTTTTTTAATTTCCCAGCAGCTCTATCCTATCATCCCACAACATCATAAATTTCGATTCGTCTCGTTCACAGCAAGTGGATGGTTGTGCTCTGATGATTAACTGATCATCCAACTTCTCTGACTACTAGTTATAAAATATCTAAACGGCCATTAAGTACTTCAAGATGCTTTGAGGTAGTTAAGGCAGAAGAGGGTGTGGAACTTGGACTTGGTTGCATAGCTCTTGACTGCCTAAGGTGATGATGATTACATTTTCCTGGTGCCCTACTGGACTCCAAATGTGCCCTCGGTAAGGTAAGTGTAAGGACGGTATGAACATGTGTCACCTGAAGGAAGTTGTGATGCATGTCTGTCTGTCTGTCTTGTCCGTCGTGTCTGTCTGTCTTGTCTTGTCTTTGTCTTGTCTTGTTTTGTCCATCGTGTCTTGTCTTGTCTTGTCTTGTCTTGTCTTGTCTTGTCTTGTCTGTCTGTCTGTCTGTCTGTCTGTCTGTCTGTCTATCTATCTGTCTGTATGCATGTTACATTCCAGATGTAGCCAAATAGGCTAAGGGGACTTGCCCAACCTCGATATCAGGAGGGGCTAAAGCGAAAACAAGCACTGATGAACTGGGCCCCAACAAATCGTTTTACCAACTGAGGAAGTTAGTGGAAGCAGAGGAAACAGGAGGATGCCTAACCCACCCACCCACCCCAGGGGTTTTGAAAGGAAAGGAAACTGTGTCTTTACTTAGCACCATGTTGCTCCTAGGGGCCTTTGGGGTGCTACACTGCTACTAGTAGCTTTAGGCCCCCCCCCCCCCCCCACCACCACACACACACCCACACCCACCCACAATGTAGCACTCCCAACAAACTTAGGTACGTAATTTAGCACGTGTGCTACACGCAGCACCTCCACCCACCCTTTGAGGCGAACATCCTTCACACCCCCGCACCCCCACACCCCCACATCCCCCCACACCCACCCCCACACACCCACACCCTTCCCTAAAAAAAACTCCAATCAAAGCCTCCACCTACCTCTTCAAGCAGCACCTACCTCAACAATTTAGCACTTGTGCTACAAGTAGCACCCACCTCGTTAAGTCCCACCCACCACTACAATCCTGCACCCACCTCTAAAGTAGTACCCACCACTACAAGCCTACACCCATCTCTTCAAGGAGCACCTACCCCTACAACTTAGCACTTGTGCCACAAGTAGCACCCACCCCTTTAAGTACCACCCACCTCTAAAGTAGCACCCACCACTGCAAGCCTTCACCCACCACTTCAAGGAAAGAGCTGCACATATCCTCCAAATTACTAGCAACTCCCCACAAGCTCATGAAGTCCCTCTTGGTGTCGCTGGTTTGTGTTGGGAGTCCCACCTACAGGGGTGAAATTCCTTTAGCAAATAAAAACAAAAAAAAAGCCTGCACCCACCTCCTTAAGGTAAGACCTGCGCATCTCTTCCAGGTCAGCGGCACTGGGCTCGTGAGGCACCTCTTGGGGGGCAGCCCGTATCATACGTTCGGCAGCAGACCCCCTTGCAAACAGGGCTCCAAAGCATCCTGGAACAAGAGCCTTCTTAGCAGCACCATCCTTCTTGCCAGATGTTTTCACCTTCTTCTGCTCAGCTTTGGCTGCCTCCTTCTTCACCAGCGCCGAGGGAAGTGGCAGGTCCTCGCGCAGGTGCCACTGCCCGGAGCTGGGGTCAAGCATGTAGAAGGGCAGCAACTTCCAGCCATGCTCAGCCACCTGTGGCACCGCTGACAGGAAGAATCGTACATCTTCCATTCTTGTCACGTACTTCACGCTCACACGAGTCCAGCCAATCTTTATGCTGAAGTTGCTTTCCTCGGTAATCTCCTGAATCATGGTGGGTGCGGCTTCGGAAAAGGAAGGCTTTTCCAATGGGAAGTTACCCACGTCCACGGGAATGCTGCACCCATCATTGCTGGTGGGTGCAGAGGACAGGGGGGTCGGGAACTGGGACTTTTTGTCATGGGTGACTTGAGAACTGGGTGACTTTAGGTCTGCGGGCCCCGTGCTTGTTAGCGTTTGAAGACCTGGGGCAGCAACACAAATATTCCCAGATCGTTAATGACCAACTCCAGCAACAAAAAGAGCAACAAGGGCAAGGGCAAGGGAAAAGGGCAAGGGCAAGGGCAAGGGCAAGGGCAAGGGCAAGGGCAAGGGCAAGGGCAAGGGCAAGGGCAAGGGCAAGGGAAAGGGAAAGGGAGTTAGAGCTGCAAGAGCAGTAGCAGCAACAAACAAACAAAAAGTAGTGCTGTGATACAGTGCAGGAGTAATGAGAGCGCCTGGTGGGGTATGGTATTAAGGAAGCCCCGTCTTCCGGTGGTAGAAAACGTGCTGATACTTTACCTGGCCAAAGCTGCCATGGCAGTTGACAGCGACTGTGAACACTAAAGCAGTGCAGGAGTATGTATGTATGTTACAGTCCAGGGGTTGGCCAAATAGTCTGAAGGGACTTGGCCAACCGTGATTGGAAGGGCTTAAAAAGCAAAACATGATGAATTGAACCCCAAACAAATGTTTGGTGCAGGAGTAACTAGTTGGGATAAAGGGAAGCCTTTGAGCTGAAGACCTGGGTGCAACACGAACAAGCGCATTTCCGCAACCATCATTCAGGAAAAAATCACTTGACAGTGAATGTGAACACAAAAGCAGTGCAGGAGTAAGTAGTTGGGATAAAGGGAAGCCTTTGAGCTGAAGACCTGGGTGCAACACCAACAAGCGTATTTCCACAACCACCATTCAGGAAAAAGCACTTGACAGCGACTGCGAACACTAAAGCAGTGCAGGAGTAACTAGTTGGGATAAAGGGAAGCCTTTGAGCTGAAAACCTGGGAGAAAAACCAACAAGTACATTTTCGCAACCACCATGCAGGAAAAATCATCACAACCATCATTTAGTAATTAAAAAATCACTTGACAGATAGGCTCGTAAATGTTCCCCCCCTTTTATCGCGATGCTCATAAGTCCCTCTTGACTCCACCACCGCGAGCACATTTGGAGTCCAGTTGGGCACCATACAAAATGTCATCATCATCACCCTCACCAGCACCAGCAACAGCAGCATCAGTGACAGCATCAGCATCAGCAGCAACAGCATCAGCAGCAGAGGCATCAGCACCATTACCATCACCATCAGCACCACCACCATCATCATCACCATCATCACCACCATCACCACCACCACCACCATCATCACCATCACCACCACCACCACCATCATCATCACCATCATCACCACCACCACCACCACCACCATCATCACCACCACCACCATCATCATCACCATCATCACCACCATCACCACCACCACCATCATCACCACCACCACCATCATCATCATGAGTTTGCACACTCACCGTACAGATCGTTGAGCAGCCTGGCTACAAAGTGGTGATGCAGTAGAACTTCCTTGCTATCTAGAAGCTTGGCTGAGATGACGAAAGAAATAACGCCCAATCTTGTCTTGTAGTCAAGGAAAGCTCTGCGGCCAGAGCCCAGGACAATCACCCTGGGAGTCTTCATGAGGCCCTGGACGATGGTCTTGTTTAGGCTCTGCTCCTTGCAGTGTACCTCAGCATTGCTCCTGGCGTCCTTCCACAGGGCACATGCAATGCCACATCGAATATCGGCCAGGATGTCGGGGGCGCCCGCCTCCTTGCAAGTTGCTGGCGACTTGTCGTACTGGTGCTGCTTCTGGTCAACATACACCACAGAGCCTCCGCCTGTGACAATTGTTTTTAGAAAAAGTAAAAAGACTGGTGTTTTCCCGATTTTTCTACGTGGTTTCGAGGCTTACACCTCCTTTACGCCCCTTACTTTGCGAGCAGTAAACGAGCAACTTCCTAGAACCCCCCTGATACATACCCATTTCAATACATATCCATTTCCTGATAGTTTTCACATCTACTTCCTGACAGAAAAAGAAGGAAAAGTGCACACACACACACACATATTACATATATATATATATATATATATATATGTATATATATATGTGTAAAGAAATCTTGGCGGTCGTGGGCGTGGTCGAGGTCGTGGTGGTGTCATCGCGTAACCGACTTATCCGACTTCCCGCCCAGACAATTCCCGCTAAGCCAATTCACGCTTTTAATCCCTCCTGCTTCAACTTCTGCCTGATTTGGCCTCCTGCGAATTCTGCCTTGTGCGACCTTCGCCTCTTGCGTATTCTACCTGTTGCGCATCGCGCCCGATTTCTCCTTTTCCCGCCTGAGTTCATCCACCTGATTTCGGCAGCGCTACAGTTCGTCTTCCTACAAGCTTTTCCCCCTGCATCTCTGCAAGACCTTTCCCTTGCGTCAAGAGACCTGTCGCTACGCACAACGGGAGGTGACGTGGTGAGTCAGCCGACATGTCAGAAACGTCCGAATCGCATCCATCCCAAATCAGAAACTTGACTGCAAATTCTTCCCATTGCATTGAGAAACACGCCGCTCCGCATTGTGCCAAAGCAAGTTCGCGGCTAAATTGACCGAATGAAAAATCTCGCTGAGCATTCTCGCCCTAACTTGAACGAACATCTCATATCAGCAACTTGACTACAGCTTCTTCCCACTGCATCGAGAAACATGTCGTCGCTGTGTATTGTGCCATAGCAAGTATGCGGCAAAGTTGAATGGATGAACCTAGCGATGTTTCCAAGTCTCAGATCGAATTGACTTTGGGAGCAGTTGCGGTGAACAGGATTGTTCTTCGGCCGAACTGAATACATGCTCGCTAAGAAGAAGCTATAGTTATGTACATTTGCGATTGCGCAGGTTCAGTTTTTTCAGTGGGGTCGACTATCGATCACAGCTGAGGTGGCAGAGAAGCAGGTCCGATGCTTTTAGCGGAGTCAGATGATGCGCAAACGTTGTCGATGCTCTTCGTCCCGTTGGCCTTGCAGCTATGGCAAAGTGGAGGGAGGCAGATAGGGAGTATGTGTGTGCTGGTGGGTGCGTGTAGGAGGGAGGGGAGGGATGAGAGTGGGGAGAGGGTGGGGGGCTGGTGGGATGGCTGGGGTGGGGGAAGGGATGGAGTCAGGAAATATGTCAGGAAGAGTAAGGGAGTATGTTTGTGGGTGGGGGTACATGGTCGGGTGGGGTGGGGGTGGAGATAACTGGGGGGGGGGGGGGGAAGTACGGTGGTGTTTGTGTGCTTGTGGGTGCACAAGGGAGACCATCGCAAGGGATATGCGTCCGTCAATGTTTGAAGTTGCATGCACTGCAGAGAAAACCGGCATAAACCGTTTTGAAACCAAGCCCCAAACAGGTGTGGCCAACGGGAGGGAAGGGAGGGGGGGATAATGGTTTGGTGGTGGTGGTGTGTGTATGGGGGGGGGGGTGGGGGGGGGGGGTACAAGTGTAAACCATTATGTAACCAGCCCCCAAACAGGTGTGGCCAGAGGCCAAACGGGCACCGCACTATGATTGGGGTGGGGGTGGTTTGTCTACGTCTGAGTAGGATATATATAAATATAAAGTGCACATATATACATACACAAATATTGTTCACATACCAGTTGTGTCTGTGTGAGTGTTGGCGTAGCAGGGGTGAACTTGGCTTTGCATGGACTCGTCACCGCTCTTTAGCATCCTACCAGAAGCTGCGTAGTCCATGTATGTGGCTCGCCGGCTTCCCCAGGGTCCTGCACTCATGTATTTATGTGTGTATGTATATATGTTACAGTCAACTGCACACATGCATGTATGTTTATATGTTACAGTCCACTGCACACATGTATGCATGCATGTATGTATGTATGTTGTTACAGTCCAGGGTTACGCCAAAGAGGCTAAAGGGACTTGCCCAACCGTGATAGTAGGGGCTTAAAAAAAGGCACTGATGATCTGAACCCCAAACAATCGCTTTACCGACAAGGGGCCTGAGTTTGTGCTACATCAAAAAATTATGTATACGATTATAACTGCACACATACAAGGGGTGAGGTTGTTATTAAGTTATCTGAATATAACGAACTCCCAGCCCCCATCGTTTACGACGTGCTAGGGTTCAGTTCACCAGTGCTTGTGGGTGAGGTTAGGCAAGTCCCTTTAGCCTATTTGGCTACCCCTGGACTGTACAATACATACATACAATGGGTTAGGTCGATGGTTGGGAATTGAGCATTGGCTGTTGTTTTTGTTTTGTTGTTGTTGTTGTGAAAACAATTTCACCCCAGGAGGTGGGTCTCACTACACAACTAAGCGACACCAAGGATTCAGATCGAATGTCTTATGTATGTCTAGTAGAACTCTAGTATTTGTATTCTATCTCGAGTGGTAGGTCAAAGCTGAAGGAAGCAAAGGGGTGAGGTGGATGGTTGGTAATCGGGTAATTGATAATTGGGTAATTCAACATGTCGACCTGTCAAATTCAAATCATCCCCTAAACTGCTGTACATACACATCAGTTTTCAGGGCATAAATCGACAAGCACACCGCCGCCACATCCAGTGTGCATGGATTGACAGGGACAGGACAGGCAAGCGTGCTGCTTCTTGAATAGATGCAACCCTCGGGTCAGTTGAGGTCAGGAGAAGCAGACAGATAGACTTGAGATCTTGACAAACAATCGAGCCGACTCAATAACGCATACATCCACACATACACCCCCCCACACACCACACACACACACACACACAAACACAAATACACACCTTTGACATGGGTTGAATCGCTAGAGACGTCTCGAGACACGTTTGGGATGAAGTCCAAAGTCTTCTGGGGCATCGTTGTCATAGTTCGTCTGGCGGATGAGGGAAACAAAGATCAAGGGGAATACGACTGGGGAAGAAGAGGGTGGTAGGCGCGCGGAAAAAGGGGCGAAGGTTACGTTCTGAGAAGCAAATGGCACGAACAAATACAAGACCTCTTCAACAAGTGAGAACTATCTCCGATAATTCGAACCACCTTCAAATAACGTCGGAAGCCGAATAGAGCGCTGGCGTTCAAGGGTTCGGGGTTTCGTGGCATCCCGAGGCCAAGAATACCTACAGGGCGGTTAGACCCCGATGGACTCCGGTTGGCAACGACGATCCCGAGACTGATCCCGAGAGGCTGAAACGATCGCGATAGCACGGCAATTTTCGAGTACCTGATTTCGGTTTGCGCGCAGAAGTGACTTCCATCGTTTAACTCATAGCTTTTTCCTAACTGTGACAAATCTTCTTATCTTCAACAGAGCTTTCCAGACGACTCGTGGAAACAGGTCCCCGACGCGAACTCCCTGCCAGGCTTGAGTTAGCTGCTCGCTCGCAGAAGGGGGCGGGGGGGAGCGGGGAGGGGCATGCGAGCTTGGGAGCATTTGACGAGTGAATATTGGTGTCAATTGATCCTGGAAGAAGGTCCATGGCCTTGCCATTGTGGACATTCGAGGCATGGAAGGGTCCGCATGACAGATAGAAGCAGCCGGAACGAAGTTGAGCGAGGTGGATTGCAGCGGTAGATCAGACAACACGAAGACAAAGACACTATGACATGGCACGCGGTTGCCGTGCGATCGTCGAAGCCAGGGACCAGGGCCGACCAGGGCCGACAAGGGCCCCGGCCGGGCCCCGGGGCCGGGCCCCGGACCAGGGCGGACCACGGCCCTCTGGGTCCGACCACGGCCGACCAGGGCCTGGTTGAAGCCAAGTTGACGCGGGCACACTTCCGAACAAGGCCCCCTAATTTTCGACCATTTCCAACCGCGTTTCGACCATTTCCAGAGTTATCGTTGCGTATGTCTGCCATCAAGGGCCGACCAACTAGCACTTCGACGAATTGGAAGTGCTGCTGCTGCTGCTGCTGCTGCTGATGATGATGCGACGAGGATTGCTGACATCTGAGATCCTCCTTGTTTCCATAGCTTCCGGCGTCTAGAAAGATTAAAGCAGTACGCCTAATCGGCAGAAGCTTTCAAGGGGGACCCGTAAATATCAGATTATCAGGTGTGGCGTGGATATGGATATGAGGGGTGATTCTGTCGCGCAGACAGGCGGGATCCTAACCTGGCGTTTGGATACGCGGAAGTGTCCCGCAGCGCATAGCCATGAACTGACGAGTCATACATCCCTCCTGCTTTTTCTACAAGCTCGACAGGGCCTCACCGTACGCCAGCCTGCACCTGTTCAGGTTGTTAAACAGGTGTTCATGGTGTTCAACACGTGTTCAACCAATTATGTACATGACAGGTGCTCAACACCCTGAACACCTATTTACCAACCTGAACAGGGTGCAGGCTGCAGTAGGGCCAAGCAGATATCAACCACCATCAACCAATCTCGGCCACTCTGAACCAATATCAACCGAAGCTTGTTATCATGAGTGCAGGCTTGAACACAGCTTTGGACCCCAACCCTACCATGGTCCCAATAAAGCCAGATAGACGGCCTAATGTCAACTCAGAGGTACCAGAGGAAGTGAAACAGACCTTTACTAGCCTGGAGGAGGGGGATCCGCCCAATCATGTGGATGTCCCTGTGGACCTCCCTGGGGACCTCCCTGTGCCTGCAAAGCATGAGTTTTGCTTCCAGCCGGAGGCTAGTGAGGATGGTCAGATGAATCCACCGATGGACAACGATTTCATGTGGAATCCCAAGGGAGGGCTCCGTTCACGACGAAGCAATACACATCAAAGCAATACGAAACAGATCAGCACTCAGCATAAGTGTCATCAAGGTATGGATGGTAAACATTTGTTTTCATCGGCAGTCCAAGCCAGCTGCGGGTACTAATCCATTTTTTTTTTGGTACATACACACGGAAGGAAAAAAAACATACACAACGCACGCACACACACACCACGCGCGCACCACACACAAACACACACCACGCGCGCACACACACACACACCGCAAGCACACACACATGCCAAAAACACGCTCAGGCACACACACACACAAGCACACCACACACACACCACAAACACAAGCACACCACGAACACACGCGCACACACACCACAAACACACACATAGACAAACAAACACACACACCACGAACACACGCAATCACACACATACACTTGGTAGTTGCTGCTGTTTGGATTCTTCTTGCTCTTGCTCTTGCTCTTGCTCTTGCTCTTGCTCTTGCTCTTGCTCTTGCTCTTGCTCTTGCTCTTGCTCTTGCTGCTGCTGCTGCTCTTGCTGCTGCTGCTGCTGCTGCTGCTGCTGCTGCTGCTGCTACATTTGTTGTTATGACCACCAGAAGTGATGTCCCACTTGACTTGCACTTGATACTTGCTGGCTGCAGCTGATCAATTGCTGTTTGGATTCTTATTTTTCTTGCTCTTGCTCTTGCTCACGCTCTTGCTCTTGCTCTTGCTGCTCTTGCTGCTGCTGCTGCTGCTGCTGCTACATTTATTGTTACAACCACCAGAAGTCTTATCTGACTTGCATTTCTGGCTGCAGGTGATAAAATGCAGGGGAAGCCTCCACCTTTGGATGTATCCCTACTGCTGGGGTTTGATCCAAAGCTAGAGAAGGAATTTGCAACTTTTCGGTCCACAAGGAGCATGAGTCTGTCGAAATTATGGTAATATGTTTGGCAGGGCTCTTTTTCAAATCTGAAAGTGAGCTTTTTCTAGCTTTTTGG
>JACBWV010000610.1:97770405-97855405 GCA_013435795.1 Chlamydomonas sp. ICE-L | reverse complement strand
CACAGGTAGATGCACAGAAAGTAACACAAACAGACAGACACATGTACACGTACACACACAGGAAGACACACAAACAAACAGACACACATACACGTATACACACAGGTAGACGCACAGGAAGACACACAAACAGGTAGACACACAAACAGATACACATACAAACACACACATCTAGACACACAAACAGACAGACACACACATACACACACACACATACTCACGCAGGTAGACACACAAACATACAGACACACACACATGCACACAGGTAGACACACAAACAGACCCACACACACATAAACAGACAGGTTGAAACACAAACAGACAGACAGACAAACAAACACACAGACACACAGACACACACACACACACACACACACACACAGGTGGGCACACAAACAGACAGGCGTGCATACATGCCTCCACCGCCTCATGTCTGGTCTGATTCTGCCACGCTGGCTTCCCAACAGACACACACTCACATACACACACAGGTAGACACACAAACAGACCCACACACACATAAGCACACAGGTGGACACACAAACAGACACAGACACACGCACATACACAAACAGACAGAGACACACACACACACAGGTAGACGCACAAACAGACACACACACACACACACACACATACACACAAAGGTAGACACACAAACAGACAGGTGTGCATGCATGTCTCCAACGCCTCATGCCTGGTCCGATTCTATCACACTGCTTATATCACTTGCTGACCCCTCCCATCTCTCCCCCCTTGTCCCCAGGTATCCTCTGGCGGTCGTGAGGTTTTAGGCCTCCTCCAGGGTCGGCGTTTTAGTGCCTTTATAGTTTTTTCAATCTTTATGGCCTTTTATAGCTTTTTGTGGCCAGTTAGGGCACACACAAAAATGCTTTTTTGTAGCGATATTTCGCCAAAACGGGGTCAAAACTAGCGATCGCTATTTTAAGCGGTAAAAAAAAACTGTCGCTGACCCCTCCCATCTCTCCCCCCTTGTTCCCAGGTATCCTCTGGTGGTCGTGACTGCCTGCCACATGCTCAATACTTTTCGAGTGGGCGGGCTCATTAACTTGGTACAACATACCGTTCTCTACATCAACCCTATTGCCATGACGTGGACTGCTCGCTACCCTATAGCAGTGGAGAATTGCTACGTGTAAGAGTTTATTATTATCTATAGCCGTGGAGGATTATGTGTAGCTGCCTGATAGCCGTGGAGGATTATGTGTAGCTGCCTGATAGCAGTGGAGAATCGCTACGTGTAAGAGTTTATTATTATCTATAGCCGTGGAGGATTATGTGTAGCTGCCTGATAGCCGTGGAGGATTATGTATAGCTGCCTGGTAGCCGTGGAGGATTATGTATAGCAGCCTGTTAGCAGTGGATGATTGGTATGTGTTAGAGTTTATTATTATCACAGCCGTGGAGAATTATGTATAGCTGACTGATAGCCGTGGAGGATTATGTATAGAAGCCTGATAGCAGTGGATAATTGGTATGTATTAGAGTTTATTATTATCATAGCAGTGGAGAATTATCTATAGCAGCTGATAGCAGTGGCTAATTATCTATAGCAGCCTGATATCAGCTGAGATTTATCTATAGCAGTGAAGTATTGCTTCGTGTAAGAGTTGAATCAGTGTTGCGTGTGAGATTTGAATCAGTGTTCCGTGTAAAAGTGGAGTCAGTGTTACGTGTGAAAGTTGAATCAGTGTTCCGTGTAGGAGTTGAATCATTTTTTTCCAGCTATGAGCAGCAACTTCTAGGCAGCTCCCTGACTCATCCACTGGGCTCTGCGCCGGCATTTCAACAGGTGTAGGTTACAGGTGCAGTAGACTGCAATAGGTTTGGCTGGGTAGGGGGGCAGAGGAGCTGCCTAGAAGCAGCGGCTCGAAGCTGGGTAGGGGGGCAGGGGAGCTGCCTAGAAGCAGCCGGCTCGAAGCTGGGTAGGGGCAATGGTAGCTGCCTAGAAGGCCGCGGGAGAAGCTAAAGTAATCTACTAAGGTTACTGATCTATCATGCTATACCAAGCTATTATGGAATGAATGATTTATGTTTATGCCAATACTTATGCATGTATGTATTTGTTTTTTAGTCCAGGATCAGCCAAATAGGCTAAGTACCATGCAAATACCCAATGCTAACGTGAATGCTATACGTATGCCAATAGCCATACCAATGCTAAACTGAATGCTAATACTTATGCCAATGCCAATACCAATACCAACGCTAATGCTAATACTTATGCCAATGCCAATACCAATGCTAACGTGAATGCTATGCTAATGCTTATACTTATGCCAATGCCAATACCAATGCTAACGTGAATGCTAATGCTAATGCTAATACTTATGCCAATGCAAATACCAATGCTAACGTGAATGCTAATACTTATGCCAATGCCAATACCAATGCTAACGTGAATGCTAATGCTAATACTGATGCCAATGCCAATACCAATGCTAACGTGAATGCTAATACTTATGCCAATGCCAATACCAATGCTAACGTGAATGCTAATACTTATGCCAATGCCAATACCAATGCTAACGTGAATGCTTATACTTATGCCAATGCCAATACCAATGCTAACGTGAATGCTAATGCTAATACTTATGCCAATGCCAATACCAATTCCACGTGAAATCTAATCTAGTGGCTTATACTTATGCCAATTGCCAAACCATGCTATTAATGCTAATCGAATTGCTAATAGCTTATGCCAATGCCAATAACCAATGCTAATAACGTCGAAATGCTAATGCTAATGCTAATGCTTATACTTATGCCAATGCCAATACCAATGCTAACGTGAATGTTAATGCTAGTGCTTATACTTATGCCAATGCCAATACCAATGCTAACGTGAATGCTAATGCTAATGCTTATACTTATGCCAATGCAAATACCAATGCTAACGTGAATGCTAATACTTATGCCAATGCCAATACCAATGCTAACGTGAATGCTAATGCTAATGCTAATACTTATGCCAATGCCAATACCAATGCTAACGTGAATGCTAATACTTATGCCAATGCAAATACCAATGCTAACGTTAATGCTTATACTTATATCCAATAGCAATAACAATGGCAAATGTGCAGCTAATAGTGGAATGCTAATACTTATGCCAATGCAAATACCAATGCTAACGTTAATGCTAATACTTATGCCAATGCAAATACCAATGCAAACGTGAATGCTTATGCTAAAACTTATGCCAATACCAATGCTAACGATAATGCTAATGCTAATGCCAATGCTAACGTTAACGCTTATGCTAATGCTAATGCTAATGCTCATATGTATGCCCGTGCTAATGCCAATACCAATGCTAACGTGAATGCTAATAGCTAATGCTAATGCTCATATGTATGCCCGTGCCAATACCAATACCAATGCTAACGTTAATGCTAATGCTAATGCTCATATGTATGCCCGCGCTTATGCCAATACCAATGCTAACGTTAATGCTAATGCTAATGCTCATATGTATGCCCTTGCTTATGCCAATACCAATGCTAACGTTAATGCTGATGCTAAAATTAATGCTCATATGTATGCCCGTGCCAATGCTAACGTTAATGCTAATGCTAATGCTCATATGTATGCCCGTGCTTATGCCAATACCAATGCTAACGTTAATGCTAATGCCAATGCTCATATGTATGCCTGTGCTTATGCCAATACCAATGCTAACGTTAATGCTGATGCTAATATTAATGCTCATATGTATGCCCGTGCCAATGCTAACGTTAATGCTAAATGCTAATGTCATGTATGCCACGGTGCTTATGCCAATTACCAATGCATAAATAACTGGTATGACTACGCTAATGCTTCATATGTAGCCCGCTGCCAAAGCCAATGCCAATGCTAAAATTATGCTATTGCTAATGCTAATGCTAATGCTAACGTGAATGCTAATGCTAATGCTCATATGTATGCCCGTGCTAATATCAATACCAAAGCTAATGCTAGTGCTATTTCTAATGCTAATGCTAATGCTCATATGTATGCCCGTGCTAATACCAATACCAATGCTAATGTTAATGCTAATGCTAATGCTAATTCTCTTATGTATGCCCGTGCTTTAGGCAATACCAATGCTAACGTTAATGCTAATGCTAATGCTAATGCTAATGCTAATGCTACTATGTATGCCCGTGCTAGGGCCAATACCAATGCTAACGTAAATGCTAATGCTAATGCTAATGCTGATATGTATGCCCTTTCTAATGCCATCACCAATGCTAACGTTAATGTTAATGCTAATGTTAATGCTCATATGTATGCCCGTGCTAATGCCAATACCAATGCTTACATTAATACTAATGCTAATGCTAATTCTCATATGTATGCTGTGATAATGCCAATACCAATGCTAACGTTAATGCTAATGCTAATGCTAATGCTCATATGTATGCCCGTGCTAATACCAATACCAATGCTAACGTTAATGCTAATGGTAATGCTAATGCTAATGCTCTTATGTATGCCCGTGCTAAAGGCAATACCAATGCTAACGTAAATGCTAATGCTAATGCTAATGCTCATATGCATGCCCGTGCTAATACCAATACCAATGCTAACATTAATGCTAATGCTCATGTGTATGCCCGTGCTAATGCCAATGCCAATGCCAACGTCTAATGCTAATGCTAATGCTCATATGTATGCCCGTGCTAATGCCAATACCAATGCTAACGTTAATGCTAATGCTAATGCTCATATGCATACCCGTGCTAATACCAATACCAATGCTAACGTTAATGCTAATGCTAATGCTAATGCTCATATGTATGCCCTTTCTAATACCATCACCAATGCTAACGTAATGTGATCTAATATTAATGCTCATAGTATTGCCCGTGCCAATGCCTAACGTTAATGCTAAGCTAATGCTCGATTATGTATGCCCGTTTGCTATGCCAATACCAATGCTAACGTTAATGCTAATGCTAATGCTCATATGTATGCCCGTGCTTATGCCAATACCAATGCTAACGTAAATGCTGATGCTAATATTAATGCTCATATGTATGTCCGTGCCAATGCTAACGTTAATGCTAATGCTAATGCTCATATGTATGCACGTGCTAATGCCAATACCAATGCTAACATAAATGCTAATGCTAATGCTAATGCTCATATGTATGCCCGTGCCAAAGCCAATGCCAATGCTAACATTAATGCTATTGCTAATGCTAATGCTAATGCTAACGTGAATGCTAATGCTAATGCTCATATGTATGCCCGTGCTAATATCAATACCAAAGCTAATGCTAGTGCTAATTCTAATGCTAATGCTAATGCTCATATGTATGCCCGTGCTAATACCAATACCAATGCTAATGTTAATGCTAATGCTAATGCTAATTCTCTTATGTATGCCCGTGCTTAAGGCAATACCAATGCTAACGTTAATGCTAATGCTAATGCTAATGCTAATGCTGATATGTATGCCCGTGCTAAAGCCAATACCAATGCTAACGTAAATGATAATGCTAATGCTAATGCTGATATGAATGCCCTTTCTAATGCCATCACCAATGCTAACGTTAATGTTAATGCTAATGTTAATGCTCATATGTATGCCCGTGCTAATGCAAATACCAATGCTTACATTAATACTAATGCTAATGCTAATTCTCATATGTATGCTGTGATAATGCCAATACCAATGCTAACGTTAATGCTAATGCTAATGCTAATGCTAATGCTCATATGTATGCCCGTGCTAAAGGCAATACCAATGCTAACGTAAATGCTAATGCTAATGCTAATGCTCATATGCATGCCCGTGCTAATACCAATACCAATGCTGACATTAATGCTAATGCTCATGTGTATGCCCGTGCTAATGCCAATGCCAATGCCAACGCTAATGCTAATGCTAATGCTCATATGTATGCCCGTGCTAATGCCAATACCAATGCTAACGTTAATGCTAATGCTAATGCTCATATGCATGCCCGTGCTAATACCAATACCAATGCTAACGTTAATGCTAATGCTAATGCTAATGCTCATATGTATGCCCTTTCTAATACCATCACCAATGCTAACGTTAATGTTAATGCTAATGTTAATGCTCATATGTATGCCCGTGCTACTGCCAATACCAATGCTAACGTTAATGCTAATGCTAATGCTAATGCTCATATGTATGCCCTTTCTAATACCATCACCAATGCTAACGTTAATGTTTATGCTAATGTCAATGCTCATATGTATGCCCGTGCTAATGCCAATACCAATGCTTACGTTAATACTAATGCTAATGCTAATGCTCATATGTATGCCCGTGCTAATGCCAATACCAATGCTAACGTTAATGCTAATGCTAATGCTAATGCTAATGCTAATGCTCATATGTATGCCCGTGCTAAAGCCAATACCAATGCAAACATTAATGCTAATGCTAATGCTAATGCTAATGCTAATGCTAATGCTAATGCTAATGCTCATAAACTCATACGTATGCCCGTGCTTATTCCAATACCAATGCTAACATTAATGCTTATCCTAATGCTAATGCTCATATGTATGCCCGTGCTAATGCCAATACCAATGCTAACGTTAATGCTAATACTAATGCTAATGCTCATATGCATGCCCGTGCTCAAGCCAATACCAATGCTAATGATAATGCTAATGCTAAAATGTATGCCCGTGCTAATGCCAATACCAATGCTAATGTAATACGAATGTTAATGCTAATGCTTATATGTATGCCCATGGTAATACATATACCAATGCTAACGTTAATGCTAATTCTAATACTTATGCCAATACCAATACCAATGCTATCGTTAATGCTAATGCTAACAATTATGACAATGCCCATGCTAATACCAATTTCATTGCTTATACCTATGACAATACCAATGCTACCACAAATGCTAATGCCAATACCAATTCCATTACTAATACTTATGACAATACCAATGATGATGATGATGATTACATTTCCTGGTGCCCTACTGGACTCCAAATGTGCCCTCGGCTTGACGGAGTCAAGGAGGACTATCAATGCCAACTCCAATGCTAATGCCATACTTGTGATGCAACCTAAGCAAACATGCTGATGTTAATGTTAATGCTAACTCCAATACCAATGCTAACTCCAATGCTAATGCCATACTTGTGATGCAACCTAAGCAAACATGCTGATGTTAATGTTAATGCTAACTCCAATACCAATGCTAACTCCAATGCTAATGCCATACTTGTGATGCAACCTAAGCAAACATGCTGATGTTAATGTTAATGCAGGATATGTATGCCAATGCTAGTGCTAGTGCTAATACCAATACCAATACCAATGCTAATGCCATACTTGTGAGGCAACCTAAGCAAACATGCTGATGCTAATGTTAATGCAGGATATGTATGCCAATGCTAGTGCTAGTGATAATACCAATACCAATACCAATACTAATACTTATGCCAAACTTGTGACGCAACCTAAGCAAACTTGCTGATGCTAATGTTAATGCAGGATATGTATGCCAATGCTAGTGCTAGTGCTAATACCAATACCAATAATAATAATAATGCCATACTTGTGACGCAACATAAGCAAATATGCTGATGCTAATGTTAATGCAGGATATGTGGCGTCTTCAGAAGCCTGATTGTTTGCTATAAATACATCACTGGTGATGTTGGCTATGTAAAAAAGTGAGTTGTTCTGGACGATTGTTGTGGACAGGGAATTTAGTGGACATTAAGCTTCGCCTCGGTTGTTTGTAGGCCTTGCCTTTCTTACCTATATATATATATTGAAATTGAAATTGAAATTGTTACATCCGTGCAATACCGTTACTCACAGGACGTGGAGTTAAGGACACCATAGCGTAAGCCGGAGCTAGCTATAGTCACCGTAGGGCCACCTCAGTAAAAAGAATCACCACCGATGCTGGTACCGTAGCCACATCATGCCAGTGCAGCTTAATACGGGGGTTTTTCACCCCGGTTGGGAAGCACCAATATATATATATATATATATATATATATATATATATATATATATATATATATATATATATATATATATAAAGAAATCATGGTCGTGGTCGTGGTCGTGGTGGTCGTGGTGGTGTCATCATCGCGTACCCACGTGCCATGGGCGTGCAAAGTGTAACCGACTTGCAACCGACTTTCTGTCAAACCCAACTCGCAACACCCCGCCTAGCAAAATTTTCAAATACCGAAACTGCAGATGCGCAAAGCTAAGCGCGCGCGCTCATTCCATCCCCACATTTGCCTCCCATACTATGACTGCAAGCAATTTAGATCCAGAAGATCCTCTCCTCGGAGGTCATCTGCTGACCCTCGCTTTGTATGGCGCTCAGAATAATCGTTTCATTTCATTGCTTCTTCACGGAGCATGCGACCATGATGCATGCCAACGGTCCTAATGTACAGGAAGGCCCGCAACACCGCCAGCCAGCGCTCAAAGCGAGCTTGCCTGAGCAAGGAAGGCAGGGACATAGCCAACAAACGTCGACGTGATGCCCGCGCTGCCCGATCCGAGGAGCAACGTCACGCTGATAATCTCGCAAGGCGTCAGGAACGCGCTGCCTTGCCTGAGGAGGAACGCGAAGCTACTAACCAAGCCAGGCGTGAAGACTATATATGCTGCCCAGCCAGAGGAGCTACGTCATGCTCATAATCTCGCAAGGAGAAGGGAACGAGCTGCCATGCCTGAGCATTCTCCAGCCTTTCTGCAGGCTCTATTGATACATTCATCTTGCTGCGAGCTAAGACACTCGCACGGCTCATGGTATCTCTGCACGATCGAAGTCCCTGCAACCCTGTGGCGTTCTTCCGACTCCCGACTTCCTTCTTGCTGCGTGCTCCTTGCACCGCGTGCAATACCTCTTCAAGATCTTCCCCCCCACCCCACACCACTCCCTGCAACCCTGCAACCCTGCAACGATAAGGTTATTTTCGCGATGAGCTGTAGCGAGTGCGTGACAGAGTTTACCGAACGAAGCCCCTTTCGGGAAACAGCTTGCACGCCCAACCAGGTATCAATGCGCGAAGAGGAAGCTACAGGTCAGCAGGTTTGCTCTCGCGCAATTCTGATGTTTCAAGCTGAGTCTGAAACTGGGCAGACGTTCGTTTGCAATTTCCAAAAGTCTTCGCATTTCCGTGTCGTCTGATGAAACGTCCGAACGTCTGCGCGATTTCGAACTCAGCTGGAAACATCATAATCGCTTCAGTTAAACCCATCTGCTTAAGTGGCCTAGAGAAGATTCGATTAATGGGAACAGAGAAGCAGGGAAGTACGTGCGTCTTGGCGGGTAAAGGGGTGAGGCAAATTTGAGATTGGGCCTGGGTCGAGGTTTGGGCAGAGTGGGGGACTGTGGGTGGGTGGGTAGGGGGGGGGGGGGGGGGGGGGGGGATTGCATGGGGAGGGATTGGTGTGGTGAGTAGTTGTTGGTGCTGGGGGGGGGGGGGGGGGGGGGGGGGGGGGGGCAGATGCGTCAGCATTTGAAGTGGGGGAAACATGATGACTGTGTTTATGAGAGGGGTGGAGGTGAGGACATATGTGTAGCCCATTCTGTAACCCAGCCCCACGGGCACCCTATTATGATTGGGTGGGGGGGTGATGTGTGTCTGTGTGGCCACCGGCCACACGGGCTACCGTACTAGTATATATATATATATATATATATATATATACTAGTACGGTAGTCCGTGTGGCCGGTGGCCCACACCTACTCTCACCTACTCTCACTCCTACTCACACCTAATCTCACTCTCAAGGACCCCCCCCCCCCACACACCCACCCACCCACCCAATCATAGTACGGTGCCCGTTTGGCCTTTGGCCACACCTATTTGGGGCTGGTTACATAATGGTTTACACTTGAAGCCCCCCTCATTCACACACCACCACCACCAAACCATTGACCGCCCCCTCCCCCCCCTCCCCTCCCGTTGGCCACACCTGTTTTGGGTTGCAAAGAGGTTTTCTCTGCAGTGCATGCAACTTCAAACATTGACGGACGCATATCCCTTTTATCCCCCCCCCCCCACCCCCCCCCCAGTTATCTTCCCCCCCCCCCACCCCACCCCACCCACAGACATACTCCCTTACTCTTCCTGACATATTTCCTGACTCCATCCCTTATTCCCTTCCCCCACCACAGTCATCCCACCAGCCCCCACCCTCTCCCCACTCCCATCCCTCCCCTCCCTCATACACGCACCCACCAGCACACACATACTCCGTATCTGCCTCCCTCCACTTCAGCTGTGGGCTTTGCCATAGCTGAAAGGCATACGGGACGAAAAGCATCGACAACGTTTGCGCATCATCCGACTCAACTAAAAGCATCGGACCTGCTTCCCTGCCACTTCAGCTGTGATCGATAGTCGACCCCACTGGAAAAGCTGAACCTGCGCAATCGCAACTGTACATAAATAAAGCTTCTTCTTAGCGAGCATGTATTCAGTTCGGCCGAAGAACAATCCTGTTCACCGCAACTGCTCCCGAAATCAACTCGATCTGAGACTTGGAAACATCGCTAGGTTCATCCATTCAACTTTGCCGCGTGCTCGCTATAGCACAATTCACAGCGACGACATATTTCTCGTTGCAGTGGGAAGAAGTTGCAGTCAAGTTGCTGATTTTAGATGTTCAGTCAAGTTAGGGCGAGAATGCTCAGCGAGAGTTTTCATTCGGTCAAATTTGATGCGTAATCGCTATGGCACAATGCGGAGCGACATGTTTCTCAATACAGTGGGAAGAACTTGCGGTCGAGTTTGTGACATGGGATGGATGCGATGCTTTCGGACATTTCTGACAGGTCCGCTGACTCACCACGTCACCTCCCGTTGTGCGCAGCGACAGGTCTCTTGACGCAAGGGAAAGGTCTTGCAGAGATGCAGGGGAAAAAGCTTGTAGGAAGACGAACTGTAGCGCTACCGAAATCAGGTGGATGAACTCAGGCGGGAAAAGGAGAAATCGGGCGGGATGCGCAACAGGTATAGCACGCAGGAGGCGATGGTTGCATAAGGCAGAATTTGCAGGAGACCAATCAGGCAGAAGTTGAAGCAGGAGGGATTAAAAGCGTGAATTGGCTGAGCGGGAAATGGCTGGGCGGGAAGTCGGTTAAGTCGGTTACGCGATGACACCACCACGACCACCACGACCACGACCATGATTTCTTTATATATATATATATATATATATATATATATATATATATATATATATATATATATATATATATATATATATATATATATATATATATATATATATATATATATGTCTAGGAAAGTGTGTATATTTATACCTTCAGACGACCCTAGGGGTATGAGAGGTTGTGATGTGAGCTATGCAAACAAGTGGGTATGCTTGGTATTTCTCGGTTGTATTCTGGGGGTGTGGTCTGGGGGTATACTCGGTTGGTTGTATGCCTTGCCTTGCGTACCTCATTTTCGCTTTAGCCCCCTCTGGACCCCCCAGGGTCCCGGGGCTGAAGCCCTCAGTTCCCCCCGTGTCTCTCTCCGCTGTCCACTGTCCGTCTGTCCGACAGATGTCCAGGCATTTGAACAATTCCGACCAACTCTGCACCCAAATATTTTGCTCATAGTTGGAGTGCGCATAACTAGAGTTATCAGCATCGCAGCGGTCAAGATCTTTCGCAAAAGTTGTTCAATGTTTGTAGCTCTATTCGGCTACGAGTAGCTACTTTCTCCACTACTTTCAAAACTCCCTGCCGGTTACCGCTAAAGCGTTTTCCCGTGCTGCAAGCGACACGCTCTTAGAACTTGTCAACCTGGGGACCCATGGTGCAGTGTAGATAAGACTGTCGCCTGCTGTGTCTGGGGCGCTACCTGCAGCGGAAGCTGGTGGAGCTGTTAGAAGCTGAGGGGCTGCTTGGCTGATGTACACCTGTTACCTGCCTGATGTACAAGTCCCGGGGGCGCTACCTGCAGCGGAAGCTGGTGGAGCTGTTAGAAGCTGAGGGGCTGCTTGGCTGATCCTAGTGCCTTACAACAGGCGACTCCATGGGCAGCAGACGACTCTTATCAACAGGAGCACTCTAGGATTCACTCATTGTTTTGGCGGAGCCCCTCCTTCTGGGGGGCGGGAGCCCCCAGTGTTACCCATTTGTCCGTCAGACCATCCATCTGACCGTGATGAAGCCCGTCACGTCAGCCAACGGCCTCGTAACTAAGTCGCTTCCGTTGCCACCTGTCGATCACTCTCCGCCAATTTTTAGCGTCGCAGGCGACGCTGCATCGAACTTGTTGTTAGACTCACCGTTCCACTGCTCGCAGGGTATTGTTCTGCCCATTGAAATGTATGTTTACAGTCCAGGAGTCGCTGAATAGGCTACATGGACTTGCCCAACTTTAAAAATAGGAAAGTTAGTTCAAAAAAAAACTCTGGTGATTTGAACACCAAGGTGGATGCACATATTTTTCGCGACCGGCATATCATATGATGTTGATCAAAGGCGAGTATGATATCGTATGATGCCATACAAACTGCATCATATGATATCAGATATGAGTGGTTACTTTGGCCTTGGTTGACCGCCGTCATCACATGATATCATATGATATAATATGAAGGCATGAGAAAGTAATGATAACGCCTGGTGGGGCGTGGTATAAAGGGAGCCCCATCTTACGGCGGTAGGGAACGGGCTGCTACTTTACCTGGACAAAGCTACCATGGTGGTTGACAGCGACGGCGAACACTTAAGCGCACCCGTAGGGATTCAAACCCGGCACCTTTGTTCGAAAAGCTCAACCATTGAGCCATTCGTTGAAATGGGGATTGATGGTGGCATGATATCATATGATATCATACTGCCGTTCTGAACATATTTCAATATTTTTCCATTTGTATGACTCTGCCGTTTCACAGATCTTGTCGCCCCTTCCCCTCCCAATTGACACACATATCACCTCACACACCCGGCCTCCTCCCATTGATAGCCCTCACCCCACCTCGACCATGCCACACCTGCAGCACATAAGCGTAGTGGTTTCAATACTTGTATAACTCTGCAAGGGCCTTGGCATGATTCTGCATTTTGTGATTGGTGAAAAAATATATGGGGGTCATCATCATCATCATCTCATTAGCATTTTCTAGCACATAGGGTTTAGGGTTTAGTAATTGCTGGCTCATTAGCATTTGCTAGCACATAGGTTTGGGGGTTTAGAATTTGCTAGCTCATAAGCCTTTGCTAGCACATAGGGGTTAGGATTTAGTACTTGCTAGCACTGTAGCACGCACGTGTTGTAGTTCCCTGGTCCTTTGCAAGCACCTACATTACTTACAGTCCAGGGGTAGCCACTCTATTGTAGAAAGGCATGTCTATTGTAGAAAGGCAAATGTGGCTACGGTGCCTGCCGGTCAGGCATCGGTGGTAATTCTTTTTACTGAGGTGGCCCTACGGTACCTCAAGCCTACAAGACCTCTAAACTTCACCTCTCAAGATCTGTAAACTTTTAAGAGGTACCACTCTGGTGTAATTGGTATATTGCATGTGCAGGTAGAAAGTTCCTCCCTAAGCGGTTTTATTATGTTCGTTCTTTGGCAGGTTCATGGAGCCTGCTCTCTCTCTTACACTCTCTTTGATCAACACATTCTCCTTCCAGGTAAGGTCTGAGCTTGCGTCACATAACGTTGTTTTACACTCGCTAATGTAAACTTTCCCTGGACTGTAACAACAACAACAATAGCAACAACAACAACAACAGCAACAACAACAACAACACATCTAAGTTGTCATCTAAGATTTCCGCATCGGCTTTTACACATACCGGTACGACACATTACATTGTTTTACATTTGCTTATATAAGCTTTCCCTCGACTGTAACAACAGCAACAGCAACAACACCTCTAAGCAGCCATCTAAGATATGCATGGACTTTTACTCTTACGACACATTACATTGTTTTCCACTCGCTTTGGTCAACACATTCTCCTTCCAGTTTTTCTTTTGAGTTGTGAAAGATGTTTCACTAAAAATCTGAGCTTACAAAGCCTTAACGCTGTCATTGACTGACCGGTGTATGTATGTGTGTATGTATGTATGTATGTATGTTACATTCCATGGGTAAGCCAAATAGGCTTAAGGGACCGTGATAGGAAGGGCTTAAAAAGAAAAAGCATAAGAGAACTGAACCCCAAACAATTGTTATATAGACAGACCAGTGTGTGTGTTTTACAGTTCAGCCGGTTAAGGCTTAGCCAAATAGGCTTAATTTACTTGCCCAACCTCAACATTGGGAAGGGCTTTAAACAAATAAGCAGTGGTTTGACAGTGCAGACCAGCGCTTTGCAGCAACAACAACAACAACAACAACAACAGCAGCCAATGCTATCCGACCACTATCTCTGTTCCATCTGCCCAACACAGATCAGCTATCCCATCTGACCACAATCGGTAGATTTTTGTTGTTATTTTCCCAGTATGTATGTCTGTTGCATTCTTAGGGTAGGCCTAATAGGCTAAAGGGACTTGCCCAACTGTGAGAGGAAGGGCTCAGAAAGAAAAAGCATTGATGAACTGAACCCCAATGCTATCTGACCACTTTCTCTTTCCCATCTGCTCAACACAGATCAGCTATCCCAAGCACTTGGTGTGGAAATTTCCAATCCTGATCTTCACCTTGTACTTCTATGCAATTCCGGAGTTTGAGATAACCTTCCAGCAATTGCTGCTGCTGCTGGCTGTACACACGGTGACCGCCTTGTGCGGCTGTTACCTGGATCTTGACCACAAGCGAGCATTCATGCAGCAGCGTGCGCTGGCAGAGGAGGTGAGTGGGATGGAAGGGTGACGTGGGGGAGCAGAAAAGGGTGCTGAAGACCTCCCAAAGTTACAGTGAGTGGGGTCATGTAGGTTGCTCACATGGCGACAGCTTTGTGTCGCTGTAACATGGACCTTGACCGCAAGTGAGGATTCATGCGGCAGCATGCGCTGGTAGAGGAGGTGAGTGGGGTCATGTAGGCCTGCTAAAAAAGGTAATGATAACGCCTGGTGGGGCGTGGTGTTAAGGGAGCCCGTCGTACGCGGGTAGGGAGCGGTCTCCTACCTCAACTGGACAAGCTACCATCGCGGTTGACGACGACCTGCAACGCCAAGAGCGACCGAAGGGGGAGTCGAACCCCCGACTCTTCGTTCCTTAGCAATCTGGTCTACCACTAGACCATTGTAATCGCTAAAGAGGCTTATGGTAGGCCTGCTACATGATCAGTCTGCTTTTTGTTTCTAGTCCCTCCTGTCACGGCTGAGCAAGGCCTTTAAACCTATTTGGCCTATTCTGGACTGTAACATACATACAAACATACATGCATACAATTAAGCGAGAAGTTGCAGGCAAGATCAGGCAGTGCAACAAGCATACATACATACAAATTTAAATACATACATACATAGAAACATACATACATACATACATACATACATACATACACACAAACAAACATACATACATACATACATCTATATATATGTAGACATACATGGATTCCCGCGATGCCAACGCTAGCTGCCCACATGCCGACGCTAGCTGGCTATTGGCTAAATTAGCGGGTTACTAATAGCCTATCACCCAACTCCCCACCCTGGCTATCGGCTGAATTAGCGGGTTACTAATAGCGTATCTTGACTGAGGCCTTCATGCAGCACCAAACAGCGATATTAGATGCCAGAAGAGCCGTCAACACTGCGAGCCGTCGTGCAAGGCGAGCTCGCCTGAGATTAGTGTTGAGGAAAGGAAAAAGATTGACAAGCGTCAGCTTCTTGCCCGTGCTGCTGACCCACTACGGCACGGGGCTGTCAACGAGGCCCTGCCAATTTACAGTGGCAGAGCAACCCTGAAGAAAGATCGCGGCAGGTGCGGGGTTCGAACCCCCTTGAGTGCGCTTGGGCCCGTCCGGAGGGTCGTCAACCGGCACTGTAACTGGAATCTAGATGCGATGTCGGCTCAACCACCGCATACTTACGATCCGGTTCCCTTAATCCCATCACGGCATGTCCTTAAAGGTCATTGTGACAATTCTTGGTCGTTCAAAACTTTTTTTTCTTCAAATTTTCAATTGTTTTAGGCCAATACATTCGAATGGGCAGAACAAAACATGGTGAGCAGTGAGCGTGAGCTTGAACAAAAATGGGTGAATTCTGGAGTGCTCCCAGGCCAATACATTGGGAGACCAATACCCTACGTACCCTCTCAACTATCCCATGATGTATTTGCATGTGTGCAGGCTAGAAGCTCCTCCCACAGTGCCAGGATAATGACCTCAGCGCACGCTGGAATCCAGGCAGCTTGTGTTGAAGCCTCAGGAAAGCTTGCCTCTCAGCAAAGCCAGGTGGAAGGTAACTCGCAATTGTATACAGAGGCAGAGGCGGTGGTTGCGAAGGAGGCGGAGGCGGCAGAGGCTAAGGAAACGGTGGAATCCACCTTGGAATTTTCTGCAGAGGTGGTGGTGAGCAAGGAGGCAGTGGTGGTGGGCAAGGAGGTGGTGGTGGAGGCCACGGAGGCAGTGGTGGTGGCCAAGGATGCTGCGATGGTGGCCAAGAAAGCGGTGGAATTTACCTCAGAGCAAAGGACCAACCCGGGCAACCCTGCAGAACTTCTGAGTGTCCCCGCTGCTCTAAAGCTTTACTCAGGAGGGTTAGCAGGAGCTATGGCCATCATGGGTCATCATGCGCAATGGCCATTCTGGAGCACCGAGTCGTTTGCTGAGTCGGTGCTCACTGAAGAGGCGGTGGAGACGGAGGTGGTGGGGTGCTTCGATATGTACACAGAGGAGTTCACCAGTTCTGATTTCGCAAACGTCTTAGATCTCATGACTGACGACAGTGGCCCAGTTGCTCCCTCTAGGACACGTGGGCTGGCTGCATGGAACGACTGGGATGCCTTCTTAGAGAAAGAAGTCAATCAGGGGTACAGAAGAGGGGACTCTGTTGAGCTAGGCCGCATCCCCATAGGTAACCACATGGATGACCACACCGAGCTAGGCCACTCCGCAATAGATGAGCACATCCAGCTGGGCCACTCCCCCATTAGTGAGCACAGCAGTGCGAAGCAAGGTCACTATCCTACCTTTAGCTTCATTCCGCTAGGAGGCAACATCCAGGAGGAGGGCACTCCCATACCCGCCCATGGTGCAGCTCAGAGAGGAGTTTCACAACAGTCAAGTCCTGTTGTGAATCCTATTTCCGTCCATGGTGCTTCCATGGAGCATATTTCTGCAAGCTTGAAGATGAATGACAGACATACAAGTCCCTGGGAGCTTGAACCAAGTGACCCAACCTCATTCCAGGTGTGCTGAGGGGGATGGCAGTGATGATGATGATGATGATGATGGTTAGAACATACAAGTCCTTGAGGGCTTGAACGAAGTAGCCCAACCTCTTGCCAGGTATGCTGAGGGGGTTGGCGGTGATGAAAATGATGATGATGATGATGATGGTTCGAACATACAAGTCCCTGAGGGCTTGAACAGAGTAGCCCAACCTCATTCCAGGTATGCTGAGGGGGTTGGCAGTGATGATAATGATGATGATGATAAGAACATACATGTCACTGGGAGCTTCGACCAGAGGCGGCTACTTGCTCAACCTCGTTCCATGTTTCAGGATGAGGATTGTGGACATGCTGAGAGGGGTTTGTGCGATGATTGTTTCAGGTTGGAGGATGCCTGACAACAAGGAAGAGTGGTGAGGGAGGGGAAATTTAATGATTGTCTGTGCGGGAGGGGGGGGGTCCGTTCACCTGATCCTCAGTTGTGAACTTATTACCTCTCTATGTGACTTGCTATTACTGGATGGTATAAACTAACACGATTTTTAACAATGCACCTCACCCCCCATTGCATTATGCTGTACTGTACTGTACTGTACTGCACTCCATTGCACCTCACCACCATTGTACTGTACTGTACTGTTCTGCACTGCACTCCATTGCACCTCACCCCCCATTGCGCTGTAAGGTTCTGTACTGTACTCCGTTGCACCTCACCACCCATTGCACTGCACTGTACTGTACTGTACTGCACTGTACTGTACTGCACTGCTCTCCATAGCACTGTAAATCAACATGACACATGGCTTGCCCTATCCTAAGTAGGACTATAAATCAACATGACATAAACCTGAGCCCCTTTCCTCCCGTGTCCCATGTTCCCAAGGTGTCCCTCACTTTCCCTGGGATGGACCCCGATGATCTACCTGAGGGCTCCATCCAACGCATGTTTGAACAGGCTTGCAAAAGGTAAAGCTTAGTATCGCATGTGCTTAGTATCTCATGTGCTTAGTATCTCATGTGCCACCTGGGATGGACCCCGATGATCTACCTGAGGGCTCCATCCAACGCATGTTTGAACAGGCTTGCAAAAGGTAAACCCGCTTAGTATCTCATGTGCCACCTGGGTGGCTGGGTATTACCTGGCTTCCACCTGAGTTATTATGACTGTCCTAAGGGTAGCAGGATGAACAGTGCATGAGTGTCCAAAGGGTAGCAGGATGTACAGTGCAAGAGTGTCCAAAGGGTAGCAGGATGTACAGTGCATGAGTGTCCAAAGGGTAGCAGGATGTACAGTGCATGAGTGTCCAAAGGGTAGCAGGATGTACAGTGCATGAGTGCCCAAAGGGTAGCAGGATGTACAGTGCATGAGTGTCCAAAGGGTAGCAGGGTGTACAGTGCATGAGTGTCCAAAGGGTAGCAGGATGTACAGTGCATGAGTGTCCAAAGGGTAGCAGGATGTACAGTGCATGAGTGTCCAAAGGGTAGCAGGATGTACAGTGCATGAGTGTCCAAAGGGTAGCAGGATGTACAGTGCATGAGTGTCCAAAGGGTAGCAGGATGTACAGTGCATGAGTGTCCAAAGGGTAACAGGGTATGTGAGAAGGGCTTCACGACCTCAATAGATAGCTGTAGAGGATGATGGTGGTGGTGATGATGAGAAGGAGAAGGAGGAGGACGGTGATGATTATGATGATAGTGGTGGGGGGGATGATATTGATGATGGTGATGATGACGATGAGGAGGAAGAGGAAGACAATGAGGAAGACGGTTGTTGAGGATGATGATAACAAAGACGGTGATGATGATGATGATGATAATACCTCAGTAGCTACCCTGAATCATATTCTTGTGCTATTCTATATTATTATAATCTATATTGTGCTAGAGTATGATCTATTACCCTAAATTGTGTATTCTCGTGCTATGGTAGCTTTTATTTAAGGTGGTACTTGTAGCACAAGTGCTACTATGGCCTCCTTGTTAATTTTAGGGGTGCTATGACGATGAGGAAGAGGAAGACGATGTCGAGGATGATGATGATGATGATGATACATCAGGGGCTACCCTGAATCACGTATTCTTATGCTATGATGTATTTAAGGTGGTACTTTGTCTCACAAGTGCTACTACAGTATGGCCACCTTGGTATTTGCGTAGTACTGTGTTATATTTGGTAACTGTTGGGGGTTGCTTTTTGTTTTTTAGCTACTACCCTGAATTGTGTGTGCTTTGATATATATGACTCGTATTATATCTTGCCTGCAGCTACTACCCTGAATCGTGTTACATCTTGCCTGCAGCTATTATGAATCATTTTATCTTGCCTGCAGCTACTAACCTGAATTGTGTGCCATCTTGCATGCAGCTACTACCCTGAATCGTGTGCAATCTTGCATGCAGCTACTACCCTGAATCTTGTTACATCTTGCATGCAGCTATTATGAATCATTGTATCTGGCTTGCAGCTACTAACCTGAATTGTGTGCTATCTTGCATGCAGTTACCCTGGTTTGGACTTCTTGGACCATGCAATCAGAAAGGGCTCCCTGTTGATCGCCCTCGATGTGCTAACCCAAGGCGCGGTCACATCAGCAGGCGTTCGTGACAAGGGTAATACAGGCAACGTGGCGGCCAAGTCCACGCCCGAACCTAAGGAGTGGTTGTCTTGGCTTCAGCTCCCTTGGCCCAAAGATGGGGACGACGTTTTTGTGCAGGTGGGAATAAGCTAAGAATGATAGAGAGGGGTGTGAAGGTTGTGATAATGTGTGCAGTAATGATAATGATAACGCCTGGTGGGGCGTGGTGTTAAGGGAGCCCGTCGTACGCGGGTGGGGAGCGGTCTCCTACCTCAACTGGACAAGCTACCATCGCGGTTGACGACGACCTGCAACGCCAAGAGCGAACGAAGGGGGAGTCGAACCCCCGACTCTTCATTCTTATAGTGATTCAGTCTACCACCAGACCAATGTATTTCACCGAAAGAGGCTGTGTGCAGTAACATGCTCCACCATGACACGCGCCTTCTCAACCAAGGCCAGCTGGGGGTTGTGACGTGTGTGAAGGTTGTGAAGGTTGCGAAAGCTGTGATTATGGTGTGATGAGGTATGTAGGGGATAGGGGTGTGAAGCTTATAATGATGTTTTTGTGCAGGTGGGAATAAGCCTCGTTCGCAAAATAGTTACATTATATTTGTATTATATAAATGTATATATTATATATTTATTATATGAATATATGTGTTTGCAGATTAAATGTGATATATGTATAGAGAGAGAGAGAGAGAGAGAGAGAGAGAGAGAGAGAGAGAGAGAGAGAGAGAGAGAGAGAGAGAGAGAGAGAGAAGTCGTTATTTTCTACCCTGGGACCCCACCCCACCCCCACCCCCACCCCACTTTGAGGCCACATATCCGGACACCCAGGCAGTAATACGAAGTGCAAGGGCCTCACCATGAGCATCAGCTCGTCAAGACCTTCCCAGTCTTGCAACCAAAAAAGAAAAATAACAAGTTTGGGTCCCGTGGTGCATATCTCCCCAAGGGCATTGTGTCGTCTCTCATCTCACCCCGTCTTGCCTATCCACTGTGTAGATCCACCACAGCTCCACCACCACCACTTCCACCACCACCATCCAACCACCACAACCCCACCACAGCCCCACCACAGCCTCAGCACACCACCACAACCCCTCACCAGCACCTCAGCTCAACCCCAACCCCCAACAGATAAGGAACATCACCCATTCGGTGCATTGGGCTGGGTCTTAACTGGTGTGGGTGGAGTCCCTAAACCCTATACCTTGAACCCTGAACCTTGAAACCTTAACCCCCAACAGATCGGGAGCATCATCCATCCGTTGCATTGGGATGAGCCTCAACAGGAGGTAGTGGAGTCCTTAAACCCTAAACCCTGAACCCTGAACCCTGAACCTTAAAACCCCAACCCCCAACAGATCGGGAGCATCATCCATCCGTTGCATTGGGATGAGCCTCAACAGGAGGGGTGGAGTCCCTAAACCCTGAACTTTGAACCCCAACCCCCAACAGAACAGGAGCATCATCCATCCGTTGCATTGGGATGAGTCTCAACAGGAGTAGGTGGAGTCCCTAAACCCTAAACCCTGAACCCTTGACCCTAAACCGCTGTGCAGATCGGGAGCATCATCCATCCGTTGCATTGGGATAATTCTCGACAGGAGTGGGTGGAGTCCCCTTCCTACACAGCCTCTTCCGTGCACACACCCGTGCTCAAGATGGTGGAGCCTATGGTAGTGAACCCGAGCATGGGCAACGCCTGTGACCTTTCTCCCTTTAAAGTGACCAATGGCGTGATCCTGCATATGTGTTCCTCTGCAAGGCTCGGAGGCGACATCAAGTTGCGTGCCCGCAGCAGAGGCAAGGCGGTGGCCGTCATCGTGGTTGAGGAGGCCACGCCACATGGTGGAGAAGTCGAGGAGGCCACGCCACATGGTGGAGAAGTCGAGGAGGCCACGCCACATGGTGGAGAAGTCGAGGAGGCCACGGCACATGGTGGAGAAGTCGAGGAGGCTGCCACTTACTTCTACCAAGCCCATCTTGACTTCGGCGAGACCCCCTGCTTTGGAAACAAGACTCACAATGTTGCCTTAGAGGTGTGGGTAGGCCGTGCGGTGGTCCAGTGCATCCCCATCCTAGTCTTGCCTGAGTCCCTCAGCACTGTTGCTGTGGACGTTGGCAAACTCGCGACAAGCTTGACCGACTTGAGCGATGGCACTCCCAAGGCGCGCTACAAGCTGGGTGTGCTGTCCAAGCTCGGCATGTGGCTTGAATTTGTGAAGCACTGGGTGAACTTGGCTAAGAGTGCGAAGGATGGAAAGGCTGTGTCTGGAGGGCTGGTGATACCCTCTGCACAGGTGAAGCATCACATGCTTGGCTTGGCCCGCTTCCTGTTGCTTCGTTTTGTGGTCACCGGGCAAGCTAATGCAGCCCATTGTGTCCTGAAAGGTCTGGCTTGCGTTACATCTCCAACTCTGGGCTATGTGGGCCACGACGGAAAGCCTTGCAACCAATTCAACCTCCTGCATACCGCCATGGCCAGCAACCGGGCTAGCATGGTCTTGCTGGTTGACTTGTGGGCAGCTGCGATTCCCGCCCTGGGCTCTTGGTTCAGCCATGACTTGCATGGGGTCACCCCGTTGCATATGCTGCTGTCCCTCGAAAAAGCCAAGATGCTAGGAGCTGTCTTGACCAACTCCAAGCGAGCTCAGGTGGCTTGGTTCAGAGCCCGGGGCTTGATTAGCGGCACCCCAGCTGAGCTGACTGCTTCTAGCCCCCTTCGTTTCCTCATCCCTCAAATGGGCGTGTCACCTGTGTTAATCCGGCTGAACAGCTTGTCCCGCAAACAGTCTAAGAAGCGACGAACCAAACCCGGAGGCAAGAGCGCAGCCTCCGTGGGGCCAAGCCGCCTGTCCTTGTGCTCCTCGGTGTTTCATAACAAGGATTCCGCTACCAAGAGGGCAGCCTCCATGGGGCCAAGCCACCTGCCCTCGTGCTCCTCGGTGCGCTATGAAAAGGACTCCACTACCAAGAGGGTAGCCTCCATGGGGCCAAGCCGCCTGCCCTCATTCTCCTTGGAGTGCTATGACAAGAATTCCACCAGGCCTTGTTCATTCACCTGTTCGGACGCTAAACTCTTGCCTTCAACTCCTGATTCGGCTACCAAAAGCGCAGCCATGGGGCCAAGCCGCCTGTTTGTGCTCCTTGGTGTGCTATGACAAGGACTCCATTAGACCTTGTTCATTCACCTGTTTGGACACAAACCTCTTGCCTTCATCTCATGATTCCGCTACCAAGATGGTAGCCTCCATGGGGCCAAGCCGCCTGTCCTCGTGCTCCTTGGTGTGCTATGACAAACAGAATCCCTCAAGTCGCTGGCGGTATGGTGGATCACCATGGACACAGTGGCTTGAGGACCCCGGCTCAGAAGAGGGGCATCCCCACACTGCGCAGCTCGCTGCTGGACCCCCCCCCCCCCCCCCCCCCCCCCTTCTAAAATTGCACCTACCTTGCCCGCAGTCAAGGCGCTAGCACCTGTGACAGCAGGGGTGGACCCTACAGATCCAGGCAGTGATCACTTTGCCCACAGTCAGCCCCGTGATGGCCTGTCTCCCAAGCTTCCCCATGCTGAGAGCGTCCCTGCTGTATCCACCAACAGCCTGGGCCTGGCTGTCCCACCCCCATGATACCGCTTGGGCCTAGCTGTCCCACCCCCATGGTACCGCCTGATGAAATAGCTCTGGTCCAGCCTGGATCCCTAGCCTAATGCCAAGCAGCAGAACAAATTCATCATGTCGAAGATGGAGAAGATATCCATGATGATGAAGATGGTCTGTCTACTTCAACTGTTTGGCCAGATGGGCATCACCCTCAGGGGTGGGTTCTGTCTCTTGTCTCTCAGTGCTTTTATAATGGCATGTGTCTTGTCAATGTCGACCAGCCTGGCGCTCAATGTCATCCTGGCGCTCAACGCCGACCATCCTGGCGCTGCACAAGAGAGACTACTTAGTCATAGAGAAGCTTCTCTTTGCATGGTGGCCCATGAGAAAGCTATTCTCCTATCACCTTCATATGACAAGTCGTATTCTCAACTACATGATACCCGTACTCTTTGTGCGGCTAGCCCGAGCAGTGGCTGAGCCCATCCGCTTCCAGTGGGCCTTGGCAGAGAACCTCCGCATGCTGGTGTTGAATTACATCCTACCTAATGGATTCTCTCTCCGATGGATTCTTCTCTGTCGCGTTTCCGGTCTCCTCATCACTGCTGTACAAGAGATTCGATACCGCAAGCAATATCTGGCACTGGAGAAGTCCGAATGAAGGAACGCTTGAAGTGAGGGGGGTGGGGCCACCCCCGCCACCCGCACCACTACCCCTGTGGCCGCCACCCCCGCCACGGCCACCCCTGCCACCACCCCTTTGGCCCGGGCTCATTCCGCCTTCCACCTGAATCTAATGTTTTCATCTCCTGAGACAACCGTCCTTCTTCCCTAGCTGTATTGGGAGATATCTCAATGGTGGTCCTATCTCCAAGGGGGTCCTATCTCCAAGTATAATGGAGCTGTCCCTAGTCTCCAAGTCTCATGGAGCAGGCCCTACCTGTCCCGGCCTTTTCCAGAATAAGTCTCTTGGAGCTGGCCCGAACTGCTCGACCCAGGGCTCTGAAAGCGGACCTTTTTCATCAACCTGCTTGGACAGCTCTGGCGCTGACCTCATGCATTGGGAGCCATCCCTTGTTCAAAAAGAAAATTGTACCAGGTAGATTGATGGGCAGCAATTAGTGTCCCTATAATAATGTGACTGTACATTTTAAAGGTAGGTCCTAACTGTAAAGGTAGGCCCTAACTGAGGTAGGCCCTAACTAAGGTACAAGGCGTGGACATTTATTTCTGTTGCTGTTTAGTGGGCAGTAATTGTAGTCGCTCCTTTAGTTGGATATTACATCTATGGTTTTGGTAGCAGGTGCCCAGGCCCCTAATTGTGTACTCTTCTTGATCGATATATTCTGATAATGGAGCTCATGGCATGATTCATGGCGATGTTTTGAGCAATTTATGTTGTGTTGGTCGTTGGGTTGTGTTGTGTTGAATCTGGAGACAAGGGGTGCGACTGTGGTAGATGTGACAAACCTGAACAATTTCCTGCACCCCTGCATTATATTGTATAATTAAATGATCACTGTGGCACGAACTCAGGCCCCCCGTTGGTAAACCGATTGTTTGGGGTTCAGTTCATCAGTGCCTTTTCTTTGTAAGCCCTTCCTAAACGGTTGGGGAAGTCCCTTCAGCCTACTTTGCCTACCCCTGGACTGTAACATACATACATACACCTGGACGAACCAAAGAGGGGTGGGGTGATGATAGGTCCCCCCCTCAACAACCATATCCCTTCTTTCCACCCGATTTTCAACTACGAGATGGGTGGGTATAGATAGGCTGGTAAAGTATTATCTAGAGTAGGCAAAGGGCACACAGGTCTAAGTCCCCTCCGGGCCCTGTGCCGCCTGCAGCACAGCACCGAGGCCAGCTCTGCCCACGTGTGTGCAATGCATTACTAGAATGTACTGCTTGCCATCTTCTTAATGTATCGCGCTACTACGATTAATACATCTTCCTCTGAGTTTGAGTCTGCAGTACCCGCTACCGACTTTAAAATAGGTCTCTCCTCCTCATCAATGCTTTTTCTTTTTAAGCCCTTCCTATCACGATTGGGCAAGTCTCTTTAGCCTATTTGGCCTACGCCCAGACTGTAAAATACAGACAACTACCATATCCCGTATTTCTGTCTGAACCCCAACTTTAAGATGGATGGGGAGAGGATAGATCCCCCCTCCAACAACCAAATCGTTCCTTTCTGTCTTAATCCCATCTTCAAGATGGATTGGGTGACGATAGGTTCCCCAACAACAACCAAATCGTTCCTTTCTGTCTTCATCCCATCTTCAAGATGGATTGGGTGACGATAGGTTCCCCAACAACCAAATCGTTCCTTTCTGTCGGAATCCCAACTTGAGATGGATGGCCGGATGGGTTTAGATTGGCGCCTGATAAGACGCTCCAGATGTGGTTCTGCTTATCGAATGCAACGATACTAGATTATGGATTCACATGTAACTAGGGATCGGCATATCATATGATATTTTATATAAATTGTAACTTTAGCTTAGTCATACTGATATCATATTGCCATAATAATCTGCCAGTAGTAGGCATCCAGTTGTTGTCGTACTTGGACAACCTCACAATCTGCAATTACACAAATTATATTGTGCCTCATTCAGTTATTGCATAATGCATTATGCTTGACTTTGCAACATTTGTGCAAATGGCATTATTATTGACTGTTGCTAGTGAGCTGTACACACAGTACATCACTTCTGGATTGGGAAGACAGGCGCCTGCAGATATTTATTGTCCCCGACCCAGGGATATCAAGTCTGTACTCTGTTGACGTACTGTGGTCCAGACACGGCCGAAGGCTCAGGCAAGGGCTGGGCCAGTTGTTGTGTTGATGACAGGGTAATTCAAATCGCGCTTTTGATTTTGCGCTTTTGAGCGCTGACTTTTTGACCCCCTATGCGCTTTAAGCGCAGTTTTTTGCAACCCCTTGTGGGCGCTGCAAGCAATTTTTGCTTTACAAAGCGCAGTTTTTTGTTTTCAAGTGCGCTAAAGCGCTGGCCAATTTGGCCATTTGAATTACCCTGGTTGGTGACAAGTTTTGCACAGGCGATGGCAGCGTACCTTGTCACTGTTCAATCGCTATTCCACACGCGCAGGTGTACCGGCAGTAGCGCTTGAAATATCTGACAACCCGAAAGAAAAAAAACTGAGCTCGAAAGATGAAGCAGAGAGTAAGAAGCGGAAAGCAAAGGCTCTTGAATTATTATTATATGATTATCCCATTCTCTTGATTAATTGTCGGCACTCCGATGAGACCACCCAACTCGGCTGGCTGGCTATGGGAAGCTGGCATAGTATGCTTTCTCTGGTTCCACTCAATATTATGGGGTTTTCCTGATGCAATATGAAAGACACCATTTGCTGTCAGATCAGATAACTTACATTCAATTTCATGGGGTCCCCCACCCCCTACAGAAATATTTCAACTTCTTCGACCCCGCCAGGAGGTTTCTCCAGTTCCCCTCGTCCTATCAATTATTATCAAGTTGTATTTATCCAATCTCACACATTCATGGATGAACAACAAAATACAGGAAGCTCTACCCTGCTGAGAACTACGGAGGATGGATGACTGCGTTAGCATCTCTATTTACACTGCTTCCCCGTATGGTATACCATGTAATCTATTCAATGCAACTCCCAACAGCAATACTCAGCAGGCACATAGCACGCTATAACAATTTTAGCTCTGACTTAATGGAGCATCAGAATTACTACATGCCTACAGTCTGCAATGGATGCAGGCGCCTAGTAAGGCCAGCAATGGACGCCGGCGCCTGATTAGGCTTTCACCTCTTGAGCCTGATTAGGCTTTTACCTCTTGAGCCTGATTAGGCTTTTACCTGACTTAATGAAGCATCAGAATCACAGTCCTACAGCAGGGTGGTTCTTTGCGCTGTATGTTGCGTAACACAGACACAGCTTTTGAAGGGCCCTCTGCATCCCAGAGGGTCTGGGACTCTGAGTGCGTCTCACAGGCGCTGACATATGCACAGATGTCAAAATCAGTTGAGCCTCATGAAGCACATTTTGGAGTCCCCCTGAACAACCCTGGCCTCAGACTGCAATGGATGCAGACGCAATCAGCTGCTTGCTACTGAGGCAAAAGCAATGCTCTAGGCAGCCAGGCCAGCGTGTGCAGCAGGTCGCTCCCTACAGTCTATCTGCAATGGATGCAGACACGATCGCCTGCTAGCTACTTCGCTGCAAAATAAATGCCCTGGGCAGCCAAGCCAGCGGGCGCAGCAGGTCACTCCCTACAGTCTGCAATGGATGTAGACGCAATTGCCTACTAGCTACTCCGCGGCAAAAACAATGCCCTGGGCAGCCAGGCCAGCGTGTGCAGCAGGTCGCTCCCTGCAGTCTATCTGCAATGGATGCAGACACAATTGCCTGCCTAGCTACTTAGCTGCAAAAGAAATGCCCTGGGCAGCCAAGCCAGCGGGCGCTGCATGTCACTCCCTACAGTCTGCAATAGATGTAGACGCGATTGCCTGCTAGCTACTTGGCGGCAAAAGCAATGCCCTGGGCAGCCAAGTCAGCGGGGGCAGCTGGTCGCTCCTTAGCAACCTTCTGCATGCTGGCGTTCTCATCAGCACTGCCTGACTCGAGGAAACCTCCAACGACCTGATGCAGGGGGGATGAGGGTGAGTGGGATGGGTGTGTGGGTGGGGATGCGATGGATGAGTGGGATGGGTGAGTGGGATGGTTGAGTGGGATGGGTGCATGGGTGGGGATGGTTGAGTGGGATGGGTGAGTGGGATAGGTGAGTGAGATGGGTGTGCGGGCGGTGATAGGATGAGGGTGGGGGTGGGTGGGATGGATGAGTGGGATGGGTGTGTGGGTGTGTGGGATAGGATGAGGGTGGGGGTGAGTGGGATGGGTGCTTGGGGATGGGACGAGGGTGGGGGTGAGATAGGTGCGTGGGTGGGGATGGGATGAGGGTGTGGGTGGGTGGGGAACAAATGAAAGATTCTTTCCGGGCAGTGAGTACAAAGTATCTGAGTTGATATTTTTGGAAAGGAATATCAGCAGCATTCTCATGAGCACTGCCTGATTGAGCAAACCTCCAACGAGCTGGCGCATCATTGATGTCAATAGAGTTAGCTCAGAATACAGGTATTGGACTAACTTGTATGTGTGGTTGGCCCCAGTGAGTGCAAGCAGTCACCCAACTACCTTTCTGCCTACCGAGGCTTGCTCTTATTTTACCCTCATAACTACAAAGGAACATCTGCCGAGATCCTGCAGTCCCTATGTCCGCAGTCTACAAAATATTGGACTAATTTGTATGTGTGGTTCAGGGTACTTCAAATGGCTAAATTGGCCAGCGCTTTAGCGCACTTGAAAACAAAAAAACTGCGCTTTGTAGTGCAAAAAGCGCAAAAATTGCTTGCTGCGCCCACAAGGGGATGCAAAGAACTGCGCTTATAGCGCTGAGGGGGTCAAAAAGTCAGCGCTCAAAAGCGCAAAAGCGCGCGCTTTGAATTACCCTGGTGTGGTTGCCCCCAGTGAGTGCAAGCAAACCGGCTGGCCCCCTCCACTTCATGCCTAGTTGAGGTTGAGGGGGCCAACCACCAATCCTTGCTGATACTTTCCTTTCCACCATTCACAAACAATTCAATTAAAGTACGTCTTATGCTTATCCATGCTTGGCAGCGCGACCAATCCTTGCTGATAACTCCACTTTTGATGGTTGGCCCCAGTGCAAGCAAACGGGCCGCCCCCCCTCAACTTCACGCCTCATAATAAGGCGTACAGTTTATTAATTTACTCCACTAACCTTTCCATCCGTCACAAAGTATGCCCCATGCTTGGCAGCACCACCAACTCCAGACTTGCCAAAGGGGACAACCTCAGATTGCTGATAACTCCCCTTCCCTTTCCGCACTGGGGCCAACTACCAATCCTTGCTGATAACCCCACCTACCTTTCCGCCCACCTTTCACAAAGAAAGCCCCATACCTTCACTTACCTTTCCATCCTTTACAAAGTAGGCCCCATGCTTGGCAGCTCCACCAACTTCGGGCTTGCCAAATAGTACGACCTCAGCCCCCTCACTGGTTCCATAAAAGACCCAGGCGAGGTCGAAGACTCGGCTGTAGAAGAATGGCAGATAGTCGTACTCGGTGGTAGAGCCTGTAGGGGAATGATGCGTGTGAGTGTGTGTTAGTAGGTGAGTGCATGAGTGCATGTGTGTGTGTGTAATAAGCCAATGGTGCCATACAACACCCAAGCGAGGTCAAAGACTCGGCTGTAGAAGAAAGGCACAGTCGTACTCGTTAGAAGAGCCTGCAGGGGAGTGATGTGTGTGAGTGTGTATTTGTAGGTGAGTGAATGAGCGCATGTGTGTTAGCGAGTGTGTAGTATGCTAATGGTACCACAAAACAGCCAAGCCAGGTCGAAGACTCGGCTGTAGAAGAAAGTTATACAAGGTAGTAGAGCCTGTAGGGGAGTGATGTGTGTGTGAGTGTGTGTTTGTAGGAGTGTTGATAGTTTTGTTGCCTAAATGTCTTGGCTAGACCTTAAGGAGCGTACGGACATTAGTCTTCCCTTGGCTGTTTTTTTTCTTCGTGCGACGCGTCGCAAATTGAACGACCCATGCGATGCGCCGACCCTTGAACCCTGCGGAGCGCGGAGCCCAGGGTGTTCAGGGGGGCATTTCAGACTAGTTTAGCCAGACCCATGTCTCGCCATGCAGCGACGGTATGGCAACTGAATGGCGAGGCGTCGTCAGAAAAATAATGCTTCCCTCATACCCCAGTGAGGTCGGCACAGTTGTTCTGGGAGACTCCTGAATCTGCATCATGAAACGCAGCTGGTTTTAAATCTGCGACTACAATGCAATGGAGCCTCCAAAATCTGCATCTGTGACGTACCCATATCCTCTCTCTGAGATGCAACAGCAGACCCTCCTACATCTGTGTTGCAAGACGCAGCATCTAGAACAACCCAAGTGGCCAGGTCTATGATCTACAACAAACGTACCACAGATTGCACTCACAGCATGAAAAGCAGATTGCCTGGCATGGGTGTTCAACAAAGTAACAAACGTACCACAAATTGCATTCACAGCATGATAAGCAGATTGCCTGGCATGAGTGTACAACAAACGCACCATAAATTGCGTTCACAGCATGAGAAGCAGATTGACTGGCAAGGGTGTACAACAAACGTACCATAAATAGCTTTCACAGCATAAGAAGCAGATTGCCTGGCATGGGTGTAAAACAAACGTACCACAAATTGCATCCACAGCATGAAAAGCAGATTGCCTAGCATGGGTGTACAACAAAGTAACTACCGTACGATAAATAGCTTTCACAGCATGAGAAGCAGATTGCCTGACATGGGTGTACAAAAAAGTAACAAACGTACCACAAATTGCATTCACAGCATGATAAGCAGATTGCCTGGCATGAGTGTACAACAAACGCACCATAAATTGCGTTCACAGCATGAGAAGCAGATTGCCTGGCAAGGGTGTACAACAAACGTACCATAAATAGCTTTCACAGCATAAGAAGCAGATTGCCTGGCATGAGTGTAAAACAAACGTACCACAAATTGCATCCACAGCATGAAAAGCAGATTGCCTAGCATGGGTGTACAACAAAGTAACTACCGTACGATAAATAGCTTTCACAGCATGAGAAGCAGATTGCCTGACATGGGTGTACAAAAAAGTAACAAACGTCCCACAAATTGCATTCACAGCATGATAAGCAGATTGCCTGGCATGAGTGTACAACAAACGCACCATAAATTGCGTTCACAGCATGAGAAGCAGATTGACTGGCAAGGGTGTACAACAAACGTACCATAAATAGCTTTCACAGCATAAGAAGCAGATTGCCTGGCATGGGTGTAAAACAAACGTACCACAAATTGCATCCACAGCATGAAAAGCAGATTGCCTAGCATGGGTGTACAACAGAGTAACTACCGTACGATAAATAGCTTTCACAGCATGAGAAGCAGATTGCCTGACATGGGTGTACAAAAAAGTAACAAACGTCCCACAAATTGCATTCACAGCATGATAAGCAGATTGCCTGGCATGAGTGTACAACAAACGCACCATAAATTGCGTTCACAGCATGAGAAGCAGATTGCCTGGCAAGGGTGTACAACAAACGTACCATAAATAGCTTTCACAGCATAAGAAGCAGATTGCCTGGCATGGGTGTAAAACAAACGTACCACAAATTGCATCCACAGCATGAAAAGCAGATTGCCTAGCATGGGTGTACAACAAAGTAACTACCGTACGATAAATAGCTTTCACAGCATGAGAAGCAGATTGCCTGACATGGGTGTACAAAAAAGTAACAAACGTACCTTACATAGCTTTCACAGCATGAGAAGCAGATTGCCTGGCATGGGTGTACAACCAAGTAACAAACGTACCTTACATAGCTTTCACAGCATGAGAAGCAGATTGCCTGACATGGGTGTACAAAAAAGTAACAAACGTACCTTACATAGCTTTCACAGCATGAGAAGCAGATTGCCTGGCATGGGTGTACAACCAAGTAACAAACGTACCTTACATAGCTTTCACAGCATGAGAAGCAGATTGCCTGGCATGGGTGTACAACCAAGTAACAAACGTACCTTACATAGCTTTCACAGCATGAGAAGCAGATTGCCTGGCATGGGTGTACAACCAAGTAACAAACATACCTTACATAGCTTTCACAGCATGAGAAGCAGATTGCCTGGCATGGGTGTACAACAAACGCACCATAAATAACTTTCACAGCATGAAAAGCAGATTGCCTAGCATGGGTGTACAACCAAGTAACAAACCTACCATAAATGGCTTTGACAGCATGAGAAGCAGATTGCCTGGCATGGGTGACATGCTCCTGGCGCAACATGGCTCCTTCATACATCTTGAGTGCGAACGTGGCAACGTCACCAATGGCATACACATCAGCGTCGCTGGTCTTGAAGGAGGCATCAACCTAATGGGACAGAGTGTAGTGCATGGTGAGGGTATAGTGTAGAGGAGGGAGGGAGGGAGGGAGGGAGGGGGGGGAGGGAGGGAGGGAGAGAGGGAGGGAGGGAGTGGGGAGAGTACGCATATAGGTTGCGTGGATGGGAGCGTGTGGGGTGCATGGAAGGGAAGGAGGGCATTAAGATCAGCGTTGCAAGTCTAGAAGGAGGCGTCAAACTACTAGGATGGAGTGTGGTGCATGGTGAGGACATAGTGTAGAGGAGGGTGGAGGGAGGGAGGGAGGGTACGCATATAGGGTGCATGGGTACAGGGTGCATGGAAAGGAGGGAGGGAGGGCATTAACATCAGCGTTGCTGGGCGAGGAGGAGGAGGGAGGGCAAGGGGGCTGGCGAAGAAGGACGGAAGTGCTCCTGTTGGTTTTTATTAGTTGGAAAAGCATACCGAGAACTACCTTCGTCTCGTACTAACGTCTCGCCTCGTAACAAGGCGCACTCCTGATTAATTTACCTGGATCCCGCCTGTCTCAAGCTGCTCTTTTAGAAATTCAACATGTCACACACCCAACCAGGCGTCTGACTGCCACCACCAGCTCCATTACCATTGTAACAAGGCACACTATTTACGTATGTACTTATTTATTTACCTGGATCCCGCCCATGGCGCCCATCTCAAGCTGCTCTTTGAAAAGTTCCACGTTTGGCCTGGCTCCCACTCCAACTACCACGAGTGAGGCTTGCAGTTCGGTCTTCGCACCACCATCCATGGCTTCCAGATTCACAGTGCTCACACTGCCTGCCTCACCACTGAATCCTTTCACTTTCTGACCCTTGCACAGGGTGATTCCTTTGTCTGTAGCATGTTCCAAGTTGAGAATTAGAGAGTTGGGAGTAAGAGAGGCGAGGGTCAGGATCTGCAGGTCAGTCTTGGCACCACCAGCCATGGCTTCCAGATTCACAGTGCTCACTCTGCCTGCCTCACCACTGAATCATGTCACTGTCTGACCCTTGCACAGGGTGATTCCTGTGACTGCAGCATGTTCCAAATTGAGAATTAGAGAGTTGAGAGTAAGAGAGGCGAGGGTCAGGATCTGCAGGTCAATCTTTACACCACCAGCAGTGGCTTACAGAATTACAGTGCACACTCTGCCTGCCTCACCACTGAATCCTGTCACTTTCTGTTGAGTTGAGAGTTTATAGTTAGGGTCTGTAGAAAGGTGGTTTGCCTCAGTGCAAGCAAAGAGCAGGCCCACTCAAACTCACGCCTTGCAACAAGGCGCACCGTTTCTTTATTTACCTGTCAGGGGCAAGGGGCATTGATGTGAATACCCCCCACCCCCACCCCCCACTCCCCCCAACACACACACACAAGCTTACTCTGGTAGTAGGACTCATAGACAGCGACCACCTCTGGAGTAAAGAGACTTGGCAAGTAGGCAACCCTCGGGCATCTCAATAGTGGAGGGAATCCCCCCTCCCCCCAGCTTCCCCCCAGCCCCACGCACCCATCCACGCACCCACACAACACACAAGCTTACTTTGGTAGTTGGACTCATAGAAGGCGACCAGCTCTGGAGTAAAGAGACTTGGCAAGTAGGCAATCCTCGGGCATCTCAATAGTGGAGAAAATCCCCTCTCCCCCCAGCTTCCCTCCAGCCCCACGCACCCATCCACACACCCACACAACACACAAGCTTACTTTGGTAGTAGGACTCACAGAAGGCGACCAGCTCTGGAGTAAAGAGACTTGGCAAGTAGGCAATCCTCGGGCATCTCAATAGTGGAGAAAATCCCCCCTCCCCCCAGCTTCCCCCCAGACCCACGCACCCACACAACACATAAGCTTACTCTGGTAGTAGGATTCATAGAAGGCGACCAGGTCTGGACTGAAGAGACATGCAAGTAGGCAATCCTCAGGCATCTCAATGGTGGAGGGACCCCCCACACACACACACAGTTTCCCTCCAGCCCCCCCCCCCCCCCCCCCCCCCCCCCCCCCGAAAACACACACACACACTACACAAGCTTACTCTGGTAGTAAGACTCATAGAAGGCAGCCAGTTCAGGAGTGAAGAGACGTGCAAGTAGGCGATCCTCGGGCATAACGATGGTGGAGGGAATACCGTTGCTGGCCAATTGGGCAGCCACCTCCATCCCGATGTAACCACCACCAACGACAACAGCCTGCAACGGAGGTAGGTGCATTATGCTGTTGATAATGGTGATGATAGTGTTGGGGTTTTTATGGCGATGACGATGATGGTGGTGGTGATGGTGGTCAAGGATAGACCACATAGGACACAAATGGACCAAAGGGCAGATTGATATTAATATTGATTAGTATGCTGAATGGCTCTCCTTCCACCAGCAAAAACAGCCTGCATCAGGATACACATGGGCACAAGGGCAGATTGATATTAATATTGATTAGTTTGTTGAATGGCTATCACAATGCACCCACCATCAGCAACAACAGCCTGCATCAGGATACACATGGGCAGAAGGGCAGATTGATATTAATATTGATTTGTTTATTGAATGGCTATCCCAATGTACCCACCACACACACTCAACACCACCACCCACCCCACCACCTACACACACCATACACACAACCCTACTCATGCAGGGATGGCATGGGAGCGACAAAATCCTGCATCAGGATACACATGGACAGAAGGGCAGAGTGCTCCCTATTATAAGAGGGGAAAGAAGCACTGGAGCGCACTTCTTGCCACCAGCATGCCTTGACTGGTAAAATTATCAATGAACTAAATGTCTTCCTTTTTCCAGATAAAAAACAAACCAGAACCAAACGAGATACAAAACCCGGACACACCTTGCCACCAGCATGCCTTTACAGGTAAAAAGTATCCATGAACTAAATGTGTTGCTCTTCAGATTGAAACCAAAACAAATCCCAAACCCGGACACACCTTGCCATCAGCGTGCCTTGACAGGTAAAATTATCAATGAATTAAATGTGTTACTTTTCAGATTAAAAAACGGAAGAAAAAAAAGAGGACAAACCTTGCCACCAGCTGCCTTGACAGCTTTCATGGCCTCCACCAACTTGGCTCCATCAGCCTCATCTCTGAGGTAGTAAATGCCGCCGAGTTCCGCACCAGGGGTCTTGAATTCAGTAAGCTGGATTACCTGCAACCACCAAGCACAAATTATTATTACAAACACAGCGAGACACGTTCTGACACAAAATAACAAGATACAACCACATGGGCTAACTACTAGTTCTCATTCAAAACACACTTGGATAACTTCTAAATAAGAAGGAAAATAGATATTTGGCACAACCTTGATAAAAGGCTACTCTCACCAGAGCAGTGTGTTTGTGTGTGAGTGTGTGGTGGGGGTCTGTTAGGACTGCTGCTCAGGGGGTTATGTTTGCGGGCCCTTCAACTAGACTGTGAGCATGGGCCTAGGAGGCTCGGCGTTTGAAATACACAGCCCTTGAGGATACTGAAGTAGGTGATTGGGTCAGAGTCTGGCTGAATGTTGTATGTTTGTGTGTGCAAGAGGTGGTGGTGGTGGTGGGGGTGTGTGTGTGTGGGGGGGGGGGATGGGGGGGAGGTACTCCAGAATTGGTGTTTAGTTCAGAGAACCAGTGTCCTTCCGTAGCACCAAAGTGCTCCTAGTTGCCTTTGTGGTGAAACTAGCAGCTTTCTTGGGGCAAAAAAGTAAATCCCAAAAGATATAACGTAGAACCCCAAAGCACCATGGTACACAATGTAGCACTTGTGCTACTTAAGGCAACGTCAAGAAAGCAGTACACTTGAGCGATCACACAAGCTGGTAAGGAACGAGATTCAGCCTCCAAGGTGGTCATCTAAACCAAATGGTGTTGATGATGATGACGGTGATAACTTTGTTCTGGTGCCCTTCTGGACTCCATGTGTGCCCGCTGCTTGACCGAGCTTCTTATTCATCATTCAAGCTGACAAGGAAAGAGAAACAAGCTTTTTGGTTATAAATACATCTACTAGAAACCAAAGCTTACCCTAGCTCCAGTTGCAATGATGAGCTTCTCGTAGGTTACTTTGCCACCATTGGCCAAGCACAATGTCTTGGTCTTGACATCGGCGCTGGTCACTTTGGTGGAAGTCATGAAAGTGATACCTAAAGAGTTGGGAGTAGGGTTTCAGGGTTAGGGTTAGGGGGTTGAGTTATGGGTTAAGGTTTTAGGACATAGGTACCGGTTACTTGGGTCTTAGTCATGAAGGTGAAACATAAGAAGGTGGGTTAAGGGTTCAGGGTTAAAGGTTTTGGGTTTAGGGTCTTGGGTTTAGGGTTTAGGACATCAGCGCTGGTCACTTGGGTCAAAGTCACAAAGGAGATACCTCAGAAGGTGGGTTTAGGGTTTAGGGTTCAGGGTTTTAGGTTTTGAGGTTTGGGTTCAAGGTTTGGGGGTTGGAGTTTCAGGCCCAGGACATCGGCGCTGGTCACTTGGGTCAAAGTCACGAAGGAAATACCTCAGAAGGTGTGTTCCGGGACGCATTCGTTGACAGGTGTCTATGGTGTAGGCAGGGGCTGTTATGTTTTAATGATCAAGTTAACAGACGTGTGTAGGATTGGATGCATCATGCATGTGTGGCCTTACAGAAGAGGTGCCAGAAAAGCTAACCATAGTGGGCGGAAAAACAATGCTGTCTGGAGCATGCTAAGGCTAGTTGTACATGCCACTCTTAACCCGAAGTTGGACTTAATCTCCGTCACATAGCTTCGGCCAGCAATTTGGCATCTCGCCGCCACTCTTTGCTACTACAAGGGCAAGTGGGCAAGCAGGAGGGGACTCCTACCTTTCTCCTTGTACCAATCAGGTGTTTGCCTCTCTCCACCTCCACCAACGCAAGTGTGGAATCCTGGCAAACGGGGTCCTCCTGCAGACAGACAACAAAGGGATGAGCAACGAGCAGATAAAACTAGCGAGGGGCAGGGAGGATGTAGATTTCGAGCGCGTTTTGGTAGGTTTGCATCCTCAGATCAATAGATCATCTATTGCTGATTAGTGCCATATGTCCCCCCGACTCGTGCTACATTGACCTGCTCATCCCATGGGTGAACCGTGGACGGGGAACGTGGGCTTGCACACTTGGTGACGACGACTATTCGAATGTCGGGAAATTCAAACGAACGCGTTTGGCACGTCGTGTATCATGCATGCAACTCCAAATGATCTACGGCAACCTCGGCTGCCACGTCCGTATGAGGACGTTCCAGCCAATCAAGGACAACCCCCGCTTAACTGCATCGCCCTTCAATCTAAGGATCAACCACATTGGCGAGAGGCAAGGGAAAAGGCGAATTGCCGAGACTGCGCCATGGGGGTGGGGTGGGATGAGGTGCAAACACAGGTGGCGTTAAAACAAGCAGCTATGTTAGCAACCTAGACTGGATTGGTTTATCCAAGAGAATGAATCATTGATGAAGATTGATGGCATGATGATGCAGTCAAGAGCTACGCACCATCAATAGTGAGGTAGGCCTTTGAGAGGGCGGGGCGCTCGTAAGAAACCACTGGCTCCTCTCCGATGATGGCAAGCTCTCCGGGCTTCAGGCCAGATTCCAGGAATTGTTTTCCAGCGTATCCTGCGGAATTTCCTCCTCCGAGAACGACATACTTAAACGCGGACATAGTTAGACGGCTTGCTAAATCAGAAGAGTTCGGGTCCTGAAGAGTCAAGAAGCTTTACTTTAAGCAATTGCGAACGAGTGGATAATAATGGCTTCCAGGAGTGAACAAAAATGCCCTGCAGGTCTATCGGTTTCGATTATGTGCCTGGCCATACTCTAGGTTACTTTTTATGCTCGGCGCTGATAGAAGCTGCTGGAAGTTGAGCCGTGTTTGTTGGGAGTTGGCTGCAGCGTGAAGACCGAAGTGACAGAAGATTCTCACCCCGAACTTCATGGAAGGCTCCAGGCTGTTAGTATACCCCGCATGAGGTCGAGTGTGCGCGGTGCGCCTATTTGTATGCTGACATGTTTTCGCCTCGAATTTGTGAGAACAATTCTGCTCCCTAACCAATACATGCGCACATGGTTTCAGGGCACACATTTATAATGTTGAAAATGGTTGCCCGATGATTGTAGCTTTAGGGTTGGCTATGGGTTGGAAAAAAAACTTAGCTCCTTTGCTTGAATCGCGATGCTCGGATGTGCTCTAATGAGAATCTGTCCTGTGTAAATATGTCTTGTAATTGTTGTTTGGAATATGATGGTTGTATGGAATAGAATGTTCCGTTTTTGTGTGAATTGAATTGAAACCTGACAAAGTAGCTCGCGAAAAACCCACGGAAGTTTTTTGATAGGCTAATCCTCGGGCTAATCCCTCAATCATAAATATAAATCAAATAAATCATAATAAATCATGATAAATATAAGTCATAATAAATCATAAATATAAATATAAATCAAGATAGGTGTGGGGTGTACTTTTAAATAGCAGGTTGCAAGCAAGATAGGCGTGGGTCATACTGTTAGATAGCAGGTTGTAAGCAAGATAGGCGTGGGTCATACTTTTAAATAGCAGGTTGCAAGCAAGATAGGCGTGGGTCATACTTTTAGATAGCAGGTTGTAAGCAAGATAAGGCAGTGCAACAAGCATAATGAACAAAGCAGGTATGCACCCAAGGTGCTCATATCAACAAGGCCTGGTAGTGCTGTCTGCAGATGTAGCGTACTTACAGAAACATTAGCATGATCTTGGGCATGGGGAGCTGTGGATGTAGCATTTTCCATTGGGCATCCTGCTGGTGGGAGCTTTCTATCTCCGGCTTGTTGCCTTGCTTGATCCTGCGTCCCAATATCTGCACAGTAATGTGGGGACGTAGGCAAGCATGTTAGCCATCCTAGGGTTCAGTTTCATCCTAGGGGCCACTTTCATCCCAGAGGCCACAATATCTGAAAAGTCTGATATGTAGGCAATCATGTTAGCCATCCTAGGGGTCAGCTTCATCCTAGGGGTCACTTTCATCCTAGGGGCCACAAAAAAAATTGAAAATTAGAACATCCAAGTATGTCACACTGCCGGGGACAGTTGACCCTACTAAGGACGTGGTTTTATCGACACTGGTTCGTAAGCTCACCTTGCTCGAGGTTGGGCAACGAGGATGGAACCAGTCACGTTTCATACGGTTGACGGCCACCGTGAGAACCGAGACGCTCCCGACGGGTTCGATCCCGGCATCTCCATCGAACAAGGTCGGATACTCTACCATTGAGCCACTCCGAGTCCGGATCGGGGATAAGGGTCACAAAATCTACAAATTGTAATATGTAGGCAATCATGTTAGCCATCCTAGGGGTCAGTTTCATCATATGGGCCACAATATCTGCAAAGTTTTATACGTAGGCAATCATGTTAGCCATCCTAGGGGTCAGTTTCATAGTTGTTCTTTTCGGCTATGAGCAGCAGCTTCTTGGCAGCCCCCTGAGCCAGCCACTGGGCTAAGCCCCCAGATTTTGATAATTATGGACAGCATATTCTGTCAGTTTCCAGGCAAACTCAGAAAAATAAAGGCAATCTCGCAGCAATCGAGCAAGATTGCAGCAAGCAAGCCTTATTATCAGCACTAATATATCTATATAAACGCCAGCCATTCGGCGTCTAACCGTCTGCAGAATACAATCCTCCCCCACGTGCAATAGTCAAGAAAACCAGGGAGTGTGACAGGGTTTGAACACAGACGGATTATAGACATGTCCAGGTCTCATGGTGCCCCACGGAGCCAAATAATGAACACACCACCATGCTAGTTTTTTTTCCTTAACCCTCAATGTTATGAAACTGTCCAGCTGCTTCCGCACTGTACGGTCTCGGCATTAATTTATGCTGAGTATGTAACAATATCCTTCCTTCCTTCCTTCCTTCCTTCCTTCCTTCCCTTACTTCCACAGTTGGGGAAGTCCCTTGAGCCAATTTGAACTGTAACATAAATACGTACACACCTGTCAGTGGAGAGCTTGCCGAACAGCCTGTGCAGAGCAGAAGAGGAACATGAATACGCGAGCAACGTCGACGTGCATGTTCACAAGCCGTAAAACCCTATGGGAAACGCTTTTCAATTGGTATAACTACACAGTGTTGGCTTACCCATGGTCACTCGTTTCCAGCAACAGGGTCGGGCGGCGAAGAGAGAAGGTGGCCTTGAGTTCGGAGCGCCACTATCCGACGTATGGTTCGTCTATGTGTCTGATGTGTTCGCAGGGAAACACCAAAGTCTTGTAGATATCTTGTCAAGCAGCAGACCGAATAAAACAGAAATTGCGATAGAACTGAACAGAAAGTGGTAAGACTCGCTCGTGTAAGGGGTTATTAGCGGGTATTAGGGTACTTGGGTCGGCCAACCTAGCTCCATATACTTCGCCTCAATATGCTGGACACTCTTGTACACTCTTTTCGGCAACAACAAGCCCTACACACCTGGCGTAACGCTGTTCGGTTGTCCGATTGTTCTTCTCTCTCATCTGGGGTCTGTTCGGGGCCCATGCGCGCTCAGTTTTTTTCGCCTTGCAAACTATTAGAAACATATGTATGATAACAGTACCCCCATCGCCAAATGGGTAGCCTGGACACCCAGTCTGAGACAGCTCCAATATTCGTCCCTCAATTTTCCAGGGTGATCTTGAGCCACATGCGAAACTGTTCAGAACGCTAGATAGCAGGATCATTGCCGCAGGAGTAGAGCTTGTACCTGCCATTCATATATTTGAAAGGCGTGGACGCTCGGAACCGCAGGAGGTCGCGGACGGAGTCCTCACCTCCCAGTCGAGTTGGCAAACTGAACCCCAACGACATAAGCAGTACTATAACATGTACTGTTCCACGAGCAAACTGTAAGCAGCCGGGTGGCAGCTGGAACGTGTCCTCAAAAAACAAACGAACGTTAACCCATGCAACTGCTGCCAAAATCAATGGCAAATGTGAGAATTCGCAACAGGTGTGAAAATGAATCCATATTGGCCAGAAAAGCTACTGTGTAACCCGTGTGGAAGCAAAACTGAACATGTGCATACCGTATCAAATGTATGTAGATATGTATGTAAACAAGTTCAAGTTCAAGAATGTAGATACTTAATGGTGAAGGCTTCGACGCTTCGTCCTTACTGCCCAAATTAGTTACCAGAACGGACTGTGGGACGATCAGGGACCTTAAGTTCGCTATCACATACAGCTAGGGCTGTCAAGCTTTATATCGTACGATATTTATTATATTGTGTATTGTACGATATATCGTACGGTATGCTTATTATGTGAAGCGATATTATATGTTATTTCATCGTACGAAGAAAGATTACAATGGGCACTTATCCTGGCAGTGGAAACACCACCGCCCCCGAGGGAACGGACTCCGAACCCACTATCTTCCGGCAGTGGGACTCGATCTTCTCCCGATTACGATATATCGTGTTTACCGGAATATATCATACTGGTGTTTACCTTGTTCAGTATCGTACGATATATATCGTCCTTGTTGAAACAGTAGCTTATTTCACGTTGGCTAAGACTCCTACGCCATATTCTTCGGGTGTCGCGCGTTCGATTCCGGCAGGCAGACACACCTTACTGCGCGCACACTTTTGCTCGCTTGCAGATGCTCTCGAGGGCAGCACGCTCACCATGGCATCAGCAGCAATGCGAGTGGTGAGCGTGATTTCCCATGCACTTCAGGTGCTATAGGGTGGGTGCTATGGGTGGAAGCGTAGTTTGGGGCTACCAGTGGAAGTGTAGTTTGGTCTAGTGGTATGATTAGCAGATTTGCCTGGATTTCCTTGCGCTGGGTCTGGAATTCAGTATATCGCCTTATGTCGTACGATAGATCACGATATATCGCACGGTAATAGACCACGATATTACCGTGTTTTCTATCTCCCTCAGTATTGGTTCATTTGACTTGATTTTAAGTGTATGGACGTGTAAACGGTATTTCCTGTTATATCCCCTTGGCCTTCTACTGATTTCCCCCAAAAAGGGTATACAATATCGTACGGTATCGATATCGTACGATATATCACGATATATCGTACGGTAATTGAAAATACCGTACGATATTGACAGCCCTACATATAGCGGCCTTCCAGGAGGTGTATGTATGTTACAGTCCAGGGGTAGGCCATATAGGCTGAAGGGACTTGACAGAACTTGATGTGAAAGGCTTAACAAGAAAAAACATTGATGAACTGAACCCCAAACAACCAAAAACAACTTTGGGAGGTGAAGGCCCCAATGCTCAGCATACCAATAGACAGTCCCTCATAGGGCATGATTGAGGGATCTAATCGTGTTGCCTCAGTTCAGCTACGTCCACACACGACATCGCAAGGTGCCTCATCCCTAACTCCCAGCATAGTTTTGCACATAGAGTCTCTGACAGGGCCTTAGCAGTTGGGCCCTTAAGGGCACGATTGTTTTGTATTCAGTCTCTTCAGAGTCTCTTTATACAATCTTGTCTTTGTCTCAGGCTTAACTCGGACCTGCGTACCAGGGTTGTTCAAGACGCTACGTCCTCTGTCGCAGACGCAACGCCGAAGGGTCTGTTGTATCGTAGGACGCAATGTGGGGAGGGTCCATTGACCAGAAGGAAGGGTCCGTTGTGTCGCAGGATGCAGGCTATACAATTGGTTGTGTCTCAGGCAGCATACCTGGGGGTCCTCCTGAAGTACACTGCTGCATACCATTGTTTATTTTGGGGCTGCGCATAGCGGCTCCTAGTCAGCTCCCTATTACAACTACTACATGAGCATAGTGCGCCTGGCAGCTGACAGTACGGACATTCCAATGCAGCTGAAAGCTTTGGGTTTGACCCAAAGGCTGGCTACTGGAGCTGGCGGGAAGCTACCATGAGTACCCCCCAAAATAACAATGCAAATGGGACCTGTATACCAGGCACTTAAGCCCTTTGGAGCACAACATGTTCATAGCCGAGGAGCACAGGTAGATGCATCCACTTCTTACAAGGTGGTGAAGATCTGATGCTGAATGAGCGACTTTGCCGCAGCCCACTCTGGATCATCGCTGTCATGAATACCATAAGCTGCATTCATAATAGTAACCATAATATCAGGAGCGGCTAAAAAGAAGAAGCACTGATGAACTGAATCCCAGACAATCGTTTTACCGGCCCAGGCGTGCTACAGTGATAAATTAATTGTGCGATTCTCATCGCACTTTCTTCGGGGTGGTACCATGCCATTGTAGTACGACTCATGCTACAACTGAGTGGTGAGTCCTTGAATGCATAGATATCCATACGCCTGCATCACTGGCAGCCCCCTCGTCACTCGCATGTCACACTCTGGCCTTGAGCGTGGGTGGTCAGCAATCCAGGGAGCGCCTCAACTGACAAGGTCGCACCAAGCTAGTGTGGTACCACTCATGCTACGACTGAGTGGTGAGTCCTTGAAAGCCTAGATACCCATACGCCTGCATTACTGGCAGCCCTGTCTTCTCTGGCATGCCACATTCTGGCCTTGAGCTTGGGTGGTCACCAATCCAGTGGCGCCTCAACCTACAAGGTCGCACCAAGCTAATGTAGTACCACTCATACACTGCCAAGCTGACAGGACTTGAGCATTGAAGAGCACCCCTTATTGGTGGTTGGCCCCAGTGCAAGCAAACTGGCTGGCCCCCCTAACCTCACGCCTTGTAATAAGGCATCCACGTATTTATTGATGTGTCAGGAGCAAGGGGCCTTGGTGGTTGGCTCAGTGCAAGCAAACGGGCTGGCCCCCTCAACCTCACGCCCCGTAATAAGGCGTTACATTTATTTATTTATGTATTTATTTATTCATTCACCAGTCTAGGGAACGTCTCGACCGACGGGGCCGAACCATGCTTGAGTAGTACGATTCATCCTCCGACTGCGTCGTGAGTCCTCGAAAGCCTAAATAATCATACGCACGCCTCACCAGCACCCCCCTCTTATCCGGCATGCCACACTCCGGACTTGAGCTTGGGTCTTCCGTGGAGGGCTCTCGGGCATGCTCCAAGGTAGACACACGATCGGCAGCAGTTTTCAAATCAGTAGCAGTAGCACCAGCACCAGCACCAGCAGAAGCAGTTTTCACAGCAGTTGTGCTGTGAGATGAAGAGCGGATGCCTCTTTGGCTGTTATGCCCAAGGGAGAGAGTTGGGACGGCAGAATCCTTGACAGGTGGGTACTTAGAGGGGAGACTATCCTGGACACTGCTTTGGCCTGGCTCTTTGTAGTTCTGGATGGCCCTGCAACAATGATATATATACCGGTAAATAAATATGTGTTGAGCAACAGTGAGCAACAGTGAGCAACATCGAAATATGTGTTGAGCAACAATTGTAAATAACTGTGTGTTGAGCACATAGTTGTGCAAATATTTGTGACAATCCTTGACACTGCTGTGACCCGGCTATTAGTAGCTCTGAATGGCCCTGCAACAATAATAGTATATCCATATGTGTTGAGCAACAATGATACATAAATAAATGTGAGTTGGGCAGATAGTTGTGCGACTGTTTGTGACAATCCTTGACACTGCTGTGACCCGGCTATTAGTAGCTCTGAATGGCCCTGCAACAATGCCGTAAATAAATAAATAAATAAATAAATAAATAAATGAACTTTGAATGCATGAACTTTGAATGAATGGACTTTGAATGAATGAATGAATAAATGAATAAAATAAATCCCGAATAAATAAATAAATAAATAAATAAATAAATAAATAAATAAATAAATAAATAAATAAACAAACAAAATGGTACGCCTTATTATAAGGCGTAAGGTTGAAGGGGGCAGCCCTCAAGGGGAGGTGGTTGTAACGGCTGAATCCTTGACAGGAGGTGGTTGGAACGGCAGAATCCTAGACATGTAAGTGCTTAAGGAAGACTATCCTGGCCACTGCTGTGACCTGGCGTTTCGTGGTTCTGAATCGCCCTGTCACAATGAAGAAGACAAAGATAACGCATGGAGGGGCTAGTGTTTAGAGTTTGCACTGGCTAGTGTTTAGGGTTTTGGGTTTAGGTGGTCACCGGCCACCCTCCGGGTCAACTGCCGCCTCTCAGAAGCCAACCGACACCAACCGACACCAACCCTGGAAGCCACACATCTCCTCGAAAACTGCGCTGCTCGAGAAATTAGACAGATGCATGCGTTCGCATTTGCACGCGCTTTCATCAGCATCCAATTCGATTTTTTTCGTGGAGGTCGACTTGTATCTGAACCGCACTACTCTGGTGCTTGGTTGGAACTCCAACTGGTTTATCTGATTTACTTGTTGTGCTCGTACTTGCGTCAAACTACAAGCGTGGTGTTAAGGGGACCCTCCTGTACGCCGCAGCTAGGGAAAGTCACCATGGCAGACATGGTAAGCGTAACAATGATATATACATCACACATGCGTTGGGTAGATGGTTGTGCACAGTTTTGTGAGAATGGACGTATGACTCAAGGCAGGATCTCTTTAAACTCTCCTGAAGCTGTCTTCATCTGATTGCATTCTGTGCTCAGGAGTGTGGTGTATTAGTGTTTATACTACCCATGTTTACTACCTGAAGGATGATATACCAATATTCGTATGACTCAAGGCAGGATCTCTTTAAACTCTCTTTAAGCTGTCTGCATCTGATTGCATTCTGTGCTCAGGAGTGTGGTGTAGTAGTGTTAATACAGTGTTGTTTGTTGATACAGTGTTACAGTTCAGGAAGGGCTTAAAAAGAAAAAGCATTGATGAGTTGACCCCAAACAATCATTTTACCGACGGGGGCCCTGAGTACATGCTACAGTGATCATTTAATTCTCAGGAGTGTGGTGTAGTAGAGTTTATACTACCCATGTTTACTCCTCTAAGGCTGATATACCATGTGATCAAACCAAACCAGATCAAACCAAGCCTAGCCACACCAAGCCACACCAAGGCTGAAAGACCATGTGATCAAACCAAACCAAGCCGAACCACACCAAGCCACACCAAGGCTGAAAGACCATGTGATCAAACCAAACCAGATCAAACCAAGCCAAGCCACACCAAGCCAAGCCACACCAAGGCTGAAAGACCATGTGATCAAACCAAACCAGATCAAACCAAGCCAAGCCACACCAAGGCTGAAATACCATGTGGTCAAACCAAACCAGATCAAACCAAGCCAAGCCACACCAAGGCTGATATACCATGTGATCAAACAAAACCAGATCAAACCAAGCCAAGCCACACCAAGCCACACCAAGGCTGATGTAACATGTGATCAAACCAAACCATGCCAAGCCACACCAAGCCACACCAAGGCTGATATAACATGTGATCAAACCAAACCAAGCCAAGCCACAACAAGCCACACCAAGCGTGGCATACAAATAGTGACCCAAATGCAAAAAAGTGTCTCACCACGCCTCTCTCATCCATTTGGCAGCTTCTTTGGGATCTTGCTTAATTCCATATCCAGACAGCAGCATGTGGCCCACTTTGATCATGGCATCATCATCACCATTCATTGCAACCTGTGTGCGTGTGTGTGTGTGGGTGGGTGGGGGGGGGGGGAGTGTATGTGTGTGTATATATGCGTGTATATTTGTGGGTATGTGCGTGTGTGCATATGTGCGTGCGTGTGTGTATGTGTGTAGATGTGCGAGGGGGGGCAAGGAATCATATTTTGTACCGCATCTTATACATGGATAGAGAATCGCGAGCACATGTCGATACCGTCAAAATCATGTCGATACACCCAGGGGGGGGCTGAGATACGGATGGGTGGGGGTGGGGGGTGGGGGGGGGTCCAACCGTTTTTCCAACTTTATTTATACTTTGTGTAAATTCCTTTCCATTGCGAATTTTTGCGCGGGAGGTACACCATCAAGAAGGGGTCGACGAGACAAGTACGAATCTGTAACCGTTAGTCGGTTACACCCAGGGTGTAATTGGTGGATGTCCTGGAAGGTACATCCAGGCTAGACGCCAGGCTGGGCGTCATCTCGACCTTCGCGCCCAGCTTCGCACGGGCGGCAGTTGGGCGGGAAAACGCGTGCGTGCAACGCGTTTGGATGCGAGTTTTGAATTCTGGTCCCCAGCGGTTCCTAAAGCAATCGAGCCTGGGGTCAAGCCCCCCCCCCATCCCACACACACCTTCACCCCCCTCACCAACCCACCCACCCACTACACCCGAGCAGACCCTCAGGCTCCATAATACAATTAAACCATGATTATGATTCTGATAATGAAAGATAGACATATGAATAACGCCTGAAGTCCTTTTGATACCTGGGTGATCTCCTCCAAGGGCGCGGACTACTGAGCGCCCAAGAAAGTTGTAAACATACTAAAAACTGAAAGATGTGTAAAATGTACTAACATGTCAACACGTGTAAAATATAATAACATCTGTAAAATAAACTAAAATGTCAACATGAGTAAAATGTATAGGGTTGGGAAGCAAACGTAATTTTTCATTGTTATATGCCGTATAAACATATGAACGTATAAACGTATGCATATAAACGTATGAGTAATCATTGCACTTCTTGGGAAAAGACAGTTACATGGGTTTAAAGGTATTGCCGCATTGCTAATTTCACTGGCTTCAAATTTCAACTCTCAAAACATATTCTGGCAATTTTAGTTTGTCCAAATCTCAGAAAAATAAATCACGGTCAGAAATCGCGTCGACCAAGAAGCGCGGTGCCAAGCTAAGGGATCCATTCAATGCCAATAATAATATTGCCCATGTTCACATCAGTATTTATACGCAGCTCCCTAATTCAGCTACTGGTTTCAGACCAATTGTGCAGCAGCTTCTAGGCAGCTCTGTGAGTCAGCTACAGGTTATAATAATATAAGTATATAACTATATTGCAATATTGTCCATCTTCACATTGCACTAGGCTTGCACCATCAATCCTTCAAGCCCACTTAGGAGCACAGCTTGTGGAATGGAAGGCTAGGTGGCGCTCTGATATGTGTGCCATCCTGGCTATCTAAATCAAACTGCAGGCCACATTTAAACAAAATGGTAGGTGTGAAAGATTAATTGCATTGCATATTGTGATAGAGGAGGCTCAACAGCTTTCCGATGAGCTATCTAAATGATAAATTGAATGAAAACCAAGAAAGTGAAGTGCCGGGAACTTTATGAAGTACAACTCATACGTTTTTATACGTTTATACTCATACGTTTCGAGAAAAAATATACGGCGTATATATACGTATGAGCTTATAAACGTATGAGTATACGTTCATACGTCGGCCCAACCCTAAAAATGCACTAACATATCAACATGTGCAAATGTAATCATATGTGTAAAATGAACAAACATGTGCATTTTGTACTAACATTGCTCAAATGTACCAACATGTGAACATGTGTAAAATGTACTCACATGAGTAAAATGTACTAACATTGCTAAAATGTAATTACATGTATAAAATGTACTAACTTGTGCAAAATGTAATACCTTGTGTAAAATGTGTAAAATGTACTAACATGTCAACATGTGTAAAATGTACTACCATGTGTTCAATGTAATAACATGTCAACATGTGTAAAATGTAATAACACATGTAAAATTTACTAACGTGCCATCATGTGTAAAATGTGGTAACATGTGCAAAGGCAGTCATTGACAAGCGTACATGCAGACCTCACCCGCAGTTCTTCTATGAACCATCGAGCTTCGCACTTGGCTACCACTGAGCAGAGGGGCTCCCTTTTCCTGATGGTGGGGATGGGGGTGAGGGTGGGGGTGATGGTGAAGGTGGGTGTGGGTGTTGGGGTGAAGGTGGGGGTGGGGGTGGGCTACCACAGAGCATAGGGGCTCCCTTTTCCTGATGGTGGGTGTGGGTGTTGGTGTGGGAGGGGGGGGGGGATGGGTGTGTGCGAGGGGGGGAGGAGAGGCAGAGGAATGGCAACCACAGAGCATAGGGGCTCTCTTTTCCTGATGGTGGGTGTGGGTGTGGGGGAGGGGGAGAGGGGGGGAGGAATGGGGGCAGGAGAGGCAGAGGCATAGCCATCACATAGAGGAGGTACTCCCTTTTCCTGATGGCGGGGGTGGGGGATGGGGGGCGGGGGTGGGGGAGGGGGAGGCAGAAGCATGGCTACTACAGATCATAGTGGCTCCTTTTACTGATGGTGGGGGGTGGGGGGTGGGGGATGGGAGAGGCGGAGGCAGGGGCAGGGGCATGGCTACAGCAGAGCAGAGGGTCTCCCATTTCTGATGGTGGGGTGGAGGTGGGGGAGGGGGAGGGGGCGGGGGAAGGGGGTGGGAGGGGCAGAGGCATGGCAACCACATAGAAGAGGGGCTCCCTTTTCCTGATGGTGGGGGTGGGGGGTGGGGGAGGGGATGGGGGTGGGGGTGGGGGTGGGGGTGGGGATGGGGGGTGGGGGTGGGGAATGGGGGGTGGCGGAAGCAGGGGCATGGCTACAGCAGAGCAGAGGGTCTTACTTTTCCTGATGGTGGGTGTGGGTGTGGGTGTGGGTGTGGGTGTGGGTGTGGGTGTGGGTGTGGGTGTGGGTGTGGGGTGTGGGGAGGGGGTGGGAGTGAGGGATGGGGGCAGGAGAGGCAGAGTCATGTCAACCACAGAGCAGAGGGGCTCCCTTTTCTTGATGGTGGGTGTGGGTGTGGGGTTGGGGTTGGGGGAGGGGGGTGGGAAAGGCAGATGGTGGGTGTGGGGATGGGGGCGGGGGGTGGGAGAGGCAGAGGCATAGCTATCAAAGAGAAGAGGGGCTCCTTTTTCCTGATGGTGGGGGGGGGGGAGGGGGGGGAGGGGGGGAGGAGGGGGGGGGGGGGGGGGGGCTGGGCAGAGTCATGGCTACAACAGATCATATGGGCTCATTTTTCCTGATCAAACGACAGAGGGAACAACAAGGATGTTAGACAGATGAGATGGTGAAAAAGAAGATTGAGAGGTAAATAAAAAATAAACGAATAAATAGAACGTTGAGGGGGCCAGCTTGCATGCTTGCACTGGGGCAAACCACCCAAAGATTGAGAAGTCAAAGAGGTTAACATAAGTTACCAACTTCATCAACCTCTCAACCAACTTCATCAACCTCTCAACTAAGTCCATCAACCTCTCAACCAACTTCATCAACCTCTCAACCAACTTCATCAACCTCTCAACCAACTTCATCAACCTCTCAACCAACTTCATCAACCTCTCAACCAACTTCATCAACCTCTCAACCAAATTCATCAACCTCTCAACCAACTTCATCAACCTCTTCACCACTCAACCCTCTTCACCACTCAACCAACTTTATCAACCTCTCAACCTTTTAAACAACTCCTGAATCGCCTGGGCCTCCATAGGCCCACCACATATCCATAGGGAACGGAAACATGATATCATATGATGCCGGCAGTCTGACAACACACACTAACCAACACACACATGCATACACACAGCCACACACACATTCACCAACGTACAAATGTAAACACACAGCCACACACACTCACCAACATACATACATATGCAAACACACAGTCACACACACACTCACCAACATACATACATATGCAAAAACACAGTCACACATGCATTAAACAACACACAAACATGCAAACACACAGCCACACACACTAAACAACATACACATGCAAACACAGTCACACGGTTACATGCAAACACACAGTCTCCCTAACACATTCTTACCAAGACAAACAAGCAAACACAGTCACATGCACAAACCAACATACACATGCAAACACAGTCACACACACTAACCAACATACATACACATGCCAACACAGACACACACACACACAAGAAAACACACAGTCTCACACAGTAACCAACATACACATGCAAACACAGTCACACACGCTAACCAACATACACACACAGGCCAACACAGACACACACACACAAGCAAACACACAGTCTCACATAGTAACCAACGTACACATGCAAACACAATCACACACACAAGCAAACACACAGTCGTACACACGCACACTCTAACAAATGCACACATGCAAACACAGTCACTGACACACTAACCAACATACACACACATGCAAACACAGTCACACACACAAGCAAACACACAGTCTCACACACTGACCAACACACACATGCAAGCATGGTCACACACACAAGCAAACACACAGTCTCAGACACACTCTAACCAACGCACACATGCAAACACAGTCACACACATGCTAACGAACACACTCATGCAAACACACTGTCACAAAAACATGAGAAGGTGGTGTTTACATCATGTCACCCACATGCCACTGCTTGTCTTCAACCGAGCAGCCTTCCTCCCCCTGTTTAGAAGCCTCCAGACATATCTTGTGGACACAGCTATTGCCACACCCACGGCAGTTAGGAGAACAGCTTCCATTTTGGCGCTCCTTGCACTCAACATGAGCCTAACAACATTGCAACTGTAAGGAAGCGAGCGTATTCTCCTCCCTTTGCGACTAATTCAATAAGCAGTTCTACGATTAAGAACAGGCAAAGGACATCGCAATAGGTTCGCCGGGCGGCTTATCTTTTGAAACCGATATGAGGAACAATGGAGATTTCCTGTCCGCAACAAATGAGACCAGAGTGCCTTTAGCCTTACCGTCATTGATGACAAAGGCATTGCGCTAGCATAGCTGGGCTGTACAGTTTCGACCAGAGGCAGAGGGCGCCAGAGGGGTTTCGACCCCCCCCTGCCCCCCGCCCCCCCCAGGCCTGTTCTATCGAGCAGAATCCAACGCGGAAATTCCGGAAACAGTCAGCACTCAATCTGACACAGCTAGATTTGGTCAAGGGGGACTTGTGAGCATCACGAATAATTGAATACATCATATAATTACTATGTCATCGACAAGCCGTTGTTGGCCCAAGACAAGCCCGCTCTACAGCACACAACACTCCGAAGGGGTCTTCCAACTTATCCCCAAAATAAGGTAGGCAATATTGCAGATGTACCCCATGCGCAGCAGTGATTTTTGGCGGAGCCCCCCCTTCTGGTCCTCAACTCATGTCTCGGTCACAATGTGCAGGATGCTCAGCACTCCTCCAAGTTGGGCTGGTTGAGGAAGTTCTCAATCTCTGTGCCGTCCGTCTACTTGCGGCCATGGACTCGGAGACTCGACAAACCTTTAGGGCCGTGCTGGGCCGTGAGAAATATTTTTGGCTGAGCCCCCTCGCGTCAGCCAACGGTCTCGTAACTAACTCGCTTCGTTGCCACCTGTCGCTTCGTCGCAAACTCTCCGCCATGTTTTTGCGTCGCATGCGACGCTGCATAGAACTTGTTCGTCAGATCGTCCATGCTAAAACCTCAACTTTGAAATAGCAAGTATCAAGGACTTGTTATTACATAGTCTCACATCCTTAATAATTCTCTCCGAAAAAGAAATAGTAGGGGGCCCTGGCGGGTCCCCTGGAGGTCGGCCCCGGGGGTGGTGTAATGTTCGTCAAGCAGCAGTGGCAGCCTCCTTGGTGATGGATGCACGAGCAGTTGCTCACTTGTCCGTTCAATTTAATATTGGGAGGGTCAAGAATCAATGTAGCATGGCATGGCATTATTATCCAACTTGGTGCCCTGTAAGGCTAATGAACTTTTAAGCTCACTGACTTCCCGAAGTTCCATGGAGGCAGGTGCAGCAACTCCCGAGGCTACAGTTGCTACTTCGCAACCTGCAGGAACTAGTGCGGAAGAGCAGATTTCCTTGTCAAGCACGATGCGCTGATGTAATGAGCTACGAGAGTCACGAAGAAGCGAATTATTCAAGGGGAAATCGTAGACATGCTCCAGGTCCCTAGACTGAGTCCACAGGACAGGAGGGAAACGACAAAATGAAAACGCCGCGTCCACAGTCCGCAACCCTGAGATACGTACGCGAAAAAGTGCCCTCAGAGGTAATCCGCCCCCGACGGGAATCGAACACGAGTCGGAAAGATTTCAGGCCAGTCAGATTAACCGGCAATTTTGACCGGCGTTCTTGGGAAATTTGAAGATGTGAAAAATTGAAGATGTGAAAAAACAGCACGATATCGCGTAAGTATCGCATAGGTCTGTCCCCCTAAGGGAACCGACCAACAGAAAAACGATTTGTTCACATTTGACCGTATTAGTTTTATTTATTGCCACAGACAGCGAGCAGCCAAATTGCTGGCTGGAGCCATGAAACCAAGTTCAAGTACGGTATGCTCTCCGTCAGCAAGCGGGGATAAATGGATGTATACAATTTATTTCAAAATGCGACGAGAATCGCAGAATTAATCTATTACTGAGGCACGAACTCAGGGCCTTTGTCAGTAGATCGATGATTTGAGGTCCAGTTCATCAGCGCTGATTATCTTTAGCCCCTCCTGATATCATGTGTGGGCATGTCCCTCTAGCCTATTTGCTTACCCGCAGGACATTACAAATAAATACATCTAGATGTCAGGATGCAACTTGCAAGCAAGATCAGGCAGTGCAACAAGCAGAATGAAGCTAGCAACAAGGAAAAATTTGAACACATTTACAATGTCCAGGTAAAGTTATTTTTACTGCCGAAGACGGCGTGTAGCCATATTGCTGGCTAAAACTATGTAACCAGGTTCAAGTTCAAGTCAAATGAACAACGCAGGTATGCCCCCGAGGTGCTCGTTTCATTGACCCTACGCGCGCCTCCACTTTTGCAGGAGTGGCAACGCCATTCAAACTGAATCCACGGTGTCACCGGTTTGTGTCAGGAGACCCACCTCCTGGGGTAAAATTCCTTTCACAAAGCAACTAAAAAGAGCCTGGTATGCAACAACATACAAACATCACACAAGGGACTTGGCGGCCTATTCACTCGTGGGCCCACATAAGTTATGACCACCTGTAACCACTCAAAAGAACCTACGCATTTATTGATCACTGGATTGGTGGTTGGCCCCAGTGCAAGCAAACGGGCTGGTCCCCTCAATCTCACGCCTCGTAACAAGGCGTACTATTTATTTTAATAACCAAGTTCGAGTTCAAGTTGGTATATATACTTAAGTGTTATCCTGTCTCGACGAATGGTTCAATGGTTGACCATTTCGCTGGACTGTAGAAGGTGCTGGGTTCGAATCCCTACAGGTGCCCTTTAGTGTCTGCAGTCACTGTCAGCTGCCATGGTAGCACTGTCCAGGTAAAGTAGCAGCCTGTTGTCTATCGCTGTGAGACAGGCTCCCTTAATACCACGCCGCTCTAGGCGTTATCATTACTTCCGTGTTTCTGAAGAGGCAACCCGAACTTTGCTCAACGTCAGCTCCAGTACGTCTAATGAACTCTTGCACTTTGCTGGCTTGTCATGCCCCGCCCCAGCAGGCGTTATCATTCCTTCAGTGTTTCTGAAGAGGCATCTAGAACTTTGCTGTACCTCAGCTCCAGTGTGTCTAGTGAACTCTTGCACTGTGCGGGCTTGTCATACCCCGCCCCAACAGGCGTTATCATTCCTCCAGTGTTTCTGAAGAGGCATCTAGAACTTTGCTCCACCTCAGCTCAAGTGCGTCTAGTGAACTCTTGCACTGTGCTGGCTTGTCTTGCCACGCCCCAACAGGCGTTATCATTCCTTCAGTGTTTCTGAAGAGGCAACCCGAACTTTGCTCCACCTCAGCTCAAGTGCGTCTAGTGAACTCTTGCGCTGTGCTGGCTTGTCTTACCCCGCCCCAACAGGCGTTATCATTCCTTCAGTGTTTCTGAAGAGGCATTCAGAAATTTGCTCCACCTCAGATCAAGTGCGTCTGGTGACCTCTTGCACTGTGCGGGCTTGTCATGCCATGCCCCAACAAGCGGCTATCATTCCTTCAGTGTTTCTGAATAGGCATCCCGAACTTTGCTCCACCTCAGCTCCAGTACGTCTAGTGAACTCTTGCACTGTGCTGGCTTGCCATGCCAGGGAGCAAGACAGTCCTCCATCTTCTGCATCCACTTGTCTGCACATTCAAATTCAAATTCAAATTCAAAATTATGCATCTACTTGCCATGCCAGGGAGCAAGACAGTCCTCCATCTTCTGCATCCACTTGTCTGCACATTCAAATTCAAATTCAAATTCAAATTCAAAAATATGCATCTACTTTTCTTCACATTTGGGGGAGATGACAGGAATATGTGATTATTCGTTTTCATACGGTAATGAGTTATTTCCATTATTTTAGCAGTCTCGTTATAGATCAAGCTTCAAGGAAGAAATGTAACCATCCCAAAGTGATATATTGTGTAAGGGGTCCCACTTCCTGGGGTGAAAATCAGTTTACAAAACTGCCTATGTTGACCACTCAAGGCACTGGAGTACTTGGCCTTAGGGTTGTTCAGGACGCTGCAACCTCTGTCGACATGAGGGAAGTTGCGGAATCGATCCCACGAACTCTTGCAAGCCTGTCGCGTTGCACGAATCATGAGCCAACTACGTTGGTTGCAACCAGGGTTGTTCAGGACGCTGCGTCCTCCGTGACAGACGCAAAGTTGAAGAGTCCGTTGCGTGGCAGGAATCTCACCAGTTTCCTTATACCACTCATTCTCCCACATCAGCATCAGCACCAGCATCATCAGGATCATCATCATCATTATCATCATCATCATCATCACCATCATCTTCATCATCATCATCATCATCAGCAGCAGCAGCAGCAGCACTCACCTGTTTCCTCGTACTACTCATTCTCCCATATCAGCATCATCATCATCATCATCATCATCATCATCATCATCATCATCATCATCATCATCATCATCATCAACACTCACCTGTTTCCTCATACCACTCATTCTCCCACACGATATCAGGATATCCATATCTGCATTTATGAAGGGTGTCAGGGTAGGTTGGTGAGTTTTGTACTTCAATTTGAATTGTCGCATTGTTATGTATTTGAATTTAAATTGTTACGTAGTTTTGTATCTGAATTTGAGTTGTTATCTAGTTTTGCATTTGGATTTAAATTGTCACATAGTTTTCAGCCAATTCTGGGCTGCTCACCATCTTCCATTTCCAAGTCCCCCAGTGCGATACCCACAGAAACCAGGGAGCACACTAAAGCGGGTTATACAGATTAAAGGCTTGTCCTGGCAGGTTGGCGAGGATCAAGATTTGCATCAATGCGGGTTTTCGGCAGCACTACGGGGGCACTACAATGATTCGGATTTGCAGTATTGCGTTTTTTTTGCAGCGGTACGGGGGCACTATGAGGATCAGGATTTGCAGTATTAGGTTTTTTTTGCAGCACTATGAGGGCACTACGAGGATCAGGATTTTCAGCATTATGGTTTTTTTTGCAGCACTATGGGGCACTACGAGGATCAAGATTTTCAGCATTATGGTTTTTTTTGCAGCACTATGGGGCACTACGAGGATCAAGATTTTCAGCATTATGGTTTTTTTTGCAGCACTATGGGGCACTACAAGGATCAGGGTTTGCAGCACTGGGGGGCAGAACAGCCCATACACACCAGGGTCGTTCCAGGGATGTTTTCCCCGCTATATGTAGCGATCGCTAGTTTTAATCCCGATTCAGCGACATTATTGCTATAACAAAAACGTTTTTTTTTGTTGTTGCCCCAAATGGCCCCTAAAAGCTACAAAAAGCTATAAAAAGCACTGAAACGCTGTCCCTGGAGGAGGCCTACAACCATAAAGCTAGAAAAACCCAACTTTCAGATTTGAAAAAAACTGGGTTCTTCTACACGCTGCGTGTTGCATGACACACATATCTTGGAGGGTACATGGCACCTTATGAGGGATGGGTGCATTGCACACACAGATGTTGGTGGGTCTGTTGCACCTCATGAGGGTCTGGGTGCATCGCACACACAGATGTTGGTGGGTCTGTTGCACCTCATGAGGGTCTGGGTGCATCGCACACACAGATGTTGGTGGGTCTGTTGCACCTCATGAGGGTCTGGGTGCATCGCACACACAGATATTGGTGGGTCTGTTGCACCTCATGAGGGTCTGGGTGCATGGTAAACGCAGATGTTGGTTGGTCCATTGCGTCGCAGACACAGATTTTGGTGGGTCCATTACATCTCATGAGGGTCCTGGTGCATTGCACACACAGACTTTTGAGGGTCTGTTGCGTTGCAGACACAGATTTTGAAACCAGTTGCGTCTTATAATGTTGTATCTCAGTGTGGGAGTGTAGGTGGCATGATATGATGAGATAGGCAAATCTATTCCATGCAATGCTATGCTGTGATGCATACATACACGTCATGTATATAGTCCGTGGCCAAATCATGGGATCACACAACGAGTCAGTGAAGAGGTGAGATGCAATGCTACGCTACGCTATGCTATGCTAGGATATGATGGGATAGGCAATGCTACGCTGTGATGTGCTACGTCATGTATATCGTCCGTGGCCAAATCATGGGATCACGCAACGAGTCAGTGTAGAGGTGAGATGCAATGCTATGCAATGCTACGCTACACTACACTACGCTACGCTACCCTATGCTAGGATATGATGGGATAGGCAATGCTACGCTGTGATGTGCTACGTCATGTATATAGTCTGTGGCCAAATCATGGGATCACACAACGAGTCAGTGTAGAGGTGATATGCAATGCTATGCAATGCTATGCAATGCTATGCAACGCTATGCAATGCTCTGCAATGCTATGCGATGCTATGCTAGGATATGATGGGATAGGCAATGCTCCGCTGTGATGTGCTACGTCATGTATATCGTCCGTGGCCAAATCATGGGATCACGCAACGAGTCAGTGTAGAGGTGAGATGCAATGCTATGCAATGCTACGCTACACTATGCTATGCTATGCTAGGATATGATGGGATAGGCAATGCTACGCTGTGATGTGCTACGTCATGTATATTGTCTGTGGCCAAATCATGGGATCACACAACGAGTCAGTGTAGAGGTGAGATGCAATGCTATGCAATGCTACGCTACGCTAGGATATGATGGGATAGGCAATGCTCCGCTGTGATGTGCTACGTCATGTATATCGTCCGTGGCCATCACACAACAAGTCAGTGTAGAGGTGAGATGCAATGCTATTCAATGCTACGCTACGCTACGCTACGCTACGCTACGCTACGCTATGCAACGCTACGCTATGCTATGCTATGCTATGCTAGGATATGATGGGATAGGCAATGCTCCGCTGTGATGTGCTACGTCATGTATATAGTCCGTGGCCAAATCATGGGATCACACAACAAGTCAGTGTGGAGGTGAGATGCAATGCTATGCAATGCTATGCTATGCTAGGATATGATGGGATATGCAATATGCAATGCTCCGCTGTGATGTGCTACGTCATGTATATCGTCCGTGGACATATTATGGGATCACGCAACGAGTCAGTGTAGAGGTGAGATGCAATGCTACGCTACGCTATGCTATGCTAGGATATAATGGGATAGGCAATGCTATGCTGTGATGTGCTACGTCATGTATATCGTCCGTGGACATATTATGGGATCACGCAACGAGTCAGTGTAGAGGTGAGATGCAATGCTATGCAATGCTACGCTACGCTATGCTATGCTAGGATATGATGGGATAGGCAATGCTACGCTGTGATGTGCTACGTCATGTATATAGTCCGTGGCCAAATCATGGGATCACACAACGAGTCAGTGTAGAGGTGAGATGCAATGCTATGCAATGCGATGCAATGCTATGCTAGGATATGATGGGATAGGCAATGCTCCGCTGTGATGTGCTACGTCATGTATATGGTCCGTGGCCAAATCATAGGATCACTCAACGAGTCAGTGTAGAGGTGAGATGCAATGCTATGCAATGCTAAGCTATGCTTTGCTATGCTTTGCTATGCTAGGATATGATGGGATAGGCAATGCTCCGCTGTGATGTGCTATGTCATGTATATCGTCCGTGGCCATATTATGGGATCACACAACGAGTCAGTGTGGAGGTGAGATGCAATGCAATGCAATGCTACGCTACGCTATGCTTTGCTATGCTATGCTAGGATATGATGGGATAGGCAATGCTACGCTGTGATGTGCTATGTCATGTATATCGTCTGTGATCAAATTATGGGATCACACAACGAGTCAGTGAAGAGGTGAGATGCAATGCTATGCAATGCTACGCAACGCTAGGATATGATGGGATAGGCAATGCTCCGCTGTGATGTGCTATGTCATGTATATCGTCTGTGGCCAAATTATGGGATCACGCAACGAGTCAGTGTAGAGGTGAGATGCAATGCTATGCAATGCTACGCTACGCTAGGATATGATGGGATACGCAATGCTCCGCTGTGATGTGCTACGTCATGTATATCGTCCGTGGCCATCACACAACGAGTCAGTGTAGAGGTGAGATGCAATGCTATGCAACGCTACGCTATGCTACGCTACGCTACGCTACGCTACGCTATGCAACACTACGCTACGCTATGCAACGCTACGCTATGCTATGCTATGCTAGGATATAATGGGATAGGCAATGCTACGCTGTGATGTGCTACGTCATGTTTATAGTCCATGGCCAAATCATGGGATCACACAACGAGTCAGTGTGGAGGTGAGATGCAATGCTATGCAATGCTATGCTTTGCTATGCTAGGATATGATTGGGTAGGCAATGCTACGCTGTGATGTGCTACGTCATGTATATGGTCCGTGGCCAAATCATGGGATCACGCAACAAGTCAGTGTAGAGGTGAGATGCCATGCTACGTTGCTACGCTATGCTATGCTATGCTAGGATATGATGGGATAGGCAATGCTACGCTGTGATGTGCTACGTCATGTATATGGTCCGTGGCCAAATCATGGGATCACACAACGAGTCAGTGTAGAGGTGCTATGCAATGCTATGCAATGCGATGCAATGCTATGCTAGGATATGATGGGATAGGCAATGCTCCGCTGTGATGTGCTACGTCATGTATATGGTCCGTGGCCAAATTATGGGATCACACAACGAGTCAGTGTAGAGGTGATATGCAATGCTATGCAATGCTACGCTACGCTATGCTATGCTTTGCTATGCTAGGATATGATGGGATAGGCAATGCTCCGCTGTGATGTGCTATGTCATGTATATCGTCTGTGGCCAAATTATGGGATCACGCAACGAGTCAGTGTAGAGGTGAGATGCAATGCTATGCAATGCTACGCTACGCTAGGATATGATGGGATACGCAATGCTCAGCTGTGATGTGCTACGTCATGTATATCGTCCGTGGCCATCACACAACGAGTCAGTGTAGAGGTGAGATGCAATGCTATGCAACGCTACGCTATGCTACGCTACGCTATGCAACGCTACGCTATGCTATGCTATGCTAGGATATAATGGGATAGGCAATGCTCCGCTGTGATGTGCTACGTCATGTATATAGTCCATGGCCAAATCATGGGATCACACAACGAGTCAGTGTGGAGGTGAGATGCAATGCTATGGAATGCTATGCAATGCTATGCAATGCTATGCTATGCTAGGATATGATTGGATAGGCAATGCTACGCTGTGATGTGCTACGTCATGTATATGGTCCGTGGCCAAATCATGGGATCACACAACTAGTCAGTGTAGAGGTGAGATGCAATGCTACGCTACGCTATGCTATGCTATGCTAGGATATGATGGGATAGGCAATGCTACGCTGTGATGTGCTACGTCATGTATATGGTTCGTGGCCAAATCATGGGATCACACAACGAGTCAGTGAAGAGGTGTGATGCAATGCTATGCAATGCTACGCTACGCTAGGATATGATGGGATATGCAATATGCAATGCTCCGCTGTGATGTGCTACGTCATGTATATCGTCAGTGGACAAATTATGGGATCACGCAACGAGTCAGTGTAGAGGTGAGATGCAATGCTATGCAATGCTACGCTACGCTATGCTATGCTAGGATATGATGGGATAGGCAATGCTACGCTGTGATGTGCTACGTCATGTATATAGTCCGTCGCCAAATCATGGGATCACACAACGAGTCAGTGTAGGGGTGCTATGCAATGCTATGCAATGCGATGCAATGCTATGCTAGGATATGATGGGATAGGCAATGCTCCGCTGTGATGTGCTACGTCATGTATATGGTCCGTGGCCAAATTATGGGATCACACAACGAGTCAGTGTAGAGGTGATATGCAATGCTATGCAATGCTACGCTACGCTATGCTATGCTTTGCTATGCTAGGATATGATGGGATAGGCAATGCTCCGCTGTGATGTGCTATGTCATGTATATCGTCTGTGGCCAAATTATGGGATCACGCAACGAGTCAGTGTAGAGGTGAGATGCAATGCTATGCAATGCTACGCTACGCTATGCTATGCTTTGCTATGCTAGGATATGATGGGATAGGAAATGCTACGCTGTGATGTGCTACATCATGTTTATAGTCCGTGGCCAAATTATGGGATCACACAACGAGTCAGTGAAGAGGTGAGATGCAATGCTATGCAATGCTATGCAATGCTACGCTATGCTATGCTATGCTAGGATATGATGGGATAGGAAATGCTACGCTGTGATGTGCTACGTCATGTATATTGTCCGTGGCCAAATTATGGGATCACAAAACGAGTCAGTGTAGAGGTGAGATGCAATGCTACGCAATGCTAGGCTACGCTGCGATATGCTATGCTAGGATATGATGGGATAGGCAATGCTACGCTGTGATGTGCTACGTCATGTATATAGTCTGTGGCCAAATCATGGGATCACACAACAAGTCAGTGTAGAGGTGAGATGCAATGCTGTGCAATGCTATGCAACGCTATGCAATGCTCTGCAATGCTCTGCAATGCTCTGCAATGCTCTGCAATGCTCTGCAATGCTATGCGATGCTATGCAATGCTATGCAATGCTATGCCATGCTATGCAATGCTATGCAATGCTATGCAATGCTATGCAACGCTATGCTATGCTAGGATATGATGGGATAGGCAATGCTCCGCTGTGATGTGCTATGTCATGTATATAGTCCGTGGCCAAATCATGGGATCACACAACGAGTCAGTGTAGAGGTGAGATGCAATGCTATGCAACGCTACGCTATGCTACGCTACGCTACACTACGCTACGCTACGCTACGCTATGCAACGCTACGCTATGCTATGCTATGCTAGGATATAATGGGATAGGCAATGCTCCGCTGTGATGTGCTACGTCATGTATATCGTCCGTGACCATATTATGGGATCACACAACGAGTCAGTGTGGAGGTGAGATGCAATGCTATGCAATGCTATGCTACGCTATGCTATGCTATGCTATGCTAGGATATGATGGGATAGGCAATGTTACGCTGTGATGTGCTATGTCATGTATATCGTCTGTGGCCAAATTATGGGATCACACAACGAGTCAGTGAAGAGGTGAGATGCAATGCTATGCAATGCTACGCTATGCTAGGATATGATGGGATAGGCAATGCTCCGCTGTGATGTGCTATGTCATGTATATCGTCTGTGGCCAAATTATGGGATCACGCAACGAGTCAGTTTAGAGGTGAGATGCAATGCTATGCAATGCTACACTGGATATGATGGGATACGCAATGCTCTGCTGTGATGTGCTACGTCATGTATATCGTCCGTGGCCATCACACAACGAGTCAGTGTAGAGGTGATATGCAATGCTTTGCAACGCTACGCTATGCAACGCTACGCTACGCTATGCAACGCTATGCTATGCTAGGATATGATGGGATAGGCAATGCTCCGCTGTGATGTGCTACGTCATGTATATAGTCCATGGCCGAATCATGGGATCACACAACGAGTCAGTGTGGAGGTGAGATGCAATGCTATGCAATGCTATGCTATGCTATGCAATGCTATGCTATGCTAGGATATGATTGGATAGGCAATGCTACGCTGTGATGTGCTACGTCATGTATATGGTCCGTGGCCAAATCATGGGATCACACAACTAGTCAGTGTAGAGGTGAGATGCAATGCTACGCTACGCTATGCTATGCTATGCTAGGATATGATGGGATAGGCAATGCTACGCTGTGATGTGCTACGTCATGTATATGGTCCGTGGCCAAATCATGGGATCACACAACGAGTCAGTGAAGAGGTGTGATGCAATGCTATGCAATGCTACGCTACGCTAGGATATGATGGGATATGCAATATGCAATGCTCCGCTGTGATGTGCTACGTCATGTATATCGTCAGTGGACAAATTATGGGATCACGCAACGAGTCAGTGTAGAGGTGAGATGCAATGCTATGCAATGCTACGCTACGCTATGCTATGCTAGGATATGATGGGATAGGCAATGCTACGCTGTGATGTGCTACGTCATGTATATAGTCCGTCGCCAAATCATGGAATCACACAACGAGTCAGTGTAGAGGTGAGATGCAATGCTATGCAATGCGATGCAATGCTATGCTAGGATATGATGGGATAGGCAATGCTCCGCTGTGATGTGCTACGTCATGTATATAGTCCGTGGCCAAATCATGGGATCACACAACGAGTCAGTGTAGAGGTGAGATGCAATGCTATGCAATGCTACGCTACGCTATGCTATGCTTTGCTATGCTAGGATATGATGGGATAAGAAATGCTACGCTGTGATGTGCTACATCATGTATATAGTCCGTGGCTAAATTATGGGATCACACAACTAGTCAGTGAAGAGGTGAGATGCAATGCTATGCAATGCTATGCAATGCTACGCTACGCTATGCTTTGCTATGCTAGGATATGATGGGATAGGAAATGCTACGCTGTGATGTGCTACGTCATGTATATTGTCCGTGGCCAAATTATGGGATCACAAAACGAGTCAGTGTAGAGGTGAGATGCAATGCTACGCAATGCTAGGCTACGCTGCGCTATGCTATGCTAGGATATGATGGGATAGGCAATGGTACGCTGTGATGTGCTACATCATGTATATAGTCTGTGGCCAAATCATGGGATCACACAACGAGTCAGTGTGGCAGAAGAGATGCAATGCTATGCTATGCTATGCTAGGATATGATGTGATAGGCAATGCTATTCCGCGCAATGCTATGCTGTGATGTGCTACGTCATGTATATCGTCCGTGGCCAAATCATGGGACTACACAACGAGTCAGTTTAGCAGACGAGAAACAATGCTACGCCAGGATAGGATACGATGGGATAGGCAATAGGAAAGGCCTACAGACTCATAATGCACATTTCGGATTCCCCCAAAATAGCCATGATACCCACTCGCGCTTGTGGGTAGCTTACACTGTATGAGTGTATGACTGAGTGTAGGTGCAAGCATTCCTCTTCACCCTTCCTCCACCTCCCTCCCATCCCTATTTTTGGTCTCCTACCCTCCTTGAATTCCCCTTGACCCTATCTCCATCTCCTCCTTCCATCTTCCTTCCCCCCTTCAGACCCCCCCCCCCCCCCCCCCCCCCCCTGTGTGTATGTGCATATATGTTGCGCACATGAGTGTGTGTGCATGAGCTCTTGCATATAAGCATATGTGTGCATGTGCGATATTCACAAGGGTTTTCTTGTAGGTGCTTCATGTGGGACAAGTGCTAATATTTTCGACTTCGTGTTTGGGGGACCTATGTTACTACGTTATTACGTTATAGTCTTTTGAGTTTGCTTTGGGGGGCCCAAAAAGCTGCTAGGAGCATCTCAAAGGCCACATCTAGTATTTTGGGGTTTAAGGGTTTGTTATGCTAGTAGCATTCCAAAGGCCACCACTGCTTTTTTCGCAACGTGTCCGCATTGAGCGACTCTGTGCGACCCCAGTGCGCCACGCTGCCCCCCGGAACCCTGGGGCCTGGGTTGTTTGGAAGGGGTATTTCTGACTAGCTTAGCCAAACCCACGCGTCGCAATGCTGTGACAGAATGGTGAGACGTTGTCGGAAACAAGTCCTATTCAGCTTTGCAAGCGACGCAGAAAATTGGCGGAGTGTGTTGGCAACGGACCGACAGGTGGCAACGATGGAGATATGAGTAATGAGACAGTTGGCTGACATGCCAGGCTTCAATTTTTCGGTCGGTCGGACAAACAGACAATGGGGTGTATCTGGGGGCTTCCGCCCCCCAGGAGGGGGGGATCCGCAAAAAAAAGTGAAGGCTACTAGAATCACCATTGTTTTTTATCGAAAGGATTTCAAGCCCAGGAGGTAAGATTCCCTAGTACCAGTACACAAATTTAAAAAGCTATGCACAGACAACGCTTATTTCCCTCAATAAAGGCTAGTATTCACCCGCTACCTACACCTCCTTATATTGGTGGTTGGCCCCAGTGCAAGCAAGCGGGCTGGCCCCCCCAACCCCACACCTCATAATTTATTCGCCATTATTTATTTATCCACCCACCTTCCGGAATCTGCTCTTCTCCACGCCCTTCTACACAGGCCTTCCAGTCTCCCAGACCTCCCAGTCCCACCTCCCAGACCTTCTCCACTGACCTCCCAGAAAGCTGCTCTTCTCCATGCCCATGTCCACAGACCTCCCAGTCTCCCAGTCCTCCCAGTCCCACCTCCCAGACCTTCTCCACCCACCTCCCAGAAATCTGCTCTTATCCAAGCCCATCTCCGCAGACCTCCCAGGCCCACCTCCCAGCTCTTCTCCACCCACCTCCCAGAAAACTGCACTTCTCCCCGCCCATCTCCACAGACCTCCCAGTATCCTAGACCTCCCAGTCCCACCTCCCAGACCTTCTCCACCCACCTACCAGAAATCTGCTCTTCTCCACATGCTTCTGCACAGACCTCCCAGTCTCCCAGAGCTTTCAGTCCCACCTCCCAGAATATGAGATATTCACAGTCCTCCCAGAAATCTGCTCTAAAATATAAGAATTTCCCTTCAAAACAGCTAATTTTTACCCGCCTCACAGAAATCTGCTCAAAGTGTTTCTCCACATACTTGTGCACGCGTGCCACCCCGTCTGAGATGCCGTGCTGCAAGGTGCCACAGCACTCCCGTGCATACGTGAACTGGTGGGGTGGCCTATTTGTATGTTTTGTTAAAATAATACTACAATAAATAATAACAATAAATAATAATAAAATAAAATAAATAACAAGAAAATAATAATGAAATAAATAATATAATTACTTCACTTAAAAACAGCTGATCACCCACCTCTCAGAAATCTGCTCAAAGCGCTTCTCCACGTACTTGCCCATGCGCGGCACCCCGTCTGAGATGCCGAGCTGAAAGGTGTCACAGCACTCTCGCGCATACGTGAACTGATCTCTCACAGCGGCAGAGCATGATGCTGGCAGCTGCGCCTCATCCTCTGGACCCTGTTGTTGCTTCTCGAGCTCTTCCAAAGCGTCGTGGAGCATTCTCTCGGCAGCGGAAACGGCACTTTTTGCATTCCTTTCGTAGCCTTGTAGCATGTTTTCCCATGTAAGTACCATGTCGTCTACCTCCTCTCTCCACTCAGCTAACTGAAACTCCAGATCTTTGGTGGGGTTGATTGTAAATAAGTAAATACATAAATACATAAATGCATAAATAAAAAAATAAATGAATAAATAAATGAATACATAAATACACGAATAACTAACTAACTAACTAACTAAATAAATAAATGCTAGGCCTCATGGCGAGGCGTGAGGTTGAGGGGGCCAGCCCGTCCGCTGGCGCTGGGGCCAACGTGTAGATATGTTATAGCTAGCAGCAGAAGTGCATGCCGTATTAGTAGCAGACTTGCATATGTGTAGATATGTTGTAGCTAGTAGCAGAAGTGGGGCCAACCACCAAGGGTTGATTGCTTGAAGATATCAGATCAAGTATATTTTGATAAGACGCTTTGGTTCGAATTGATTATGTTACTGCCGAAGACAAACAATAGCATTAAAGCCTGTAGCAATGTTAATGTACAAACTACAAGCAACAGCTTCGAGGCAGATCCCCTGCTTGGCTATTGAGCCCAGACAAATGCGGCCTAGAGCACCTTTAAGCAGACAAAATCAGCTGTCCAGAACTGCTGTCATATTTGGGTTTAGCTCAATGCCTGGCTCAAAGAACTGCCTAGAAGCTACTGCTCGTAGCTGAAAAGGAAAGCTATGAGCTAGACAGATAGTGTGTTGCATGTATGGAACTTCCCACCTCCATGTGTGTGTGTTGTATGTATGTATGTTACAGTCCAGGGTTAAGCCAAATATACTAAAAAAACTTACCCAACCGTGACAGGAAGGGCTAGAAAGAAAAAGCATTGATGAACTGAGCCCCAAACAATCGTTTTACCGACGGGGGCCCTGAATTCGTTTTTTTAGTCCAGCCAGTGAAGGCGTACCCAAATATGCTAAATATATGTGCCCCACCTCAATATTTGGAAGGGCTGTGTACAAAAAAGTGGTGAACTAACCCCCAACTTATAAATGACCTACCGGGTATGACCTCTTGTTTCCAGCGGTAGAACCTGCGAGGTGTTTAGGGTTTAGGGTTTAGGGTTCCAGCTGTAGAACCTGATAGGAGTTTAGGGTTTAGGGTTTAGGGTTCCAGCGGGAGAACCTGCGAGGCGTTTAGGGTTAAGGGTTCCAGCGGTAGAACCTGCGAGGTGTTTAGGGTTTAGGGTTCCAGCAGTAGAACCTGCGAGGCCTAAATCAGAGTGAGCATAGCTATCTTTTTAAGCTATGCTGTCCCAGTAACGCAGATAGTCGAACGCTTGGAGGTCGTTAGCTTGCAGCACGGAGCTTGAACGTCCTCAATTGCAAGGTTTAGACGTGTGCGACATGGAATTGCCTGGTTACACGTTAGGTTGTTGCTTATGGACGTCTGCAAGACTAAAAATGATGTGAAGTATGGAGATTATGTTGTTTTAGGGGGCGGTAGAATCTGCAAGGCGTAAATCAGATTGAGAATAGCTTTACTTTTCAGCTACGAGCGATAGCTTCAAGATGCACTACTCTGCTTTATAGTTGCCTGGGTAGCAGGCTAGGGGAGCTGGGTAGCAAGCTAGGGGACCTGCCTAGAAGCTGCTGTTAGTAGCCGAAAATAAAAGCTACGGAACCCATGATGCGACGTACCTTGCAAAGCGTGGGTCCTTTGCCAGGTCAGATTCCTGTTGAGTTGTGTTCGTGGTGGGGGTGTTGAGTGGTGTTCGTGGTGGGGGTGTTGAGTGGTGTTCGTGGTGGGGGTGTTGAGTGGTGTTCGTGGTGGGGGTGTTGAGTGGTGTTCGTGGTGGGGGTGTTGAGTGGTGTTCGTGGTGGGGGTGTTGAGTGGTGTTCGTTGTAGGGGTGTTGAGTGGTGTTCGTGGTGGGGGTGTTGAGTGGTGTTCGTGGTGGGGGTGTTAGGTGGTGTTTGTCGTGGCAGTAGTAGTGATGGAGGCGGTGGTGATGATTTTGTTGTTGATATTTTTGTTGATGATGTTGTTGTTGTTGTTGTTGTTGTTGATGTTGTTGATGATGTTGAGGATGTTCTTGTCGATGTTGATTATGTTCTTGTTGATGTTGCTGATGTTGTTGATGATGTTGCTGCCTAGAGCCCTTTGACTCGCATAGCATATTTTAAATACAAGAAGCAAAAGCACATTTTGACTCGCGTAGCATATCTTAAATACGATAAGCCAAATCATAGCATATTTCGACTCGCATAGCATATTTTAAATACAACAAGCAATTAAATACAAGAAGCAATCAAATACAATAAGCAATAACATACAATAAGCAATTATATACAATAAACAATTAAATACAATAAGCAATCAAATACAATAAGCAATTAAATACAATAAACATTTAAATGCGATAAGCAATCAAATACAATAAGCAATTAAATACGATATGCAATTATATACAATAAACAATTAAATACAATAAGCAATCAAATACAATAAGCAATTAAATCCGATAGGCAATTAAATACAATGAACAATCAAATAGAATAAGCAATTAAATACAAGAAGCAATTAAATGCAATAAGCAATCAAATACAATAAGCAAAAAAAGACATATTTTTGCTGTACGACGTCCATTGCTGCATGGCATCGCTGCATGGCAACTCATGGGTGCGGCTAAATTAGTCAGAAATGTCCGCCCAAACCCCACGGAGCTCAAAGCGCAGAGACCGGGGGAATCGGGGGAAAGCGCGCTGCACTGGGGTCGCACCGAATCGCTCAATTTGCGACGCGTCGCACAAAAGAAAACAGTGGGACAAAGCACGTCTACCAGCTTCATGGTATCCCCATTGGGATTACATTTTGTTTATTTATTTATTTATTCTTGTACTTGCATTTTTTATTTTATTTATTTTATTGGTGTTTTGTGGATTCCAGTAGAATATCCCGCTTCATATCCATTAGGATTATATTTTGTTTACTTATTTATTTATTTATCAAATAATTTTATTACTTTATTTTATTCGTGTTTTATGGATCCCAGTAGAATCCTACTTGATCCCTGTATCATTCAGTGATTTGTTTTTCAAATCTGAAAGTGGGTTTCTTCTAGCTTTTTGGTTTTGAAGGCTCCTCCAGGGACAGCGTTTTAATGCTTTCTGTAGCTTTTTGTAGCTTTTGGGGGCCATTTAGGGCACACCATTTTTTTTTTTTTTTTACCTTTGTATAGCGATAATTTCTCCAAAACGGGGTCAAAACTAGTGATCGCTATATATAGCGAAAATAAAAATCCCTGGTATCATGGACCTTGCAACACAGTGGCCACAAGGTGGCAAAGCTCTCCATAGCTGTCCACCTCATCCTGTCCCAGCCAGTTGTTATTGTTGTTGGTGTTGTTGGTTTTGTTGGCGTTGTTGGTCCATAGCTGTCCTCCTCATTCATATCCTGCTTCATCCCCATATCATTGACCTTGAAACATATCCATTATCTATGGATATATTTATCACTCAGTTTAAGCAATTTACGATCAACGAGTTTAAACAATTTAAACAATTTATAATCACTGAGATTTAACAATAATACATATAATCAATGAGTTTAAACAATACTCCACCTGCCTTTTCGATTAAATTTGAACAAAAGGATGCAAATAAAGGTTATGTGATTCATCTATAAATTATTTGTATGCCTGTCATTTAAAAATAAAATAATAAGATCTGAGACCAAACTTAAATCATTAAATCATTCGATCATAAAACATTAAAGCCAGCACTTGCAGCAGGCAGACTCTAACATTAAAATAAAAAACAAAACAAAAAATATGCAGGGTTGTCAATATTGTTCTGGTTCTTTTCTTCTTGTATATTTATCTGGGTTTTTTCTTTATGTTTATTTGTTTGGTTTTGTTCTGGTTCTGGTTTTGATTTTGTCAATATTTTTCTGGTTCCAAGATAACTGTGCCATATATAGGGACAGGCACATCATATGATTTTGACCAAAGGCGAGTATGATATCATTCAAATTGCATCATATTCTATTGTATATACATGGTAACTTTGGCCTAGTCAGACTGCCGGCATCATATGATATTACATGGTGACATGATATCATATGATACCATATTGCTGTTCCCTACATATATAGGATGGTGATGATGGTGATGGTGATGATGATGATGATGATGATGATGATGATGATGATGATGATGATGATGATGATGACTGCATTTTTCCTGGTGCCCTGCTGGACTCCCCATATCATACAACATTGTTCGATATATCATGCGATATCGATTGATATATCATGCAATTTCGTTCAATATATCATGCGATATCATTCGATATATCATGCGATATTGTTCGATTTGCCATGAGATATCGTTCGATATATCATGCAATATCGTTCGATATGTCATGAGATATCGTTCGATATATCATGCGATATCGTTCTGTGCATCATGAGATATCGTTAAATATATAACGGGATATCATTCGATGAATCAAGCGATATCGTTCAATATATCATGAGATATCGTTCGATATATCATGAGATATCATTCGATATATTATATATTCATGATACTGGATGTGACAACCCTATAAATATGCTGCCCTTCTCGCACCGGGTTCATCCCAATCTCGTAAGCAGCACTCGACTGTGCATCGGTCAATGCCTCATACGCCTGCACATGAAATGATGAGCAACATAATATACGTTGAAGTGTTTGACAAGTGATGAAGTGTTGAAGTGTTAAAGTGTTAAAGTGAGCGACAGGAGATACAGGTTTGCATGGTGGGTGTGGCGTGCATGGTGTGCAAAGCACATGTCTATAGGGAGCACCAGGTAATACATGAATGTCGAAGTGTTTAAGTGTTAAATAAGTGTTAACCTGTGTAAGTATTAAATTGAGCAATAGGTAATACATGAATGTAAAAGTGTTACAGTGTTATATTAGTGTTCAAGTGTAAAATTGAGAAACAGGTAATACATGAATGTCAAAGTGTTAACGTGTAAAGTAAGTGTTCATGTATACAAGTTTTAAAGTGTTAAAATGAGCAACAGGTAATACATGAATGTCAAATAGTTAAAGTGTTAAACAAGTGTTAACCTATTAAAGTGAGCAACAGGTGATACATGAATGTAAAATATTTAGAGTGTAAAATAAGTGTTAACGCATTAAATTATTAAAGTATTAAAGTGTTAAAGTGAGCAACAGGTGATACATGCATGTCTAAGTGTCAAAGTTTCAAATTAGTGTTCAAGTGTTAAATTGAGAAACAGGTAATACATGAATGTCAAAGTGTTATCGTGTTCAGGTATTAAAGTGTTAATGTGAGCAACATGTGATACATGAATGTCAAAGTGTCAAAGTGTTAAATAGGTGTTAACTTGTGATATTATTAAAGTGTTAAAGTGAGCAACAGGTGATGCATGAATGTTAAAGTGGAAAAGTGGAAAATAGGTGTTCATGTGTGAAAGTGTTAAAGTGTAAAAGTGAGCAACAGGTGATACATGAATGTTAAAGTGTCAAAGTGTTAAATAGGTGTTAACTTGTTAAAGTATTAAAGTGTTAAAGTGATCAGCAGGTAACACATGAATGCCAAAGTGTTAACATGTTTTATAGGTGTACCAGTGCCAAAGTGTTTTAAAGTATTAAAGTGAGCAGCAGGTAAATAGGTAATACATGAACGTCAAAGTGTTAAATTATTAAAGTTTTAAATTAAGCAACAGGTAATACATGAATGTCAAAGTGTTAAAGTGTCAAAGTGTCAAAGTGTTAACTTGTTAAAGTATTTACGTGAGCAACAGGTGATACAAGAATGTTAAAGGGGTAAATAGGTGTTAACTTGTTACAGTATTAAAGTGAGCAACAGGTGATACATGAATGTCAAAGTGTTAACGTGTTTTACAGGTGTTAAAGTGTCAAAGTGTTAAGTCGTTAAAGTACTTAAGTGAGCAACAGGTGATACATGAATGTCAAAGTGTTAAAGTGTCAAAGTGTTCAAGTGAGCGACAGACCAAACATGAATTTTACTGTAATGCGGCACGGCTTATCCAGGGTAATTCAAAGTGCGCGCTTTTGCGCCTTTAAGCGCTGACTTTTTGACCCCCTCTGCGCTTTAAGCGCAGTTTTTTGCAACCCCTTGTGGGCGCTGCCAGCATTTTTTGCGCTTTTTGCACTACAAAGCGCAGTTTTTTTGTTTTCAAGTGCGCTAAAGCGCTGGCCAATTTGGCCATTTGAAGTACCCTGGGCTTATCGCAGATTTTGCGTTGCATTTGTGGTGTTCATTGTGTGCATGGTGTGTAATGCAAATATGGTGTGCATGGTGTTCATGGTGTGCATGGTTTGCATGGTGTGCATGGCACATATGGCATTTGTGGTGTTCATGGTGTGCATGGTGTGCATGGCATGTGTGGTGTTCGTGGTGTGCATGGTGTGCGTGGTGTGCATGGTGTGCATGGCAAATATGGTGTGCATGGTGTGTTTGGTGTGCATGGTGTGCATGGCAAATATGGTGTGCATGGTGTGTTTGGTGTGCATGGTGTGCATGGCAAATATCGTGTGCATGGCACATAACTGAGTTCAAGTTCACCTTCATGCACTTTATTTGAATTGATTTTGTTATTGCCCAAGGCGGCAAGCAGTCTTACAGGCTGGAGCCATATAACCAAGTTCACTCTCAAGGTAAATTTCACCTTCAAGTTCAAGTTCAAGTTCACCTTCAAGTTCACCTTCAAGTTCAAGTTCACCTTCAAGTTCAAGTTCACCTTCAATTTCACCTTAAAGTTCAATTTCACCCTCACCTTCAAGTTCAAGTTCACCTTCAAGTTCACCTTCAAGTTCAAGTTCAAGTTCTCCTTTATGAGCTGAATGAAGACCAATGTTATTTGGCGATTATCATACATTATCGTACAGTATATTATACAATTATATATACACTATATTGATGTATCATACGAGATTGTACGACATATCCTATGATATAGTCAATATATCATACAACTATGTTACGAGATATCTATATGATATGTCTAAATCTATTTATATATATCTATCTATGTATCTGTCTATGTATGTATCTATCTATGTATCTATGTATCTATCTATCTATCTATCTATCTATCTATCTATCTATCTATCTATCTATCTATCTATCTATCTATCTATCTATATATCTATCTATCTATGTACGAGATATCTATATGATATGACATCTATACGATATCGTACTTGACAACCCTGGCTATCACCTCCATGAGCTGTCTGTATGTTACAGTCCAGTGATAGGCTAAATAGTCTGCAGGGACCTGCCCAACTTTGGCAGGAAAGGCTAAACAAAAAAGCATTGTATGAATACCTCTGTTGCAACATGCCCAACAAGTCGCCAATAACTGCTCTCTGCCCCAATCCCCCGCCCCACACCCAGAGTCATCTGCCCCCATCCCCCATCTCCCAACCCCCATGCCCCTATCCCCTTTCCCCCAACCCACACCTCCAACATACACCCCCAACCCCATGCTCATAACCCCCACGCACCCATCCCCCACCATCTCTGAAATCACCTTCATAAGCTGCATGAAGACCTAGTCAGCATCAGGTGCAGGATTTACATCTGGATGGACCTGCCGTGCCCTATAACTGCCCACACTTCAAACTCTATGCCCCCAACCCACACTCCACACTCCCAACCCCCATGCCCCCAACCCACACTCCTCACTCCCAACCCCCATGCCCCCAACCCACACTCCACACTCCCAACCCCCATGCACCCAACCCACACTCCACACTCCCAACCCCCATGCCCCCAACCCACACTCCACACTCCCAACCCCCATGCCCCCAACCCACACTCCACACTCCCAACCCCCATGCTCCCAACCCCACATCTGTGAAATCACCTTCATAAGCTGCATAAAGACCTCCGCAGCATCAGGTGCAGGATTTACATCTGGATAGACCTGCCGTGCCCTGTAACTGCCCACACTAACTGCTCTATGCCTTCCACCCTCCACCCCACACTCCCCAACCCCCATGCCCCCATCCCCTATTCCCCAACCCACACACCCAACCCCACACACCCCAACCCCATGCCCATAACCCTCATACACCCGACCCCCTTGCCCCCACCATCTGTGAAATCACCTTCATGAGCTGCATAAAGACCTGCGCAGTCCGTACTAACTGCTCTATGCCCCCAACCCACACCCCACACTCCCAACCCCCACGCCCCCAACCCCCACATCTCTGAAATCACCTTCATGAGCTGCATAAAGACCTCCGCAGCATCAGGATCAGGGTTTACATCTGGATGGACCTGCCGAGCCCTCCGCCTGAATGCTCGCTTGATATCTTGCTCAGTAGCACCTGGAGACACTCCAACAATACTGTAGGCATCTTTGGAGCCTGCACACGGTTCAAATCTCAAGCTCAAATCTCACAGTTCAAATCTCAAGCTCAAATTTCACAGTTCAAATCTCAAGCTCAAATCTCACAGTTCAAATCTCTGTATGTATCTTTGGAGCCTGCACACAGTTCAAATCTCAAGCTCAAATCTCTAGCTCAAATCTCACAGTTCAAATCTCTGTAGACACTCCAACAATACTGTAGGCATCTTTGGAGCCTGCAAACAGTTCAAATCTCAAGCTCTAGTTTCAAGTTCAAATCTCACAGTTCAAATCTCACAGTTCAAATCTCTGTATGTATCTTTGGAGCCTGCACACAGTTCAAATCCCCAAATTGAATTTCATATTCAAAGGCGAAAATTGCTCTAGCAGCAACAGCAAGCAGCTTTGACTGAAGTCCCTCTATACATTTTATGTTCAGACACGAGCAGCAGCTTCTATGCAGCTCCCAGGGCCAGGCAATGTGCTAAGCCTCAAGGTTTTAACATAACTGGACAGCTGATTATGTCAGATTCCAGATGCACTACCTTGCTTTAGGTTTGGCTGGGTAGCAAGCCATGGGACCTGCCTAGGAGCTGCTGCTCAGAGCAGGAAATAAAGGCTATGGGCCCCTCCCTCCCTCCCTCCTCCATCCCTTCAATTCCTCCATCCACCCTCCAGCCCTACACCACATTCACAAATCCACACGCCACAACAATGCCCCCCCACCCCCACCCCACCCACCCCACCCCTCCATCCCTTCAATCCCTCCATCCACCCTCTAGCCCTACACCACATTCACAAATTCACACACCCCAACAATGCGCCCCCCCACCCCCACCCCACCACCACCCACCCCACCCCTCCATCCCTTCAATTCATCCATCCACCCCCCAGCCCTTCACCACAGTAACAAATCCACACATTCCAACCATGCTTCCCTTCCTCCCTCCCCTCCTCCATCCTTACGTTCCTTCCATCCCTCCATCCACCCTCCAGCCCTTCACCACATTCACAAATCGACACGCCCCAACAATGCCTACCCCCCCTCCCCCTCCTCCATCCCTTCATTTCCTCCATCCACCCTCCATCCCTTCACCACCTTCACAGATCCACACGCCCAAACAATGCCCCCCCCCCCCCTCCCTCCCCCCCCCCCCCCACACCCCACACCCTTCATCAACATCCGCCCCCCCCCCCCCCCCCCGACCCTTCAGCAACATCCGCCGCCCCCCCCCCCCCCTCCCCCCCCCACCCACCCACCCCTTCAGTCACATCCGCCCCCCCCCCCCCACCCCCCCCCCCTTCCCCCCCCAGCCCTTCATCACATCCGCCGACCCCCCCCCTCCCCCAACCCCACACCCTTCATCACATCCGCCGCCCCCCCCCCCCCCCCTCCCCCCCCCGAGCCCTTCCATCACATCCGCAGCCCCCCCCCCTTCCCCCGCCCTTCATCACATCCGCAGCCCCCCCCCTCCCCCCCACACCCCACGACCCTTCATCACATCAAGCCCCCACCCTCCGCCCCCCCCCCCCCCCCCCCCCCCCCCCTCCCCCCCCCCGAGCCCTTCATTCACATCCGCCGCCCCCCCCCCCCCCTCCCCCCCCCCCCCCCCCCCCACACACACCCTTCATCACATCCTCCCCCCACACACACACCCTCCCCCCCCCGAGCCCTTCATCACATCCGCAGCCCCCCCCCCTCACCCCCTTCACCCCCCCCCCCTGCTTCACCCCCTTGTGTACACCCTTCAACCCCTGCACCCTCTACACCTCCTCCACCCTCAGCCCCAGCACCCTCTACCCCCCACTCCTGCCCAGTGCTACAGGTCCTATCAGGCTCTGCAAACTATATATATATATATATATATATATATATATATATATATATATATATATATATATATATATATATATATATATATATATATATATATATATATATATATATATATATGTGTATATATTTGTCAAGGGCCTTACAGCAGCCTACACCTGCCCAGGTTGTTAAACAGGTGTTCAGGGTGTTAAACACCTGTTCAACAACTACATGTTTAACCAATGATGTACGTAAACAGGTGTTAAACACCCTGAATACGGTACCTGTTTAACAACCTGGGCAGGGTGCAGGGTGCCATAGGGCTATGGCAGCAAGCTGTTCAGGTTCCTCAATGGGAAAATTCCTCCTCCCCTCTACCCTCACCCCACCCACCCACCCAACCCCCCGCACACACACACCACCACCACTAGGACCCCCGGTACACACCCCACCTCCCCACACACACCACACCTGCCACCTCCAGTGCTGCCCCTTCCCCCCACACAACCCGAGACAGACCTATCCCCCATGTGCCTCTAACCCCCATGCTAAAAAAACGAAGACCTACACCCTAGACCCAGACCTATCCCCCCATGTGCCCCTAACCCCCATGATCAAAAACCTTCCCCTTCCACCATTTCATGACCTCCCCTTAGCCACCAGGCCTAATCCTCCCGAACCCATCCCCTTCGACCCCAGCCCACCATGCATCGCACCTTCCTCACACACACACCTGCACCAAACCCCAAATGCTCTCCCCCCCCCCCCCCCCCCCCCCCCCCCCCCCCACACACACACAAACCCACACACCCACACACACATACAAACACACACACTACCGCTCCATCCTTGCGCGCACTTATGGACTCGAGCCGAGTCAAGATCCTCGCCCTCGGCTGACACCGGCGTGTGGAAATCGGTGCAGGTGCTCTACGGACTCTGCAGGCACGATGGAGCAAGGCATGGGATCGACCGGCACGAGCCGAGCGTTGGTGCACCTCGCAATGAGTGACGCCGCTCCTCGTGCCCAACATTGCCGGAGGGGGTGGCAGGGGAGACCTAGGCTATTATCGGTTGGTAGGAAAATGTTGTCGGAAGTACAGTGTTGTTGGTTATAGTTGCAGTATTCGGATTTGCAGGGAACAGTCGGGTAATGCGATTCAGCGGAGCTGGAGCTGGATGTGTACCCTGGATGTGTACCTCCAGGTGGTGGGATGATGACGTGGGCTGTCGGTTTCGGCGTGGCGTGTTCAGTTGTTCACATCAGGAGCCCCTGGCCCATGGTTCACATGGATGTTCACACCCGTTGTTGAGGACGGTGACACGGTGCTGTCTGTGCCCGTTGTTGTAGACGGTGCCACGAGTGCCACGGTGGTAGGAGACGGTGTCACGGTGCTGTCGGTGCCCGTAGAGTTGCAGGCGGTACCACGGTGGCGCACGCACGCGCGCACGGTGGCGCATCAGATGTAGACGGTGCTACACAGGTTGTGAAGCGCTTGTATTGTTCATCCAGCCCTTTCCCAATGCGGTAGTAATTATAATCTCGATTACCGTAGTCGAGGTTGTGCAAGTTTACATAAGCCTTTCTGGCTAAAATGTAATGTTGTGTAATGTAATGTAAGGTCACGTCATGTTTTGTTATGTCATGTAATGCAATAGCTACCCATGTAATAGCACATACATACATAGGCACAAATGAAGACGTAGGCCGTGATTCTAGGCTTGTTCTGGGTGAACCCCAAATCTGAATCATAAATTCATGAGACGCAAACGGCCATGCAGCATATCCTCAAACATCTGTTGGATTTTGATTTGATTTGATTGGATTTGGATTGGATTGGATTGAATTGGATTAAATTGGATTGGATTGGATTGGATTGGATTGGATTGGATTGGATTGGATTGGATTGGATTGGATTGGATTGGATTGGATTGGATTGGATTGGATTGGATTGGATTGGATTGGATTGGATTGGATTGGATTGGATTGGATTGGATTGGATTGGATTGGATTGGATTGGATTGGATTGGATTGGATTGGATTGGATTGGATTGGATTGGATTGGATTGGATTGGATTGGATTGGATTGGATTGGATTGGATTGGATTGGATTGGATTGGATTGGATTGGATTGGATTGGATTGGATTGGATTGGATTGGATCGGATCGGATCGGATCGGATCGGATCGGATCGGATTGGATTGGATTTGGATTTGGATTTGGATTTGGATTTGGATTTGGATTTGGATTTGGATTTGGATTTGGATTTGGATTTGGATTTGGATTGGATTTGGATTTGGACTTGGATTCGGATTTGGATTTGGATTTGGATTTGGATTCGGATTTGGATTTCGGTTTGGATTTGGATTTGGATTTGGGTTTATATTTGGATTCGGATTTGGATTTCGGTTTGGTTTTGGATTTGGGTTTGGATTTGGGTTTATATTTGGATTCGGATTTGGGTTTGGATTCGGATTTGGATTTGGATTTGGGTTTAGATTTGGATTCGGATTTGGATTCGGGTTTGGGTTAGGGTTTGACTTAAGGTTAAAGTTTTAGTTTTTTTCATGTTTTGGTGTGTTCTAGTATGTTCTGCTATGTTTTTGTATGTTTTGAGATGTTCTGGGATGTCCTAGGATGTTTTGGGATGTACTGGGATGTTTCGGGATGTTCTGAGATGTTTTGGGATGTTTTCGCTTTAGCCCCCAGGGTCCCGGAGCTGAAGCCCTAAGTTCCCCCCGTGTCTCTCCCCGCCGTCTGTCTGTCCGCTGTCAGTCTGTATGTCCGACGACTGATGTCCAGGTGTGACGTATGAATACGTCTTAACAAACACAAAAGTGTTCAACGAGATGATAGGGGAATGATCCCTAATATTGTCTGCCTTGGAGCATATTAGCCGTGCTTATATGCTCGTCACATCATCTCGCGCGTCGCCTGAACTTCAGGGTTCAGGTCGCTTCGTTCGACTTCCCGTCAGTAGGAGTCGTCCAACTACGACTCTTCACCTACTTCCGGGAAGTCGTCGCCCCCTCGAGGGGACGCGGTGTGAGGATCGTTATCCGTCACAATTCCCTCCTCTCTGGCCTGAGACTTCTCCCGAAGTCGTGCACTTTTACGAAGGGCGAATTCGTCTGGTGTAACCGTGGCGGTTTCCTGTGAGTAGGTCGTCTGTCGATGTCGGTATTTGACAAACTTTGGTCAACGGTCGTGTTTTACCCGGGTTGAGGCGCCAGTATAACACAATCTGTGAAGTGCAGGGTAAAGCAAGGTCGGATTCGAGTTCCCAAGAGTGGGCGTGGTGTGAGTAGTCATCATACCCACAATTCCCCCTTCTCTAGCCTGAGACTTCTCCCGAAGGCTTGCATTTACGGAGGCGGTCGGAATGGAAACTCGTTAGGGGTGATCAGTCCCTGCGAGGTGGCCGTCCGTATCTATAGGTAGATGTACAGATCGGTATGTAAGAGAGGAAAAAAAATAACGAACATGCGGGAGGGTGGGTTGAAGTCTTGAAGAGACTCTCCCCCATTTTCGTAACCTGGCCTGGTATAGTTTTCGAGAAAGTCAGAGTCCTTGCCGGTTTCGTGTTCTTTATCGGAAGACATCATACGTGTGGTCGTCCATCGCTGGAGGTACACGTCTGTCCGAAGGATCGAGCTGACAGGATCCGGGATTGACCCCCGATCCATCCCATCGGGTCGAAGGTCTGTCGACCCGATTTCAGGAGTTGCAAGATCGGCTAGATCGGCTAAGCGGGATCGGCTAGATCGGCCACAGTGGCGCGATCGGCAAGATCGGCCAAGCGGGATCGGCCAAGCAGGATCGGCTAAGCGGGATCGGCAAGATCGGCCACAGGGGCGGGATCGGCGAGATCGGCAAAGCATGATCAGCAAGATCGGCAAATGGTTTCGTTCTCATACCATGTGGCTAGTCGTTGAGATTCGAATTTTCGATATTACATGTGCAGCATGGGAGACCAGCTCTTCGAATGAGGTGAATCTGCCTCCGTGGGTCGTGGGATGGGTGCGGCCGTGGGAAGGACATCGTCCGGTGGTTGAAGGGCAACCCGAGGGTAACGACCATACAAGAGGCGGAAAGGGAAATCCCGAATACTGCTGTTGTATGAGTTGTTGATGGCGAATTGGGCGTTGGGCAGAAGTTGGGACCAGTTTTTCTGCGTTTCGGACACAAAGTGTTGTAAAGTATCCTCAAGGACACTGTTCATGCGTTCGGTTTGACCATCCGTTTGTGGGTGAAAAGCCGTGGACATCCCGGGTTCGATGGTGCACAATTGCTGAAGGGTCTTCCAGAAATTGCTGGTAAATTTGACATCGCGGTCCGTGATAAGGGATGTAGGAGTTCCATGCTCACAAAGGATTATTCGGTGGAAGATTTTCGCGATCTGCTCCGCGCCATCTGTAGTTTTACAAGGCGCGAGCTTGACCATTTTCGTAAGTCTGTCTACAATCACGTAGATCATGTCGCATCCCTGTGACGTGGGCAATCCCGTAATAAAGTCCATGGACAGCGAGTCAAATGGAGATATGGGGATCGGCAGAGGTTGCAAAAGCCCGTGAGATTTTTGGTGAGAAGCCTTCACCCGTTGACAGGAGTCGCACGATCGGACATAGTCGTTTACGTCAATGCGCATGGCGGGCCACCAATAAAAGCGGGCGATGGACTGAAATGTGCGTTCAAATCCCGGGTGTCCACTGCGTTGTGTGTCGTGGAAAGCAAACAAGATACGTTCCTTGAGTGCATTTCCATTAGGCACCACAATCTGTACAGACGAGGCTGAGCGTTTTGAATGAGAAGTACCAATCCAGAACCCATCAGGACGATGAGTGAGGTACTGTACATTCCGGGGATCATCGAACCAGTCGTCTGATTCGTAAGCGGCAAGGATATCTGTCATCAGATCACGTGCATGGAGGGGATCGTCGGGGTCGAGACGTTGGAGCAGCATGGCTGCCGTGTCTGAGAAGTCTGGGTTACGACTCAGCGGATCTGCGACATTTGAACGTCCAGCGATGTGATTCCACTTCATGTTCGAGAATCTGGAAAAGAACTCCATGTAGCGAGCCTGCTTACGAGATAGCATGGGCTGATTAGCCAAGTAGACCAATGGTTCGTGATCAGTGTCGAGTTCGAATTGTCCCGTGCATCCTTCAAGATAGCATCGCCACTCTTTCAACGCGAGGTAGACAGCGAGTAATTCCTGTTCGCCTGTCGAGTAGTTGCGTTCGGCTTTCGAAAATTTGTGCGAGTGGAAAGCGATAGGTCGCCCATCCTGCAGCAAGACACCCCCTGTACCTACGACAGAAGCATCGGCAACTGCACGATAGTCCTTCGAAGGGTCGGGGTGAGCCAGGAGGGGCGCGTTGGTAAGGCTTCGTTTGATCTCATCGAAAGCCTGTTGGCATTTTGGGGACCAGAATGCTTGAAATCCTAGTCCTTGCAGGCCCTGTTGCCGTTTTCCGAGGGGTTTGCCTGCCGGCTTACATTTCCCAGGGCGTGTGTCATGTCGGTTGGCAATTGCAATCAGAGGGGCCGCGACCGAAGAGTAACCTTGGATGAACTTCCTGAAAAAGTTTGAAAGTCCAAGGAACTGCTGTACTTCCTTCGATGTTTTCGGAGTAGGCCAGTCATTGACTGCCTTGACTTTCGTAGCGTTGACTCGGATACCGTCCCCCGAGAGCACGTGGCCGAGGTACTTCACTTCGGGTTGGAAAATCTGCATTTTTCCCGCTTGAGGAAGAGATGGTTGTCCTCCAATCGTTGTAGTACCATGCGTATATGTGTTTCGTGTTCCTCGTCATCCTTGCTGAAGATGAGGATATCATCGAGGTAGATGACGACGAATTTGCCGATGAAATCACGGAACACAGTGTTCATGACTTTGGTAAAGGCCGATGGGGCGTTAGCGAGTCCGAAGGGCAGGACTTAAAATTCAAACAGCCCCATAGGGGTGATGAAAGCGGTTTTCGGCACATCGGAGTCGTGGAGGTGTACATTGTGGTACGCGTTACGTAAGTCCAGGTCAGAGAACACCTTGGCTCCGCGGACCTGATCGAACAGATCATCAATGCGCGGCAAGGGGTAGCGGTTAGGCACCGTGACTTTGTTCAGTTTTCGGTAATCGATGGCCATACGCCAAGAACCATCAGGTTTGGCGATAAAGAGGACGGGAGAGCCCCAGGGGCTGAAACTGGGGCTGATAAAGCCTTTCGCCAAGAGGTCCTTGACCTGCTCTTGGACTTCGAGTAGCTCAGCCGGGGATAATCTGTGCCCCCTAGAGAATTGAGGGGCCGGTGGTGGATCGATTAAGGGACACACCAAGGGGGTGTCGGCTCGAAGATCTGAGAGTTTATCAGCGAGAGAAAAAACACGCTTGAAATCATCCTCACATTTGAGTATGATTCGGTCATGTTTTGTCAGAGTAGCGGTGTCAGCTTGAGCTGCGTTGACTTTGATCGTGTAAAGATCGTCGTCTTCATCGATCTGAGTGACCATGACCTCGAAACATGAGAGGGACTGTTTCGTTTTGCGGATAAGTTTTTTCATGGATCGAGTAGACAGAAGTCCGGGGGTAGAGGTGACAGTAGATTCGAAAAATTCGATCTTGGCCAGCGTGTAAGCCACCAGTTCGGGAATGGAGTACGGTTCAGATTCAAGACGAGTGGAGTACAATGTCACCGTCTTTTTGGATTTTCGATTCGATTTTCGGGAAGTGCGCAACGCAGCCATGAGCCGTGTTTGTTCGAAACTGAGGCAGCACCCGGATTGCATCATCCAGGAGCGGCCGAGGAGAGCGGTCGTTGTGGGACCAAGCGTGGGGAGGACATAAGCCCCCTTGATTTTCGAACGGTGTTGACCCAGGTTAAGGGTGAAGTCAGCACGTGTCGTTGTAACGACCGAAGTACCATCCGCCACGCGAACACGAACAGGGGAACCCGTGTAAGTGGCGAAACCTTCGGATGCGAGAAATTTTGCAGAAACAAAAACGGAATCAGCACCGCTGTCGATTAGGACTTTGCCCGAGACTCCTGAGAGTGTAGCGTCAAACAAAGCGGTGTCTTGGTCAGCATGGACCCGTGTAGCAGTACAGGCCGAGAGGACTGGCATTGGCGGGGGAGGGGGTAAGGTCGGTTCGAAAACAGGGGCCATGTAGGCGGTAGAGATCGGGACAGGCAGTACCAGAGGTACCATAGGCCCGGGGAGACAGGAGAGGGCAAGGGGGGGCCTGTAGTTGTGGTAGCACATCGATTACATCAGGACTGGACCGGGGCAAAGGGCTCGCAGTCAAAACTGAATTCGCTGCTACTATTAACCGACCAGCGTCCTATACACGCCTTCTGTCCATAGGGCATGTCGGGCACTTGGGTGGAGACCCCGGGGTCAGCAGGCGTAGGGAGCCACATTTGTAGCACATGTTTCGTTGGCGAGCAGTGCCAATCGAAGCCAGGTCCCACGGGGAACCATCAGCTTGGGTCCACCCCTTCCTGGTGGCGAGAGCGAGACTGCGCTCGTTCTTTTCGAGGTCGGTAAGAAGTCGGCCCTCAGGTGGTGAGGCGAGGCGCCTTTTGGCATCTTGCTCAGTACAGGCCGAGTTCGGGCCAGGCCGCTTTAGGGCCTGCGTAGCAAGAGCATGGGCAATATTCGAGGGTGAGGGTAGGGAGATAGCTGCGAGCTCGGCCTCAATTCGACATGCATGGGTAACAAGCTCTTCGAAAGAGGTGAATTTGCCTCTGGGATCTATCGGGTGGGAACGGCATCGGGCCTCAATGGCCGGGATCAACCCGAAACGGAAAAGCAGAAGCTGGGAATCCAGCTTCATGCCTCCCGCAATTCGAACCTCAGTTTGGAACTGCTGAGCGTAGTGGCGAACCGTAGAGGTCTGCACAATTTCGTGGGAGAGCAATCGGGTAAGTGCAAGAGCATCGTCATTGCCGAAATAGGGGTCGAAGTAGGAAATGAACTCGTGTTCCGTCTCATCCCAGGTCAGGGGTACCAATCGGTTGGAGTCATGCATGAGGTGATAGAACCACTGTGAGGCAGGGCCTCCGAAGAAATGCGCGAGATATTTCGAATCCCGAATGCCGT